>CM053337.1:28220396-28835638 GCA_028583605.1 Dastarcus helophoroides | reverse complement strand
TATTATTATATAACAGACCACTTTAAATACAATCCTGTGTATTATTCATTTTAAACATTTGAGATGATTTTTAATGTCTATTTTTACGACCTTAGAGGTTGAATTTTGAAAAATCCTCTCTTAATGCTCACCTACGTATTATGAGTAACACCCTGCGAAATTTCAGCTCCTAGAGTCACCAGTTTAAGACTGTGCTTTGTCTGTCAGTTAAAGATTTTTGAAGTAGATATATAAACCTACTCAGAAATCCATTTAAAAGATTCTAAGCTAAAAAAATCCTAAAGATATACAGAGTGTTCTATTTAAAATATGTGACTTTTTTCTATCGCTCATTTCTGGAGTACCTGTATAATACATAAATATATTCTGCATATGGCTCATTATTTTCTATTCAATATGTTTCTCTTGTACGAAAAAACAAATAAGTAAAGATGGGGGGACATTATAAATGATTACCCTGTACATTCGTCGTTAACTTTGAATCTAAATTACTGAAGAAATATTCCGGTTTATATTTGCTGCACCCTCCTAACAATATTGAACCTTTCTTTCAACACACTTATTGCAGACGGACGAAGTAGTTCGTACATTAAATAGAAATATCTGGTATGTTTGGAATCGACGTAACAAGCATATGTTGTTAACTGCCATGACAATAACCACGAGGCCATTTCGCATGAGTCTTTCGCAAAACCACTCTCTGAATTATCGCTTCGGAGTTACAGTAAGCATAATTTGAATGACTGGCGGATTTTTATGACGATTTTTTTTGCAGATGTATCAATTTATTTGGACGGTTGGCACAGCTGCTATCAAATTTGGAAAGCACATATAAACGACTAGCTCAGCGACTTTGTCTTTCGATTTTTGACATATACAGTGTGGAACAGCCAAATGGAATAAATTCAATATCTCAGTTGTTGCACATATTTATGAAAAAATCTCGAGACAGGTTCAATTTTAGATTATAAGATAACATCCTCAAAAATTTCATCCCTAGATGCAACCGCCTTTCGAGTTACCGTTTTAACCTCTAAATTTTTTAATTGAAAGTAAGAGCTTTGTATACCTCATTTGAAGGTCTTTTCATTCTCTATTCAAAAATGACATAGGTTGCTACATTTACTTAAGGTCGGAATAAAAAAATAATTTATCAATCTAGATGAAATTTTCTACAGTAATAACTAATAGCATCTAGTCCGGTTCGTCCTCGATAATCATAAAGGGACCAAAACCAATTTCGATATCCTTTTTTGATTTTGTAAAAAAAAGAAACGTAAAAACTTATTAATCTTATCATAGTCAATTGTACTTTTTGTCGAAAACATCCCAGTAACCTATTAAAACTGTGAGAGAATTAAATAGTGGTCAGTATCGAGCTTAAGTTATCTTATTGCACATTTTGAACATTTAATGTGGTCATTTAACAGAAATGCATAAATAATAATTTTACAAATGATCGGTTATGAAGATAGAGCAAGATCACAGGCGGAAGTCGCTCGTCTATTTCAACAAAAAATTTCTGATTTACCAGGGTACAATTAGTAAAATCGAGAAGCATTTTTACAAACATGGACATGTACGAAAGCTAAAAAAGAACTCTCCAATGCATTAACTAATGATACCAAATTGGAAATAATGAATGAGTTTCGTAGAAAAACCACATTCTTCAAGTCGACAAGTAACTGCAGCACTGAACGTTAGTCATTCGTCAATTATTCGTGTACTGAAAGAAAATCAAATGCAATGCATCCTTATAACTGACACCATGTCAAGAGCCCAGTGAATACTGATTTTGATACAAGAACCAATTTTTGTGACCAAATGATGCAAAGATTAGCTAATAATGTCATCGAAATAGAAAACATATTGTTTTCTGATGAGTCCACTTTTACTCTTCACGATCATGTAAATCGTCAAAGCTGTCGTTATTGGGCTAGGAAGAATCACCACTGGATGAGAGAATTGCATATACAGAAGCCTGAAAAAGTTAATGCTTTGGGAGGGATTATTGAAGATCATGCAGAGACTAAATAGACTGAACGTTTTCAATATCGTAGTATGAGATCCCTTGAATGTAAAATACGGGGAAGAAGGATCTCGGTATCTGCCTACTCTTGACACTGCCGGATTAAGTCAAATTTGTAAATATTAAACCTTCCGCGCACGTTGATAATTGAATATTTATATATTTTATTTTTACCTACTTAAAGAATGAAACTGTTTATTTGCCTTCAGTAATATTTTCACTTATGTTCCTACAGTTCCATAATACATTTTCCCATCTTTAATGACTATTTGCTAAAAAAGAAACGCCGATGTTGTCTTTTCAAATGGTCTGTTAAGGAATAAAAGCGCCTTGCGAGCTGGGCTTTTGCCAGGCTTCCAACTGCCTTCATTGGTTACCCTGCAGCATTCAGTCTATTTATTCTCTGAGATCATGTCATTGGTCCATTTTTCATTGATGGAACTTTTAATGGAGATAGTTATTTAGCATTGCTCCAAAACATTATATCAGCTTTGGTAAACTTATATCCCAGTTCAAGAAAATCCACACGTTCCAGCTAATGTAATATGGTTCCAGCAAGATGGAGCACCACCACACTACCAAGTTAATGTCCGGCAATACCTCGATTTTACATTTCCAAATCGGTGGATAGGGAGACGAGGTATGGTAGAATGGCCACCACGATCACCAGACCTCACGCCTCTGGACTTTTTTTATGGGGTTACGCGGAAAGTACAGTGTATAAAACCAAACCCCGCGACGTAGCTGACTTACGAGCAAGAATAACGCTTGCGATTGCGTCGGTGACACCAGAGATGTTGAATAATGTCAGGAGACATTTTTATTCACGATTAGGATGCTGCCAAGTTGTTGGAGGTGTCCATTCTGAACATTGCCTATATTAAGTGTGGTTTTTTTTATTTTAATTAATTGAAAATATTAGATTTATATTTTGTTGTTGAAAATTTAAATTCTTTATTTTAACGTTAATTTTTGAAATAAATATGGCAACCAATGAATAGAGAATGAAAAGATCTTTCAAATGAGATATAACAAGCCCCTACTTTCGGTTTAAAAATTTAGGGGTGGCAACTATCACTCGAAGATGGTTGCATCTAGGGATGACATGTTTACGGTGGAGAACGTCATTTTATAATCTAAAATTGACGTGTCTCGAGATTTATCATAAATTTGTAGAATAACTAAGATACAGAATTTATTCCATTTGGCTGTTCCACAATGTATGTCATTGTACCATCTGCGGTGCTATCTTATGACAACCTTCCTAATCGGGAATATTTTTTGCTTCAAATGGAAATGTTTTTTTTGCTGAGCAACTAACAAAAATAACATAATGTATGTCCTGCTATCGAATTCATATGTAACCATGAAATTGCATAAACTGTTGTAACTTTGGATAGTTGATCACATAAAGTGTGTTTCTGTTACCTATGTTGTTTTTTTAAATAGTATTTTTGACCGTTTTGTTTTTATTACCTGTTATACATATTAGGGAACATATCCCAGCTAACCATTGACGGACCAATGCATAACCTAAATCTCTGGATATAGAAACCTAACTTGGTTAGTAGATTCAATTAACGACTTCACCGGGAAATGGGCAATGCCTAACACAGATATTCTTTTTTTTTAGAAAATCAAACTTCGAGGAAGTAAAATGTTTACCTTTTCTAGAAAAACAATTATTTAGGGGAAAGCGGGGCACAATGGGATAGCGGGGTAGAATGGGAAAAGGGGTATGGAGATAGGGGAAGGAAGTGAACTTCGATAAAATTCTATTTTGACATTCAGTCAGCAAAGGCGCAAAGTTGTAAGTGCATGAATCTGTGTTGTCTGGTATCGTTGGCGGGAAAACATCTAAATGGTGTAATTTTATTCAACTTTATAATATTTGCGCATACAGAATTGAGGTAAGTTATGTAATTTATATAATTCATGACAATTATTTTTATCCAATACATTCTTTATGTCGTGTTAATAAATATTTAAGATGTTTATGATGAAAGCGATTACAAGGTTAATGTCTAATCATTTTTTTGACAGTGACATATACTGGGGCAGAATAGGATGGGGCGGAATGGGATATATCCCGTTCTGCCCCACATTTAAATTTGATATGTTAATTGTCAATGATTTTGTTACAGATGGTGCGCCACTATGTTAAAAAGACTAACAAGCAAAGCTGCTGTATCAGAAAACATGGAGGGTCCAGTAGAAGCTGTCGTTGCTGGAGAAATGGGATATAGAAAAGCATCCAATACTTTTTCCGTGCCATCCTCTACTTTGGAAGGATATGTAAAGAAGAGAGGGGAAAATCCTAGTTTAGGAATTGATAAGACACTAGGAAAATTTCAACCTGTATTCAATACTGAACAAGAATAAGAAATTGCGGCATACCTAACAGAGATTCAAAGACGATTATTTGGAGTGTCTGTGAAAGAACTTCGCAGATTAAGTTTTCAACTAGCTGAAAAAATCATTGTAAGCACAATTTCAACAATGAACTGGGAATGGCGGGAAAGGACTGAGCTGAAAATTTTCTTAAACGCCATTTTAAACTAAGTTTACGAAAACCAGAAGCAACTTCGGGAGCTCGAGCAATAGGATTTAACAAGGGAGCAGTCTCACAGTTTTTTAAATTGTTGACTCAAGTTATCGATAAACATAATCTGACGGCAAATAAAATTTATAACTGCGATGAGACAGGTATTACCGTTAATCCTTAGCAGTTGTCAAAAGTTACTGCAAATAAAGGACAAAAACAAGTAGGTGCGTTAACATCAGCAGAAGGGGGCAACATCGATTACTAAAATATGTTTTTCAGCTAGTGGAGTTTATATGCGACCTATGTTAATAGATCTTCGTAAAAAAAAAAGATTTTTTGCCATCTATGATAACAGATATTGAGTTAGAAACTACACCAACACTCGACGAAAATAGTATAAAAAAGGACAATAATCCAAACAGTGCAGAAGCGACAACTCAAATGGCGAAGAAAAATTCACCTGTTGTTTCCAAAAACGTTGCCGTGCCTCTTGAAGACGTCAACAAATCTACATAAATGCTCAAAGCACGTCTAATATTGAACCAAAACCTGGTTGTTCTTGGATGCATGATAGTCCCATAAGAAATATAGAAAAGCCTAAAACATCTTTTACTTGTGTCTCCCCAGAAGACGTGATTCCATTGCCTAAAGTTCAATCAGGACAGAAAAGAACGAGAAGAAAAAGAGGTAAAACAGCAATTTTGACAGCATCTCCACATAAAACTGAATTAGAAATGGTCGCCGAGAAGATAGAAAAATCAAAACATATGAAACTTGAAAGAAAGGCTAGAATCGAATTGAGAAGATTAAGGAAGATGACAGCTAGAGCAAATGAGGAAAAATGCAAAAAGGAAAGGATAAAAACTAAAAATAAGGAAAAAAACCGAAGAAGACAGAAGAGGACACCTCTTGTCTTTACTGCGTGTTCGTGTTACAGTTGTAAAAAATGGGCCCATATTTCATGTTTCGGTTTAGATAGCGATGACGATGAATCCGTGTTGATTTGCGAATTTTGTACGCAGTAGTGTTTGTAATTCCGACCTCAAATAAATGTATTCCGTTCTGCCCCGTATAGTGGGGTAGAACGGGAAAAATACGATGTTTTTTAAGTATTTTGTTGTTATACAACTAATTAATTCTTTATATATTTTTTGCCTTTATCGTGTTCTTAAATGTCCACATTAAAGTTTATTTGACCATTTTCCCAATTTGTTTTAAAAATTTATCCGGATATATAACCCAATGGAATCGTACCTCATTCTGCCCCGCCTTCTCCTAATTCCACGCGGACGAAGTCGCGGGTCATGGTTCTTTGGTAGTTTAACGTGGTTCCGAAACTTTCGTTCCTTTGACCGCCGTCTTTTAGTCAACATTACTGTGGTGATAATTTTGTCAGCTGCGGAGACCGCCGATCGAAAGCTACTCAATTCACCTCCGATGGCAGGCGTCCGTGATCCATAGCAATCACTCTAAAGAAGGCTACTCGGTCCACCTTCTTTAGCGCGTGCCGTCGACCGCTGTCGTGTTGTTAGGTGCGCTAGCGAGAGATCTTTTACCGGGCGAAAGCTACTCAATTCACCTTCGTCGATAAAAGACCAGTGGCGGCTGGTGACTTTTTACCAGGGGGTGTGCAGATGCAAAAAATATTAATAGTTAAGAGTTTAGGTGACTCCGATGCCGTAGTAAGGTATTAAATTTAGAAGAAACAAAAGTGATACACAGGGTGTGATATTTAATAGTATTTTTACGAATTAAATTTAATTACCACCTTATAACCTCCAAAATATTTTCGGGTTATCATCTCTAAATTATATTCATTGAGTACAAAAAAAAAAACATTTTCGACATTTCTGAGCCTCTTTAAAGCACTCTGTACGGTTGCACCTCGCTACCGCTTTACGTTACTTAATTAAATTTATTTGCTTTCATAGGAATAACATAATATTATTTTTTAATGAAAACTACATTGGAAATTAAAATATATTTTATTACAAAGTTGTAATTAAACTGTACAAAAGCACAAACAAAAATATTTTTTATAAATAAAATCCGCTCTACGACCTTTTAAAGAAATAAAGTGTTCTATTACTTTTTCATCAAATTTGTCTATCTCTTGCACCATATTTTTGTTGATAGACATCATCGCTAATGCATTTAAACGATCATTGTTCATAGTATTCCGTAAGAAACTTTTAATTCTTTTAAGCGTCGAAAAACAGCGTTCTGATTCTGCAGTTGTCATTGGTGTTGTTAAAATTATATTTAATAATTTTAGTGTTTTAGAAAATGTTTCAGTAAAATTATATTCTGACATAAATGACAATAAATTAACGGCACCAATAATATCAACATAATCTGGTCTTGAATAAATAACTGTCAGTTCTGTTTTCAATCGAGGCACAGATACGTGTGAATAAGCAGAAGTCACAGCTTCGAAAGTACTAACTGAAAAAGTAGTTGCAAATCTTTTAAATAGTTGATTGTTAAATAGTTCAGCAGCTAGAATGTGTCCACGGTACAAAAATCACTCCTTCATTTGTGTTACGATTACGTCGCAGATTTCTTTGGCATACACATTTTTTTGTAAATGATCATCACTTCTTTTCCTTCTTCTAGTTGAAAAGTTTGTATTGACGCATTTCTCGATGTCTTCTGTTTCAGTTCTAATGGTAGAAATGGTGTTTTCAAAATTAAGTATGTCTTTTTGCAACTGTATAGTGTCTTTATTTCTCGACTGAATTTGATCAATAAAGAACTTTTTGTGAAACAACGTCAACCAAAACATAAATTCTGTGTCTTCTAAAGCTCGTCTGAAGCCGGAAGCTTCATTTAAAGTTACACCATTTGTCATCGTTCTTCTATTTTTTCAAATACTTCATTAGCTCTTCCTGGTTTTCATACATAGTATTTACTGTTCTAATATTATAATTCCACCGAGTTTCTGCCACATTGGGCAATCCCTGTTTGACAATTTCTTCTAAGACATCACATCGATTAGACGAATTTAAAAAAAAAGCAGAAGTAGCGCCGATAGGTTATTAAAAAATACACGAACTTTTCAATGTTGCGAGGCTGATTTCTGCATTATAAGATTAAGCTGATGAGCATAACAGTGAACATAATGGGCATAAGGATATTTTGATTTAATTTGAGTCTGCATTCCATTTATAGAGCCACTCATAACATTTGCACCATCGTAAATTGTGCAATTAATTTGTGAGGCGTTTGCAAAATTAAATTGTCCATTTCTTCTTCGATACATTCTCTTATGCCTTTGGAGAATTTGTCTTTAAGTCTTTTAAATCCCCAAAAGTTCTCACCAATTGTACTATTTCGTACATATCTAAATGTCAATACCAACTGACACCAATTAGTTACCTATGTAGTTTCGTCACATTGAACAGACAGAAATTCTGAATCTCTAATTTGTTTACTGACTTCATCTCTGCAAATCGCCAGTATAGAATCTAATATTTCATTTTGTATGGTTTTTGATGTTCCCTGAAAAACGGTTGCAGTTTTTAAATGTTCTTGAAGGGTTACATCTAATTCAGCGGAAAAATCGACAAGTTCCCTAAATATTCCACGATTTTTTGATTGTTCACTTTCATCATGACCTCTAAGTGCTAATTGCAATGCGCTGCAAAATTTTATGCAGGAAATAATTCGTTTCAAAATATAACGATTTTTTCTAACTTTCTCATTATGTTCCATTATATGTTGCCTATGAGCAGAATTAGGTTTAGCTATAATATTGACTTTTCCAAGTAAAGCGACCGCTGTGCAAGCATTAATATGACTGCGATCCCTCATGTTTTTTAATTCTGACTGAAAGATGAGTTAAATCTTTTATTCCGGTTCTAGCCCAACTTAAATCTGACGGTGAAGACCCCGGTGGATTGTAAAATAACACACCCGGAAAACAGTACAGCAAATTCGTTACCTCGCAACCACATATACAGTTATTCTTCTTATAGGTATTCGTAGAAAAATGCCTTGTAAACGCTCATTTTTTAGATTTTTTTTTCACACTTCTGTTCTAGTTTTAACATTGGCAAAGGCCTACCTACTTCTTTTATTTTTACTTTTTCTTCCAATGGAAGTTTACTAAAATCTTTTTTTAATAAAAAACTGATACTGTTCATTTTAAGCACAGAATTAAATCTTAAATCTAAAGGAAAATACTGAAACTGAAAAACATACACTTCAAATTTTTACGCGTACTGTCAATGTCATCATTAGTAGTGGGTGTTTATTCAGGGACTATTTTCCCTATAATTAGAACGAAATCAACAAATTAATAATTAGACCCTAGAATGGGTTTTGCTTTGTGAATAGCGGCACTGTTAGCAGTTAAGCCTGTAAACGGCAGAATTAGTAACCGCATAAGCGGGGTGCGGCGTTCCCCGGACTAGCTTTAACGTGGTGTTCTGTAGTTTATTTCTCCGTATCCCGTTGAGGCCGTTGATATCCATCACGCGACAACCACGCTTGGTGCATAATTCTGCGCGCACCAACGTATTTCCATTTCCTCATAATATATAATAAAATGGAATAAAACGTTTGCGTACTTTATTTCAAGTTATTCACAAGTATTAATTAACTAGTATATCATTACTTTGTGCTTAAAATTGAGATAAATCCAAATCTTTTACATTAAATAGAAGAGAATAGATCGCTCATTTTACGAGGAGCGCGCGCTCTCGCGCTCTTTAAGACCAGCCGCCACTGTAAACGACCCTCGGTTGCGTGTTGTCGCACCAATTGAAAGCTACTCAATCCACCTTCATTGGTACGACTAACAACGGTGATTATCGTTTAGTTTCTGTTCATCTTTTGTAGAATCTGTCTGGGCCTTTTGTGCCTACTTTCAGTGGTATCTTCGTAATCTGTTATTTCAGAGATCTGTATGTTTGTATGAGTCTGCATTTTTGCATATGTTTTTGTGGCTAGTGTTTTGATGTGTTCCATAAGCGTTGGAATCTTCAGATCGTTGTGGATTTGCTCGTTTGTCATGTAGTAAGGCGCGTTGACGCATTGTCTTAGCGTTTTATTTTTAATTATTTCTAGCGTATGCAGTTGTTGTGGACTTACTCTCAGCCAGACTTCCGATGCATACGTTAGATTCGGTCGGATGATTGCCTTGTACAGGTTTAGTTTGTTTCTGATATCCAACTTGCTTTTGTTGTTTAGGAGTGGGTAGAGATATCCTTTTAGTTGTTTGGTTTTCGTCGCGATGCTTTGAATGTGTGCATTGTATGAAAGTGTTTTGTCCAGGGTTACTCCGAGGTATTTCACTTGTTTCACCCACGGAATCGGAGTGTCGTTTAATTTGAGATTTTGCTCCGGTTCTTTCTTTTTCCTGCTGAATATTATAGCTTGGCTCTTGCTTGCGTTTGTTTGTATCCTCCATGTATTCATCCAACTTTCTATATCGTTGAGATGATATTGTAGGTTTTTGGTGATTTTTGTCCATATTCTTGACTGTGTGATTATGGCCGTGTCGTCTGCGTATAAAGCGATCTTGGTATTCTCCTTTTTTGGAATATCAGCGGTATAGATGAGATACAGTGTCGGTCCTAGTAAAGATCCTTGAGGCACGTCTGCTGTTATTTCTTTGATGCTGGATGTCTTTTCGGTAATTTTGACGTAGAATTTTCTTCTGTCCAGGTATGATTTAATTATTTTTCCGTAGGCCAGTGGGGTTCCCAGCTGAACTGATTTGTATATCAGTCCAGTGTGCCAGACATTGTCGAAGGCGGGTAGCCGCTAGTTTTATAATAAATACAAAGAAAAGTGTTTGATCATTTTCGGCGTTCACGTTTTAATACACATATAGATTTTCAATTAAATTTTACTAACAGTAATTATAACATAGAAATGTTTAGGTAATCAAGCTATATTCCAAGTGTTAATAATTTAGGGCCTTGATGCCTATAAGTAAAGAAATTGGATCAATGCAGAAACACTGAGTTACTAAACTTTTTTACCATACAATGCGTGTATTTTCAATTTGGTTAAAGCAGAATAAACTTCTTGAAAAAGAAACAAATTATAATATTAGAGGTATGCATTCTTAATTCTCAGTGTGAGACAAATATGAATCAAAAATTGCTTATTTACCACCATTAGCGATGGTTTATTATTAGTTATTACTAGAGCTGGGATTATATGCACTAAAAAAAGTAAACAATATGCATGCAATATGTACTAAAATACTTTCAAAATATGCACTATAAAATATTTCATATGCATTATTTCCATCAAAAATTTTAAACACTAGCGGTGTTAAGCATAAAATAACAGGGAAAATATGAATACATTTACATAAATAAAACAAGATTTGTAGACCCAACACAATTTTATTTCAAATTAAGGCTAAAATTATTACCATAGCAGTATAGGGATTAATAAACAGTCAAAATAAGGGTACATTTATGTAGGTATAGCAAAAATGGACTAAACATAAGTTTATTTCAAATTTAACCTGAAATTATAGCAAATTAAGTGCTTTTCTAAATTTTCCATAGTTAAAGATTATCGTTTCTAGGTAAATATTTGCTTGTAGCAAGAAAATGTACGTTCAACATCACAAGACGTTATTGGCGCATATTTGAATGCACATAAACTGTTAGGATTTAAACGAATATTTTCACAATCTTCACCGTTTAAGACAGAATTAATTTTTTTTAACTCCAAGTACCCTTTGTTTTTATTAAGCACAGAAGTCAGTTTATCTAATACTATTTTAACTACATTTCCACTACCTTTACCAATTTTAAATTTCAAATCTTCAACAACGCCGGAACTAACATTTAAAGGTAAACCACGTGTTTCAAGCTTATCAATAGTTTCCGCAATGCAAACAATGTTGGACTTAATAAAAATTAACTGGTTTCTAACTTTAGGGTTGTTAAAGAGGTCTAGATATTTCTTGACTGCTTCAGAACCATCAGGATCAAACTGACAAATTTTGAGAAAAAAAGTAAAAGTATTAACATCTAATTCAAATTGAAAATTTCCAGAAAAGGTCAAAAATTTGAGATTAAAGTAAAACCTAAAAAAAAAGATAAATAACTTTATAGCAAAAACCTTTTTTCGAAATTCGGAAGAATCAAGTGCATTTCGACATTGAAAATTCAGATAGCAGCAATAACTCCCAAAATTGCTCAAAATGAAAAATGTAGGAGGCTAAGAGGAAACTTGAACTTAAAAAAAAACATCTAATCTTCCAGAATTTAGAAAGAATATCCAAATTCTAAATGTTCGGGTGCAAACTTTAAATTTAAGATAAAAGTAAAAATCATGAATTTAATTGAAATTTGAAAAAAATAATGAAAAAAGATTTTTCTCCAGCTGACTTCAAACTATGTCTTTAAATACAACACTTTTTAGGGGCTTTTTTCAAACACAAGTGCAGGTTATAGAAGACAGTTCAAAGATAAGTTTTAGAAAAGGAATATTTTTCGAGTAATTTTATCATCTTACCCACACATTTGTTTTATTTAGAAATTAAATTAAGATAAATATAGGCAACATTGTTGCCTTTTTAGCATGTAAGAAGAGTTGGACTCTAGAAATATTTTTAGTGTTTATTTTTATATTTTAGTATACTTGTATACAATAACAATATTAATAGCAAAGTAGTATTGGACAGTGCCTTCTTAGCTTTAACCTAAACGCAAACAAAGACTAGGTAGTTTTAGCAGAAGGATCGCAGCCCCCCCCCTCCCCCGAAAAAAAATCCTGGTTACGGGCCTGAACTAAGTTATACCGTAATCTAATTGTTTCAGCGACCCTTGTAATCCGTGTGCTAAACATGTACAATGTATTAAGGCAGGATAAAAATTTTTTAAATGTATGGTGCAGTATCTGTCAGTCTTAACAATACCATCTCTTCAGGTACCTTATTCGGTAGATGAAAATTATTTGAAGGTGCATTAATAAATCTAGATATTGCCTTACTATTAGTTTTTTTTTCATTTCACACTAACTAGATGTCCGTTGCCATGTTCGTTATTTTTCAATGAACCAATAACTTAATTAACGATGTATCTTCCTTTACATTGGCGTATATAGAGGGGGGGCGGGTGGTCCGTGCCCACCCCAGAATATTAGGTTACCAACCCAAAAATAAATCCCCGATATCTTAAGATACCTTCACGACATTCGTTTCGAGCACAGCAACATAGTTGTCTCGACACTCGTATTGAACGGAGGTGTAGCAGCTTCCCAAAGTGCGACTCTAGTCAACTAGTTTAAGTGAAAAATTAGTGCTTTTCAAAGTTTAAATTAAGTGCGTCCAGGTCCCAGGATCGTTGGTGCCGCAATCTAAGACGATGAAAAGTGTTATCGAGTGCGACCTGGCCGAACTTATTCGGTTGGCCGAGGTAGTAAATGAGCGAATAGCTCATCTTAAAAAAGAGGCGAAGGAAGTTGCAAAATGCAAGTCGAATCCTACTCTTCACCGAGAAAAACCACAAAGAAGAAGAGGACCGAGGATAACCACGACGAGAAGATTGTAGGGCAAAACCGATTTGCCGCCCTGCAAACCAGCGAAGAGGACCGAGAAGAAGACCCCCAGCCCATCGAAGAAGAAGAAACCTCCCATAACAAGGAAGAGCCCCCACGGAAGAAAAGAACACAAAATAAAAGGACCTATACCACAACAGCAGACAAATCAGCTTCACCAGAAAAATTACGAAAATCCTAACAACCTTTTAAATGGACACACACCAAAAAAGGGTAAAAAATCCTACCGGGCTAAAAATCATAGCCTGGAACGCAAATAGTATCACAAACAAGCTATCGGAACTGAAAGTATTCGTCGCAGAACACAAACCAGATATTGTTCTGTTCGGAGAAACCCATCTAAGGCCGGCAAAAATGTTGAAGATTTCCAACTATTTGACCTACAGAAAGGACCGAGAAGACAAAGCAGTAGGAGGCGTGGCCGTGCTAGTCAAAATTGGCATCGAACACCACGCCCTCGAATCAAACGGCGACAAACCTGACATCGAATATACGGGAGGGGAAATACAGCTGCGACACTCAAAACTCGCACTGCACTCTGTATATTCACCGCCCGCAAAAAAGGAAATAGAAGAGGAACTCGACAAAATCTTCGACTGAAACTCACCTACTCTGATAGCAGGAGACCTCAACGCCAAGCACAGAAACTGGCACTGCAAAGCTACAAACACAAAAGGAAACAGACTTTGGAGATATTTGGAGAACAGAAATATAATTATCGACCCTCCACTAGAGCCAACACATTATCCGAACAACTCGACGACTGCGGATATTCTCGACGTTACGGTACACAAAAACCTGACGCTCGACCTGAATGTCCAAGTCATAGAGGAATTATCGTCAGACCACTGTCCACTTATCATCACATATGGAAATCCGAACCAATCACAGCTCTACACAAAAACCTAGATCAACTGGACAAAATTCCAACATGAATATGTTCCACAAAAACACAACATCGAAAGCGTGAAACACCTAATTTGGGCCACCGATCAGTTTGAAAAACACATAAGCCAAGCTCTCACCGCCGCAACTACAACAACGCAGCAAAATAGGAGGCAGGAAAATTTACCAGACCAAATAGCGACGCTCATAAAACGTAAAAATGCAGCGAAGAAAACGTCTGATAAGAATACACTAAACAGACTCACAAACGAAGTCAAAAATCTTCCGAAAGAAGAGTACAACAGAAAATGGGAAAAACACCTAGAAAGTTTTAATGACAAGGACGAAACACCCTGAAAACTTGCCAAGAAACTGAGACAAACAAGCAGAGACTTGCCTCCGTTAAAATCAAATAACGGAAAGGCTATCACAAACGAGAAAAAGGACGAGGCGTTTGCAGAAATGCTGCAAAAGCAATTCAGCCCAAATCCTTCGATAGACAGAACGCACAACTCGAACGTTGAAACACACACTGAGACCCTTCTCAACCTCGGAGAAAACTACAAATTCGACGAGGTCACCACAGAAGAGTTACAAACGATTATTAAGAACCTAGTATCGAAAAAGTCGCCTGGTCCAGACAACATAAGGAACTTTACGATAAAAATGCTTCCGCCAGAAGCAGTAGAAGACCTCAAGAACATATGCAACGCAATCTTCAAACTTCGCGTCTATCCAAACAGGTGGAAGACGGCAGAAACAATAATGATCCATAAACCAGGAAAGCCGAGAAACAGCGTCGACAGCTACCGACCTACCAGCCTGCTGTCAAGCCTTAGCAAAAGAGCCGAAAGGACTATTCTAACCAAACTGAACAAGATAATAAAAGACGGAAATATCCTACCGGACGAACAGTTTGGATTCAGGCAGGAACACTCCACGGTTTACCAATTATCGAGAATAACCGAACATATCCTCGAAGGCGACAACAAAGGCAAAACCTCTGGAGCCATATTCCTAGATGTTGCAAAAGCCTTCGACAAAGTCTGGCACACTGGACTGATATACAAATCAGTTCAGCTGGGAATCCCACTGGCCTACGGAAAAATAATTAAATCATACCTGGACAGAAGAAAATTCTACGTCAAAATTACCGAAAAGTCATCCAGCATCAAAGAAATGACAGCAGACGTGCCTCAAGGATCTTTACTAGGACCGATACTGTATCTCATCTATACCGCTGATATTCCAAAAAAGGAGAACACCAAGATCGCTTTATACGCAGACGACACGGCCATAATCACACAGTCAAGAATATGGACAAAAATCACCAAAAATCTACAATATGATCTCAACGATATAGAAAGTTGGATGAATACATGGAGGATTCAAACAAACGCAAGCAAGAGCCAAGCTATAATATTCAGCAGAAAAAATTCACAGATTTCGCAATCCTTGCAACCAACGGAGACATTGGAAATGATAACACCAAATAGAAACATAATTAACACTTTATTTAACATACAAGGTTATACAGGGTATTTACAAATTTCAAAGACAACGTTGGCAGTTGATTCGGAATGATAAATAAATACGAATTACGAAAAAAAATTAATAAAAAATGTTTACTTTTCGAATTGCAGACTTTCAAAGTTGTTATAAAAAATAATTTAATTAATCATTTCATAACCTCTTTACCGATCGTGTTAAAATATGAAACCTTTATTTATTTAGATTATTAAGGCTAGAATCTTAGTGACGAAGACCCTTGTTTTATCCGACATCCCTTGTAATTCACCACGACAATTATCTATGTATCTTCGAAGTAGTAAATAATAATAATTATATAAAATATGTATTGATTTACAACAATACGTATTACGTTAATTCTGTAATAAACCTTGTGTTATTTATTATTATTATTTTGTTGTTGCTTAATTCGTGAAGTTTAATATTGTATAATCTTAAGTATAGATTTTATCTCATCATTTTTATATGTAATTATTCAGATTACAAGATGCTCTTTTTCAAAAAGTTTCGGACTATAAGGGAGAAGTACTTTATAGTTCGCCAAAATTGATTTTCCGATAACACCTTCCAAACATTTTTAGACGGGTCTACTGCATTCCGAATATTGGGCTAGAAATCTGAACTGCCGATACCGATCACTATTCGGCTATTTAAATTGATTGTTGTTAAATATTCGAAGGACCAGTACACTATGAGGCGCCGTTCACAACATAATTATTTTTCATGAATATTTAATAAATCAAACAATATATGTAAAATTTTAAATTATATATTGTTTCGTTCTTGAAATATACTTCATTTCTGTAAAAATGAATATTTATATTCTCCTGATAGAAATTTTACATAAATCTATTTAAATATTTTATATGAAAGTTTTATGTGGTTTTAAAAATATTTATATAAACTGTGAAACATGAAACGACCGTGAGAGGCGATAGTAGCCGCACAAATCGGGCATGGAGTATGGTATTATTTATATATCAATTTTATTTTTCGTTGTCGCCACCTGAATCTTGATTATATTTACATATTTATCAATAGCACTAAAATCTGACATAAAAAGTGACAGCATGCTGCTAATAATAATAATAATAATAATAATAATAATAACAAAATAATAATAAATAAATAAATAATAAAATAAAAAAAGTTTCAAACCTTAATTTAAGTTCCAGCGCTTCTAGCGCCCGCTACGGTGGTTTGATATATCACACTTTATATAAATATTTTTGAAATCACATAAAATCTTTATAAGAGATATTTACGAATATTTATATAAAATTTTTAACAGAAGATTTAAATATCCATATTCATTGAAATTAAATATACTGCAAGAAAGAAATAATATATAATTTCAAATTTAATATAAATTGTTTGATTTATTAAATATTCATAAATTATTATGTCCTGAACGGCACCTCATACTACACAGTGGTTAAAAAATATGTTTCCTGTTTATGGTCTATTGACTACTTTATATTGAAGTCAGTTAGCTACCGCTTACAAACAAGATATATGATCTACTTATCACAGGGCCAAGATTTAGAAGTAAGAGGTCGACGAATTGATCCAAACAAAATTTTAAATAATATACAGGCTCTTTTAGTTAACATTTCCACAGCCGATATCTCTGAAAATAAAAAGGACCTATATATTGTATTATAAGTTTAGCATTTTAATGATCAGATGAATTAACCCTAAGAGTGCGTTTAGATTAGAGATTTATTTCATAATAGAAATCTCAGGTATCTGAGACTAAATTCCCTTGCCCGTTTACACTAGGACACAAATATAGCTGAATAAAATTACTAACACTTTTAGCTGAGATCAAATCTGTTGATAAGTCGTTCATATAAAAATTGCGACTGATTATTTTACTTTCTAATGGGAATTGTTCTTCTTTTGCTATTCTTCTTTTGCTATTTTAAGAAACGGGCTGCAAAAAAGGGTGCACAAGTGGTGCCGTAAGTTACCATTATTAAACAGAAAGTTTAAAGAAGTCCTTCTTTGCTGATGCCATAAAACTCGTTGAAAATCGGTGTCATATGGATACCCTTTTTATCATTCTGTACATTTTGGTGATCTTACTTGACAGTACAATAGGATAAATTAGAAACGGAACGGAAATCTTCTTGTATTATTGATTGGGCGAATTGCATGTCATATTTTTGTTCCTTTGAATGGACTTTTAAATGACCAGCTGCATTCAAACCAATTTGTTTTCTTGAAAATGAAGTTAATTTTTTCAAATTTCAATGGAATTTCTAATTACTCCCAAAATAAACTTGTTTCAGTTAATGAATCTATTTAGATTATTTCGCATTGAAATCAGGATCATCGAAAAAAACATTAGAGGGCAGTTGAATGGCAAATTTATCAATCTTAAAAATTGAGGTTGGTTCTGTGATTTTGTTTATCTTATTCCAGATCACACGTGAATTCGTTTAGATGTGATTTGATCCATATGGTACATTACTTCAAACTCTTTTAAAGAAAATTACAATTTTTTAACTAATGCTGAAGTAATGATGTTTGCTCGACACCCTGGATTTAACAACGCTGGACATTGTTTAAAGTTACTGCACCTATTTCTAATTAAAACTAGAGCTGTACTGGTTGTACTGATTGCCATTTTCGCTTTGCATGATCATTTCATTTTTCGGCTATTATAGGAATAAATAAAATTATTTTCCTTTTTTTGCCGAAAGCTCTAAAACCTTTAATACAGTTAATTAGTTGTCTTAGACCGGGTTGTGTGGTTTTTGTGAATTAAAAAATGTTTAGGACAGTTGGACCTGTTTTTTTATTTTAAAGCGATCTTGCATAATTAATTAATAATAATAATTAGCTGATACTGACAATGATTCAATAACGTCACTTGAATCTCCCTCCACAGAATCGCAAAGATAATGAAATTTCTTAATATCAAAAATACGCTTGTCGTAATGAACTGAACACTTGAATCTAAAAACGAAAATGGGAAGCGGCTTTAAATTAGCAACATATATGGTATTTAATTATACTCGCGCCGTTTAATAATAATACATTTCAATTTATGTCAGTTACAGTTTTATCGGATGTTCAAATGTATCAAGTGTGCTCTACTTTTTTTTTAGAAGAGAACGTCGCGAACCCGGCACTCGATTACTTATTGATTATTTTGGTTGATCCCTCAAGGGTAATTTTGACGTCTTATTTATCCAGCGAGGTTAAGATTTTCTAATCTAAAGAAAATCCTCCAGAAATCTATTTTCTTTCACGTTTTTACGATGATTTGAATTACTAAGATACACAAATTTATAAAACAGACAGTATAGAGCAGTAACAATTTCCATTCTACATCCAAAAAATGAGAATTTTCCATCAGAAGGTTTGTTATGATAGCAATTTAAATGTATTAAAATCTTGCAGTTGTCAATCACTGATAATTTCTTTGGGATTTACGTTCCTAAAAAATTTTCATCGTCAACTTATTGACTTTTTCATTTGAACGAAACTCAAAATGTCGAAAACTTGTCAAAAATAGATTTGGAGTACTCTCTCCAAATTTTTACTCTTCTTTACAAAATTATGCGTTTATGCTTTCAAAATAATTATAAACACAAATTTTGGACTTTTCCGAAATTTAATAAATTTTTTCCACAATTTCGACTTTTTTAAATTTTTACATCAAACTTGCAATTTTTGTGTTTTTTCTTAAAACTTCGGATTTCAAACGAATTCAAAATTTGAACATCAGTCTTGCGAGTCTAACCCAAGTTGTTGCATTAAAAAAATAAATATAGCGTATTTTCTTGAAATTATGACTTTTTCACAAAATTCCTCAACCTTTCAAAATGTCATTTATTTTAATTGAACTGTCAATAAATATTTATGTTTTGTTTAAAATTTTTATGTTAAATAATAAATTCTAAATATTTCTAAAGATTTTGACTTATTTTCGAAATTTTGACCTCAGCCTAAAAAACTCTTTAAATTATAAATATATAAAATCGAAAACTCAGGATTTTTTGTAGAAATTTTGAAACGTCAACTTTTTTTTCGAAATTTAAAACCCCCTTTTTTATTAAATCATGAGTGGTGGGTTTCCTCAAATTTTAAAATCCCAAAATTTAAACTTTACTTTCTACTCTTACAATAAAGGTTTCAACCAGTGTTAAAGCTTTAATTTTATATTTTTAAGGTTTTAAATTTAATCAAGACTCTTTTTTTTAAGAACACAAGTCATTTATTTAAAATCTTGACTTTGAATGAAATATTTTAATTTTTTTCAAATGATTTTGATTTAGTTGCAAAGTTTTATCTTTAACCTCAAAATGTTGACCTATGTTTTGAAATTTTAGAATATTATGAATTTTTTGAAATCCTGGAATATTTTCCTAAAATTGTCTATTTTTTTACTATTTTTCTCGCAACTTTTCTGAATTCAAAATTTTGGCCTTATTTAACTATTTTTTTTTATTTTCGACCTTAGTATTCGACCTGAGATTTCCAGTGAGAACTTGAATATTCAAATATTTTTCTTTCGACTTTTTTCTATTTTTAAGGTTATTTCTGCAATGTTTATCTTTTCTAAATTTACAGTTTCCATTAGCCAAGTTTCTTCTGAAAGATTATTTTTTAAATTGAAATATACTCGTATAACCAAATAGACTACGAAATAATTTAAATCAAAATAATATTAAGGCATCTATGTTCATGGCTCTTGAAAGAAATATTTTAATACAAAGCGATACAATGAAATATTAAAATATATTTAATCTACAAGCAAAAATTTGTCAACTTTATTGTAAAAGTAATTTACATTTATTTGAGCCCTAAAAATTATAAGTGCAGATATTTTACCACATTCGTTTACTGAGTACTTCAAGACAGTACGAGAATTGGATTTAGGGTAAGAGTTTACAGCATAATAATGGAATTATAACCCCTCACTAAAGGGCCTTTAAGTTTGCGCATCTTTACATGCTCACAATACCGCCTACAGTGTTCAGTTTTTGTTAGTGGTGTTTTCGTACTTAACTCACTAGATTCTCTATTTTCAATCTCTCGTAAACGTTTTTTACGCTCTCAATATGTCTTACACTTTTCGCTATTTTTCATACTCTTAATATCCATAGCTGATAGCCTTATCCAATGAAACGTCACTGGATTAAACGAATATGGTGCACTGCGGTGAACTGTAAACTTAACATTCTCTCATAGTTTTTATGCGCCTCTCGACGCCGAGAGCGCTCGACTGGCGATCCGAGTATGTCCGACCGACCGACACCTTGTTCTTCAAGCTTGAACGAAAACCCGAAACTTCACCCCATATCTCAACATAAACATTTCCAATGTTAAAAGAAAGAACCGGAGCAAAAGCTCAAATTAAACGACACTCCGATTCCGTGGGTGAAACAAGTGAAATACCTCGGAGTAACCCTGGACAAAACACTTTCATACAACGCACACATTCAAAGAAAGCATTGCGACGAAAATCAAACAACTAAAAGGATATCTCTTAAACAACAGGAGCAAGTTGGATATCAGAAACAAACTAAACCTGTACAAGGCAATCATTCGACCGAATCTAACGTATGCATCGGAAGTCTGGCTGAGAGCAAGTCCACGACAACTGCACACGCTAGAAATAATTGAAAATAGTGATGTGCCGGATATCCGTATCCGTATCCGCGGATATCCGAGGGAGAAAAAAGATCCGTATCCGTATCCGTTAGTTTTTGGCGGATCTTTTACGGATCTTTTCCCTTATTAATTTTTAATTCATAGATGACATTTTATATATAGGTGATTAGGTAACAATGAAAAACTGTTAAATTCCATTCAGATTATTTTTTATTTCTTAAAATCGTATTCGGCACCTTTATATTGCAAACATTTATCGCAGTGAGTATCAAACCAATAGTACATAACTCAAAGGTACTAAATCAATTATCTTTATAATGAGATAAATTGAGTTTAAATCTTTGTGTTCAGCTTAATAAAATAATGAAATATTTAAGTATTATAGAAAGTTATAAGATCACTTTTATAACGAGAAAAAAAAAAAAAACTTAAATCTTCGTAATAATTCAAATTCAAATTAAATGATTATTCTAATTAGGTAGATTAATACTGCGTTACATATAAAGTGTTAACATTAGATTAAAAACACAGTGACAATTAGAGGAATTTAAAAAAATTTAAAAGACCTAATTAAAATTTAGTAATGGTAAATTGTATTTCAAAAAGAGTAATTTGGCAGCTTTGTCCCCCAAAAGTCTGTTACGATGTGGCTCATAAACAATTCCTGCTGCACTAAAAAATTGCTCACTTGGAACGCTTGTCGCAGGTGATGATAAATATGTGCGAGCAATGTGACTGAGACCTCCAAACTTTTTACTGTTAATCTGCCAATACTTTAGCTGATCCTGATCTCTTGGTAATCTTTTTTCTGGCATATATTCTATAAGTAAATTAGCTTTCGTATCTGATATTTGATTTTCAGATTGCTCATGGTCATCATCACTGTCTAACATATTAGCAATAGACTCTTGTAGAGTCTGGCAATGTTCTTTTCTAACAGTAATTGGTTTGTCTTCAGTACTTATTGTAGTTACTGTGAGATGTACTCCGGTTTCTAAATCTGTAAGCAATTTCCATTTTAATTCTTTTATGAGAATATCACTGAAGAATTTACCTTTGTACCGTGGGTCTAAAAATGTGGCTACTTGAAACAAAAAATTTCAATTTCAGAAAAACGATAATCTAATTCATTCTTCAAAGCAGACACAAAATCAAGAACGGCGGATACACCGATATTGAGATTTTCTTGGATCTCGTCATAGATTTTATTCAATGCTCGATTTTTTTGTAATGTCTTCCAGAGGCTTCAGCACTTTTACTAATTCTTGAATTAAAATCCAGTCATCGGCATCAAATTGTTCTATTTTATTATTAGAAGAATACAGCGACAACGAATCCTTGATGCATTAAAGTCGTTCCAACATGTAATAGCTGGAATTCCAGCGTGTCGGCGAGTCTTGTAAAACTTTTAAAACTTTTTGATTGAGTCGAACTTGTATTTTTTCTAATTCTTGCTTTGCCATTGTGGAATGGTTGAAATGTCCTACAATTTTCCTACATTTTGTAAGTACCATGGAGATTGTATCAACTTTTTTAATAGCTTCTTTGACCACCAAATGTATCTGATGTGCTGTACAGTCGATATTATGTATTTCAGATAAATAACAGGCGCGCTTCATATTGGATCCCCCATCTCTTACCATGCAGTGCACATTTTGTTTCAGAATTCCCCATTCTTCTAACATATTTTCAAATGTTAGCGAAATATAATCTCCCGTGTGACGTTCTTCAAGGACTTCCGCTTTCAAAACGAAATTTTTTCGTTGAAAATCTTTGGTAATACTATGGCATGTTAAAGATAACAATGAAACTCCTGATGAAGATTCTGACCAGATATCTGATGTGAAGGAAATTTTCTCAAAATCTTGTAACATGTTTTTTATTTTTGATGACACTTTATCGTAAAGCTCGCTGAAAACAAGGTCCGTAAAATATTTTCTTCCTTTTAGAACATAATTTGGAACAATGTGGTCCATCAATCGTCGGAACCCTAATTCTTCTACGTGTTGAAAAGGTAAATCTGATAAAGCTAACATTTCAGCAATCAAATAATCAATTTTTATTGATTTGAGGTTTGTATTATCCCACATTTTAACTTTTTCCATGTATTCTTTGAAAAAGGTTTGTTTAAATTCTCTTTTTACCGTTTGTAAAGACGTTCCCGGGCGCAATATTTCATCGCTACTCTTCTTAGCGTAGTCTTCTTTACAGAATAAATCATATTCTTGAGGATGTTTTCTCTGTAGATGATTTTTTAAAGAAGTTGTGCCTTTACCCTTACGAGAATACTTTCCGTCACAAATTTTACACTTCGCACATTCATCATCTATAATCACATAATAATTCCAAATTACACTACTAAACTTCTTTGTAGACATTTTTTTTAACTCATGTAACAAAACCAAACACAAACGTTATCTATGCTACCCAGTGTCACACTAAACTAAAAACAAAACAAAAGAAAGGCCTGCGCAATGCAAATCAAAACATGTCCTGCCTGTCACGCAAAGCGTCAAATGGCGTCAACTACCGTTTCAAGGTCTCGCGCAGACAACGATCGAGTACAGTACGCGGCGGTAAATATTGCACATCGATCTTTGGAAAGAGAAGATCCGTATCCGTATCCGTATCCGCGGATCTTGAGACCAAATATCCGTATTCAGATCCGTATCCGCGGATATACATTTTTAACGATCCGGCACATCACTAATTGAAAATAAAACGCTAAGACAATGCGTCAATGCGTCTTACTACATGACAAACGAGCAAATTCATAACGATCTGAAGATTCCAACGCTTATGGAACACATCAAAACACCGGCCACAAAAACGTATGCAATAATGCAGACTCATACAAACACACAGATCTCTGAAACAACAGATTACGAAGATACTATTGAAAGTAGGCACAAAAGGCCCAGACAGATTCTACAAAAGATGAACAGAAACTAAACGATAATCACCGTTGTTAGTCGTACCAATGAAGGTGGATTGAGTAGCTTTCAATTGGTGCGACAACACGCAACCGAGGGTCGCTTACCGACGAAGGTGAATTGAGTAGCTTTCGCCCGGTAAAAGATCTCTCGCTAGCGCACCTAACAATACGAGCGCGGTCGATGGCGCGCGCTAAAGAAGGTGGACCGAGTAGTCTTCTTTAGAGCGACTGCTGTCGATCACGGACGCCTGCCATCGGAGGTGAATTGAGTAGCTTTCGATCGGCGGCCTCCGCAGCTCACAAAATTATCACCACAGTAATGTTCACTAAAAGACGGCGGTCAAAGGAACGAAAGTTTCGGAACCGCGTTAAACTACCAAAGAACCATGATGATGATGATGATGATATCTTCACAGAAGAGTTTCGCCTCTGGTATGGTGGACATACTGAGTTACCGTGCTCTTCTGTCTAAACTTTTTTATCCTTTGTACCAATTTTCAATTCAGAAGAGTTTCGCCTCTGGTATGGCGGACATACTGAGTTACCGTGCTCTGATGTTTTGAAATTGGCCTTTTCATTCTTTTATTTTTGCATATTCCCTCATATTCCTCTCTCATTTATTTTTATTTTCTTTGTTCCTGAAGAAGCCCCCTTCGATGGTGGGCGAAACGTCGAACACTTTTAATAGTTCTTTGACACGGTCCAATCCCGAAAGAAGTATATCCTGTAGAGAAAAATATCCTTTGCAGAAAAATCTGATGTTATAGAAAATATTTAAATAATTAAGTTAAATATGAAAAGGAAATTTAAATTTAGCGTTTGTATTGAAAATGTAGTTTTACATGAAAGTGTAAAATAGAATTCTATTAAAAAAACTGAAATTAAATTTAAATTCATTATTTAGAAAATAAAATGAAAATCGTTCTGAAATAACATTTTGATCATGAAGTCAAAATCTACTTCCGCAATTTCGTTAGACACTTCGTTAGCCAAAGTAGAATTTGCTAGACCTCAAGGTGAATAACCAAACAACATTTCGTATGGTGACTTCTGTGTGGATGAATCTCTCGTCGAATTCAATCCTCATCGTATTGTCGATATGATTTCATCCCATCTTTTCTCGTCTTCGGGACAAGCCGACAAGGAAGTTGAAATGGTCCGATTAAATTTTTCAACTTGCCCATTTGCTCTTGGGGTAGAAGTCGCATTTAGAACATGCTTGATGTTCAAATTTCGACAGTATTGTTCAAAAGGCTTGCTAGTGTAAGAACTCCCTGATCCGAAATAATCCTTCGTGGCACACCGAAAGCCTCAATAACGTTTGCTAAGAAGTTGATGAACGGTTTTGTTTTAGTAGACTGAACAGCTTTTATAAAAACATATTACTATTACTATCAGATGTGTAATTTTTATCTTTAATTTTACAAATGGACTTAATTGATCGACATGTAAGGTGTCGAAAGGAACTAAGGTTTTTTCGATGGGTATGACCTTAAAGTACATGCCAATAAGATACATCCTAAAAGCTTTTAACGTAAAAACCACTGCCATGGTTTCCAATTCGTAAGAGGGGTATCTCTGTTATTCCTTAGTCATCTGTTTGGAATGATAGATTACAGGGCGTAAGGTACCATCATTTTGCGTTTGAATAAAAATACATCCAATCCTCCATTTGAAGCATCCGTATGCACGTCTGTTTTTAGGTCTGGATCATATACAGTGTCGGCCAGTGCACATTTCGGTCTGCTTGTCAATGAGAATGACAAAGCAAACTTTGGTATAAGACAAGAAGGAAAGAGAAACTAAATCGGCGGAGATGCCACATGGTAATTTCTTTATGTGCATCTCCTTCACTATGACCGTGATAAATCGCTTCATCGCTTCATAATCTTCTTAGATTTAATAACTGGGAGAATGATAAGGGTACATGTGCAACGCAGATGTCACCTGGCACCGATTGGCATTATTTCTACATGGACTTACACACGGACGGTTCTTACCGGTCGGTACCTTTTCACACGACAGCGGCGTTTAATTTGCCGTCGCAGTACATATTTGAACTTTACATGAGCCGTAATGGAAAAAGTCACTACTGAAGTTTTATGTGCATATGCTTTATATAAACGACGCAAATCTCGTAAAAGAAGGGAAAGGAAAATATGGATACATCCGCTATTAGAGGAAAGAACCGCTGTTTGAGCTTTCTACACCCTGTTTACAAAACTGAGATCAGATGAATCAAAATTTTTTAATTATTTTCGGATGTCTATTTCGTCTTTCGATCATTTGCTTGGACGAATTAGAAATCGTATCGCAAGACAAGAAACAAATATGAGAAGGTCTATTCCACCCGAGGAAATGCTTGCAGTCACTATCAGGTGGGTATCAAGATTTAAATGATTTAAATGAAACTGAAAAGATAAACTAAACAAGTTTTAAATGAAACAACTAAACTAATACTATGTAGCTAGAATATAAAAACCCTTATGGATTAATGTTTTTATTGCAACAATAAATCAAAATACATTACTTAAAATGTAATATAATGCATTCCCTACATAGTATCTCATATAAAATATAATAATAATTAATTTTAGGATCGTTTTATAAATTATAGAATGTTGACAACGAACCAAATCCGTCATTATCTCCTGGTGGCTGTAAAATGCTCTTATATGCTGCATATGCAGGCTGCATAGTCGTAACGGAATTTTGCGGTATTGACATTTGAGGCAATTGTTGCATTACTCCAAAATTGGAATATTGCCTGCGCTGAATGCGTTTTATTAATTGAATCACTTCCATACGAAATTCCAATTTTTGTTCTTCGTCAAATTTTTGCAAGCTAGGTAACAGCGATTTGAAGAATAAAAGGTCTTCATCATCGCCTTTATCTCTTTGCAATATTTCTAATAACGCACTTTCAAACTGGTCACTTTCCTTCAATCTTTTCGTTGGGCGTTTAGATGGTATTCTTGCTGAAAGTACCGATGATGTAGATGGCCCTGATGATATGACAGGACTAACAGGCGATGGAAGTGGCGAAAAGTGATTAATATCGTCAGGAAGTTCTGCATCACTACTATTATCATTTTCCATTGCTTCAGAAATTATTTCTGAGTAGGTGATACTTGATGCTGTTTCATTATGGTCATAACATTTGGTCATAAAGTTAAGCTGTTCGTGGAAAATGTACTTCTACTATTTTTGGCTTTGCTACCAGATTTTAAAGTCTTCATCTTTTTGAAACTTTTCATGTATCTGTCGCGTATATTTTTCCATTTTTTTATAATTATATTTCCTACAAAAAAAATATATATTTTTAGGTTCTTAGCTAGTGGAACCACATTAACTAATCTCCACTACAGTTATAGACTGGGAATATCGACAATTTGTAAGTTTGTGAAGGATGTCTGCAGAAAAATTTGGGAAAAATTGTTAGATGAATACATGCCAATACCCGATAAAACAAAGTGGAAACAATGCGAGACAGGATTTGCCCACAAAGCTAACTTTTCTAATTGTGTGGGGGCTATAGATGGCAAACATATAAGGATTGTGAAGCCTCAACATAGCGGTTCCTTATATTATAATTATAAGCATTTTTTTTCGATTGTGCTATTGGCTATCGCCGATACAAATTACTGTTTTACTTATGTAGACATTGGTGCATATGGGAAGGAATGCGATTCATCCGTTTTTAAAGAATCTACGATTTTTAAAGGTCTTGAAGATGAAACTTTAAAACTTCCTAAAGAAAAACCGCTTGGTGAAACAATTACACCTTCTTTGCCTTATGTGTTGGTAGGAGATGAGGTTTTCGGTTTCACTAATAAGTTATTACGGCCATATGGGGGTAACCATTTATCAGTTGAACAAAGAATATTTAATTACCGTTTGTGCCGCGCTAGAAGATATGTCGAATGTGCCTTTGGTATATTAAGTAATAAATGGAGGATTTTTCACCGTCCCATTAACGTGTCACCTGATTTCGCAAAAGAAATAGTTAAAGCGTGTTGTGCATTACATACTTTTGTACGTTTGAGGGATGGTTATTGCACTGAAGATGCATTAGATATAAACGGCTTTGAAGAAATTCCACGGCAACAAAATCTAAGGGGTACACGAACAGGAAAAAATATACGGGACTGTTTTGCTTCATATTTTGTTAGCAGTAAAGGATCTGTGTCCTGGCAGATGGACAAAATTTAAAAAAAAATTATAATATACAGAGCGATTTAAAAGTACTTTGACAGAGTTTTTTGTATTTTATCAAATAAAATCTGTAGATGTGATAAATTGAATAAAAACTCTGTACTTTTAAATCACTCTGTATAAGGTTAAAATTATGTATAAATCATTACTTTTCTGTATTAGTAGTTGCAAGATACTTGTTCTGTAAACGTATATTTTAGAGAATCATAGACATAATTGTTATTTTTATAGATACATAATTGATAGATTATCCAGGAGAGGATATTTGGAAAAAATGCTTTGCTGATGCAAATAAATTATTTCATATTTGTTATTAACCTATTAAAATTTTAATAAAACTGAGAAGTTAATCTAATTTTTTGTCTGTAATTCCATAATTATTTACCACAAGTTTTCTAAAAGTTCATTACCTTTTTCTGTTTTTTCTGCGCCAGGTAAATCTTTGTAGTTTTCAATTAATATATTAAATATTTCGTTCCATCCAGACTTTGTTTTTAAACGATCCTTAAAATCATCACTAGCCTTGTCCCAAATTGCTGGTCTCTCTTCAATCAATGTAATTAAATTTTCAATGTCAATTTCATTCATATTCATGTTTAAAAACACAACACCGTGCACGCCCAATTTTAGAATCAAGGAATATATTTAAACTAACTACCCGAAGTTGCGGTGGTTGTAAATACTGTAGGGTTTAAGCAATACTAATTCTAAAATTACCCCGTTCCTTGTTTAGATAGAACGAAAATTTAAAAAAAAAGACAGCAATTAGTGTTTTCTCAGAACTAAAAGGGAAAGCGCTACGATATGGTACATTATATCTTGCCATAAAATTCAGGCGACTATTGAATTATTACAACCATTTTTCTCTTTTAATTAAAATATATATACATATATACCAAATGCTGGTTATTCCTTCTTAGAACTGAAAGCCAAAACGATATGGTGGTCTATTATGTTCTATTATAAAATTTACAGAAATGTTGGATTTTTACAACCCTTAAAAGACAACTTTCTCTCAAGGACCATTATTACCCTCGCCTTAACTTACAAGAATTGCGACAATACAAAATGGGATAAAAAGCAAAGGTTTAGGACACTTTTCTAGCATAACAAAAGTATATAAAATTTTCATAACCGATTGATGAGACAAGTTTAGAATTCCATCGAAGAAATTAAATTACATCCCTAAACAGAATCTTAGAGAAGTCTTAATCCGGTTCTGACATCTGTAAAATATTTAGCGCGGCGACGGTTTTGTTGCCGTTCGTCTGCAAACCTACATAAGCTACCAGACAAGACAAAATCTACGACGGCGAAAAAACCGACCGGCAGCCGTGTGTTCGCCGTCGATATTGTAACTTTTGCGGCAGCCGGTCGGCCAAATTGCCGTCGCCGTTGTCGTGTGTAAAGATGCATTAAACTCATTGTTATTTAAAATTTGGTCGGTTTTTCTGCCGGTCGGCAAATTTGCCGACCGGCGAAAAACCGTCCGTGTGTAAGAAGCCTGGACCGAATCTGCATTAAATAAATCATCCTCTAGTAGTCCGTCCGTCCCGGGCATAAGAAGCATACAACACATGCCGACGGCGCTATCGAGGAGGCGGCAACAGGCATGTAGTCAGCGCTAAAATGCATTATTTTTCAACTTTAAAATCGAATTCTCCGAACGTTTAAACTCAAATATTTCATATTGTTGCTTAAATTGTGACAATAGTCAGAAAATGTTAGTCAAAAATTCGCGGAAAAAACCGAAGTTTCTTGAGGAAAATTAAAATTTTTATTAGAAAAATTTGGAAAAAGAACTGGAAGTTTCTGAAAGAATACACATTTTCGGAAACTACTAATTGGTCGCCCTAAGCGAATGATCTAGGCAACGCAGCGCCCTTCTAATTATTTATGACGACCACAAAAAAACCTTGCCTTACCAACGGCACCTCCCATAGTACCCGTTTGCCGCCCCTAAAATTTCAGCATCCTAGGCGATCTCTTAATTCGAAATTTCCATAATAAATTAAATTTTTTAAATCAATTTCCAAATTTTTAACTTAAAATTTTAAAAACCAGTTAAAATAAGAAATTTCTAGATTAAAGCAGAAATTTTCAGAAAAAATTTATTGATTTTACGAGAAAAATCTATATTTTAAGTTTAAATTCATAATTTTAAGAAAAATTCGAATTTTCATAACATGTTGAAAATAAAGTAAAATTTTGTCGAAAAGGACACTACTTCGAATATAAATTGAATACTTCCAGGGTAAAAAGGAGAAATTGAAAGTTGAAGGTCTGAATTTTGAAAAAAAATTAAATTTTCGACAAAAATCGTGGAGGGGGTGAAAGATTTTAGCAAATGTTGCAGTTAACACCCAAAAAAAGTAGAGCTTTTATAATCTCTTGAAAAAAAAAACGGTTTGTGTTTATGACAACAATTTAAGAGAACAAGTAAACATTTAAAATAAGAACTCGGAATTTGCGAAAAAAATTTAGTAAAATTTTGAAAATAAAGGAAAAATCTCCCCAAAAGTACAGAAAATAATAAAAAAGTATAAATTTAATACTCAGAATTTAGGAAATACATTAAAACCTCCAGCAAAAAAGTGGAATTCTTAGCAAAATGTTTGGATGAAACTCGACAAAAAAGTCAAACTTTTGAAAATTAAATATTTTTCTGAAATCGATTGAAAATGCCTATTTTCTCGGCGCAATTTTGCGCCCCAAAATACGTTATTCCAGTATTTTAGTTTCTTGATAAGGAATTATCACAAAACAGTCCTAAATATTTTTTTCCATTCTTGGCCGAGAATATAGGTAACTTTTCCGTAGCCGGTAACAAAAACAAATAGTAATTATCAAGGAAACGATTTCATAAAAAAGTATATGACAATGAAAAACATCATGAATGTATAAAAATTTCTTAATTTAATATTTTACTGATTGGTATTTCAAAAGAAAAAATGGTATGTATACCTCATTGTAAAAGCATATTCACGGACTTTGATTTTTCTTAGCCTCTACTAGCGTTACAATTTACATCGTCGTCCGGGAATGTTTTGCTTTTACTACTAGATAGACAATAAATTATTCTTGAAATAGACAACGCTTTGTGTTTATAATTGGAAAATTCAGGGAAAATGTAAAAATTAAAGAAGTAAACTCAAAATTTAAAAAAAGTCGAATTCAAGAGTAACGACATTTTGAGTTTAAAAAAAATTACAAGTTTTAGTTTCAAAAATTCAGAAATAAAAAAGTAAATTTTAAATTCTGAGAAAGATATTGAAATTTTATTATTAAGAACGAAATGTTAAAAAAAAATCTTAAATATCTATAAAATATTGAAATTTTCAGTTTAAATTCGAAATATGTTAAGAAAAAATTGAAAGTTTAAAATTAAAATTTTGAGAATAAAATTGAAGATTAATCACGAGTCGAGGCGCTACTTCGTTACGCGCTTCGATATCGACATTCGTCATACCCGGTTGATTAAAGAAAACAAAATCGTAAAATATTTACAGTTATTTTCATATTTTTTAGGATGTGAAAATAATTGTAGAATCAATTAATACGTAAAGATGTATTTCCAATTTAAAGCGACACTCTTTTATCGAGCTGCGATAAGGTACTGATCACAAAATATATATATAGCAATATCTGGAAGTAGGGATGCAAGTTAATTGTAATATCGATATAAATTTTTACAGCAGACAAATATCGATAATCGATAATATCGAACATTTTTTTATCGATAATCGATATTTTGAAAATGAACAAAAAAATTTATTAACAGGCTCCAGTGTTAAAAATCTCTACGTATTTGGGCAAATTATTTTTGGTGACCTAAAAAAAAAGTCCTCGATCTCCATATTTCTATTCATCATTGACGACGATTGGACAATTGTTATCGACTATCGGGCAATATCGACAATATCATATTGACGAGATTATAATATCGATATTTTTGCTTCGATATTATAGATAATATCGGTCGACCGATATATCGTTGCATCCCTATCTAAAAGACAGGTCTGCAGTTTGCAGCTGAATGCGTGGTCATGATTTGATAAGCGCGTCTATCGAGAAACACATTGAAACAGTGTAAATTATACCCATCCTTTTTTCCCTGCCGTATTTTAATATGTTCTTATTCTTTACACGTTATAGCAGACCGAAATCCTATACTGGCCCATAGTGTATGGCTAGGAAATATCGCGAAATTAATTTGACCCTAAAGGCTTCGAAAACTCTTCTTTGTTCGTCGCCCCACGTAAAGGCAACATCTTTTTTTGTCAAGAATGTGAAAGGTTTTGCTATCGTTGCAAAATATTTTCTAAAATAGCTACCCAAACCCAAAAATTGGCTAATAGCACGAATATTCGTTGGAATAGGGAACTTTTCTGCAGCAATTGTTTTGATTTCGTGTCCCAAATAGTCAACCTTTCCCATAAAAAACTGGCATTTTAAAAGTCTTAAAGTCCAGCACCTTCAAGACATTTAAGTACTTGTCGTAAAGTTAAAAAACCACTTTGAAAATCTATTGCTGGTAGGAGAATATCACAAATATGTGCAAGTACTTGTCCATAACGAAGATTTCCTAGAACTTTATTAATGGTTTTTTGGAAAACTGCCGGTGCATTGCACAAACCAAACGGAGGGCGCAACAACCGTCTGGAGTAATGAATCAGGTTTTTGGTATAGATGCATCATCAAGTTCTATTTGATGATATCCACTAGCTAAGTAATCAAGACTAGTAACATACTAGCAATCTTAAGTTTTTCCAAAAATTCATCAACGCGTGGAAGTGAAAATTTATCTCTTACGGTTTTGCAGTTTAATGCCTTATAATCGATACACATACGTTGTACACAATTTTTCTTCTAAACCAACAAAATCCGGCTTGACTATGCAGATTCGGATTATGCTATGAGTTTATTTTCTAACAAATGGCTTACTGTTTATCTTACAACTTTTCGTTCAATGTGAGAAAGTCTGTAAGGTCTGTAAACAACCGGTCTGTCGTCTTTTAATGGGATTGACATTTTAAGCATATTTGGTTTTCCTAATTGCCAAGTATTTTGAGAAAAACAGTTACGAAATTCATTTATTAAATTCACTAATTTTTGAATATCGTATAAATCTTGATTTTCGTTATATACTAAGTCATTACATGTAAAATAGCCACTTATTTGATTATCGCCCTCTTTTAGGGACAGACAAGAAACTGAAAACCCATCTTCAAAACACATTACTGATCTAGCTTATATGTGATTTGCACTCACCTCTATTTGACGTTGGGAAACGTTCATGGTAGCCACGTAGCTATCGTCACCTTTTGTGATGCATTCCTTCATTAACAATAAGTGTTCCTTTCCAGGAATTAGACATAAACTTCACCTACGAAGGCACCTCGTGAAGTCACTTCGACTAAGGTCCCCGTCCTTGGCGCAATTACAGTTAAAGTCTTTGCCCATAAGGGAACCTTATTTGGAGGCAAGTTCAGTGAGTGCGAAATATCACAACTTGCTGGAAACAGGTTCATATTTTCTCCCGAAACGATCATAACCACATCGTTGTGATTTATAAAAGTTTGTCCTACTGAAATGGGAACTTGTTGCACGGAGTCTGGTACAATTAACCCTCGACTTCTGCTACGGCAGTATTTAGCTTGAGGTTTACATTCAATTTTCCACGAACCTGTACTTTGGCACCTCCATATCCAGAAATCGTTAAACAAGGAGTGTGTTTTAAGGCCAACGGACAAGTGCATTCTTCTTTAATAAGCACTTCCCCCATCCTAAGTCAACACAATAACATTGTGTAGGCTTTCCGTTCACCCAGCAATCAAGAAAATCTTTTTCGTTTGTTGATGATAAAGATTTTTCGACTACATGGTTCTTGCCCATTTGATGACAAAATCTTTCGTCAGGTGTCCAAAATATTTGCAGTTGGTGCATTCGAGCTTTGGGTTTTTGGATTTATTTACGTAATGTTCTACTCGGTTGCAATCATATCGGCTTTTTAGGCGAAAATCTGCTTCTTTTTGAAGAAGGCTGTTCTAAGAGTTCGAACGCTAAAGGACGATACCGGGTTTTCAACATTTCGCATTGCGTTTCATTTGGAAAGGTATTCGGTGTACAATGTGTTTGGTGTATCGTGTCGGCGAGTTGTAGCAGCCGCCTGAATATTAGTTTCGTTAATACCATTGTTTATACAAGAAACAACATTTCGACCATTAATTTCGCAGACACTAATGAACTCCATTTTATCGAAGTTATATCGGAACCATGGTTCATCTGATTTTTTGAAGCGGTTTACTAATGCACGCAATGTGGTAGCGAAATCTTGATGTTCAGGAAATGATTTTGTTAACAAAGTTTTCCACGCTGACCAGGTGAGCTGGCATGAGAAAAAATTGTCGTACCACCTTCTAGCTAACCCACTTAGCCTACTCTGCATGTAAAATGTTATGGTTTGATCGTCTCATTTATTTATGACTGCCAGCTGTTCGATTTTCTCAATCCACTTTGTTGGGCTTAAGTTTGGATTTCCTGGAGTGATTTCGTCTTGCGTAAACCCCTTGGTTTAGGTTCCGTCTGGTGTCTTATAAGTTTTTCCACCAGGAGCTCCAAAAGCCTGACATTATCTGATAGTGGCGGAGTATGGGATGTCGTGCATTAGATTTGCTTTGGTTTCGATTAAAACTTCGTTTATAATTCCCATTTGAGAAATTTCCCGAAGAATTTGTGGATAAAGAAGCATTGGACAAACTGGCAAACCTGTAATGGTTTATTACTGATTGAGTGCAGGATTGCCAGTACCGACAAAAGCTGACGAACCTGTAATGATTTATTACTGGTTGAATACAGGATTTCCAGTATTGGCAAAAGCTGGCCAACTTGTAATAGTTTATTACTGGCTGAATGCAGGATTGCCAGTACTGGCAAACTTGTGATGGTTTATTACTGATTGAGTGCAAGATTGCCAGTACCGGCAAAAGCTGGCGAACATGTAATGTTTCATTAATGGTTACATGCAGGATTGCCAGTACCGGCAAAAGCTGGCGAACCTGTAATGGTTCATTACCAGTTGAAACTTTTTCTGAAAAGTGCGTAATTTTTCACAAATTTCGACCTTTAAAATAGATTTTATTCGAGTTTCCAACATTTTTTGAGCATTTCCGCAAGGTTAGGTCCTTATTTTAAACAGGGCCATGCCGTGCTGTGATGCAAAGAGGAACCGCATCAGGCGGTACCTTAAGGGGGCGGCATAAGCAGCTAAATCATAATATAATTTCAATAATTAAAAATTTTTACACATCGCTTTTTTATATCAGTCTAGGTCAAAGATGGGTAAATGGGGTTCTTCGATGATTTGAGTGCGGCCCCTCTTCAATCTTTAACGTTTTTTTTTAATTCAGAACTTTTTTACAATGCTTGTTAAAAGTTTAAACTAAAAATTAAATGAAATTCAAAAGAGCATAAAAAATTTTTCAAAATTACAAAATTAAAATTATGATTTCCAAAAAAGTGAAGAACTCTTTACAGACAAAATGTCAACTTAAACTCGCGATTTTGCTGAAATAATTTAAAATTTAGATAAAATGGAAATTAGTAGATATAAGACTGACAAATATTCAAGAAAAACTTCTTGAAATTAAAAAAAAAAGTCATTAATCACGTCAATCAAGTCCAATTTCGTCACAGAAGAAGAAAAAAATAAATACGTCGTTTAAGGAAAATCAGGAAAAATATAAATAAAACTTGAGTGGCAACTAAAAAATGTTTAGAAAAATTTTGAGATAAAATTGATATTCATGAAAAGGAAAAATGTTTGATCGTTTTCTCATAAATGTCGAGTTATTTTCTCGAAATTTTCGTTTTTTTTTTCAAAATTTTGAGTCAACATTCTACAATTCTTATTATTTTCGAGACTGGAAATTTCGAAAAAGAATCGACATTTGAAAAATGACTTTTAAAATTTTGAGATAAAAGATGGGCAAATCGGGATTAGATAAATGAGAAAACAGTTATTATTTCAAAAAGTCAAAAATTTAAGCTTACAGTCAAAATTTCAGGATAAACGCGAATATTAAATTTTGGCTCCATAAGACAAATTTTTGAAAGGTTGAAAGAAGAAAGAAAATTCAAAAACTTGAAGAAAGTCAAAATTAAAAAAAAATAATTTTAAAAAAGTGGCCTTTTAAAAAATTTAAAAATTATGAAAAGCGCTGAAACTTAAAAAAACCATAATACTAAATTGTTTTTTTAGAAATTTAGAGCAAAAGTCGAAATTTTGAAAATAAAACATACTTTAAAAAAAATTCTAAATTTTGATTAGTCGAAAATGGTTGGAATTTTTGATAAAAATAAAAATTATGAAAAAGAAAAACATTTTTAAAATCGAAATGTTGAAAAATTGCAAAAAGTTGGAAATTTTGATAAAAGTGAAAATTATGAAAAAAAAAACAAAATTTTGAAAGTCAACATTTTGAAAAAATAAAAAATCGCAAAAAACTTACTAAGAAAAAAAATTTAAAATTTGGAGAGAAATGACATTTGAAGAAAAAAAATCGAAATTTAAAAAAAAAATTAAAATTTTGTCAATACAAAAAAACAAACAAAAAATAAAGATACATAATTTAAAAAAAATTTAATAAGGTCAAAACTCTCCAAAAAATTAGAATTTTTCAAAAGTTAAAATCTATAGGTAACGTAAAAACTGAGAGAAAAATCAAATTTTTGAAAATCGACCCAAATAAAAAAAAAATGGAAATTACCAAAAAAGATCGTGAAATTATTACAAGTCCAGTTCTTACGACAAAATCAAAAATTTTAAAACAGACAAATTCCTCCAAAAAGTAAATTAGGAAAGTAAAAATTTTTAAGAAATTTTGAAATGCTCAAAAAACTTAAAATCCTGAAAGAGGTCAAAATTTAAAATATTCGAACTATAAAAAAATTCGAAATTGAAAAAAAAAGTAAAAATCTTTAGTAATTTTTGTTAAAAAGTAGAATTTTTTTGAAAAATCAAGTTATGAAAAAAAATTAAAATTTTGTCAATACAAAAAGACAAAAAATACAAGATACATAAATTTAAAAAATTTTAATAAAGTCAAAATTTTCCAAAAAAGTAAAATTTTTCCAAAGTTAAAATCTATTAAGTAAAGTAAACACAGAGAAAAAATCAAATTTTTGAAAATCGATCGATATTTAAAAAAAAATGGAAATTACTAAAAAAAGCTCGTGAATTTTTTACAAGTCAAGTTCTTACGATATAATCAAAAATTTCAAAGCATACGAAATTCCTCTAAAAGGTAAATTATGAAGGTAAAAATTTTGAAGAAAATTTGCAATGCTCAAAAAACTCAAAATCCTCAAAGAGGTCAAAATTTGAAATATTCGAACTTTAAAAAAAATGGAAATTGGAACAAAAAGTAAACATCTTTATTTATTTTTGTTAAAAAGTAGAATTTTTCAAAAAAATCAAAATTTTGGAAAAAGAAAAAGGACATTTTGAGTATTCGTTTTGAAAAAAGTATACAAAAAAGCATAAGCAAAAATTTTCAATAACGTCGAAATTTTCCAAGGTAAATTTTTTTAAAAATTTTTAGCAGTTGAAATCCAAGATCAAAATTTTTATAATAATCTAAAATTTAAGAAAAAATCGTATTTAAAAAATATGGAAATGCTGGAAAAACTCGAAACTGTGAAATTCGAAATTTTTAAGTTGGATTTAAAAATAAAATAGAATTTCAAAAATGTCGAATCAAAAAAAGAAAATTAAAATATTCAAAAAAGCAAAATTTCGAAGATAAAAATGAAATCTGGAAAAAAGACGATATTTCGAAAAATCTGAAAATTTTAAAAAATAGAAATATTCAAAAAAGGTGACATTTTTCAAAAAAAAAAGTTGAAATTTTGAAAAAAGAGTGAATCTTTTAAAAAAAAGTGAAAACACGAAAATAAAGTCGCGGTTTTCCAAAGTCATAACTTCGAACAAAAGTCAATATTTTCGAAACAACATTTTCAAAAAAAGTAGCGTAGTTATTGATTCATTTCGTTCATTCATGCCCAATACTCGCCATTTATCTATGTTCCAGCTTTATCGGATTTGGTCAGAACAAACTCGCAAAGAGAATAGAGAGCTGGCCATATAGAAGTTACAAGATGTGTGTTAAGAGCGAATAAATTTTGTTATTAGAAGAGTCGATTTTAAATACGATTTTCTAGACATTCAGACTTTAGCTCAAAATTGGTTTTTTTTTCTCAAAATTGGTCTCTTTCGAAATTATTCTTAAAAATGCTGCTTTTGCCCTTAAAACTAAACTTTGTCTTAAATTTAGACTTTTCTTCGAGAAATTTCAACTTTTTCTTCGACATTTCAACGGTATTTATCAAAAATCGTTATATTTTTCTAAATCCATATTTTTAATTTTTTTTTTTAATTTGACAATTCGAAAATTTAATGTTTGACTTATTTTCGAAATTTTGATAAAATGCGATATTTTTAAAAATTTCTACTTACAATGGGACGTTTTCTCAAAATTTCACCTTTTTTCAAAATCCTTTATTTTTCCGAAATTGGATTGACGTTTTAGTAAAAATCTAAATATTCTGAGAATAAAATTTTTAGAAAACTTCGAGAAAAAGATTTTTTTGTGAATTTCAAGATTGACAAAATTGAAAGAAAGTAAAAATTCTGAGAAAAATATTTTTGAGGACTGAATTTTTTTCTCTCAATTCGACTTACGATTAGTCTGCCAATGAACACATTTTTCACAAAATTTGATTTTTTAAAATTTAGACTTCTTTTTTTCGAAATTTCGAAGCTTTCCAAAAGGATATTTTAAATCAATTTTCGGGTTGCTTCCCCAAAGTTCGGTTTTATTTCCAAATTTCAAATTTAATCTGGAAATTCAATACCCCAGTTAATGTAATTAAGTGAAAATATACATATATACTCATTCCGAACGTTTTCCAATTTTATTTTTTATTAATTTTTCAAAATGATTCTTGCCCCTCCCAAAACGAAATCCTGCCTACGCCTATGGATAGAAGTGAAAACTTATAACTAGAAAATTACACTGGTTTTTTTTATTTAATTTTCAAATTAATTGTGGTATCAAAAATTAGTTTCACAATTTGGAAATTAAAATTAATTATTCGAATTTAGTGCGTCATCTATCGGCGCTCTGAGCAACAATTATATGCATTTTAAAAATGTTTAATTACTTTCGGAAACACATGATGAACTATGGGGGATAAAAATAATTTCAGACTCCAAAGGGTGGTACAAATAGAACATCTAAATGTGGAATTACTTCAAAAAAGAGTTGACATTTTAGACTTAAAATTGTGAAAAAATCGGGATTAAGCTTGAAATTTTTAGAAAAAGTTTCGCATTTCAAGATTAACATGAAAATTTTGTACAAAAAATTAAATCTCTATTTTTCGGAGTTGAACTTCATAGCTACTATTGTACGAGCCCACATGTGAATTGCATGGGAAAACATCAGCAAAATCAGTTTTTCATGCCGAGGTGTCTATGAGCTAGAAAAAAAAATGTTACTTTTGACATGAAAGGAAATGCGTGCAATGCAAAACAAGATTCAATTTAAAAAATATATATATTTATGAAAATAAGACACACTTTTCTGTGAAAATAAAAAAAAATAAACAACTATTTTCCTCTTGTGATCCGTTTGGCCTCTTTAATAAGCCGTCGGGTTTCTTGGCTGCCTTCTTCAACTTTTTGCGAATCCTCCCACTCAGTATCGCTCTCATCCGAACTCAATACAAATTCATCTGATGAACAATCATCAATAAAGGGATCATCATAGTCATAATCATCTTCAGACAAATCTGATTTGCTCGTCTGTTTCTGTGCAGCTTTTCTCTTCCTTTTCGGCACTGCGTAATAAATAAAAAAATACTTTATAAGTATCATGGTTCAATTACAGAAAGTTTCTGTAATTAGTTCTAACAATAAGGGATAAGTAAAGACAAAGTTGATTTAAAAACGGCTTTAATATATACAAAATACGAAAATAATAATCTATATTTAGCCTGATGGGTAATTAATATTAAGATTCAAATAGTAAACTATCAATAACAAGAATAATATATCACATTTTACTTAATAATCATAATAAGAAAGGTTTAACTATGTTAGTTTTGAAAAGTGTCCTCATCAGACTCACTATCATAGAAATCTTTGTGGGTATTGCAAAATTTGCAATTAATGTAAAATATTTGCATCGGTAATGTCTTACTTTCGGGTTGCTTCGCAGGTGCTAATGAATGTTTGTAATTCTTCCTATGGTCTTTGTTTTTCCTATAGCAGCTCGTTCCATAAGGACACTCGGGCCTCACATCCCCATTATCTTCATAATCCTTATCACCAGGATGGCTGAATTCCGTTCTATGTGATGGATTCTTCCTAAAATGTATCACATTTGATTGCTAAAATAAAAAACGAATGTTCAACCTCTACCTATAGCAGTTTTCCCCATACCAACATCGATCTCGTTTACTGCTTGTACTCGGTGCACTTGAGGTGTTTTGTTCCTGAGTATTCTCCTTTTTGATTGCAGCATCCAATTTTATATCATCGATGTTTGGTTTTTTATCCTCAACTTCCATATTGCTGGCATCTTTGACATCATTGTCTGGCTCTGAATCAGACATTACTTCATGTTGTTTTACACAACTTTGTTCTTCAACTTTCAGATTTTCCCCTTGAGGTTTATCTATAGAGTTGCTTGCTGCCACAAAATCAGTTGTTTCAATCTGCTTTATCGTGTCCAACAATTTTTCCAAATTCTCATCGGTTATCTTTGGTTTCTTCCTTATGCCATCATCTGTCTCTAGTTGCCTTTTCTCAGTTTTATTTACAGAATTGACAGTTTCCTCTGTACTCGTACTTGCTCCCTGGGATGTGTCTTTTCCATATGAGAATGTATTTGCTGCCAGTTCTGAAGCTTTTTTGATGGTATCTTCCCCACTTATCGCAGAGTGCTGTGGCTGTGTCCTAGATATATTTTTTTGTAATCTATTTGTTTGTCCATTTGCAGTTTGCTGCTTAGGATCACTGACATCTAATTCGATTCGGTACCAATGACTATCAGGAAGTACAGCAAACTGATCACCATTATTTATTTTTGTAGCTACATCCTTATCTAAGACTGTAATATGATTGGTTTCACTGCTAGCGGCAATAAAGAAGCATGGGTTTATATGTATCTAGAATGATCTGGAAGATATTATCTATAAAAAAGAAGCATACCTGACTTACTGGAGTAAGAGATGCATTTTCTTCATCAACTTTGAATATGGCATGTTTTCTAGAAACTCTCTTGTCGTTGCACTGAAACATTCGCAACACATTAACTCATATGTAAGGTTCAAATGCAGACAAATTAAGGGTAACTAGATTAGCATTACTAGTAGTTCGCACCTTTAATATAGGTCCTCTTCCAATTATGTGTTCTCCAGGAGCCAAAGTGGCTAAAGGTTCGTTTTTATCGTCATCGAGTTTGTACAACTTTATTAACATCGTAACTCCTTTACTTTGGAATAAATTGATTTACATTTAGTGACACTGTAGGAACTTTTCCAAAAATAGGTTCGCAAGTCTAAGTAACTTTTGACAACAAAAACTTTGGTTAAGTTGTAGTTAAAAGAAAATGTTAGCAGCAAATATAAGAAAATGAAAAACAAATTGATCAAAACACAGCTGTTTTGGCAAAATCTAATCCAAATAAATAGACTAAAAATAATAATTGCACAATATTTCAAATTTCTTTATTTCCGTTATTGAAGCTTTATTTCTTGTCAGCTGTCAACCCACTTAACCAGTGTTGCAATATATTTAAAGGTAAAATTCCATAAAACCAAGTTAAAATTACTGTATTTTCACAAAAATTACCGTACGTTATTTTATTACCTGTTTCTCGTCTTAAAAAAATTATTTAGTGGCTTAACACGCTACACACGTATTAATACATACATTACAAAAGTTAAAAAAAATATATTTAATTTTTTTTTATTAGAAAAATACAAAGGCGTAGAAAGGACATCAATAAAAAAAATTATTTAGAACTTTTGAGTTCTAAATAAAAATTTCCATTTTAATCAGGAAATTTTGAGTTTATTTTCTTCAAATCCCAGGATTGAAGGCAAAATTTCGATTTTAATTTCGCGCACATTTTTACTTGGTTGTAAATTGTGGAAGTGTGTAAAATATTACTGATAAATTACTTAACAAACTTATTGTTATTAAATAGAAAAACGTAAATAACCGTATTTTTTGGTACTTGGTATTTGGGCTGTACACCGTACTTTTGTCAGCATTACCGTACATATACGGTAATTACCGTACGTATGGCAACACTGCACCCTACCCAATGAGCATAGAATTCCACATAAACCACTAACCATTAGTATTTTACGTTGTGAACTTCAATGTAAATAACAAGTACAACGTTGCCAGGTGTTTAAATGTTTTGAACCTGAATAAATGTGCCAGATTTACTTAAAATGTGTCAAATTAAAAAATAAAAAAAAAACTGACTAACAATATTTGGAAAAATGAAGTTTAAAACACAACTTCACAAAAATTCAGATTGTTTTTAGAGCTAAAAGTTGAAATATCGATTTTTTCACAAACTGTATGACGTCACGGCTGCCATTTTTGTTCCGGTCGATGATGGCAAAAATATTTTTTGACGTTTATTTCAAAGTTGTGAATAACATCAAAATGTCACACTTTTACTGGCAATTTGGATTGAAAACTTAACATTTTTAAAAATTTCTTCTTCCAAGTTTCTCAAAAATTTCACATTTTCCAGTATTTTTGTGAGAAACTGATCAAACTTTCGATTTCGGCTGGTTTCAGTAAAAAAAATAGTTCGATCTTGGTTTCAATCTAAATCTCACTTCAGTCAATAATTCAGATTTCAGATTTTAAAAGAGAACTAAAAAAATAATTTTACTAAATAAATGAAAATTTAGAGAAAAACTGGAAATTATAAGACAAATTCTAGATTTAACTAGAAAATTATTGAAAACTTAAGCGAAAATTTCTGTAGAAAAGTCTACATTTGGAGTAATCAGTCAAAATTTTGTTAAAAAAATATTTATCATTACCAATTTAAGATTAAATTCAAAGTTTTAAAAATAAACTGAACAATACAAAAAAAATGATAAAAAAAATTGTACAATTAACAGCCTCTGGTTAACTTTTCGATTTTAATCGAAAAAATTCAATTTTAAACTCGAATATTCGAAGTTTTCGCGAAATCTCGACATTTAAGGTAGAACTGGCGATCTACGAGAGTCAAAATTACATCAAAAGTATTTCTCGTTTGATTAACGTAGTATTTAGACCAGATAACGTGGCGATGAAATAAAAGACAGAGGAACTTCTATGGCCGAATAGTGTTATCATCAAAATTATTCAGTCACAATAAAGAAATATTTCATTGGAAAATAAAAGGGTTACTTCAAATATTTAAAAACGGGATACAGTAGGTCGAATTGACAAATTTAACAAAATAGTAAAATTCTGCCTTGAATTTGACACCTCTGTAAAACGTCCGGATTATCTGTCCCTGGAAAGGTCCGTGTCGTGCAACTGGATAGATTAGTTAAAAATAGGAGACGTTAGGATAGAATAGGTGATTCAGGCAACGGAATAGCACAAAAAATAACCCTAAAATTCGGTAAGAATGGTCACTTTGGCGTAATCGTAAAAAATAAAATATTACACTTTCTACAGACCTTATAATGCTAAATCCGATTTTTGAAAATCTTCCTTTTAGAAATGTAAAAAAAAATCGTCTACTAATATCCTAGGGTAGTGTTAAATGAATAAATACATGATTTAAAATAAAATCCTACCAATAGAAATATAAATAGTCCAATTTCCACATATTTTTCATTTATTTCCACACGTCATTGGGAGAAATGAAGAAGTCTGTAAATATGCGGAGAAATTCGGAGTTTCGACAATGTAGCTCTATGGCTTTTCATTAAAATTTTATGTTTTGTTAAATTTTGCGGTATTCTATGTCGGTAGTTCAAATGCACTCTGAAATGGTTGTGCGGTATTCTATGTCGGTAGTTCAAATGCACCACGAAATGGTTGTCCTACGATAGGTTGACGTTTACGTGGAGGTTAATTCCCATTAAAATTTAAAAACATTGGGGTTTCTGATGCCGATTTTTCCCGCAGTTAAAACAATGCCTATTAACTCATAGTTAAATCGATATTGAAACCCAGCCCGACAATGGCTTTATCCGTTTCTCAATGCGATACTCTTCTGAGGTAATATTTTTGACTAAAAACGGGAGAAGGCGAACTCAAGCTGTTCCATTCATTTTACAGTATTCTGGACGAGAACAACGTAAGAACTCACACTTTGGAAGCTTTGGCTGTTGAGGTGCAAAAGAAATTCGACACCTCCGACTATTTTAATGGTAAACAATGGTGGAAAATGATCTGCAGCTGCATTACAATATGTTGAGTTTCAGTTGGAATGTGTATTATTACGTTACTTCAGCAGGATCTCTTGAAGCATTCGGAGCAAAAATTAGCCGCTATTACCGTTTTGCATGAACTATACAGAGGGGAACAACTTGCTAATACTCCATTCGCTTCGGCATTCGTGCATTTGTTGGTATGTCTATATGAACCATAAAGGTTCCTAAGAAAAGGTGAAAACTCATCAGTTACATCATACAGGCAGTAACCGAGTTGAATTCGAAGATTTAATATTGTAGAATTATATCAACATAACATGTAATGCTGTTTTATACTTATTGTGAATTGCAGTAATGTTTGCTCATAATGAACCCACTTACTGCGAACTTTCATTTATAATGAATCAATAAGGTATGGATTAAAGTAGAATTACACATGTGTTAAACGTTTATTACAAACTTCACTTATAACAAACCAATTTCTTCAGTCTTTTAAGATTCGATATAAGCGAACATCATGTTATTATATAAGATTATTATCATATTTGACCTCAAAGGAAATAATAATGTTAATGGGTATACATTGCAAAAGGTTAGTACACATTCGTAGACAAAATCGCGTGTCTATTTGTAAACAAATTGAGGATTTTGTCGCTTAGACAGCCCATTTTGCTCATTTTAGAAAATTGTAGAACAAGCGATTTGTTCTCAATTTGTCTACAGACAATTGCAGAACTTTGTCTACAGACACAAGTTGCGCGATTTTGTTGCTAGTGTTTATTAAACATTAGGTTCAATTTGAGAATTTGACATAACATTACACTTTGTTTTCATAACCAACATATCAAGGTTGTTAATAATCTAGAATTTAAAATTGGTGTATAAGTCGGTGATTCCTAATGATGTCCTTTTTAGCATCCTCCTGAGCACCAGAGTAATGTGGGGGCGCCTCGTTTGCAGTATCCAGGACAGTTACCAAGGCTGTCACCCCCTGAAAAGTACTTCATTTCTCAGCTAATATCTGACATACCTAAGGATGCAGTAAGTACATTCTAGACATGATGTGAAGCTTTAAAAACTCCTATTTTTCTTAAACTTGTTCAGTATCTAAACATGACAATCTCAGGTGAATTAAATATTTTGAATGACTTTGTTTAGTGATAACTGCTCCATATGTTGGAATTTTTTCCTGCAGTGATTTGCAAGCTATCATCAGTTTATTACTAGTGTTTTGAGTGACCTTTGTGAGCTTTTATTTCTTCTGAGAAGTGATACTGTCGACTGATTTATAATTATATTAAGAAAAAAAATGTAAAACAGATACTACTACCTTTAATTGCATATTTAGGTGCATAGAAATAATGAAATAATAGGTAAATTATGATATAAAAAGACGAAAATTTAAAGACAGTTTAAATTTTAATGTGGAAATTAAAAAAATCGAAATTTAAAAAATTAACGTCTTTCAAAAAGGCGAATTCTTTAGACAGCTTTTTCAGAAAACTGTCAAATTTTCAAAAAAAAGGGAAATTCTGAAAAAAAAATTCGAAACGAGTCAACATTTTTAAAAAGTTTAATTAAAAAAGTCGAATTTCTATAAATAACCGAAATTTTGAGAAAGTCAAAATTTTGAGCGAAATTTGAAATCTTAAAATAGTCAAATTTAAAAAAAAAGTAATTTAAAAAAATGTCGATTATTTAAAACAAATTACAAACGAGTTAAAATTTTCAGAAATAATACTTTGAAATAAAGGTAGAATTGAAATACAGAACTTGTCCCCTGAAACCAAGAAAGATTAAAAAACACAACAAAGGTTGGCGTTTCGACAGCCAAGCTGTCATCTTCAGAGAGTTCAGTTTCTCTCTGAAGATGACAGCTTGGCTGTCGAAACGCGTTTGAGCAACCTTTGTTGTGTTTTATAATATTTCTTGGTTTCAGGGGATAAGTTCTGTATTTCAGTTTTTGAAGAAAACCAAGGACCAGTCCGTTCCACCAAATATAAAGGTAGAAATTAAAAAAAAAGTGGAAAGTAGTCAGCATTTTTAAAAAATGACAAATTTTGAACAAATCTGAAATTGTTATATCAAAATTGGTGATATTTTTAAAAAAAGTTGAAATTTTCCTAACCGATCAAAAAAAATCGAAATTAAAAAAAAATTTAAAGTAATAAAAATTTCAAGAAAGTTGATGTTTGGACGTGAAAATTTTAAAAATTGTCCAAATTTTCAGAAAAAGAAAACTTGGAAAATGTCGAAATATTTAAAAAATTGAAAAAATTTGAAATTTTTAAAATCAAATTTGTTTATTTAAAAAAGTGAACAATTTAAAAAAGTCGAGATTTATAATAAAAAAGTCAATTTCTTCAAAAAAGTCATATTTTCAGAAAGGGGTAAAAATTTCGAGAAAAAGTCGATTTCTTGAAAAAGTTGTGATTCCATAAAAATTTTAAATTAATCAAAACTTTCAAAATACTCGAAATTTTCAAAAAAGCCGAAATAAAAAAAATAATTGAAATTTGCAGAATGTCAGAATTTAAAGAAAAAGTTGAAGTCTTAAAAAACTTTTTTAAAATTAGTTGAACTTTTTAAAACAAAAAAAAGTCCAAATTTTAAGAATTAATTAACCTTTTTAATAAAGGTCCAAACTAAGCAACAAAGTGGATATTTTGAAAAAAGGTCAAGTTTTTCAAAAAATGGCAACATCTTTAAAGAACATGACAAAATTTTGAACAAATTTGAAGTTGCCAATAAATTAAAAAAAATGGAAATTTGGAAACGGTCAAAATTGTAAACAAATTTTGAAAAAAACCAAATTTTTAAACAGGCCACAATTTTCAAAAAATTTCGAGAAAATTTATGTTCTCGCAAAAGCTGGTATTTTCAAAAAAGTTTAAATTTTAAAAATTATCAAAATTTATAAAAAAAAGCAAACTGAAAACTGTGGAAATATAAAAAGTAATAATAAAAGTTTTAAAAATGAGGAAGAATTACAAAAATGGTTAGTTAACAACTGGATAAAAAGACGAAGCTTTGAAGATAACTCGAAAATTTTAAAAAATAATTCACAATTTTGAAAAAATTTTTGGAATTATCAGAATTTTAAAAAAACAAAATATTGCAAAAAAGTTAAAATTTTTGAGAATCGTTTTGATAACAGGTCAAAATTTTAAGAAATAAACAAAGTTTTCAAAAAAGCGAAACTTTAAAAAATGTTGAAATTTTCAAAAAACTTAAAAAATTGAAATTTCTAAAATCAAGATTTCAAAAAGTGGATATTTTGAGAAAATTTCGAAATTTTAAAAAATTGGGATTTAAAATTAAAAAAATGGATTTCTTCAGTAAAAGCGATATTTTCAGAAAAGGGTAAACATTTCGAGAAAAAATCGATTTCTTGAAAAAGGTAGTGATTTAAATTAATCAAAATTGTCAAATTTTTCAAAAAAGGTTGAATTAAAAAAAGATGAATTAAAAAAAAAGTGGAATTAAAAAAAATTGTAATTTGCAGAAAGTCAAAATTTCGATAAAAGGTTTAAGTCTTGAAAAAGAACAAATCAGTCAATAAAGTAGCAATTTCAAGAAATGGACAAAATTTTGAAAACAGGTTAAATTTAAACAAAAAGTTGGACATTTTGAAAAAAGGTCAGTTTTCAAAAAAAATTTTGAACAAATTTGAAGTTGACGATATTAAAAAAATAATAATAATAAATGGGAAATTGAAAAGAAGGCAAAAACTGTAAATAAATCAAAATTTTGAAAAAGACCAAGTTTTTAAACATTCTACAGTTTTCAAAAATATTACCACTCACAATTGTCACCATTTTTTAAAATTTATTTTGAAAATTTCGATTTTTTTCAAATTTTCGTTTTTTTAAATTTCGTTTCGACTTTTTTTTTGAAAATTTGTACTTTATTGAAAATTTCGCCTTCTTTTCGAACCTTTCGAAAATTTCACTTCGACTGAAAATCTTTTTTTTTTTCAAAATTTAAACATTTTAACTTGTTGTGAAAATGTGAAGTTTTTAATGGTTGAATTTTACTTGAACGTTTTGACTTTCAACTTTATTATTAAAATCTTGGGTTTCTTTGCAAACTTGACAATAACAATTTTCGATGATGTCGAGTTTGCTGATTTTTTTGGAAAATTTCGATTTTTTCTTAAAAATTTCGACTTTTCAATGTTCTGGCTTTTTTGGAAACTCTGACATTTTGAAACTTTCGACATTTGTTCAATTGTAACACTTTTTGAAAATCCTTGTTTTTTTTTTCTGAAAATCTAACTGCACTTTTTTTTTCATTTTAACTTTTTAAATTTTAGATTTTTTTTACAGTTTCACCTATTTCTACAGGTTTTTTTGTTAACTCGCTTTTTATTTTTCCTTTTCGGAAATTGTCACTTTTATTGAAAATTTCGGTTCCTAATAATTTCGATTTTTTTCTTAAATTTCAACTATTTTTGAAAATTTCGAACCTTTTTCGCAAAATTCTTTTTTAAATCGAGACATTTTTATAAAACGTTGCCTTTTTTTGAAATATTTTCGCTATTTTTTTTTGATTTTCGGATATTTTTCCAATTTTCGAATTTTTCCAAAATATTGTTTTTTTTTCAATTTCGACTTTTTTTGAAAATCTGAACCTTTTTTTGGAAATTTTATTGAAAGAATATTAATTTTTTTGAAAGTTTCAGTCAAAAATTCCGATTTTAAAAAGATGGTCGGCTTTAAAATCTTAATTATTGAAAATTTAAACTTTTTAAGACTAACTTTTTTTGAGAATCCCGACTTATCTGATAATTTTGGATTTTTTTTCTATAATTTAGCTTTAAAAATTTCGGGTTTTATTGATTGAAAATTTCCCAATTTTTTAAAATTTCAACCTTTTTGTAATTTTGGAATTTTTTTTTTAAACGTCGGCAATTTTCAAATATTTTGAATTTTTTTCATTTTGATTAAATTTTCGACTTTAAAATTTCTACCTTTTTTGAAAATGTCATTTTCAAAAAATTGGTTTTTTGAAAATTGAAATTTTTTGAAAATTTTGCCTTATTTTCAAGTTTTCAGTTTTTTTTGATTATTTCGTATATTCTTCAAAATTCGGAAAAATATCAAAATTTTAACTAATTTCTATTTGGATTTTATTTTTGAATATTTAGTCCTTTTCTTGAATGCCGAATTTTTCAAACTTCTGCCACTGCCATTTCGTCATTTTTTTTTCGAAAATTCGACTTTGTTTAAAAATTTAGATTTTTTTAAAGTCAGACATTAATATTTTTTTTTGAAATGTTTGAGTATTTTGCAAAATTTCGCATTTTTCTAAAAACTTCGAACCTTTTTTCAAGATTTTGATTTTTTTTTGAAAACCTGACTTTTTTGAAAAGTTCGAAATTTTTTCAAATTTCTGTTCAATTTATTTATTTATTTTGATAATTTCCAATATCTTCGACTTTAAAAAAAAAATGTTCACCTCTTTCAAAATTTGAACTATCCAAAATTTCGAATTTTTCCAAAATTTTACTTTTTCAGAATTTTAACTTTTTTGTAAATTTCGAATTTTCTTCAATATTTAGACCTTTCGATAAATTCAAATTTTTAAAAAATTTGATATAAAATTCTATGAAATATTTTAATCTCGTTATTTTTGAAAATTTCGCTTTTTTTTTCAAATTGCCGATATTATTGAAAATTTTAATTTTTTTCAAAAATCAACACTTTTTCTAACATATTCACCTTTATTGAAAACTTTCCCATTCTTTTGGAAATTTGACTTCCTATGAAAATTTCGACATTGTCCCAAATTTTCTACATTTTTAAAAATTTCGACTTTTGGGAAAATTTTGACTATATTTTTACTTTTTCTTCAATATATTCGAACTTTTAAACAAAGTTCAGCTTTTTTGAGAAATGGGGAGGAAATTCCTAAATCTAATTCTCGATATTTCTCAAAATATTAGAATATTTGAAAATTTGTCAAAATTTCAAATTTTGCAAAAGTTATGAATTTTTGGAAAATTTCACCATTTTTTCAAATCCTCAAACTTTTGAAAATTCCTACTTTCAAAATTTTGAAATTTTTTTAAATATTGCCTTTTTTTCCTAACTTTTTTTGGAAGTTTGAACTTTCTGTTTATTAATTTGGAAATATTTAAATGTTTAGTAATGAAAGTTGACTTTCTGAAACATTTCTTGAAATTTAACTACATGATATCTAAATTTTTTTAAAACGTCACCTGGGTAGTAGAAATGTTAAATAAAATTAATAAACAGAATGTTTCCGACCAATAAGAGTTTACCATGAAGAATAATTGGAACTTTCTGTAAAAATTTTAAAATTTTGCCCTATTTTGGAAATTTTAGCTTTCTATGAAAATTTTGACCCTTTACATAACTTGGACCCTTTTATGGAAATTTGGTTTCAAAATGTTGGACTTTTCAAGATTTTAACTTTTTTTTTGAAGATTTTAACTTTTTCAAAATTTTTGACATTTATAAAAATGAACTAAATTTTACCCCCTTATGGCTTGAATTTCTCAAAACCTGATACAGTTAACTTATTTATAAACAGAAACTTAAACGCCAATTCTTCTGCTTAAAGTTAAAAAAAATTTAGCACTTTTTTATACCCTTGACGGATGAATTCTTAAAAATCCATAGGTTAGTGGTAACCTAGTTTTTTTATGTTCAATCCTCTCGCAAAGGATAACCCTATTATACCTTCAAAGCACAGCAAGTAGGATGGGGAAACAAAGATAGAGCGCGATGAACCACCTTCTTAAACAAGGATAGGTTTTAATTTTTGGGGAAAATTCCGTTTGATAACGAGTTCCATATTTAGGAAGTTCTAGAGAAAAAAGAGCTTCTGTAGACAGTAGTCCTCACTGTGCCAAGCTGAACCGCACAGGAATTTGCTGTCTCCGACTGTCTTGTATGCCTCAAAAATCTTGCCCTTGGAGGGATCAATCCTATTAGTTCCTATCTTCCATGATAGGACTTGTAAAAAAGAGAAAAGTCACCAACCATACGTCTGTGCTCTAGTGTTTCGAGAGAATCGGTCAAACGCTCGTCACCAATTCGGCGAATCGCTCTTCTTTGAATTGAATTCAAGAGGGCTAAAGTGTGTTTTGGGGCTGAACTCCATACATGAGAACAGTATTGTAACGCAATGTAAATAGATGAAATGGGATTTAGAATAGAATTGTAGAATTTAGTAAATAAAAAAAGTTTCTAGAAGGTTCTGATAAGGGAAAAGCGGCCGCGATAACGAAACAAACGGCAGATAAGCGTTCCAGAAATTTCGGCATTCGATAAGCCTTATCTGCCGAAAGTTCTGGAAGACGCGGGCCGAAACTATAAAAAGGCGGTCAGTTTTCCCTCAAGTCAGTCAGTGAGAAGCAAGTGCAATAAGTTGGTTAGCAATTAGTAAATAATTAGTGAGTTACTGTTCAGTTAAAGTGTGCCGAGTTAATTCAGTAATAAAGTGGGTATAATCTATCACGTGTATCAATTCGAACCGATAACGCACGTAACAGTATTCTAGTGTTGGCCTAACTTGAGCTTTGTATGGTGTGAGTAGCTGATGAGATGTGAAGTACGTTTTAGCTCTAAAAAGAAAGCCTAGCTTCTGAGAGGCGGATTTGGCAATAGGGCGCACATGATCATCCCAAGAGAAGTTAGTGCTCGCATTCACTCCTAGGATAGATAGATTAGATCCCATTGGAAGAATTTTTCCGTCCATTAGTATGTTTGTTGCATTATCCCTTGATGTATTCTTAGAGAAAACCGCAGCCTGAGTTTTTGAAGCGTTGAAGTCGACCAAATTTTTCTTACCCCATTCCAGAATGATTTCGAGATCTCGATTAATCGTCTGTATCTACTGTTCCCTTAGTCGATCTCAAGTGGCCACAGATAATGGTTTGTCGGAGAAACAAGGTGACACTAGGCTACTATCAACTGCGTAGCTATATATAGGATACGAGGTTGAAGGGAAGAGATCATTTATGTGTAACAGAAACAGAATAGGAGACAGGATAAACCCCTGAGGCACCCCTGCATTAATCTTGCTGTTGGGGGGATCAATTCTATTAGTTCCGGTGAGCATCTTCCATGAAAGTACTTTCAAAAAAGAAATAAATCACCAACCATCCTCTTATGCTCTAGTGTTTCGAGAGAATCGGTCAAACTCTCGTCATCAATTAAACGAATCGCTCTTCTTTGAATTGAATTCAAAAGAGCTAAAGTGTACTTTGGAGTTGAACTCAATATGAAACTGTTGTGGGAAATTCCATGCTACTAGATTTATCAGTTTAGATTGAGCGTTGTCTATCAGTTAGTGTTTAGAACTTTATTAAGTAGATGTTTACCCTCCGTAGGGAATAAGATTTTCAAAAATGCTGATAAACCTAGTTTCATTTATATTTTATTTTATATTTATTCTATTTAGAAGCGTAAATCCCATTTCCCATATTCCCAAATTGAAAAATGACCAAATTCCATGTTATGTTTTAACAGCTTTTTAACCCTCCTAGGGGATGAATTTTTAAAAATCTTTTTTTGCAGGCTTCTAAACCCATTAATAAATGGGTCTAGAAGCCTGGAATTTTGGACAGGAATCTATCACTAATGTAGATAAACAAAAAAAAAAAGATTTTAAAAAGATTTAAAAAATTTTAATAAAGTAGATAATAACAATCTTCAAAAAAAGTCAAAATTTCGAGCAACATTTTCGCGAAAATAGAAAGAGTAAAAATTGAAATCTTGAGAAAAAAGTATTGTTGAGTATGTATAATTTAGGGTACAAACATTTTACTCATATGGAATACGGGCCATTTTATAACTTGTAGAATATACTGTCAGGTGTACAAAAAGTTTTCCCTTCTACTGTGTTGCTACAGTTTTTTGACATTTTAAAGTATGTTCCTTTTTTGATCAGCACTCTCCAAATTGACATTTAACTTTGATATATCGTCAATTATGGATATGTATAAGGTTTGTTCCAACCGAACATTTTTGATTAGTTTCCGACTAATTCATGAACTAATTCGTACGCATGTGTGCATTCCGTATTAAACTCCGACTGGTTTGGGATTGTACACGTTGGAACGCACTTTGGGACTTCTTAGAAAATCCCTGGCCTTCGCCGTCTGTCTCAATCGAAAGAGATGAAAATAAATCTTCATCACATATAAATCCCTCCACGAAATTCATTTTTGTTATTTTTGAGCAAATATAGTGGATGAAAAATAGAATTCAGAACTTACAACACAATTTACGTTTGCCCCGACAAGAGCAAAACATTTGACAATCGTATTGACAAATAACAGCTGAGAAATTAGATACCGCTTATCGATTACTTATTGCGCATGTTTCCAACTGCCAGTACAAGCTCTCGGCTGCTGACTGTTCTGATTGATCACAAATCAATTCACGAACTAGTCAGAGCACTGTTGGAACACCGGATTGCCAGTTGGGTTGGAGTTTGCACTTGGTTGGATCGGTAAATTTTGAATGCACATGCGCCGGACGGTTGCAAACTAGTTTGATGTTCGGTTGGAACATACCTATAGTGAACGACGTTGACAGAAAATCATATCCCATAATTACGACACTGATCAAGTAAGTTACATACGTGAACATGCCAAAAAATTACAGTAACACACTAGATGGGAAAACTCTTTGTACACCCGACGTTTAATTCAACGTATTATCTGAGCTGATGTTTGACTCTAACCTAAAATGCTTAAGCTGCCAATAACTGTCACATTTTTGAAATTGTCTTATTGTCTAATTATAATATAGAGAATATAATTCTTTTCGTGTTATATTTACGAAAACAATTCATTTCCAATATATATATAATTTAATTTTTTTAAAATTTAATACTCTATGGCGATAACTGTTAACATTTTGAATAAAAACTTTCAATTATATTGTTAGATTCTAATTATAACGAAATCCTTTAAGCTTTTGAAGAAAACAGCTTCACAGATCGTAAATTCCGATGCTCCTCCACATTTGAACATCGATCTTTCGACCATACAATTGACATTGGCGGAACAACAATCAGAACTACCTCAAACTGCCAAATCAGGAATTCCCGTGATACTATCGGTGCCTGAAAGACCTTCTAATAGGTAGCTATCCAAATGAAACTATTCTCGAGTTAGAACATATATTTTAGTTATTCTAATGAATCTCAGAAGGAGGAAGCGGAGGTTTTAAAGAAACTAATGAGTGGAGAAAATCCTGCAGCCAGTCGAGTGTACAAACCAGAATTTGTAACGCTAGCTCCGCCCCTCATAAGCTGCGAGGATGAGGTACGTAAAATTTACAGTTAAGGATAAACACTTTTAATTTGTTGCACAGTTGTAATATAGAGACATCGAATTGCGGTGGCATCACATAACACGTTTTCATTCGCTTTAACCGCAGCTAATGTACTAACATCAAACCAGCTCCTCTCGTCTTGGCTTCTCGCTGGGTGGCTGAGTTACAATGCGCATGCGTTTGAAATTAGATGGGCCCGTAAACATCTAAATGTTACCAGTTTAAAAGCTGCTTTTAATTCGTTAGCATGCGGAAAACTCGCTAACAGTCCACGTTTTGTCCTTGTCGGATTGGGACATATTTAGTTTACGGTGAGAATAGGTAGCTTACATTATAGGAATATTATATACAGATAAAGAAAATGGTTAACTGTCTATGCAGAACGCCAAGGAAAATCCTTTCCTAAATCTCTCGCTTCGTTTGCAGGACCTCTGAACGTACTCCCCTAATTTGCTGGAGCAAGCCCGCTTCTTTATTTATTTTGTTTACCAGTAAATAACAGTTATTGTTTTGCCTCAGAGGGTATAAAATTGCGATTAAATCAACGGATAAAAGAACACGTAGATAATGCAAATCCTACTGGTCCCAGCAATCTAAGAGCAATGATTTAGTACTGAAATTTCCACTGGCATTGATTGTCGCCGCGGAATATCTTATCAATATCGTTCCGCCCTCCGTTCAATTGGTTCAGTCGTTGTAGGAGAATACAAGGCCCAACCGTCTTTCCCATCGAAATACTTTTAATTTTAAATCTTCCATTATATTCTCCCTATGCAGAGTTAATTTTTTTTAATGTGTATATGCCTAACTACATCTGTTGTACTTGGTTGCATAATCTGCTTTCAGGATGACAACGCGATCAATATTCTGTCGAAGTAATTATCCCTTAATTACTTTTAGCTTGTGTGGTTAAATCCGATAAATCCCAAGGATATAATCGTTGCTTACGATGCGACAATGTGTGTACCAGATATCACTGGACAAGAAGCGAGACAACTCATGAACAAAGCTTACAAATCCGCCCTCACACTTCAGCAGCAACAGCAGTTGCTCTCGGAGCTAGAGAACGACTCAAAGTTAGTCTATCACATCGGTCTAACCCCTTCCAAGGTAAAACATTGACGGTTTTTATTATTTGTTTAAGCTATATTTACTAATTCCAGCTTCCCGAGTTAGTGGAAAACAACCCCCTGATTGCGATAGAAGTTCTTCTTAAGCTGATGCAATCGAAACAAATAACTGAGTATTTTAGCGTTTTAGTCAACATGGAGATGTCCTTGCACTCCATGGAAGTGGTTAACAGGCTAACCACTACGGTCGATTTGCCGACGGAGTTTGTTCATTTGTACATATCGAATTGTATATCTACGTGCGAGACTATAAAGGATAGATATATGCAGAATCGTTTAGTTCGTCTTGTTTGCGTTTTCCTGCAGTCCCTCATAAGGAATAAAATCATAAACGTCCAGGTTAGTATTTGGTTTAAGACATAAAACGTTAACTAAATTTACTTTTATTTCAGGAACTTATAATTGAAGTTCAAGCGTTTTGTATCGAATTTAGTCGGATTAGGGAGGCAGCAGCTTTATTTAGATTGCTTAAACAGCTGGAATCTGGTGACGAGTAAACGCTGCTGATTTTTATGAAGACTAATTATGTGATAATTTAATTAATTGTACGCAATAAACAGTTTTATATATTTTTGTTTATTGTGACCCCAGTATCTGTGATCAGGTGTTATCTATAGGGACAATGGAGCTATGTAATTAGAAATCCTAATTGAATAGCCATCATGAAAGTTCATGTGTAAAACTCAATTCTAAACTTTTGGGAAATAAAGAAAAAGTTAAATTAAAGCAGCACTGAAAATAAAAATCTGTATATTATTTGACAACTTATTAACAGTTGCTCAGTTTTGGCGATGTTGCACGACTTTCTGTGAGTGTTTCTTATAAAGTGTATTGAAATGCAGTTTACTAGTGAAGAGCTGGCTGACATTGTTTATATTTATGGGTGCTTTTAATACTAGAGCTGCTGCAGGTTAGGAGTATGGTGTAGTGTTTTCTAATGTAGTTCGACGCTTCATGAATTTGGAATTAATGGACGTCGCTGAATAATAATTTCAATAGGAGGTGCATTAGAAGGTGTAATTTTATTTAATGGTCTATAAGGTTCTCTTACTTTAACCCCCTTAATTTTTATGAATGGGACCACCTGAAACAATAATAGTTTATGCTGAGCCAATTAATACTACTGGGTAATCACAAGACCAAATGTTAAATTCAGTAATGTTATATTCAAAGAGTGGTATTTTTGAAAAGGTACTATAGTTTCTTTTTCCGTTATAATAGCTTCTGTTAAAATTGTTTAAATAAACGAATAAAATAATATCTTTTAATCAGTATTTCCTAGATACAAAAATGAACGACTGCCGAATGGAACTAACCCAAAAAAACAGTTATTGAGAAATCGATAGTTAAAGTTTGACACTAAATTATAAATTACCAGTATACAGCGTGTCCCACCGGAAATCGCCGCGATCGATATCTGGCAAACTACCTATTGAAAAAATATGAAAATTTGTTGAATTATCAAAGTCGATGCGGCCAACACAACTAAACTATTGGCGAAGTTGTAGTAGTTTCGCTTATACCGGAAGTTGACACCAACTTAGTTATTTCAAATGAAGCGCCCTATATATTTTTGCATTTTTGAAAATGTTTAATAATTTAAGGCCACTTTGAATAACCAACAATGTCCTTAAACTTTATAGTTTTTGAGGTAAATGGATTGAAAAAAAAATTGACAGATGCAAGATCTCACGAAATTCTTTGTATGTTTCTTCAGAAATCAGTTGTTGATTTCATATTTGGTAAGTAGAGTACATATCAATCCACTTTGAGCACCTTCCAAAATTTCAAAAGTGTTCCAAGTGTTAAATTTACGAGTGTACATTTTAACAAATTCAAGCAGCAATAACTTTGTTATCTTAAATGGAACACCCTATATTTTTCTAGCCTATATTGTAAAGATTTAAATTATCTTTCAGCTGATATCGGCATTGTAGGGGTTATTGTTAAACCTTTTAGACATAATTGTAATTTTTACCTTTATTTTTCCATTTCACAATGAGTGACATGGTGAGTGAAAACAATCGCTTGCGATAATTAGGTTATCAAACAACTAATTATCAAATTATTTATAATTTAGAGTGTATGGCAAAGCTGAAATTAGAACAATTAGTTAAGAAAATCTGGACATCGTAATTCAGGTTATTTTAATTTATTTTGCCTATATTGTAAAGATTTAAATTATCTTTCAGCTGATATCGGCATTGTAGGGGTTATTGTTAAACCTTTTAGAAATAATTGCAATTTTTACCTTTATTTTTCCATTTCACAATAAGTGAACTATTATCAAACCGCATATGAGTGACATGGTGAGTGAAAACAATCGCTTGCGATAATTAGGTTATCAAACAACTAATTATCAAATTATTTATAATTTACAGTATATGGCAAAGCTGAAATTAGAACATTTAGTTAAGAAAATCTGGACATCGTAATTCAGGTTATTTTAATTTGTTTATTATTTACAGACAGTGTAACAAAGTAATATGAGGAACAAGCGATACTTTTCCTGCTTAGTATCCAAATATAATAAGGCTCTCGTGAAATTACCGTAAAGTGAATGATAGAAACTTGATACAAACTTCAGAAACGGATTTAACAAACTAATATGATAAATGTTCAAAATTACGGACTTCAACTTCCAAGCATTTTTCGCATCTAGGAATAAATCCTTTATGGGTTGCTCGTTTAATTAAAATTGGGGATAAATTTTGAAACGTATTTCTGACTCTCTGCATGCAGTTTTCTTTTGTAGTTACTTGAACCTCGTAGTCTTTGTTATTTATGGTTCCTCAAACAAAGTAATCCAAAACAGATAAATCTGACGAACGAGGAGGCCACAGGAAAGGTCCATCATTTGCAATCTACTGATCATAGAAAGTATTTTGAAGGAAATTATTAACTACATATCCATTGTGTGGAGGTGCACCATCATGCTGATAGAAGAGTTTCCCGAGTTCTTCTAAATTTAAATTTTGCAAATAATTGCTGTCAAGATTTTGTAATATACGCAAATATCCTTCACCTACAATGCAATCTTATAACTATTGAAGTTTTAATCATTTTAAAATATTATTTTAGTTACTATTTAAATTATTTTCGTAAAATTCCAATGCCACCACCTCATTGGCCCTTATGGCACAATAAACATTAAATTGCCAACTATCTTGAAAATTTCGTTCACGAATTCCATGGGGATTTGTGTCATTCCAGTAATGTGAGTTATGTCTATTAAGTAAACCATTTTTTTGTTGTAAATTTTGACTCATCGCTCCATAAAATATTGTCCAAAAAGGAATTGTCATCCTGGCATCTCAACAACAAAAACTCACAAAACTGCACCCTCCTTACGAAATCCGTTTCATTTAATTTTTGCACCATATGGATAGAATATGGTTAAAACTTATGCTTGCGAAGGATTCTTTGAATTGAACTTTTGGACAAACCAAATTCCAATGGCGCTTGCGTAAAATCGACATAGTTGGAAATGCTCTAAAATAACCCACAATAGCTATTTCCACATTTTCATTGTCAACCACTGGTTTTCTTCTATCTGAATTATCGTTGATACTGCCAAAAATCCTTAAATTTTTTACCATTCGCCTTACTGATATTTCGTGAGGGCTTTACTTTATTTGGATATCGAGCAGTAAAAGTATCACATGTTCGTGATATTACTTTGTTACATTGTCCGTAAATAATAAACAAATTAAAATAATCCTCATTGCTAAAATTCAAGCGATGGCTAGGCATGATTAATTTCTGGTTTAGCTTAAGTATCAATAATTTAACAATTGTTGGTTGGTTGTTTGATAATTTGATTGTCGAAAGGGATTATTTTCTACTCAAGCGAATGGTATGCCACTTGGCAGAGTTGCGAAATAGAAAAGTAAAAGCAAAAATTGCAATTATTTCTAAAAGGTTTAACAATAACCCCTACAATGCCTATATCAGCTGAAAGATAATTTAAATCTATACAAGATAGGCTAGAAAAATATAGGGTGTTACATTTAAGATAACAAAGTTATTGCTGTTTTAATTTATTAAAATGTACACTCGTAAATTTAACACTCGGTATAATGTTTTTGAAATTTTGGAAGGTGCTCAAAGTAGATTGATATGTACTCTACTTACATACCAAATATGAAATCAACAACTGATTTCTGAAGAAACATACAAAGAATTTCGAGGGATCTCGCATCTGTCAATTTTTTTAAAAATCCAATTATCTCAAAAACTATAAATTTTAAGTACAATGTTTGTTATTCAAAGCCGCCTTAAAATAATATACAAAATTTAAAAATGCAAAAATATATAGGGCGTCTCATTTAAAATAACTAAGTTGGTGTCAAGTTCAGGTATAACCGGAAGTACTACAACTTCGCCAATATTTTAGTTGTGTTGGCCGCATCGACTTTGATAATTCAACAAATTTTCATATTTTTTAAATAGGTAGTTTGCCAGATATCGATCGCGGCGATTCCCGGGGGGACACGCAGTACATAAATATATATATCGACCAAAAACATATTTTGGCTTAATTTATGCATCATAATAGAATGTATTTATTTATACTTTATAATATATTCACAAAAATTTTATGTTTTTGTCGGTTTATTCTAGTAAAATTGTACATTATTGTATAAAAAAGAAAAAACCAATTTCGAGGAAAAAGTCGCCATTTCCAAAAACATAACTCGGATTTTGAGATTAAAAATAAAATTAGGAAAATAAGGTGTACTTGGAGACATAACTAAACATTTTCGGACAGTTCGGAAAAACACGAATATTTGAAAAATGAAAAAAACTAAAAATTTGAATTTTTAGAAGAAAGTCAAAACTTCGAAAAATTCGAATTTTGAAGAAAAGGCGAGTTTTAGGAAAAAACTAACTTTAGGGGGAAAAGTCTAAATTTCGAGGAAAACATAAATTTCGAGAAAAAACTCGGAATTTCTAGACATAGTACACTGAATATAAAAATTTTGGATAAATAAAATTTCGAGAAAAAGCCAAACTTTAGAAATCTAGTCAACATTTGTTAAGAAAAAAATGGAATTTCGATAAAGAAAATGTGAAGAAAAACATCAAAATTTTCTAGAAATAATCAATTTTAAGAAAAAAAAGTAGACTTTTGTGAATAGTCGATATTAAAAAAGAAAAATGAAATTTGACAAAGTAGTCGAACTTACGAGAAAAGATGCATTTAGAGGAAAAAAATTAAATTGTTGCACAGAAAGTTAGATTTTGAGAAATTTTTTTTGAGAATGGCCACAAAATAAAATCAAAATGTTGAGAAGAAGACGTGATTTTTGAGGTAAAGTTGAAATTTCGAAAAAATAACGGATTTTGACAAAAATGATGAAAGTTCGAGGAAAAAAAATGTTAATTTCCAAAAACAAAAACCCATTTTGAAAAAAGTTGTAAATTTCGAGAAAAAGATCGAATTTTCGAAAAAATAAGAATTTTGAAATAAAATCCATCATTTCCAAAAATCTTAAATATCTGATTTTGAGGTGAACATGAAAATTTCGACAAATAGTTAAACTTAAGGAAACATTTAAAATTTCTGAAAATTCATATTCCAATAAAAATTTTCAGAAAAAATGCAACGCTAAAAAATGATGGAATTTCCAAAAAAAAAAGAAATTTCGAAAAAAAACGACCTTTGAAAAAAAAAATTTGAAACAGAAAAAATTCAAAATTTTATAAAAACAAATACATTTAAAAACTAGTCCAATTGTGCGAATATTCGAAATTTAAAAATGCGACTATTGAAAAAAATAATTTTGAGGAAAAAGATAAAATTCTGAGAAAAAGAAAATTGAAATTTCACATAGAAAGTAAAATTTTGAGAAAATAGTCACATGAAATGAAAAAGATGAGTTTTGAAAAAATCTAAATTTTGACAAAAAGGCAAATTTCTAGAAAAAAGTCAAATTTTCCAGCACATCGGATTTTCACAGTGTTGCAATATATATGCTAAGGCAAATAATAAATGTATGGGAAATAATTTTGATGCTACTCAAGGTTCTATATAACTACCTAAAAGCCAATTTAATTTGCCGTTAGAACTTTAAACCACCCGGAAGTCCTGTTTACGAAAAATTCCACTCAAATCATGCGTAAGCGAGGGTTCAAATGGAAGTGAAGGTAAGTAGTTTAAAGGATAAAGTAGAACAAACGGATAAGTCCGGTATTTACCAAATTTCATGAATGGATTGTCTTCAAAAGTATGTCGGGCAAACTAGATGGTTTCTTAAAATCCGACTGAAGGAGCATTTGGTTCATTTGAGGTACGTGAGTCAAGTGTGGCTAGACATGCTTTTGAATTAGACCATAGGATAGATAATATTATTAAATTGTTAAGAGTAGTAAATAAGAATTATATGTTAAATGCATGTGAAAGCTTAGCCATCCATAAGGCTGGGGACAACCTTATGAATGGTTGCGCTGGGCCTTTAGGCCATTCGTCTCTGTTAAAAATAGTTACGGTTGATAGATAAGGAATTGTGACACTACGAAGTGTATGATTAGATGCGCATGCGCGTTCGGATGCGGTCGATCATGCACGAAGTGAATATTCTTAGTATATAAGGGAAAATTTTAAGATTAGGTGTTAGTATCTTTGAAGATGACAGCTTGGTTGTCGAAACGCGTTAGAGCAACGTTTGTTGTGTTTTTTAATCTTTCTTGGTTTCAGGTGACAAGTTCTGTATTTCAATTTTTGAAGATAACCAAGGACCAAACAAAAAAGAATTTATCGAAATAAAAAGTGGGGATATGTTTGCATATAAAAAGAATTTAATATGCAATACTGCCATTTAAAGTTTAAAGTAGTAGGTTAAAATGCAGAGTGGTTCTTTATATTCTCAGTTAAATTTTAAGTTGGAAACTGTTACCAGAAACATTTACAATGAATTTATTAAATATTGTTTACAAGGTGATTCATCTTTTGAAAAATATTCACTCTGAGATTATATTTTAAATAACGTAGAAGTAGTTTTACCATTTTCTGCTTTTTGTTGGGTTGCAAAGAATGAGAAGTCTCAAATTAATATGATAAACTTATTTGCAGAAAAAGACTTACAGAAGATTGCATAATAAATAAAGTTTATGATTTATGTAAAGAAGAAGGTTATAGCTGGATATCTTTTGCTGAAATTATTTTTGTTTTAAATAAACATAAATTTGTTTTAAATACCTTCCTTAAGGCCTATATAATTAATATACTCTCTAATAGCAATATGAATATGAATTATCTAATATTAAAAAAAAAAACATAAACAAATTGAATCACCAATGAACCATGCATTTTGCCATTCAGCTTATTATGCATTCAGTCGAACGCTTCAGAATATAATAACTGTTTTGCAGAAAAATGGTATGTCTTATAAATTGAAGCCATTATGTGGCGATACGCAACACTTGGATATTTGAAAATGGATCAAGAGGAACGTCAAGAAGGGTGAACAGAAACATGCTAACATTCAATTTGGATAGGATAAAGGACCAGATTCAGGAATATGGCCATCAACATCTTCAAATGATTACAAAAGAACGTTAAACCTGTTATATTTAATGTATTTATGTATTTTAAATGTACATATGACTACAATGGCGCCAACGTGCCAATGACTATACCCTTATTAATTATATATTGTACGGAAAGCAAAATAAAACACTTGCAGTTTACCTATGCCTTTTATTTACCCTCCAAAAATACACAAATTTATTACAATAATGTCACATAACTCTAACAGCATTAGACAAAGGATTGTAACTTATTAGCCTATCATGAATCATAAGACAATAGGCTGCAGTATTTTGCGGAATGTTTTTATTGGTTTCAAATTCAATACGGATATCAACGCCACCACTTTTTAAAATTTCATTTTGTTTTGAATAATCAACAACGACAGGGGAGCAAATATTTTAAATATTTGCTGTGTAAAAAGAGGTTCGTTTTCTTTTTCCTAATAGGACATTTGAAATTGTGCATACATGTCATACAAAGTTGCAAAGTGATTATTGTCAAAATTAATATTTAAATTATCGGAATTAAGATATAATTTAAAGTTTGTTAAGCTGCAATGATCAAATTCGCTAAAATTTTTATTTTACTTATTTTTTCTATCGATTTGCAGGGCAAATATAATAAAACGAGGGTTTTCCAATTGTGTAACAGTTTTTACTGCACATGTTTGTTTTTGAGTTTTTTGTAGTAATGGACATTCATGTAATTTCCAACTACGAAACGGAATATCTAATTCTTTATTCCAATTTACATAATCCAACTATTTTAATCTTTTAACATCAGACACTGCTATGTGGGGCATTTTCTAAACAATTTTATTCAATCGAACCACAACTTTTTCATCTCATTTGAATTTATAATAGCATCAGTATCATTATTACTTCTGACAAGCATTAGTTCTTGACGCAAATTTAATACAATTTTGTTGAAATCTTCACAAAATCCTACTAACATTTTTAAAGGTATTATAACTCTGAAGCTTCCAGAACTATCTGTTACTGCTGATTCTTCTTCTGGAAACCAACCGGCGATTTGCAAATATTGATTTTCATTTGTATTAAATGAAACATATCCTTTCATAGAAGATGCTAACTATGGATTACGGACACGATCTGTGACTATGCCACCGATTTCATATTTTATTTCATCAAAAAGTAAAGCTCTTCCATTATTGACAAATTTTGCTGTTGAAGATGGATTTCCGTCAGTTAACGTCAATTTTCCTTCAATATATAAACAACTTGCCCAAGGCAAAGTGTATATGTCCCGCTGTTGTATTGGAATCCTTATTTCATCGTTGTTATTTAAGGCATTTGATGCATATGGTTGATAGAAATGCTTTTCGGCATATACAATAGAGTTGTCGCATAACGTCTTTTGGTTTACATTTAATATTTTAAAATTCATCCTACTAATCCCTCGCAGAAGGTTTTAATCGATAGCCTAGAAAAATAAGATATTTCTTGTTCTTGTTCAGTGATGTTAATTGTTTCGATGAACTTGTAATACTGAAAGGATTTTCAGGATTTTTAATATTTATATTGTTATCGCTATTTAAATTATTATTTTTTCGAATGAATCTTATACCCATAATTAATTTCTCAAAATTTTTTTTTAAAATGCAGTCTAATCGTCAACATTTCGTTATTATAATTAACCACTTTACCAGACTGATCTGTAATTTTAAGTGCTATTTGCTCAATATCGATAATTTTAGGTCCAGGTGGCACTGTTGGTGTAAATTCATGTACAATATCAACAGGAGTCTCATTCCGATTTGATCCATCTACAATATAACATTCCACACAAATGGTATTTACACTTAATATATCTACTGGATGTTCTGCTATATGACGTATATTCGGTTGAAGTTTTTGAGGCACAGATCCTAGTAAAGAACCGATAGAGTTTTTAGCTGTAAAGTCAATTTCATCGGTACAGTTCACCTCACATCTTAAAGTGTTATTATTAGCTTTCACATCTAAAGCAAAATCTCTATTAGAAATATAAGACTTAAAATTTTTTAAGGTGTGTTTTTCTTTTATGGCCGGCTAATCGGTGTCATTTTCATTTTCTGCATAGAAAGTCTTACCAGTATATACTTGATCATTAATTGCTCTACAAATGTCCTCTATTTCGTATGCACCTTTTGGTATTTCAAGACAAGAGTCTCCGTAGACAGAAGTCCTCACTGCGTCAAGCTGCACCGCACATTAATTTGCTGTCTCCGACTGTCTAGTACGCTTCAAGAATCTTGCCCTTGAGGAGATCAATCCTATTAGTTCCTGCGAGCATCTTCTATGATAGTACTTGTAGAAAAGAGACAAGCCACCAAACATACGCCTGTGCTCTAGTGTTTCAAGAGAATCGGTCAGACTCTCGTCATCAATTAGGCGAATCGCTCTTCTTTGAATTAAATCCAAGAGAGCTAAAATGTGTTTTGGGGCTGAACTTCAAACATGAGAACAGTATTCTAGTGTTGGCCTAACTTGAGCTTTGTATAGTTTTAATAGCTGATGAGATGTGAAGTACTTTTTAGCTATAAAAAGAAAGCCTAGCCTCTGAGAGGTGGATTTGGCAATGGCGCGCACATGATCGTCCCAAGAGAAGATAGTGCTTGTACTCACTCTTAGGATAGATAAATTAGATCCCATCGGAAGGATTTTACCGTCCATTAGTATGTTTGTTGCATTATCCCTTTCCCATTCCAGAATAATCGCGAGATCCCGATTAATCGTCTGTATCTGCTGTTTCTTTAGTCGATCTGAAGCAGCGATAGATAAAGGTTTGTCGGAGAAAAAAGATGACACATGGTTACTATCATCTGCGTAGCTGTATATAGGATTGGAAGTTGAAGTTAAGAGATCGTTTATGTGTAACAGAAATAGAGTAGGAGACAGAACAGACCCCCGAGACACCTCTGCGTTAATCACAATTGTCTTGGATGAGATGCCATCGACAATGACCTGAAGAGATCTATCAGCGAGAAAATTGGATATCAAATGGCAGAGTCCAGGAGGAAGACCGTAAGATGTTAATTTGGCGAGAAGAGATCGGTGCCAGACTCTGTCGAAAGCCTTTGAGATATCCAATGCCACAATCCTAGCCTCACCGTGTTTCCCATAGCTGAGGTACAGATATGAGTAACATATGCCAGTAGATCGCCAAAGGAACGTTGTTGTCTAAAACCGTATTGCTTGTCGGAGATGATTCTATTTTCCTCCAGATATTAGAGAATTTCGATGTTGATAACCTTTTCCATCACTTTAGATATAACGTGTAACAAAGATGTAGGACGATAGTTGTTAGCCAGATTCCTTTTTCCCTTTTTAGGGTCAGGCTGCACTCTGGCAGATTTCCAAATGTTTGGGAATACACCTTTGTTGTATAAGAGTGTGAACAATTTGCTTAGGACAGAAGTCAACTCTGGGGCGCACTTCTTAAGAACAATAGCGGGAATACCATCAAGGCCAGGAGCTTTTGAGGTGTCAAGCTCAAGGAGAATCTTCCTGATTGTGCGTTGTCTGAAAACAACTTCAGGCATCGAAGAGCCAACCTTAGAAGAATATGAGGTTCTGCGTTTCGAGAATCAAGATTGGAATTTTCAGCTGCCATTAAGGCTAATATGTCAGCCTTTTCCTCGGAGGTAGTAGCAATATTGCTATTTTCATCGAGTAAAGGTGGAAAATTTGAAGATGTAAAATTCTTTCCAATCGACTTTGCAAATCCCCAAAAGGACCTGGAACCGTTCGGACAGTTAATAAGCCTCTGGCGCATTTTACGATCGAAATCACCTTTTTCCTCGTCAATAATCTGTTTACAAAATTTCGTGCATCTACAAATTTGGTCCGAGTCTCAACTGAGGGATTATTTCGCCAACGATGATATGTGCGATTTTTGCAGGAGACAGCCCGAGCACATTTTTTACTAAACCAAGATTTACTGGAGGCAGACTTCTTTTGGGAATTAAGCATTCCATACCAATCAGGATAGTTTCCGTGATGGATTCGGCGACAAGGAAGGGTTGTCTGAGTTAAAGCAGACTTTCTGCCATGGGAAAGATGCAAAGAAGTCTCTTAATTTTTCCCAGTTAGCAGAGTTACAAGACTGCATCTAGGAAGGAGGTGTTATATGAAGCGAGCGAGAGGCTGCTACAAGCTTGTGATCCGAATTTCCAAGCGGTGATGTCACAGAGATTTTATACGAATTTGGTGAATTTGTAAGAAAAAGGTCGAGTAGATTAGGTTGATGGGTATCTACACCAAGAATTCTTGTGGGTTCCTCAACTAATTGCGATAGTCCACAAGTGATGGCGAAAGCCTCTGCCACCCTTCCCGCGTCGTCAGTTCGGGAAGAAAACCTTAACCAGGGGATGTTGTGGACGTTGAAGTCACCGAGAAAGACAACCTCAGCATTTGGATAATTCGTCTGTAGGTGATCAAAAGTTACGGAGGGATAAGAGAAGAGCTGTCTGTATGAGAGATCGTTTGGAGACAAATAAAGTAAACAAATGAATATTACTTTGTTTTTGGAGCAGATTTTCAGCAAAGTCACATCATAATAAGCAGATAACAGGGCTTCTTTTCGTTGACAGGAGAGGCCGCTTCGCGTAAAAGCACACATTCCCCTCTTGTGTCGAAATTTTGTGTGCAAGTCGTAGTTAGGGCAAAGCAAATGGACTTTATTGATGGATGGAGGGACTTGGGTTTCTGTCAGAGACAGCACATGTGGTCTTTCATTTTGAAGGTGTTGATGAACCGAGTTTAGATTTGAGTTTAGACCCTGAATGTCACAGAATTGAATTTTGAATGAATTGTTTGAAAGAAACATTAAAATTTTCCGTGAATTTTTGATTCCCTCGTACACCCTCCACCCGGACATCCGAACGGGAGGGTAGTTTACGTCCGAAATTTTTTGCACTAAGAGAATTTATTATCTTTGTTTTTAATAATTAGAAGACAAAATCAGAGTAGACAAAAAAGGAAATAAGGAACAGGGGCAGGATGAGGAAAAAAGAATAGCAGGAACCGACTCACGTGTCAGAGACACAGAGAAACATGATGTAAGCATCGTTTCACCGCCTCCTAGTGATACGTGGGGTCGTACTACCTCGGACGACTGAAAGTTCCAATCTACCACCTACCTAAATAGTCAGTTAATTCTGATGGTGGGCGTACATTTCCAAAGCTGTCAAAATATACCGCAGTATTGCCATTTTCCTAATATGATGTCCAATGAGTCCCTGGACCTGATTCGTTATCCAGATTTATAATACCGCACTCATTCTGTTAAGAACCCGCTTTTTCGAGATTTCGCCTGTCGAATAAAAAGCACTAAACCACTTTTATAAGGTCTTAAAAATAACCATTTTCCCATTGCTGTAGATTCCATTGTGCGGTTATTCCTCTGACTTTCTTCAAGTTGTTTTGTCGCATTTTTGGCATCATTCACAGCTTTAGCAATACCTGCAGCACCTCCGCTTAAACCACCAAGTGCACTTAAGCCGGCGAATATTGGAATAAGTGGTAGAATTCCACCAGTCTTGGGTAATTGAATTAAGCGAAACTTCTTAATATGTCTTCCCTTTTTATGTAGTTTGGCAGGTTTTAGAGCTATTCCGATAGCATCATTAGTCTGTTTATTTTTCAGAGATTTTCTTGTTTTATGAGTTAATTGTTTAAATGACAAACCACCGCCCATTTTTATGCGTTTCTTTCCACATCTATTATTTCTTTTAGTTTTATTAATACCCATTCCAAACTTAACTTTTGCTTTCATGGTAGAAGCGACTCCAAAGGCTGCAACTTTTTCGGCTAGTGATGCGTCTTTAGAAAATACTCTTTTCAAAGCCTTTTCTTCTAGTACTTTGTCTGGTTTATGCCGATCTTTTAAGCTATCTTTCTGATAATAACCGATATCGTGTTCCTTGCCAGCCTCATCCAATTTATTGATACCCTTATCCCCTTTTCTTAATTTTTTCGAGAATTTAGTACCTGGTTTACAAAATCTATATCCTGGTATGTAAGCTTCGAAGGGTAAGTTATTTATAACTGAGTTTAAAGACCGCAATCACCTTTTATGTTCATAGAATTTCTGCGACTAATCTTACGAAACTTTTGTTGAGACATTTTATATGTAGCTTCTACCTAGACTATTAAATAAATGCTAATCAACTGAGTTGTATTATATAAATATATACATATAACGTGTGATAGCATTAGTATTAAACAATGAGGATTGTAAAGCAAACGTCTTCGTTATCTATTTCAAATTACGATTACTTTGAAAATCAAACCGTCAAACGTCATGGGGATCTTCTTCCTTCAACTGTTCGTTGTTGTGGGAAAACTACTACAATAATTAGCCTATTAGAACATGCAAACGGTTTAAAATTTGAAAATATTTACCTATATTCAAAATCTCTACATCAACCGACATACAAATATCTACAAAACCTTGTGCAACCCATTAAAGGAATAAGTTGTTTTACTTTCAACAATTCTGAAAACATTGTACCACCGTCTAGTGCTAAACCAAACTCTATATTTATATTTGACGATGTATCTTGTGACAAGAAAAAAGTTATTAAAGAATATTTTAGTATGGGAAGACATAATAATATAGATTCATTCTATCTATCTCAGACCTTCACATGTTTACCAGAACATCTAATTCGTGATAAGGCAAACCTACTCATTATTTTTAAACAAAATGATTTAAATCTCAAACCGACATCACATTTCAGAAATTTAAAGAAATATGTTCATTCTATTGGAAGGACATGTTCGGATTTTTAGTTTTAAGCAAAGATAACAATATTATAAAAGGAAGGTTTAGAAAGGGATTTGATTATTCCATAATTTCGTAGCTCTAAAATAATTATAATGTGTGGAACTAATATGATAGTGGGTTTGTTAAAGGCGCTTAATTAAAACCGACCGGTTAAAAACTGTCGGTCAAAGGTAATCTATTAAAAGTAATCGGTTATAAGCGATGTGTTGAATCTGACCAGTTCAGTTAAAACGAATCTCTAAACCGATCGGTTAGATTATACTGCTATAAACCGCTTTGTTTTAGTTAGTCAGGTTGTGTTGGCGGTATTACGACTTTAAATATCACTTTAACTTGTAAGAAACTGTTGCTGACGTGAAAAATAAGGAACATATTGAATTAAAGAAAAAATTGATAACGAAAAGGAAAATATTAAGACAAAAACTGGCTGCATTAAAGGAAGGTGATGTTGTTCAGAATGAAGCGTTATTACTTATAACAAAGCATTTGGAAGAGATTGTCCACAAACTAAAAAATAAAAGTTATGAAAATCCGAGTCTTAAATCTGAAAAGAATGAGATGAACGATGGATCTGACGAGTATGATAAAAAAACCTTAACCGGAGAAGTAACACCGATCAAAGACCGAAATAAGCAATTAAAATCGCGTTTGTCTAAAGTTAAAGATTTTTTCCAAAATATGAGAAGAGATATAGAGGACCTTAAGAGAGCTGAAGTTGATTTTTCACCAATTATTGAAGTAGCTGAAAATACTTTACTCATGATGATTTAATAGATAGAGCTGCTCAAGAGAGTAAATACTATGTAAAACAATTTATTAATAGCCCTGCCTATGATGACTACTTTTTATCATTTCATGCATTACCTAGAAAGTATATCTCGGCAATGATTTCTGATACCAGAAATGCATTTGATCATCTGACTGGTATAAGACATGATGCTTTCCAAGAAAAATTTTATATGGGAAATTCAAGTGTTGATTTTAGAGGACCCGATGTATTAATCAAAGATACTACATATCCAGGTACAGTTGGCTTATATGAACTAGTCTTTAAGAAAAAACCTGAAGACTTTACAGATACTGATTTAAAGAATTCTAAGCAAATTGTTGAAAACGCAAGCGCAAATAGGAGACATTTTGATTTTAAAGATCAAATTCTAGGAAATAAATCGTATAAATATCGAAATATTATTTTACAATTTAGATCAACCCCCTTAAAAGCGGTAAAGGGTTACTTATGGAAACTAACCATAAACCTATCGAGTACGTTTACTGGGATTATCCAAATGAACTTGTTGACCATCTTCGTTTGTTAGTTGCTTCCTGTTCCATGGGGCATACGGATCATGCTAATGAAATAAACTCTCCAATTGTGGAATTGCGCTAAGCTGATATTATTTACTAATTAGTTATGACGATAGATAAATGTGGGAGGTATATTACCAGTCAAAGAAAGGAATCTTCATATAATTACCATGATCCTAATATTCGAAATATATCAGAATATTTGCATTATCTAAGTATCCTGTCTTCTATTTCGAAAGGTATCACCAACGATATACATATTCTACATAACAATAGATGTATTATATATTTCCCTGAAATTATGGTAAAATAGTTGATGTATATATTCAACCAAAAATACTAAGATTTCTATAAATAGTGAAATGCATGATATTTCTGGGTTAATAAATTAATCATTAAAACAAGGGGATAGTTTATCATTCCACAAATCCAATGTTTTACATTCTAATGATTCAGATTTTTTTCCGAATTTATAAGAGAATGTCCAACCAATTTTAGTCATCCTGGGACCTCAGAAGCAGCTGTTTTTAAAGTTATAAAATTTTAGTAAAAAGGAAGAGTTCTAATGATGAAACTTTTAAAGAGCATTAGCGAATTAAAATATTCCGAAAAGAAAATAAAGCAAGCAGTGTGAGTTATAAAACAATCAGTTTAATTAAAAAGGAGATTGTAAATGAGCTCCACAAACCGGCTCGTAAAAATTTTAGAAAACGTCGAGTTATTGTAAGAGGTTTAAATGACCTTTTCCAAGCAAATTTTGTGGAAATTATACCATACTCTAGAGAGAATAAAGGTTACAAATATATGTTAATTGAAATTAATTGTTTTTCAAAATATGTATGGGCAAAACCTTTGAAAACAAAATCGGCTGACGATGTAACAAGAGCTATGAAAAATATTTTGGGTAAATTAAAGGATAAACCTAAAAATCTTCAGACTGATATGGGTAAAGAATTTTTTAATAAATCATACCAGAAATTAATGGAGACAAAACTTATCAATCATAACAGTGTATTTTTAACAAAAAAGGTAGGTATAGTGGAAAGGGTGAACCGTACTTTAAAAAAATTGATGTGGAAACAATTTAGCTTACAAGGATCCTATCGATGGATAAATCTGCTAAGCGAATTGGTTAATCGTTATAATAAAACGATTCATAGTACTATTAGTTTAAAATCTCCAAAAGTTACGAAATTGAATAAAAAGGCAATACTGAAATCCTCATATACTCACATGAAAGTACTGAACAAAAATTTAAAATTGAATATTGGTGATTATGTCATAATTAGCAAAGAACGAATGGTTATAGACCCAATTGGTCGTATGAAATATTTGTCATTAAGAAAGTGAAGCTTACAAATCCGGTTACATATTTACTGCAAGATATGAATGGTAAAGAAACCCAAGGCGTATTTTATGAAATGGAACTTCAAAAAGGCAAGCATCCTGATGTGTATTTGGTGAAAAAGTGTTAAAACGTAAAGGAAGTAAACTATTTGTGAAGTGGTTGGGACTTGCCGATAAACATAATAGCTGGAAAAGTAAATCAGATATACAATAGTATCAATTTCAACAGATAATATAATAAATGTATTTATAAGAAATAAACCTATATTTTTGATGTCAAAAAGGTCATTAACTGATTCCAAAGTCGTTCGTCATTGGTCGAAACTCGCGCATGCGCCGCAAATTAAATTAATTGTGGAGCGAAAATCTGTTCCAGGATGCCTACTAACCCTCTACTCATAGCGACAGTTTTGACATGACCGTGAAGAGTAAAAGTAGACTCATCAGAAAACAATATGTTTTCCATTTGGGTGACATTATTATCTAATCTTTACATCATTTGGTTACAAAAATGATTAATAATCTTTACATCATTTGGTTACAAAAATGAGCTCTTCTATCAAAATTGTCTTCACTGAGCTCTTAACATGGTGTCAGGTTATAAGGATGCATTTTATTTTCTTTCAGTACACGAATAATTGAGGAAGCAGCTACTTGTCGACTTGAAAAATGTGGATTTTCTTGAAACTCCTTCGTTATTTCCAATATGGTATCATTAGAAGATTCAGAGAGGAGGTCAAAAATAATAATGGAGAGCGACCGATAGAAATGTATGAACAATATGATATTAAAATATGGAATAGCTTTTTCGAACACATAAATATACCTGGGCCCAACCGACTCGAAAATTGAAATCTGTTATTGATTATATGATAGGAAAAACAGGAAACATTGTTAAGGTTAACGATTACAGAGTATACTGAGAAACCGAATGCGGATCTGACCATTTCCTTCTAAAAGCAAAGGTAACATTTTTATTTAGTAAACCAAAGTCTAAGATTCAAGAATGTACCAATAAAGATGAAGCAGAATAAGAAAAGTTTCTTAGATACAAGTTACACCTTCTCTAAGATACATCGGTGTCATTCTTATACAAACTAAGACTAAGTGAGAAACTAAGGCATGTTGAGGAAACCACAACTGCAGAAATGTACACGAATATGATAAAAGCAATACATGAAGCAGCATATGAAAGTTTGGGAAATGTAGAGAAGAAAATTTGCGAAAACAAAACATAATAGAAAAATAATTAAGGAAAAGAAGAGGGCCTATCAAAAATGGTTGGAACATACGAACCGGAAGACCGAAAGTACTATACAAGGATAAGTAGGGAAGTAAAAAACGACATAATTAAAGCAAAAAATGAAACCTGGGAACAAAAGTGCAAACAAATTAATTACTACATGGGTAGCACAAAATCGAGAGAAGCCTGGAAAGTAATAAAAAACTTCAGATCAAATGAAAATAATAGGTTAAATCTACATCTTATACCACTTCATAAATAGAAAGATTAGTATGGAAAATTGCTACAAGAAGACAGAGTAGAGTTCAAAGAAGAAAGGGGACGTGGAATAAATTTTCCTGACAATGAAATAACACCTGAAGAGGTTCAAAAAGTGGTTGTGCCGTGTAAAAATGGAAAAGCTCCAGGCCCTGGAGCAGTACCTATTGAGTTAATAAAAGCCGTACCTGCAGTTCTTTTTCAACTTCTCTCTAATTTGCTCAACCTATGTCTTTCTGGACATCAAGTACCCGCGCTTTTTAAAGAAGGTGTTATCTACAACATCTTTAAAAAAGGTGTACGAGCAGAATGTACTAACTGCCGAGGAATCACTGTCCTAAACTCCATTGGCCGCATATGTGGCAAGATTCTGAAAAATAGAATCGAACATGAAATGTATGAATCTGAAGACCAAAGTGGTTTTAGGGCAGGCAGGTCATGTGCAGATAATATCTTTAGTATTAGACAGGTCACGGATAAGAGGTTGACACATAATCTAGAAACACATCTTATTTACATAGATCTGCAGAAAGCATATGTCAGCGTTCCTTTAACAAAATTGTGGTCGGCGATGGAAAACCAGCAAATAAAGAGAACCTACATTAGCGCCATAAAAAATTTGTATGCAGGAAACTTAAATAGGGTCAAAGTAGGAAACTAAGTGTTATCAGAATTTAGGGTAAATAAAGGACTAAGACAAGGGTGTTGTATAGCACCTACGCTTTTTAAAATATACTTGAATGAAGTACTTAAAAATTGGAGAAAAAAATGCCGTGCCATAGGAATACCGATAAATGGCGATACCCTATATACTTTTAGTTTTGCTGACGATCAGGTTATATTCGCCGAAGATGAAGACGACGCATTTTGCATGCTAAGGAAACTAAACGAGAAATATGTGAAATGGGGCTTGCAAATAAATTTTGATAAAACCGAGTATATGGTTGTTGGCAGGAACAGGAAACGATTTGAAAATGTTAACGAAAGTATAGTAAAGTGTTGTTGTTCGAAATATGTTACTTGATTGTACTCGAAGGACCAGAAGAAAAAAATAAGCTTGGTTCTTGCTTTTAACGAAAATGCGGTTTTTATTTTACGGTCTCGTTCCGCAAAGACAAGACCAGTTTCGTTCCGAATGTGTATAAAGTCGAGGGTTGACTTAGTAGGCAGGCACCCTCTGGTGGGAGAAGGAAAGACAGGTAGAGAGATTTCATGACACTATAACTAACTAACTAGTTATAGTGTCTTGGAGAAATTTCTCTCTTCTAGAGAATTCCACAAGAACATGAGCCGAACATGCCGTCCGCCTTGAAGTCACCCGATCTTCAATAAGGTGTGCCATAAAAGTTAAATACAAAAATAAAACTGAAAAACATTAAAATAAGCATATGACAAATGTGACAGATTTATCACAAGAAACCTTTACATAACCAAAAAATAAATCGCTTATTGCTAATGACTATAAGTCTTAGTCAAGAGGTAAAACGCACATTTTTAAGAGCGCGTTTAAAAAGGTCATTCGCGGTTATGATGGTCACTACGCGCACTATTCCGTCATTCCCTGGATGTACGGCCTCTATGCGTTCCAGATTCCACTTGAGCGGCGGAATATTGCTGTCCATTTGCACCACCACGGTACCTGGAACGATCGTTGTGGCGAGTCTATGTCCCGTTGGACGGGTTTACAGCTGGGTTAAATATTCTCTGGACCAGCGGTTCCAGAAATGTTGGCGCAGTTGTTCTATTCACTGCCAGCGAGATAAACGACTTATTTTTATATGCGTTATGTCCGGTTCCATCAGAGAATTCATGGGCTCGTCAATCAAAGAATGTCCGGGAGTCAGTGCTTGCGGATCGCATGGGTCGTTCGACAATACACACAAGGGACGCGAGTTTAGACAGGCATCGATGGTTGTCAAAAGGGTATAAACTTCATAATCAAGGGAGGTGTAGCTTATTGTTCTTTTTAAGTGATAATTTACACTTCGGACTGCTCTTTTCCAGAGTCCGTCAAAATGCGGAAATCTGCCATTTACAACTCTTTACCTTTGAACCATTGTCACTGTATATGTCGGAGACATTACCTCTACGGGCTATAAATCTCTTCAAAGAATCTAAAAAAGTGTCTGTGGTCATATCACCGACCAATTCTAAATGAATTGCATGAGTGGAAAAGCATACGAATAAAGCTATGTAAATCTTAACTTTTTTCTTACCGCGACCTTTGCCTTCTTTTATTAAAAGCGGACCTGCATAGTCAATTCCGCTTTTAAGAAATGGACGCAGTTGTTGTACTCGATCTATTGGTAAATTACTCAGTTTTTGTTATAGCGGTTTAGGATTAACGCGATAACTTTTTACGCAGGAATTTTTGACTGGATTTCTGCCGCCCACAGGCCAAAATCTTTGCCACACTGCTGCCAGAGTTGCTTGTTGTCCATCATGCAGATTGTTTTCATAAGATCAGTAACATGGTGTTTAGCTGGCAAAATTCATTTGTTATCATATGCGATTGGGGCATTGTTTAATCTACCACCTACTCTAATTAAGTTTTTTACCAACTCGAGTCGGCCTTCTTTAAATTTTAAATCTAGTTGGAATTCCTGCCATTGTATTTGTTTTACAATGAAAAATAAAGAATTTTGTAACTCATTAGTAGATAAGGCACCGGTCAGTCTACCTGAAGGATTTAGACAATTATGAATGTTCCTCTGGACATAGGCCATTACCCTTTTCAGCTTTGTGAAGAAGAAATATTTTGTTAACACATCTAATCCATATGAAAAATTTATTGCGGAACAAGTTTGAATCTTTCTTTCCAGGTCTGTGTCGGGAAGTACCGAAGGTTGTAAACAATTTTGCCATTGTGTTTTGTTGGCTTGTAAATATTCGGGACCGTTCCACCATAAATCTGATGTTATTAGGGTTTCTGGAAATGTACCGCGAGAAACTATATCAGCAGGATTGTCCTTACTTGGAACGTGATGCCACTCGTCGACCTGACTTAATAAATGTATTTCCGAAACTCTATTGGCAACGTATACCTTCCAATTACTAGGTTCTTCTGCAAGCCACGAGAGCACAATGGAAGAATCCGTCCAAACATACCTTTGGTTAAAATTAATATTTAAAATTTGACATACTTTGCTCATTAATCGCACGAGCATGACGGCTGCATTCAATTCCAATCGAGGGATTGTACTGGCACCACTCGTGACTTAGCCCACAGAAGTTTAACATCAACAAACAAAGGATAAGAAAGCTTCTTATCCTTTGTACCAATTTTTAGTTCAAAAGAGTTCAGTCTCTGGTATGGTGGACATACTGAGTTACTGTGCTCTGATGTTTTGAAATTGGCCTTTTCATTCTTTCATTTTTGCATATTCCCTCATATTCCTCTTTTCATTTATTGTTTCTTTTCTTTGTTTCTGAGGAAGCCCCTTACGATGGTGGGTGAAACGTCGAACACTTTTAGTAGTTCTTTGATACGGTCCAATCCCGGAAGAAGTATATCCTGTACTGACTCTGGCCGTGGAAGCCTTCGTTGTCATATTCATGATTTTTCTTAAACAATTGACGCATAACTTTAATTCCTTGACTCTTTTATTCCGTTCTAGGCTAGCTAGCATTAAAAAATCTGGACACTGATATATCATGTGGTTTTTTTGGCAAAAGAAGCAACTTGGTTTCCTTCATTGATTTTCCTTGGAAACATAAGCAGATATTTTAAACTTGTTTGATAGCAAATTATTCGATTTATAATTTTTACCTCCCGAGTGGTTATTTGTCGATTGATGCACGGAAATATGGGATTTTGAAATCATATTTACTGATTCTAGGACAAGGCATTTTTTTCTCGATAAATTCTGTTAATTGTGCGAAGGTCGGTTTTCCTTCTGCAAGGTCGCCTGCCACTCTTTTTTACTATTAAAATCAAATTTTTCCACTATGATAGGGATGAGCAGAGCATATCAATAATCAATGGGCAGTTCTAATATTGTTAAAGCAGCCAGGTTTGTGTTAACCTGATCCAGCAGGTTTCTCAATTCGGGTTTGGTCGCTCTGGTCATTATGGGTATATTTACAATGTTAGCGATATGATCTTTTGTTATAAGCCGTTTCTTTTCGAATCGCCTTTTTAATAAGTTACTAGCTTCCTGATAGTTTGAACCGGTGATGTTCAAGGCTTTAACCACGCTTAAGGCTTCTCCTCGTAAGCATTTTAACAAGTACTGAAATTTTTTTATATCAGGTAAATTAATGTTATGAACGAGGGCCGTAAATGATTCATTAAAGGTAGCCCATTCATTATGTTTCTCTGAAAAAGGAGGCAACGGTAACGGCTTTAAATTGGCGGTTGATTCTGTAGAAGGTGCTCCTATAGTTATAGTGGTATTCGTAGGTGAGGGTGATATATTAGATGTGCTAGAACTACCGCTAGGGGCATACCTGGCTATTAAATCAGCATCGATAGCGATAATATTGTAAAAAAGAGTTTCAATCTCCTCGCGATATTCATTGTGCTCTTCCTCTGTAACAGCGCTTGGAGATAGTTTTTGTAACTGCGATTGCACCTTATAGAGTTCTCTAAAAAGAGACCTAACACCGACTACACATGCTTGAATTAAATTAATGCTGCCTCCATCTTTAAAATTGCGAAAAACGCGGTAATTCCTGGTAAGTGAGCCGTTTATAACTGAACGGCGTTTTTCTAAGTCGGTTAAGGGTTCATTTTCGTCTGGAATTTTGCAACGGATGATACGAAAATGTTAAATTATTATATGAAAATAGTAGGTTAGAACAATAAGCTGCACTGTCCAAGACTATAAAAAACTTTACCAACCTTTATTCGGAGTGTCGATTAATGGAAACGCACTGGCCTTGGTTTCCAGTCGGGAATATTGATCCTGAATGCTGTCTGCTTTCCTTTCTGCACTGTTCTGCACAAAATTTGTCCACTTATTGAGTATATACCGATACTGTACTAAGCAAACTTAAAACTGATTTACTATTGATTTTGAACTGGCTTGAAGGACCAGAAGAATGTTCGAATTATGTTACCCGATTGTACTCGGGTAGAAGAAAAAAATAAGTTTGGTTCTTGCTTTTAACGAAAATGTGGTTTTTATTTTACGGTCTCTTTCCGAATGTGTATAATGTCGAGGGTTGACCAGGCTGGCAGACACCCTCTGGTGGGAGAGAGAAAGACAGGTAGAGAGATTTCTCTTTTCTGGAGAATTCCACAAGAACATGTGCCGACCGGTTGTAAAACATACAAATATCTAGGAACAAATATTTCTAGTAAAGGAAGAAGTGGGGAGGAAATTAGGCAGACAATAGCGAAAGGTAGAGTTTCAATAAGACAGTTACATTCAATTATATAGAATAAAGATGTAACAAAAAATGTGAAAAGAAGAATTTACAAAACGAGAGTATTGGACTATATGGTTTAGAGGTCTGGGAAATAACAAAGAAGAATGAAGGAAAGTTAAATGCCATGGAGATGGAGTTTTAGAGACGCAGCTGTGGTGTGACAAAAACAAAAAGGATAAGAAATGCATACATTCGGGAAGAAATGGGGGTTACATCAGTTAATATTTTGGATACAATAGAAGGAAGGAGGTTAAATTGGTACGGACATTTAAGAAGAATGGCAGATGAACGGTGGCTGTCAAAAATATTTCATTGGAAACCCCATACTCAAAAAAAAGACTAAGACTGAAACTCACATGGAACGAAGGAGTCACTCAAGCAATGCAGGACAGGTGTATGAAAGACGACGATTGGCAAGATAGAAGGAGGTGGATCCTTGGAAGCTAGAGGCGTCGTATGGTGTAGTTCTCACTCGCTCACTTACTCACTCGATAATTTAATAATAGATGGTGTACTTATTAAATTCATTGCGTTATAGTAAATTCTAAGCCTCTTTTGTTGTTGATCATGCGCAAAACGAACAAACCAGTAAGAACAGGAAAAAGCGAGACTTGCTAGCAAGAAAAGAACAGCCCAGCAAGAAATAAGAAATCTTTCTTTGTGCGTCACTACCTTAAACTTTGCGGGGCGTCCTTAGGAAGAAATTGAGTAATCTCTGATCGGTGGACAACGTTAAGAGCCGCTAGCACCTAAACTTTGGAATTAACAGAGACTGGGAATTAATGTTGCCCAAAACGCAGCCTTGCAGCTTTATTTTTTCATTAATAGTTTACCTTTTATTTTGACATACTTTAAAGTTATATAATTTTCTGTACAATACTGATGCGTTCTTTTCGTGTTAAAGAAGTATTGAAATGTAAAAGAAGTATTTAACATTTCAGCGATATATTACACGGGTACTTCACGTATGTAAATTTTAAATACCTCTCTTAAGCGACACAGAGACAAGGATTTATACATTTAATAATTCTAACGAATCCAAGATAAATTATAAATCCTTCCCGCTTTGCCTTGATTTATTAAGCTTTAATTCCTATAAAAATCTTTAACCAGACCACCCTTAACGAGTTATCAGAGAATATGGATTCTAATTAAGATCGTCGTTTAATTAGAGCACACCTCCGTTATTTTGTAAGAGCAGACGAAAAATCATTTAATATGCTTCACTCAATGGCAGAGGTCAACTGATACTAAAATGTCAGATAAATCAGCATCATAACCATCTCTAAACAGCCAGTTGTTATTACAAGTTTCGATCGTTTTGTTCGTTGTATAATTCGACACCTTTGCATGCTCGGGAACCATTGGTACGGACTAATTAGCGCGAATGATCTTTTTTAAAAGTTTATTGGTATCGATGCTGATTGCCGACATATTGGGATCTTTATGAAGATAAATTGTTTTAATTCGAATAACGAAAGGTAGGTTTATGTTTACATGGGTTTATTCATTGTGGTCGGCGTGAAAAATAATAATAGGCGCATTTACTGTAAACTGTTTAAAATGTATGAGCTTGGCGGGTTACTGCAGCACGTTGTGATATTCGTTCTATTTTCCTAATTTATGAACTCGTCAAATTAGTAATTTTACTGCCTCATACAATTTTAGCTATTCTTTTTTAACTACCATACAATAATTGATATTCTTGAGGGCATACAACAAATCGAGCCTCTGATTACTAATTAGTAATTTATTATTGTGTGGGATTTTAGCTGTTGCGCTTTGTTTTTAAATGTAACGCTTTACTAAAAAAAGCTAATATGGTTAATGGAGCCACTGGCTGCGGAGTATTTTCGCAAATGAAAAAGAAATTTTAATTTTGTTGTGTGCGTAGGTTATTGAATAAAACAAAAGCAGCGTGCGATGTATTTATTCCAAATTTGCATATTTTTCGTTGTTTGTACACGTGTTTCGTCCTAATGAAGAATTATCACTATTTACATAAAAAATAAAAATCCAACCTAATCTCCTCTGGATTTGTTTCGGATTTTATATCGCTTAAATGACATGATTTGTTTTTATTGATGCATTATTGCAGCAAAGAAAAGTGTGGATTTCTCGTATAATACATATCTGATTTCAAGATTTATTTTTTTCTTAGTATATTAAATGTTTCTTCTTTTATCCATTTTCTGACTGTTTTGAAATTGAAGCAAAGTAGTCTATTTTAGTGCTGATTAATATGTAAAAAAAATCTGATGCGAGGTAGTTCAAGTTTTATCTTTAATTAAAACATTTATTTTAGTCCCGTGTTTTCTTATAATAGGTCCAAAAAAAGCAAAACCTTTTGGGGTCTTAATCTTGGCTTGCTGCACCAACCGCAATTGCAGCATATCATTGTTTTTTGAAGGCATGCCTCAAATTCAAATATGATATGTTGCGCGTTATCGGTTCGAAAATTAAAACTTCGTGAATTGTAAATACTTATTTCCAAACTTATTTCGAAACACTACAATTATAATTCACTTAATTATCAGACTATCTGACTAATTAACTAACTTGACTAACCAACTGACTTTCTGAATACGGCGGCGTATTTATACCCTTCCGGTTTTCTGGAACGGAATCCGTGCAGATAAGATTTTCGCTTTCGAAAACGTCTGGAGCGCTTATCTGTCGTATGATTCATTCTCGCGGTCGCTTCCCATTATCAAATGTTTCTAGAAAGTTCTTCACACCACACCTTCGCCAATAGAAATTCCATAACTTCAGTTTGCTTGATTATTGTTAAGAGGAGAAGTCGATAAACTGGAAAATGCCTGTTTTTCATTTACATTATCAATGAATTAGCTGAAGCTAATAACTGAGAAATATAGGGTTTCCTATTATTTTGGCAATTTGATTTATGTTTTAACGTATGACACCATACCATCCATCTACAATAGTGTCTTTATTTAAAAAAATTTGCACTACCATGATCTCCTCAAACATGAACAAAATAAAAAAATGTTAGCCTGTCTACTTTTTTGATATTCTTTCTCGGTGGCTGAAATGCATGAATGCTAAGAAGTTGATGATTTCAAGACAGAAATGCCTAGACTCCTAAAACGGTGTGAATTTAATTTTACAATTTTTTTTGCTCGGAATTTTAGTAAAAATAAAAAATTGTTATCCAATTAAATTATTATACTAGATAATTGCATTTAAATCTGGTTTACAATGAAGATGAAGGTAATATAAATACCAACGATATGGGAAATGCAAAATAGAAAACATGTAATGACTAATAAAATAAATAAACTTTTTGGTTTTATAGTGATATGTGTACGTAAAATAGCCTATGTGAATATTTTGTCACTATCTAGGTGCAGCATTAAATGCTCTACATTTTGGTTTCTATCGAATTTCTAAATTAGAATATCAGATTCAATGTTACGTACCCATGACTAGTTTATTATTAAATTAAATGATATTTTTTGTTGACAACTTTGGAAGTTTGTAAATTCGAAAATTTTTTTAAATCTTTTTTTCGGATTTATCATTAAACGTTGTCTGTAACATTTGCTGATGCCCTGTTGTGTGTTTAATAAAGGGTTAATTATGTTTCCTATATGGTGGTACATTTCCAATGTGTCCATTAGTTGCAAGGATTGCGAAATCTGTGAAATTTTTGTAAATATCAGGTTTAACTTCGAAATGTTTCATTTTTCCCTTAAAAATATTTAACTAAAATTTAAAGTGGTAAGTTTTTCTAAAGTTTAAGGTTCAAAGAAATCTTGTATTTAATCAGACAAACTTATAAAAAAAATTGAATATTCGAGTTCAAAATTGAATTTTCGGAATTAAAACTGAAAATTTAGGTATAAATTCGAAATCCTAAGAATTTTTTGTCACATAAATTGCAAGCTTTTTGAAAATGTTGAGTTTCTTTGCATAATTCCCAGTTTAAACCTTAAATTTTTAATTTTTTGTCCAAAATGTCTGCTAAAATCTCAAAATGTACATTTTTGTTTATAGTAGTTTAAAGTTTCTACTTTTTCTCTCAAAATAACTATTTGTGTAAATTTTATTTTAAAATTTAATTTGATTTTTCAAAATTCCGTATTAAAATTTTACTGCTTCCGAAAGCGGTTTTTTTTGGTCGAAAATAGCCGAAATCAGAACTAAAAACCGATAATTCGGTAGGTCTTACTAAATTTACAACCTAATAACGAAAAAACTTCAAAGAGCCCATGCTTTAATCCTGACAATTTTAAGCATAAACCATCAACATTTTTATGTTACACAACTGACGTTATAAAATAATGAGCCATAAATCGATATTTATAGGGTGATTCATTAAGAATGGGCAATGTCTCAACTGAAGGTACTACACACCAAAATATGGTGATTGAACTTAACATGCCTTATACAAATGTTGCAGGTTTACGAGGTACAGGGTGTTTAAAGGTGGAATTTTAATTTGAAACTTTTTGTGACTTTAAGCAGTATCGTCTGAAAAATGGGCAACTTTAGGTTTTTTGGCATGAGAATTACGAATTTAATGGTAACTTTTGCATTATTTATACAGGGCTTTAGTTACACTCTGTTACTTAAGTAAATTACAACATATTTTTCTTGTCCAATGAGTTATGGCTAAAATGACTAGAAAATCTAAAAGGCAGTTCAATTTTAAATAAAAAAGGTACTTTTGTTTATTTCATGTAACTCTATCAGTTTTTGAGTTATTTGCATTTTAAACATTCAGTGTAAAGACTGCCAAGCCACCGTTATTACTTTTTTCAAATAGGCTTGTGTCAGCACTTATCAATTTTTCGTGTAAAGAAATATTTGACAATTTTACTGTCACTTAGTAAGAGTGTTTATTGTATTTTTCTAATTTACTTAGTATTATTTAAAGTAGAAATTCTAAAATAATAAAATGCCACGACATAATGAATTTTCTAACAGTGAAATGCCTGATATGATTTGTGTTTTTGCTCACAATCAGTCAAATTATAGTGGACTTGGTGCAGCCAGAAGGTATTTAGAATTATACTCAAATCGAAGACAACCCAATCACAAACTGTTCAGACGTATTTACGCCCGCCTAGGCGAAACAGGGTGTTTTCTTCCTAAAGCTTAAATGATGAAGAAGAGGTTTTAGTTCGTATTTTGGAAAATCCAGATATCAGTATTCGTCGGTTAAGTGCGCCAACAGGAATAAGCCAATCGTCTATCTGGAGAATTTTAAAAAAAGATAATCTCCGTCCAAACCACTATACTCCTGTCCAAAATTTGTTACCTCAAGATTTACCAGTTCGCCTACAGTTTGCTCAATTTATGCTAGATAATCAAACCGAAAACCAGGATTTTCTCGATAACCTCCTTTTCACCGATGAGGTGACGTTTACTAGACGAGGTGTTTTTAATCGGAAAAACAATCATTTGTGGGAATCCGAAAATCCACATGCTCTAAAGAAACTACATTTTCAGCATGAATTCAAGGTAAATACTTGATGTGGTGTGATATCTGTTTTTTTTATTGGTCCTTTTGAACTTCCTCCTAATCTGAATGGGCCCCTCTATTTAAACTTCCTTGAACAATATTTAAACACACTACTAGATGTACCACTAGCCATAAGGCGGAAAATGTGGTTTATGCAAGACGAGGCGCCGCCACATTTTTCTCTGCCAGTACGTATTTTCCTCACCGGTGGATTCGGCGTGGCCACCTAGAAATCCAGATTTAAATCTTCTAGACCTCTCAATATGGTCACAAATGAAGGATATGGTCTACAAAGAAACAATTAATTTCATCCATGAATTACGACAGAAAATTCAAGAAGCTGCTAATATTATTAAAAATAATCGACAAATGTTATTTAATATTCAAAGATCTTTAAGGATACGCCTTAAAAAGTGTATTGAAGTAGAAGGCGGTCATTTTGAGCATTTACTTTGAAGTTGTGTATTACTGCTACTAATTGTTATTTGTTGCCTTTACTGTTGTTACCTCGCATGGCAGTAATTTAGAAGAATAAATTCATTTTACAACAAACAAATGCATTGAATGTTTAAAATGTAAATAACTTAAAAACCGATAGGGTTACATAAAATAAACAATAGTACCTTTTTTATTCGAAATTAAACTGTCTTTTAGATTTTCCAGCCATTTTAGCCATAACTCATTAGGCAAAAAAGATATGTTGTAACTTACCTAAGTAACAGGGTATAACTAACGCCCTGTATAAAGAGTGCAAAATTCAGCATTAAATTCGTAATTCTTTTGCAAAAAACAAAGTTGCCAATTTTTCAGACGATACTGCTTAAAATCGCAAAATTATTAAGAAATTTCAAATTAAAATTCCAACTTTGAACACCTCGTAAACCTGCAACATTTGTATAAGGCTCAATCACCATATTTTGGTGTGTAGTATCTCCAGTTCAGAGATTGTCCATTCTTAATGAATGCCGCTGTATATCGCTGCTGTAAAAAAAAACTTTGAATGCAGACATTTTATTGATGTAATTATTGGTAAAAAGTTTAATTTACAGATAAAAGTTTACAGGATATATTAGACATTTGACCGGTAACCACTTTACCGGTTTATTTAAAATTATTATTTGAAATATACTATTAAACAGTAAATGTCTAACAACTGTATATTTTTTATATCGCATGACAAAAAAACTTAGTTATGTGTTGTGAACCGAAGCAAATATTTGCCACAAAAAACACTTACAGACGCTATGCGAAAGAAACAATCTCTTTTCCTGATTGAGTTTGGATGGGCGAAAATGTAACCCAGTGAGCTTTGCCCCCAATATCATCAAACTCCCCAGACGTCATCTGATTCCGACAAGACTAATACGTCAAAAGAACGACCCCTTTCATTTCTCTCAAGTTAATGTGGCGCTTTGGGCGCTGGAAAAGCGCAACGATAAAGTAGGTTTTAACAGTTTGCATTCGTGCGGTTTTAACGTGCGAGACACGCCTTTATCGTAAAGCGGGAGCGCTCATGTTCTTTAAAGCGGTTTTCTATTTTTATTAGAGGAAAAGGAGCAAAAGAGGAAGAATGCGAGCGGAATTTTCTACTAAACCATTTAGTTAATGAATGGAGTGCGGTTTGGAGCACCTGAGATGGATTTTTTTTTAGAACAAAGCCAATCTGGATGGGTTAAAGTAAATAAGTTTTATAAGCTTTATTTTTAGATGCCTCACCTTCACATTCTCTAATTTTTCATAAAGTAAGTTTTGTTACTTTTAATTACATATGAAGCCGATATAAACTACACAAAGAGATTTTTCAAAGAGAATGAATTTCAGGTAAAACTAATTAAATATTTTTCAACCACAAAAAGCTTTTGACTTATAATATAGTCTAGGATTTTTTAATTTTATGTTTAGGCGGATAATTTTTTCGGGATTTTAAATAAATACGTATAATATCTAGAGATTTTTCGCCATGATGAAAAGAGTGTAGAAGATTAATAAATCTTTGATAAATTAAATTTAATATTAAATTTTTCCAAGGAATGTTATAACAGATTTCACTTTAATTATTTTTTCAGAGTTCAGCCTGAAGACCTTCTATATTTAGGGTCGAAGCTTCCTAATAATTTTAAATTTGGTAAACGTATACATTTAATCAATAAATTGTTGAGCGAATCCTCGGAAAGCTTTACACCTAAATTCCTAAGATATAATCAATCGGTGGCCGCAAATTAAATCCAAAACCAGACCTCTTCAGAAAGTTAAACTGATTGGGTTTATACTTAGAGGTTTTATTGAATCTTTCTCCCTCCAAGTAATTCGTCTAGACGAAGAATTTAAAAGGATCAGAAAATTATAAATATTAGGCGTTTAAACGTCCTTTAGTGTTGAAAGAATCTTATATGATTTCTTTGAAAGTTATGTCTGAAATTACATATATATTCAATAAAAAATACCAAAGAAAACAATGGAAAGCAGCGGGATTTTTAAGATAGTAATTCTACTCGTCGCAGAAAATAAAATATTCCCCGATCGAAATTCTTTAAATTATTTTAATTTGATCCTGTAGTACAGGACTTCACAATCAGTGAGGCGTGTTTCCATTGAGGAAGGGGGGGGGGGGGGGAGAGCAGAGAGATCTTGGTGGGGCAATGTGTTTGGACATCTTGAAGAAAAACCCATTTGAAATCTCATATCCACTCATTAATTAATTCATTTGATCGTTATTTAAGATTTGACAATTCCAATTTGCACCGCTCCACCTAAGCTTTCACCACAAATTCACTTAATAAAACTCAAATCACTGACTAACAGATAACGCATAGGCCAAACCAAAGGGTTTATAAGTATAAAGTTGTGCACATGAATTCGGTTCTTCTTCTTCTTTCTCAGACTTTTTCTGTCAACTCCTGAACGTAGGCCTCTTTCATGCTGATCTGTCTTTTGCTAACTAAAACCACCTATTTCCTGCTGGTATCCTGATATCATCAAGCCATCTTTGTAATCTTCCCGTGCTGCGCTTGGTTTTCTTGATTGCCAATATGTTACTCTAGACGCCCATTTACTTTGGTTTTGTCGAGCCACGTGTCCTACCCAATGCCGTTTCAGTTCTGCAATCCGTTCTACTATATCTACGAATTTATTCTTTGTCGGATATCTTCATTTCTCTTCCTGTCCCGCAAATTAATACTGAGCCATTAGTCTCAATTGGTTCGTGGTCTTTTTTGTCAATGCCATTGTTTCTAGGCCATAGGCAATGCACAGGTGTCAAAAACTTTTCTCTTAAGGTTGATAGGGATGTCCTTATTTCTTAGTACATATTTCATTTTCCCAAAAGCCGACCAAGTTAGTCTTATTTTTCGTCTTATTTCCGCTGTCTGATTTTCTTTATTCTATTTTTGTTATATGTCCTAAATATACAGGGTGGGCCAAGCTGAACGCTACACTTTCTAGGAGCTATAAAATAACATATTTTCAAAAATAAACAATATGGTCAAATATGAGTCGGTGGGATCTACATATTAAAAATATTTTTAAATATACAGGATGTTCCAGAAAATAGTTACGTATCAAAGTTGTTATTTTTTAAATGGGACACCATATTTTTCTTTTCATTTTTAAATTTAGCGCTAAAATTAAGTCAATTTTTATACGGTTTTCCTATACCTAAACATTATCCTTTTTGAGATAATTCACTTTTTTTTAAAATACAAGGTTTTCAAAAAGAAATATTTTATTTTGTTTTAACGTACCATTTACCAGAAAATACAGTTTGGACGGATTTCAAAGTTTATACAGGATATTTCAAATTCACCGGAATATTTACTTAAACTTCAGACGTCGTTTTCTTTGTGAATTTAAATGGAACATCTAGTATTTTTTATTTTAAATATTGACATATTCAATTATCTTGAAATTGGTATGTATGTTTTCTATGCCCAAATTCAGTAATTTTTTTTTTAAGTTTAATTCACTTGCATAGGGTAACCCCATTATGCTTTCAAAGCACTGCGAGTAGGATGCGGAAACAAGGATAGATGGCGATGAACCGCCTTCTTAAACAAGGATAGGTTGTAATTTTTGGGGAAAATTCCTTTCGGTAACAAGTTCCATAGCTTGGAAGTTCTATAGAAAAAAGAGTCTCCGTAGATAGAAGTCGTCACTGTGTCAAGCTGGACCGCACAGGAATTTGCTGCCTCCGACTGTCTAGTATGCCTCAAGAATCTTGCCCTTGGGGGGATTAATCCTATTAGTTTCTGGGAGCATCTTACATGATAATACTTGTAGAAAAGAGAAAGGTCACCAACTATACGTCTGTGCTCTAGTGCTTCGAGCGAATCGGTCAGACCCTCCTCATCAATTAGGCAAATCGCTCTCCTTTGAATTGAATCCAAGAGAGCTAAAGTGTGTTTTGGGGGTGAACTTCAAACATGAGAACAGTATTTTAGTGTTGGCCTAACTTGAGCTTTGTATAGTGTTAATAGCTGATGAGATGTGAAGTACTTTTTAGTTCTAAAAAGAAAGCCTAGATTCTGAGAGGCGGATTTGGCAATGGGGCGCACATGATCGTCCCAAGAGAAGTGGGTGCTCGCATTCACTTCTAGGATAGATAGATTAGATCCCATCGGAAGGATTTTACCGTCCATTAGTATGTTTGTTGCATTATCCCTTGATGTTTTCTTAGAGAAAACCGCGGCCTGAATTTTTGAAGCGTCGAAGTCGATCAAATTGTTCTTACCCCATTCCAGAATAATCGCAAGATCGCGATTAATCGTCTGTATCTGCTATTCCCTTAGTCGATCGGAAGCAGCGGCACATAATGGTTTGTCGGGGAAAAAAGATGACACAAGGTTACTATCATCTGCGTAGCTGTATATAGGATTGGAATTTGAAGCTAAAAGATCGTTTATGTGTAACAGAAATAGAGTAGGAGATAGAACAGACCCCTGAGGCATTTCTGCGTTAATCGCAAATGTCTTGGATGAAATGCCATCGACGACGACCTGAAGAGATCTGTCAGCGAGAAAATTGGATATCAAATGTCAGAGTTCAGGAGGAAGACCATAAGATGTTAATTTGGCGAGAAGAGATCGGTGCCTGACTCTGGCGAAGGCTTTTGGGATATCCAATGCCTAGCCTCACCATGTTTTTCCATAACGGAGTTACAGATATCAGTAACATATGCCAGTAAATTGCCAGTGGAACGTTGTTGTCTAAAACCGTATTGCCTGTCGAAGATGATTCTATTTTCTTCCAGATATTTGGGAATCTCGATGTTGATAACCTTTTCCATCACTTTAGATATAACGGATAACAAAGATATAGGGCGATAGTTGTTAGTTAGATTTCTTTTTCCCTTTTTAGGGACAGGCTGCACTCTAGCAGATTTCCAGATGTTAGGGAATACACCTTTGTTGTAAGAGAGTGTGAACAATTTGCTTAAGACAGGAGTCAATTCTGGGGCGCACTTCTTAAGAACAATAGCGGGAATACCATCAAGGCCAGAAGCTTTCAAAGTGTCGAGCTCAAGGAGAATCTTCTTGGTTGTGCGTTGTCTGAAAACAACTTCCAGCATCGAAGTGCCAACCTTAGGAAAAATAGGAGGTTCTGCGTTTCGAGAATCAAGATTGGAATTTTTAGCAAGCATTCAGCCTTTTCCTTGGAGGTAGTAGCAATATTGCTATTTTTATCAAATGAAGGTGGAAAATTTGAAGGTGTAAAATTCTTTCCAATCGACTTTGCAAATCCCCAAAAGGACCTGGAACCGCTCGGACAGTTGATAAGCCTCTGGCGCATTTTACGATCGAAATCACATTTTGCCTCGTCAATAACCTGTTTGCAAGAATTTCGTGCATCTATAAATATGGTCCGAGTCTCGACTGAGGGATTATTTCGCAAAAGACGATATGCGCGATTTTTGCAGGAGACAACTCAAGCACATTTTTTACTGAACCAACTGTACGTTCTATACCAATCAGGATAGTTTCCGTGATGGATTCGGCGACTAAGGAAGGGTTGTCTGAGTTAAAGCAGTCACAGATTTCAGTGCTTCTTCTCGTTGACAGAACAGGTCGTTTCGCGTAAAAGCACAAATTCCCATCTTGTGTCGAAATTTTGTATGCAAGTCGTAGTTAGGGCAAAGCAAATGGGCTGTATTGATGGATGGGGAGACTTGGGTTTTTGTCAGAGACAACACATGGGATCTTTCATTTTGAAGGTGTTGATGAACCGAGTTTAGCTTTGAGTTTAGATTCCAAATGTTACAGAATTGAATTTTGAATGAATTGTTTGAAAGAAACTTGGCCCATGGTACATTAAAATTTTCCGTCGATTTTGGATTCCCTCGTATACTCTCCACCCGGACATCCGAACGGGAGGGTAGTTTACGTCCGGAATTTTTTGCACAAAGAAAATCCAGCATCTTTGTTTTTAATAATTGGAAAAAAAGATCAGAGTAGATGAAAAAGGGAAATAAAGGAAAAGGACAGGATGAAGAAAAAAGAATGGTAGAAACCGACTCACGTGTCAGAGACGGAAACATGATGTAAACATCATTTTCACCACCTCCTAGTGATATGTGAGGTGGTACTACCTCGGACGACTGAAAGTTCCAGTCTACCACTTACAAAACTCTTTTCACGAATTGTTCTATTTCTCATCATTATCTAAAAGAAAACAAATTTTGATCAAGGATGGCATGTTTTGGTAAACTATAGTAACACATGTAAGGTAATTTTATTTGTTTTATTCCAACCTAGCTTAATTTACAAATAGTTTTATTAAAAAAAGACAGCTACATCCTTAGTTTTAGGGCTTACAATACCGAACTAAAATCTGAATACCGGTATTTGATATTTGAAATTTGAAATATCGGGATACCGGTATTAAAACCGGTATTATTAATAAAAAATTTACTAGTTATATTTTTACTTACCTCAGTTGTTATATTGACTTGTTAACAAATAATATATGAAATCCAATAAATATTATTCTGAAATGAGTAGATATTATTTATTTTTTGTAAAACTGTCATTAAAAATGACATTTTTAGTTCATTGATAAGTGAACTAAAAATTGACTTTTATAATGACACGCGTCAAAAACACTTTTAACACTAGTGCGAAAAAGTTTTTTTCGCACTAGTGTTAAAAGTAAATATAGCAGTATTTCCCAAACCTTTTTTGCCCTGACCCGGTTGTTTTCCCCTTCGCGACCCACTAAAAGCTGTTTTAATTATATTTTAATGTATAAGAACTAATCATTTGTGAGTATGAAGACAATTCTGCAACCTGGTATTTTATTCTTGTGGCCCGGTGCCGGGTTGTGACCCACTATTTAGGAAACTCTGATATATAGCCATATGCAATATTAAATAGAAAGCTGTACTGGTAAAATTAGAAAGATTTCTTTTTTGGTTGAACGGACTGGTCCTTGATTATTGTGTAATATTGTTTCCAAACATTAAAACATTCAAATAGTTATAAATTATTTATTTATAACATTAATATTACTATTACAATCTGAACGGTTACTTATTTTAGGTTTACTGAAAAGTATTTGCAGAGGTATTTATGCTAAGTAATCCATGCAAAAACCAGGACGGATGTTGCTTTTAGTCTTCACAATGTGAAACAAAGATTTTTCAATATCATCCAGTGTTAATTTACAAAATTCTTCAGGGCGACATACTCCAAATAATCCAAAAATTGACGCAACTTTTTACTACATATTTGGTGTCTGGAGCTTCATTGATAAATTAGAATTTCCTTCGGCGTAAACCAAAAATATATTTTTAGTGAAGTTATCCGCTAGATTCTTTATTTCATACCATCATATTTTTGTCCCGATTTCTGAAGCAATAAATCTCAGTTGATGTATTTGTTGTTTCTTCAACATCTGGTGGAATGATAAAATTGCTTTAATTTCCAATCTTTTCTTCAAAAATTCATGTTTAATAGCCATAAAATTTACAATATTTTAGGACAGGTTCAATTGTGGTTACTAATAAACATTAAACAACTTAAACAACAATTGTTTTACTTAGTTACACTCTGTCCAATACCTGACTTGATTGTCAGATGTAAATGTCAAATATGTAATTCAACACACAAAGAATAAATCTAAAATTCAACCCTGGGGACAGCATTTTCTCTTCTAATTTAACAGTTTTACAAAAAATATTGTATGATACACTTGTTAAAAGTGATTTTATTTTGTTCGCGGGGTTGCTCCACTCGCTACGCTCGTTCCGCAATACTCCCCACTCACAAAATAAAATGTCACTTTTAACACTTGTATCATAAATAACTATTATTACATAGAGAGAAGGAGTAGATAGATAAAAAAACGTGCAAGTGAAAAAGTACATATTAAATTCTATGTTACATTTTACATATAATAGGCTCGTATGGCATTATATAATTAAAGAAGCAAAAAATATAATTAAATTGAAATAAATTTATGAAATAATATTAATAACTTGCGTTTTGTTTATTAAAGTATGCTCTTAAAAAACATAAACAATCAATCCTTTCGTCATCAAGCTAGGACCGAATTTTCGTACAAATATAACCAGCCGCCGAAAAAGCTCTTTCTGATTCTACACTTGTCGCCACTATTGTCATTAAGAAATCATACATATTTTGTAAATACGTTCCTTTTGTTCCTGTTTTTTCCAAAAAAGTAATTTCATATTTTGTTTTTTGTTCCAGACCTGGAATTTTTTTAAACGCAGGTACGGATGAAGTATTTAGTGTTTCGTCTATTGCTGCCTCTAGTTTTTTCTTTAATGTTTACCTTGTCAGATTCTAACACTGTTTCATTACTAATTTTGGAAGATATTGGAAGGGATGTTTCTTGCACAACTTCCATATCTTCTGTATCTTCTACATTTTCATATGTGAGCCGTTTAGTTAAGCTTACAATTTTTTTAATGATTGTAAATTTGGATAGGCGTTTAAATACTTCTTCAACATCTTGTGAACCCTTTTGCAGATACTGAAGTATTTGTGATAATTCAGTTCGTCGCAGTAAAATTCGAGATTTTAATGCTTCCAATAATTGTTTGTTTATCTTCAAAAAAGATTTCTTGTAATTAATTAATATTATTTTAAATTAGATTTATATTGTGCATAAATTCAATTTTTATCAACTAATGTAATACCAAAATACCGGTATTTTTACATAAATACCGGTTTTTAATAACGGACAAAAATCGTCCGGGATTCCGGTATTCGGGATCCCGGAATCCCGGTATTGTAAGCCCTACTTAGTTTAGTATTTAATGAAATTGCAAAGCCAATATCCAACACAAATGAAAAACAATGTTCCACTCTAACAAATGTTCAATGTGGGAACCATTTCGTTCTACACTAAGTCTTATTCTTTTCTCAAAACAGTTTTTAACATTTGTTAAAATACTTTCTTCAATTCTTTCAAAAGCATTTTGTATTCGATTTGTCATGTCCTCTGGGGTTGCAGGGGAAACATTTTATACAATATTTTTTACCTACCCCCATAGAAAAAAGTCCATTGGTGTTAGGTCCGGCGGTCTGGATGGCCGGCTATAGGGACCGGCTCTACCAATCCATTTATTTTAAAATTTTTTATTTACGAAATTGTGAGAATGAGCAGAAGCCCCGTCTAACTGAATCCACATTTTTTGCCTTGTATTTAAGGGTACATCTTCTAGTATAATGTGTCTTTAGAAATCTTAAAAAAACTTGCTCATTTAAGGGGCCATCAAGAAAGTAAGGCCCAACGACGTATTGCCAAAACTCCACCAAATATATTAACGCTCCAACGATTTTGATAATCCTGACTGCGAAATAATTGTAAACTCTCAGTGTTATAATAATGAAAATTGTGACGATTAACTAGGTCAGTATTATAAAACGTGCATTCACCTGTGAATAAAATAGAACCATAGAAGTCAGGTTCTTCTTCAACTTTCTCAAGAAATCATATACAGAATTCCAAACGTCTTTCAAAATCTTTTCCGTACATATGTTGGTGCATTTCATGGTGATATGGATGATATTTATGTTTTTTAAGTATTCTTCGTATACTTGTTCTGATTTTTGTTGTTTCTTTTTCAAGAACTCTGGTACTTATATTAGGGTTTTCAGTTATTAACTGCATTACAAGAAACTCATTTTATTCATTTCCCGTAATAAGTTTCGGCATTTTACAGATTTCATACGCAGTGTTACCTACTTCGCGAAATCTTACTAACAGTCTTTGAAAGACGCATTTATCTGGGTGTCTTTTATTTGGAAACTTCTAAGCGTATACTCTGGATGCTAAAAAACAGTTTTCGTAAGATTCATCTATTGTCAAAATCATGTTGACCTTTTTGTCAACAGAGTATCCTTTCATTTTAACAAATTCAACTACTAACCTAATAAAGAATTAAGGAAATGCAATTTAACTTATTATGAGAGTTACATCAGTTCTCTGACGTCTGCCAACTATGATAAAATCTTACGTTATCTTGGATATCGGATCAAAAGTAGCATAATCCGTCAAAAATGAGTTTTATTTCCCAAAACATAAAACTGAAGAATAAGGAATACATACCATCTGAGAGTTAATTAAATTATCTAGTATTTAAAATAAAAAATACTGGGTGCCCCATTTAAATTTACAAAGAAATTGAATTCTGAAATTCGAGAAAATGTTTCGGTAAATTTGAAATATTGTTATAAAGTTAGGTATTTGCTCCACTTGCATTTTCTAGAAAGAGGTATGCCAAATAAAAATTTGAAGACGCCACTATCAAAATTTTTCACTTTCAGGAAAAAAATTAACATTTTACAAAACTTGTCCTTTTGAAAAAAGTTGATTTACCTAAAAAGGGTAAGGTTTTGGTATAGTAAAACCTCAATAAAATTAACATTATTTTTTGTACTGAATGTAAAAATGAAAATAAAAACGTAGTGTCTCTTTTAAAAAATTACAACTTTTATATGTAGCAATTTTCTGAAACACCCTGTATATTTGAAAATATTTTTAGCATTTAACAACTATGTTTATTTTTTCAAATATGTTACCCCATAGCCCCTAGAGGCCGTAGCCTTCAGCGTGACCCACCCTGTACATACTCTTCTGCTCCTAATTTCTTGTAGTCTATATGTATGTCTTCTTCAATTTTGCTTATATTTTGGTCTTTGAGATGTTCATTTTTAAGCCTACATTTTTAGAAGCATCAATGAGTTCCTTTAGCGTGTTTCTCAGTTCCTGTGTATTACTACTTATCAGAACGATGTCGTCGGCGAACTGGAGATGATTTAAATAGGATCCGTTGATGTTTATGCCTTTAGTTTCCCACTGTAGAGATTTGAAGACGTTCCCTAGCGCCAGAGTAAATAGTTTTGTAGATATGGTATCACCTTGAAGGATTTTCCTATTTATTTTAATGTTACCTGTTTTCAGAGTATCATTGATTTTGATGTGAAAAGTGGGATTGTTGTATACAGGCTGGTCCTGAGGTAATGGATCAAATTTCATGGGTAGATTTCTGAGGTAAAAATATTACGATTTAGCTGAACTTACCTTAGTGCAAAAGTTGATACTTAAAGAGATACAGAATGTAAAATGAGAAATATATAACTCTTCAAAATTTTGGGGTTTGGGTTTTTCTGAGTCGACGAATTTAAGTCCATTTTCAGTTTAGTTGTACTTCATAGAGGGCGCCACCTGCAATAGATTGAGTATGTTAAAAAAAGCATAACTTCTTTTTATATTAAGATATCTTATTTTTGATACTAAATTCTGATTTTCCAATATTTTTTACACAAAAAAGGTATACCTTAGAGTAGTAGCCATCTTGCAACGTTTTCGAGATATTTGACATTGAAACTTTCAATGACCATAGTTGAAGTATATTTAAATAAATTGCATATGTCAAAAACAAGGATTTATAATAGAATTAGTAATTGCAATTAACAGTAAAATAGTACACTCCAAAAAGTACAAACACCAAAACTTTGCAGAGTTATCAGAATTTATTGAGAAATAAATTAAAAAAAATGAAATAATATTTTACATTTAACGCCCTGTATCTCTTTAAATATCCACTTCGGACTCAGCTAAGTAGGGCTAAATCGTAATATTTTTACCTTGGCAAGATACCTATGCATTTTGGCCCATTACCTCAGGAACACTAAATTATTTTAATCAATTCAACTACTACCATTGGAAGCTTCAAAGCCAAATATCGCGAAAACTGTTGAAGATAGCTACTTTCATAAAGTATAACTTTTTTGTGTAGAAAATGTTGGCAAATAAGAATTTAATACCAAACATAAGATATTTAAACGTAAAAAATAGTTACGTCGTTTTTAACGTACTCAATTTATTGCACTAAACTGGAAGAGGATTTAAATTCTTCGACTTAAAAAAGCCCTTCCAAAATGTTGCAGAGTTATTAGCATTAATTGAGAAATATATAAACCTAAACTAAAATAATATTTCACATTTAACACTGTGTATCTCTTTAACTATTAACTTTTGGACTAAGATAAGTTCAGCTAAATCGTAATATTTTTACTTCAGGAACCTACCCATAAATTTTGGCCCATTACCTCGGGACCAAACTGTATATTTTTTTAACAGATTTGTGTATCGAGAATCTATTCTAGCGTCATCGATTGCCTGTATAAAAGCTCATGTTTCGATAGAATTGAAAGCCTTATGGAAATCTAAAAATGCCAAGTGAAGGGGTATGTTGTAGGTATGTGGTTTTTTCTATTAGTGTTCTAATGGTTTGTAGGTGGTCGATGGTGCTAAATCCCTTACGAAATTCCGCTTGTTCTGCTGGTTGATATGCGTCCAATTTATTGGTTAGTCTATTGGTGACAATCTTGGTCAGGAGTTTATGTAGATGGGAAAGAAGGGTAATTGGAGCAGCCTAAATTTTTTGTTTTGATATTTCCGGAACATCTTTAGAGCATACGTTACGAATGATCATATTCGTAACTCTTGGGTCAGGTCTAATAGAGAATGTAGAAGTCTTCGATGTGTTCAGCAATATTTCTATTGTGGAGATTATGTTACCCTGTTGATCTTTTATTTCGGTAATTCTGTGTTTGCCTGAGGATAGTTTTGATCTTAAGACTCTCTAAGACTTCTAATGTTCTTTCCCACTTATTTGTGAATTTTTTTATTTAGTTCTTGATTTTGGTGGAACGGACTGGCCCTTGGTTATCTTCAAAAATTAAAATACAAATCTTGTTCCCTGAAACCAAGAAAAATTAAAAGACACAACAAAGGTTGCTCTAACGCGTTTCGGTAGCCAAGCTATCATCTTCAGGGAGATTCTGTATCTCTCTGAAGATGATAGCTTGACTATAGAAATGACTTAAAGCAACCTTTGTTGTGTTTTTTAATCTTTCTTAGGTTTCGATATTCTGGTACTTCTCTGGAAGTTCTTTTTCTCTGTTCCATAAGTTGCAGTGTCTCTCTTTTTATTTTAAAATCTATTTTCTTTCTTGATTTGATACAAACCTTCGTGAACGTGACACGGATATCGGTAATAATTTTGTGGTTAAGTTCACTTATGCTCATTTTATCTAAATTGTCAGTTGGTTCTAATTTCTTATTTAATTCTTCTTGATCATCCATTTTTCTTTAAGTTCTTTGACAGTTGGAAACTTGTCAGCCTTAATAAGTTTGTTTCTTTTGATTTTGAATGGCAAATTGGTGTTTAGGTTTTAGATTACCAATAAAAGTCAGTTTTTTAGGCGTTTGTGATAATTTGTCATTTTAGGGGGTAACATTTACTTATAAGATCAACAAATTTGTATTCGAAAGTGCAAAATACGAGCTTGACCATCCCCCTTACTCACCAGATCTAGCACCAAGTGACTTCATTTTGTTGCTTTATTTAAAAATTGCGTTCGGAGGACAAAGATTTTCGTCCAAGGAGGAGGTAATTCCCTTCGTGAACAAATATTTTGCACAGAAAAATGCCGAGTACTATTTGGAAGGCTTAAAGAGATCGGAGCATCTCCGGGAGAAGTGTGTAGACTTAGAAAGGGGATTATCTAGAAAAATAAAAAAAATTAAAGAAAAGATGTCTTGTATCTTTGTTAGGTTGGAAACTTCTCAGACCACTCTCTTATATGAGATATCAATATCAATTGCAGAACAAAATTAATTTCAAATTATGAAGTGTGCGGAATATTTTGAAAAGAAATGTACGCAAGTGTTACAAAATGACTAATACTCAAGATTTTTAGCAACCATCATATGCGTAGTCAAAATGGGGTAGGATAGGGCGCTTGCCTCATTTTGCTTGCAGCTTAACGAAAAAATATATATTCAACTGAGGAGACTTTTTCTAAAAAAATTCCATTCGTCAAATTCCGTTCTTCTTTAAGATATCGATATTTTCTCGAAATTTCGACTTATTTTTCAAAATTCGTCGTTTTTCCATAAATTTATTTTGAACTTGAAGTTTATTTCTAAAAGTCAATTTTTTTTATCAGAATCCGACTTCCTTGAAATTTCCAATTTTTATTTCAACATTTGTCGTTTTATTTTTCGAAATTTTACCATTTCTCAAAGTTAGTTTTTTCCGGAAATTTCGACTTTTCTTTAAATTTTGATTTTCTGCAGTTATTGACTTGTTTATCAAGATTTACCTTTTTCCTCAAAAATTGATCGATTTCTTGATAAAAAACCAAAAATATTTATCTGGAAATTTTGATAATGATTTTTTCTTAGAAATTTTGTAAATCTTTTATCTCAATATTGGACATTTTCTGACTTAGGATGGGGCAGATCGGGGCGCATGTCTGCCTCTGAATCAGTCAAAACAGATTTCATTTTCTTCAAAATTCATCTTTTTTCCAAAATTTCAATAAAATTCGACCCTTTCCGAACAATTTCGAGGGTTTACTACATTTCGAACTTTTTCTCAAGATTTCGATCTTTTTCATAAAACATTGAATTTCTGTTTTTTAAATTCGTATTTGATTTTGAAGAGAAAAAAAATCGAAATTTTCAGAAAAAAAACGAATTTAATAAATCGAAATTTCCATATTTTTCTCAAAACTCGCCCCTTTTCGAAATTAAAATTTATCCTAAATTCCAATCCTGTATGTTTCCGAAAATCTGAAAAATTTTGCTTGAAATTTGTCTTTTTCTTGACATTTTAACTTTTTTAGTTTTTTTCATAACTTTTTCCAAAATTGTACCTTTTTCTTAAAATTTGACTTTCTCCGGAAAATATCGATCTTTTGCTTCATTTGATGGTTTTTCTGGAAATGCTGACTATTTCTTCGAGATTTCGCTTTTTTTCAAATTTTTCTTTTTATTTACATCGGGATTTTATGATGATTTTGATCGTTTACAATTTAATTTTGTAGAAATTTTGACTGTGTTTTTTTAAGTTAACCTTTCTCTCGATATTTTTATTTTTATCCAAAATTTACACTTGCATACAAAATTCAGTATTTAATTTTTCTGGAAATTTTGACTTTTTCTCTTGCAATTAGTTTAAATTAATCTTTTTCGAAATTTCATCTTTATTCTCAAAATTCAACTTTTTGGGCTCTTCTTTCAAAGATTATTTTTTCTGTCACAATTCTGCCGCTTTTTTTAAATATTTTGTGTTTTTCTATTTTTGACTTTTTTTAAATTTGAGTTCAGAAATTCCAACTTCATATTTCACTTTATTTTCGAAATTTCGACATTTCAAAATGTTTTAGTTTCTGGAACTGTCGATTTTTTCCTCTAAATTGGCGTTCCTTGAAATCTTAATTTTTTTAAAATTCGTTTTTTTTTCTAATTTAGATCGGCATGTTATCAGAAAATACAAAATGTTGATAAAAATATTTTGGGGTAATTTCGATGAAAAGATTTCTATATTGTCTGTCTCTTCTTTGCGAAGTTTCGTTAATTCCATTTCTGTTGATTGGCATTTGCTTCTCAAGTTGCTTCTTTAAGACGTCTAAATTGTCAGTTTTTTTTTTTTCGTTAAGGAATGGTAATCTTCTATAGATTGTCCCAAACAGCAATTGCGTTAGATCTTTATTTGTTAATCGCTGTTTGTGACTTTAATATTTAGACTTCGCAATTTTGACTACTAAAATTAAACTGAATAAAAATTAACATTTTTCCAAAATTTTGAAAATTTTTCAAATTTTAGACTATTTTTCAAAATTTCAGCTCTTTTAAACATGGGCGCAGTTAGGTTTTTTTTCTAAGGAAGGAGGGCAAACTTGGGAAAACAATATTTCTGAAATTAAAAAAAAAACAAAACTTTCGATATAATTGAAAATTTTAAAATAAGGCAAATTTTTTAAATGATTCTAAATTTTCAAAGGAAGTCGAAATTTGCAATAAAAGTTAGTTTTGAACAAAGTTGAAAATTTTAGAATCGAAATTTTGGAAAACAATCTAAATCTTAAAAAAATTTAAAATTTTCATAGAAAGTTATATTTTCCAAAAAAATAGGATTTTCAGAAAAAGGCAAAAAAGGGCAAAATTCAACGTTTTCAAAAAATTTGAGTGTTTCAGAAAATAGCGAGATTTCGGAAAAATTCTAAATTTTTGAAAAAGTTATTTTGAAACTTATTTTTAAATTTCAAAAATACTCAAAATTTTGAAAAAGTCGAAATTTTCTAAAATTTGATTACGGAAAAAATGCCAGTATTTATTCTTCATGGTGGACTCTTATTGCTTGGAAACATTACGTTTATTAATTTTATTTAACATTTCTGCGACCCACTTTGGAAATATTTGAAGTTTTATTAATGAAAGTTGGCAATATTCTGAAACATTTTTTGAAATATGACTACGTGATATCTAAATTTATTTAAAACGTCACCTCATGACAATTGACAAAGAATAGGTTAGTTTATTTTACACAGAATAAGGTGGGGTTAGTTTATTTTACAATTACCTGAGATAAAGTTTAAAAAAAATGTTGACATGATCCAAAAAGTCAGGTTAAATATTTATAGAAAATCCAAACTTTTTGAAACCTACGATTTTTGGAAAAGTTGGTCGAAATGTAAAAAAAGTCAAACTTTTGAAAAAACTCAAAATAAAAAACATCCAATAAAAGGGTAAATTCCGAGCCGCTCAAAACTAGTTTCTGATACAAATAAGAGTATATTAGTGAATTTATCCAAAAAAAGGGCCGAAGAAACACTGGAAATCAAGCAACGGTGGGATGAAATCATGAAATTGGCCTGAATTTTTTAAGGGGATGTTGTCACAATTCAGTACATAAATCTGGGCTAAAGTTATATGTGGCTGCATTAAGGTAATGATTTAATTTAATAATTGGGAGGCAAGGAAAAGCCACTGTCAACGGCAAAATCAAAGTTAGTCAGGCTGACATAGGCAAAATTTAAATTGTTTTGGTCAACAGAAGACCAGTCCCAACTAATTTTTTGCAACGAATTTGACATCATATCTGTTGATGATTATTCTAAATAGTGATTCATAATAATTGTAAGGCTTTTTATAAGGACCTAAAAGGGGTGATAATTTTGGGTTGTATGGCAGCTCTTACATTAGAATACTCTTGAGGAAATTATTGATGACACTGTAAATGCTGAAAAAAAAAACAGTCCCAATGTTTAGTACAGGATATACTTCTTCCGCGATTGGACCGTATCAAAGAACTGCTAAAAGTGTTCTACGTTTGGCCCAACATGGTAGGGGCTTCTGCAGGAACAAAGTGATAAAATACAAGGAAATATACAAAAATCAAAAAATGGGCCAATTTCAAAACATCAGAGCACGATAGCTCAGCATGTCCACCGCACCAGAGGCGAAACTCTTCTAAATTGAAAATTTGGTACAAGGGATAAGAAAGTTTAGACAGAAGAGCACCTTCCTTGTATTTTATTTCTTTGTTCCTGAAGAAGCCCCCTATGATGGTGGGCGAAACGTCGAACACTTTTGGTAGTTCTTTGAGACGGTCCAATCCCGGAAGAAGTGTATCTTGTACCGACTCTAGCCGTGGAAGCCTTCGTTACCAATATTTAGTTGTTACACAAAATAAGCATATTTTCTATTAATTGTTGATGATATGATCAGTGTTTTGTGTTTTGTTAATTAAAACATTTCATTTATTGTTAATTAAACAATTAATAAATAAACTGTCAAATAACTGAACTATGGATGTATATTGGTCTGTCAAAATGTCGACTCTCTTTTGAAAATGGGGCAATTGAGGCACTCCGCCTACGGCGTCGTGCTCAGACTTTGTTCTCGTGCGATATGGACATCATATCCGCTCTTGTTGTACAAACTACTATTTCAAAATCGGAAGAAGCTCGAGTTAAAAAAGGTTGAGACCCCTAATTCTATTCAAACATCAAAGAAATTTGAATGGCTAATCAGATAAAGACCCAAAGCATCTTTAGTAGTAATTATTATAAGTTTCAATGCAGATGCCTTTGTAATTGTTTTCATTCTCAGCAAAATATCTCAGATTATCTATGTTTCTTTATTCTGGAAGGGAGCGTCTCCATTAGGCATAAATATGCTAAATTGAAAGCCGTTTTGTAAACATTGCGATTTTGTGTACGAAACTTTGAAAGCTTTTCTCGATACGGATATTCGGAAATTAAATGACTCGCTTCGGGTTATAAAACTTCCGCTTTATTTAGTTATTTACATTGTCTGTTTCTTCAAAAGGAGATAGCCCATAGGGATCGTATTACCATTACCACGATTCATTAATGCAACAAATACTCAGTAACATAATTGGAAACACTGAATGGCAGCAATTGATAAACATTTGAAAACGTATGTTGTTTGTTGTCGTCAATTTAGTATTTATTTTCAAGCTACCCTCGTTTTCTCATATTATTCAACTTAAGCAGTGTCGACTGTTCTTGGACGGTGACATATAATAGTGAGCGTCAATCAAAATGTCCTGGTGGTCACATTGGTCATAGATTTCCCGTAGTTGACATCAGTGGCGGCCGGTGCTAAGGTTTGCAGGTTTGCGCAACCTCCAAAAAGACGCTGGGATAAAAAAGAAAGTAAATTGTTCTTTATGTTGTTTATTTTATTTATTGATAACATATTTATGGTTACCAAACATACTGCTGACTATAGCGGATTCCACCGATTCGTAAGGGTTTGACGACATTATTGGGTCCATGGTTTGCAAAGTTTGCAGGCTAGACTGCAAACTTTGCTTTACACATATGCACCTGCGCCTTAACTCATATTTTGTTCGCTTAAAATACTTGCCCATAAGCAAGCATTAGGTAGTACTTCTGGGTGCAAACCAAATATTGATTCGCTATTATAATCTGCAGTGGCGGCTAGTAGGTAAAACTAGAGGGGGTGCTGCGACGGCGTTTGTGTTAAAATTGTGCAAAAGCAAATGAGTTCAAAAAATTAATAACATAAACCACCTCTGTGCTTCCCAATGAACCTCCAATAGACATCTCAACTTTAGGAAAAGTCGAAAATGCAAAATTTCGAGGAAAAATTGGAATTTCGTGATTAAATAATGAATTTGGTCTGGTTTTTTAGAAAGTTTCCTGAGCTTGAAATATATATTTTTTAAAACGATATTTTTTTCTTTTTAAATATAAACTTTTTAAGAAAAATGTAGAATTCAAACTCAAAATTAAAGAAATAGTAAGAAAAATTTCTATTTTTAAAATTGTTCGAAGTTTTGAAACAAATTTCGAAAAAGAACTTGCAGTTCAATTACAAATAAATTCAAAAAATGTGAATTTCAATTACAAAGGATCGACTTCAAGCTGAAATATCTGATCTTTGAAGCTTCTCTGGTAACTTCAAAATTACTAGAAAAAATTTAAATTAGAACATTAAATTATCAATTAATTTTTTTAAAGATTTTTACTATTTTTAATTTTGAAATTTTGACTTTCGAATTCAATATTTTTGTCAAAATTGAAAATAACTTTTTTTTCATTTCTTCGTTTTTTCCCTAAATGTTGACATTTTTGGAGAAACTTCATGGTTTTCTTTTGAACATTTTTTGTTAAAATTTCTATATAAAGAATACATGAAAGCAATTACTAAACACGTACTTAATCGATTTTAAAAATGTTAACCCCAAGCGGGGTGAAAAAGGATATTTAACTGAACATTAAAATTTAAAATTGTCTTTTACAAGCCGAAAATAGGGTTTTGAAAAACAATTTTGTTCGAACAAGGCAACATTTAAAAAGTCGAAATTTTCGAAAACCTGAAAAAAAATTTACGGTATTATTGAATATTAAAAGATGTCAGCACTTTCTAAAATAATTTTGGCCCAACAAAATTTTGGAATGTCAAAATTTTCAAAAAAAATTGAAAATTTCGTTAGTTAACATTTTGAAAAAACTGTAAAATGTTTTACAAAAGTCGAAATTTTTAAAAAGGGTCTTAATTTTTAAATCAGGACGAAATTTTAAAAAAGGTCCAAATTTAAAAAAAAAATCGAAATTAAAAATTTTTTTTTAAATAAAAGTGGAAATTTAAAAAAAGAGCCGAAATTTCGGAAATAAGTTGTAGCTTTCAAAAGAAAAGTCCTTTCAAAAGAAAAATCAAAACTTCGAGAAAAGATCGAAAATTTAAAAAATAACTGGAATTTTTAACAAAAATGAAAATCATCAAAAATCAAAATTTTCCATATGTTGGAAAATCGAAATTTTCCAAATTTTGGTAAATCGAAATTTTCCAAAATTTGGAAAAAACGCCACATCACAATAGTTGAAATTAACCGGAAAAAATCAAAATTTTCAAAAAGGTCAAAATTTTGAAAGATTCAACACTTAAAAAAATTTAAATTTCCACAAAAAGTAAATATTTAATAAAGCCGTAGGTTTTCAAAACAGTAATATTTTTGTAAATGTCTAAATTGTCAAAAAAAGTTAAAATTGGAAGAACAAATCAAATATTTGAAAAACGGTCAAATTTCAAAAAATAAATTGTAAAATGCGGAAGTTTTTGAGGTTGACATTTTGCAATTAAAACGAAAATGTCAGAAGTGCCGAAATTCTCACAAAATATCAAAATTTCTAGGAACATACGAACGAAATTCTTAACAAAAGTGGAAATTTTCGAATGAAGTTAAAATTCTGAAATAGGTCAAAATTTTAAAAAATTCCAATTTTTGTAGAAAGAAAATCGACATTTCGAGAAAAAATTTGAAATATCTGTACAAAAAAGTCGAAATTTTAGGAAAATAATCCATCGGTTATTAGTTTTTTTAAAGAAAAATATCAAAATGCGAAAGCAATGGAAAATTTTCCTAAGATTTTTTGGTTTCTTTCCAAAACTTTGACATTTTTACAGAAATGTCGGGATTTTTTTCTAAAAGTTGTTAGTCAAAATTATAAAATAAACTTAAAAAAGTCAAAAAGCCGTGGAAAACCTAACATTTTTAGAGCAAATTAGAGGAACATAAAAAATTAGAAGTTGAAATTTCCAGAAAAATTTTAAGAACAAAATTTGCTGGAAAAATAGTTTCAAGAAAATTTATTGGTATAATATATTTAGCAAAATAAAAACTTTCTCAACAAAAAAAATCAAAATATTAGAAAAAAATAAAAATTTTTCTACAATACAGTATAAATTGCAAAATCAGGTAAAAACGGGAAGATTCGGTATTATTTTTTTTAGAGAAATAACAAAATGCGAGAAGAGTTGAATTTAGATTGCTTCTTGAAATTTTCATTAGTTTCTCAGAGTTTTGACACTTTTGGAGAAATTTAACCTTTTTTTTTTTCAAAATTTCATTTCTTTCTCGAAATATTAATTTCTTTATCAAAAGATTTAGAAAAATTAATTTTTGAAAATGCGTTTTTCATCAACATTAGAAATAAAATAGATTTTAGAAAGAAAGATGAAATTTTTATAAAAGAAATCAGAGAAAATTTAAAATTTCTATAAAAAAGTGTTAAGGAAAAGTTTTCAAAAAAGACCAACATTTTGAGAAAAAACTCGAAAGCTGAATTGGGAGCGCTGCAGTTCCTCAGTGCATATACGCGAGCCGCCACTGATAATCTGTCATCGGTTAATGTTGTGAGTCTTGAAACACAAATAAAAATGAATTCAGTGCAAAGTTTAATTGCACAGCCATTCTGTAACCGATCTATGTCGAAAAAATTGGAAATTAAGCGACGTGGATGACCTATTCCAGACTTAAATATTGTGCAGACCGTGTTTTGTAAAAAGCGAAGTTTTAACAAAAATAGTTCGCGAAGCTAAAGAAGTACCTATGTGACATTGTTATCTGCTAAGCTAAAGAACGATTCAGTTTCATTGGCCATTTAATTGCAGCAACCTTATTTTTTTCTAAATAGTTTAACCAACATAAAATCACTTTTCCCAAAAAGAATTTTAAAGAAACCGCTAAGGTTTATCAATTTTTTAATTTACAAAAACTATCAGCTGAATTATCTGTAATTTACGAAACAGAAAAGTTTAAATCGGCTTTTGGTTTACTTGTACATACTCTATAACATTATTTCAGAAAACAGTGAGCTTAGTGAAATTCTAAATCTTTTAAAAATCCAGAAACTATCCCAATGGCTTCTGCTGAAGCAAAGTGGTGCTTCTTCAGTCTGGAAAGAATAAAAACTTTTTTTTTTAAATACTTTATGCCGGGAAAGATTGTCCGCATTAACGATGTCTTCAAAGAAAAGGACTTAATCCAAGGAATACTCGATTTCAGTAAAAAGTTATTGATAAATTTGCAGCTGCCAAAGATCGTCCTTCGTATGGACTTCCTTTTCTTTTTCTTTCTGTTTTTTGCGAATATAAAAAAAGGGGAATTTTAGCAATATACTATATATGTATAACAAATATCAATTTAAAATCCAAAATATCTCTTAATTACTCCAGCTTAATTTAAAATTTCCAGTTTTTGGCACATTTTTGCAAATGTCTCTTTGCAACCCTCAAATTTTATTAGCACCAGCCGCCACTGGTTGACATATAGTCCATGTGAGATAAATTTGAATCAGAGCAAGCACTGAACTTCTAAATAAACAAAAAATAATAGCTAGAGTGGACAGACATGTAGAAAATGAGTACTCATTGAACAAGTGACCTGCAGAAGTCGAAATTTCCAAATATACTTTTCACGGAATTTTTCAGATTCTGCTTAAATTTTGACAAAAAAATAATGATTTCAGGAGTATTTTTCTGAAATTTTTGATTGATTTATATTAACATTTTGAAAAAAGACAACAATTTTAAAATTTCTAGAAAAATACCAATTTGGAAAGTCGAAATTTCTAAAGAATATTTTTTGCATGATTTTTACTTTTTTATTTGTAAATTTTCTGCAGCCTTGCAATTTCGCGAAAAAAAGTTGAATTACTGTTGTGAGAAGAAAAATCTTAATTTACAGAAACAGCACATATTAAAGTTCGAAATAAAAGCTGAAATTTCTAGAAAAAGCCGTATTTTGAGAAAAAGGAAGAAGTTTCGAAAAAATTAAGAAAAAGAAAGACTTCGAAAAAATTGAGAAAAAGGAAGTGATTTCGAAAAAAATTGAAAAAAAAAGAAATTAAAAAAATTAATTTATCAAAATTTCTCAAAAAAAGGTAAAAAAAACGTCGTATTTTGACAATAGATTGAAATCCAGAACAAATTAAAAACCTGAAATTTTTATACAAATTTGAATTTTTTTAAAAACTGTAGAATACCAACAAGAGAAATTGTAAAAATAAACTGGAAGATTCAAAAAAATTGTCGAAATTTAAAAAAAGTCGAAGTTTTTCAATAAAGAAGAGCAAAGACAAAGTCAAATTTAAGATTTGTAATTTTCCAGAGAGATTTCAAATTTCGAGGACAAGACGATTTAAAAACACCCAAATTTTCTGATTAAGTCGAACTTTGAGAAAATTGCCAAAATAATTTCGAAAGAAAAGAGAATGTCGATAAAACTTCCAGTTTCGAGAAAAGTATTGAATTTTAAAAAAATGGTTAAAATTTCCCAGAGGAAGGCAGATTTTGTGAAAAAAATCAAAATTTGAGGTTTAAAAATAGATGGATTTCGTTTGAAATAAAAGTTGAAATTTCTAGAAAAAGCTTAATTTTGAAAAAAAGATATTTCGAAAAAAATAAATTCGTCAAAAGTTCTCAAAAAACGCAAAATTTTTGAAAGACCTCAAATTCTGACAATAGATTGAAATTTGCAGAACAAATTTAAAAACCTGAGATGTTTGAAGAAATTTAAATTTTGTGAAAAACTGTAAAATTTCGAAAAACGAGATTGTAATAAATTAAAAGCTTAAAAAAATTGTCGATCTTTTTCAGAAGTCGAAGTTCTTCGGAGAAGAAGAAAATAAAAAATTTGCAATGTTCAAGAGAAAGTTAAATTTTGAGAACAAATTGAAATTTTGAGAACAAAACGAATTAAAAATCGAAATTTTCAGATAAATTGAATTTTGAGAAAATTGGTAAAATAATTTCGAAAGAAAAGAAAATGTCGACAAAACTTCCAGTTTCGAGAAAAGTATTAAAAGAAGGTCAACATTTCCTACAGAATGTCAAATTTTATGAAAAAAATATTAAATGTTGAGATTTAAAAATAGATGAAGTTAGTTCGAAATAAAATTGAAAATTCCAGAAAATACCGAATTTTGAAAAAAAGAGATTTCAAAAAAAACAATAGATTGAAACCCTGAACAAATTAAAAACCTGAAATTTTTAGACAAATTTAAATTTTGTGAAAAATTATAAAATTTGGAAAAGAGCAATTGTAAAAAATTAAAAGTTTAGAAAAATTGTAGAACTTTTAAAAAGCCAAAGTTTTTCAGAGAAGGAGAAAAAAAAATTGCATTTTTCCAGAGAAAGTTAAATTTTTAGAATGAATTTGAAGTTTCGAAAACGAGACGAATAAAAAAAACTGCAAATATTCAGATAAATTCAAAATTTGATAGAATTGATAAAATAAGTTCGAAAGAAATGACAATGTTATGTTTTTTTCAATTTATTTAACATTTAACATAATATTTCCGGTCAATAAGGGTCTACCATGAAGAATAAATGACAATGTTGATACAACAACTTTCGAGAAAAATCAAATTTTAAAATTCAAATATTTTGAAAATTGACTAATTTCGTTGAATAAATTGCAGCTTGCAGAAACAATAAAATGTCGAAATTAACAAAAAAACCGAATTTTACGAGCCCAGTTCAAATTTGTAGAAAATACATAAAAGTTAAAATGTTTTGTAAAAGTCAGTATTTCTGGCTTAATTTGGAAAAAGGACGAATTGTGAAAGTGAAATTTTGCAATTAAGACAAACATTTTACAAAATGTAGATAAATTTCGTCAAAGATCGCAGTTTGCAGAAAGAGTAAAATGTTTAATTTTAAAAGTCGAAACAAAAAAAACCGAATTTTGCGTAACAAGTCCAAATTTGTAGAGAATAAATAAAAGTTTAAATGTTTAGTAAAAGTCAATTTTTTCGGAAAACGCCGAAATTTATTAAAAGGGCAAATTTTAAAAAGAATGTAGAAAGTTCTAGAAAAAAGCCGCAATTTAGAACAAAAAACTCGAAAAAATATAATTTTGGAAAAAAGTGAAATTTGAGAATAGATCTAAATTTCGAAAAAAAGGCCGAAATCTTTAAAAACTATTTTACTTAACATCTCCAATGATTTTAAATTTTTACTTTTTTATTAAAAAATCGACAAAAGATGAATTTTTAAAAAACAACTCGAATCTTCCAGTAAGTCGAATTAAAAAAAAAGTAATCATTATCACAAATTGTCGAGTTTTGAGAATAAAGAAAGATTTGGGGTTAAAGTCTAATTTGAGGAATAAAATAGATATTAAAAAAGAATATTAATATAGAGAAGAGTTAAAAAAGTCGAAATTATCAAAAAAGGCAAATTTTGAAATAAAGGTCTAAATTTTGAGCAATAAAAGATCTTTTGGCCTGAATATATTTTTGTTTGACTACATGAGTCAGAGGGGTCTCTCTCTCTCTCTCTCTCTCTCTCTCTCTCTCTCTCTCTCTCTGTCCCATATTTTGTCTGTTTTATCTGATTTAATTTTGAAATAAAATGTAAATCTCAGAAATAAAAATTTGTGGCTCTTTGGCATTCACGAAATCAATTGTTTTATTGCGGCTGTCTCTTTCGGTTTTAAAGTTTGCCTACCCCTGGTCTAGAACGCTTATCTGCCGTATGATTCATTCTGGTGGCCAATTCCCATTAACAAATGTTTCCAGATAATTCTTTACACTACACAATTACTAATATAAATTTTATAATTACACGTCGTTAGAATATTGTTCAGCTAAAAAAATGTTGAATTATTAATAATGGTAGTAAAAATAATATATGAAAAACATTTAGTCCGATTATTTCTGGCAAACAACCCCGGAAATATAGGCAACAAATTAATTATCAAAATGTTTACGCGTGAAGGAAGCTTCAGTTCTAGTGAGTTTTTTAGTAACTTACCTAAGGGTCGATTTAATACTTCATGGCCTACCCTTATGGGCATTTATCCAAAATTGACTATAGATTTAGAAAATTTTGACTTTAATCACGACATTTCGAATTTAAACTAACCAATTAGAGCTTAATATTGAATTTTTACTTGAGATATTTCCAGCGAAAATCGAATTTTTGTAAAAGAAACTAGAAGTTTATCAAAAAATTTTACCAATTTTTGAGTTTACAAATGACAACTTTTACTTGGAAATTTAATGCTTGCAGAGAAGTGGAAATCTCGTTATTAAAGTGGAAACTTTGGGAAACATTTTTTCATTAAATTTAGAAACTTTGAACAGTTTTCTCTACTACTTAAAATTTATTATTGTTCTGTTCTTAAAATTAAGACCTTTTTCTCTTAAAGAATAAAAATTTTAAATCCGAACTTGGAATTTCAAGAATGTAATGCAAATTCGAAAATAATCTCTACATTTCTTGAAAATCTCAAAATGGCAAAAAACGAAAATTTTGATAAAATTTGTTTGTTTTCTAGACATTCGAAGTTTAAACTAACTTACAAATCTTGAACCATTCTAGTCTAAACTTGAAATTTCTGGGCATAGATCTCGTGTAAAAAAAAGTCTTAAAATTTATAATATATTTAACTCCGGGTGCTGATGCTCTGCTTCTATGACTCCTTGTTTATTCATTTTTCTATTAATATTTTTGTTTTCGCTTTTGTGGTTCGCTTGAAATTTTTATGTTTTAATGTCTCTCTAAACTCTAAATAACTGGGCTAAAATATAGTCAACTGGCTTTTTTGTGACGAAATTTTATGCAAATTGTTTCATCACTAGATCACAGTATATTATTAAAATCTAAAACAATCTATAATGCAACTTTGGTTAGGGATCTATTAACATAAGAGGAATCTTTCGATCGCATTCAAAATCTTACGAAAACTATGAATTACTACTAGAATTTTATAAAAGTTGACTAAAATAACCAATGAATCATAGAATTCAATAACTTTTTAGCAAGATGGAGAATCTTTGGAGCAGCGTGTATTGATAAAAAGTTTATTAACATCAACATCAACTTAACATCGGAATATGAAAATGACTTAGTGCTTGTCGATTATGCTCAAGCCGACCACAAACATTTCTCATGATTTTGAAGAAGCAGAAATAATTAGTAATCAAACTTCTCATAAACGGACATCTCCATTAGGCGGACATATTTTGCAAGTCCCAAAGGTGTTCGCTTAAGAGGGACTTCACTATAGTTAGTTCCACCATTCAGAGTTTTAATAAATCCAGCGGCTTCAATCATCAATAAACGATCAATTTCGAAGAACACCAGAGACTTTTTTAAAGTCTTTTTGAAAGGCTCGGTTTTTATTTTTCCCAAAGTTCGGTCCAAATTTCAGTTCGATTCCGCAGTTCATTAAGTTAAGTGAAAATCTACAAATAGTCATCTGCAAGGTTTTGAGATTGATCTATTTTCAAATTAATTGTTTTCTTCTCAAAGAATTTCCACGAAAAGAGATATGTGGTATTTCTGACATTTTGAAAGTGGTCCTTGACTACAAAAAGGTTAAGAAACCGTGTATTAGACCAATTATTTCCAACATAAATTAATTTACATTCTGGTGAATTAGGAATCTGCAAAAATCGGTTAATAACTTGCGTCATTTTATACGTGCACACAGACCAACTGACGGAAATACAAGTCTGTATTAGTCAAAAAATTAAAGAGGATTACTACTATTATTTGTATAAAATCTCTCTTTAAACAGTAGTTACAAGCAGAGAGGAATTTACTACCAAATTAAATATAAACCGACCGTGAAGAGATAGTTGTTTATTTTTAGTGCATTTAATATTATTCCAGCAAAATCTCTTGAGTGAAAACATCATTCCATGCATTTGTAAAAGCTGGACCAGTCTGTCCTACAGCATGCATAATAATTATTTACTAGAAAATATATTATGCAAAATAGTTATATTTGCAATTGTTGCACGTTTATTCTGTTCTCGAGTGCATTTCTCCAGCATTGTAATATTCTTTTAACAAGCAATCTTGTCTGTTTGAAAGCAGGAGTCAGTGTCGATTCGTGGTGAAAAATGCAGGGGGTTCACATAAAAAGTATTTTTTTAGCACTTTTTATATCATTTAGCCGAACAAATTTCGATTTTTTTATCTCTTTGAAATTTTCGCCCTTTCAAATTTCGTTTTGACCCTTTTCAAAAGTTCGACTTTATTTTGAAAATTTCTCCTTTATCGAAAATTTCGTCTGTTTTCGATCCCACCTTTTAATAATTTCGGTTTTTTCAAAAATCCCATCTTTTCAAAATTTTAAATTTTTAAAAATTTTGACTTTTTATGACAATGTCAAGTGATGGTTTATTTTCTCTCAAGATTTCGATCTTTTCGAAATTTCAACTCTATCCAAAATTTCTATTTTTCCAAAATTTTACTTTTCCAAACTTCGACTGAAAATTTCGACTTGCTGATAATTTCGACACTTTCATTAAAGTTATTTTTTAAAAATTTTAGATTTCTTTCAAATGTTGAAAATGCAAATTTTTGATAATGTCGCATTTTCTTAAAGGTTGGATTTCAACTTTGTTGCAAAATTTGATCTTTTTTCTCAAAATCTCGACTTTTTTTCGTTATTTTTAAGTTTTGACTTTTCCGAAGATTTATGTATGTATATTGTTTTGAAAATTTCGACATTTCGGCGTTTTGTGTTTTTTCTAAATTCTTTGAAAATTACTATATTTAAAAAAAATTTCCATCCATTGAAAATTTTTACTTTTTCTAAAAATGTAGAATTTTTTAAAGCTGAACTTTTTTGGAAATTTTGAATTTTTAAATTTTCGATTTTTTTCAAAGTTTTATCTCTTTTTATAATGTGACTGTAATCATAACTTTTTTATTGAAAATTTCGATTCTTAATAAATTCGAATATTTTTTTAAATGTCTTCCATTTTCCACAATTTCGACCTTTTTAGAAGTTTCGATTTCTTTAAATCGGAGACATATTTATAACACGTCGACTGTTTTTAAATTTTCGACTATTTTTCGATTTTTTTGTGATAATTTCCCAATTTTTTAATTTTCGAGCTTCTTTAAAAATTTTTATTTTTTTCTTTCGAAAATCTTGCCCTTTTATAAAAATTTAAGTTTCTTGAAAATTCCCCCTAAAATTTTAACCGTCTTTAAAAAAATGTTTGACTTTTAGCTATCAAAAATTTAAACTTTTTCGAAAATTTTTACTTTTCAATATTTTGACTTTTGAAAATTTTGATCTATCTGATAATTTTGGTTTTTTTTCAATAATTTGGCTTCGAAAATGTTGGCTTTTATTAAAAGTTTACCTGAAAATTTGCCAATTTCTCAAAATTTTAACTTTTTCAAAATTTGAATAATTACATAATCTCTATTTTTTCATAATTTTCAAATCTTTTGGATGTGTAAGCTTTGACAAAGTTTTGATATTTTTTTAAATTTTGACTTTGAAATTTCGACTTTTTGAAATCTTTTTTTGTCAAAACTGTGACATTTTTTGAAAATTTTAAAGTTTTTGAAAAGAAAATATCGAAATGTTAAATAAAAGTGAAAAAGGAATAAATTTTAATTTTAAGAAGAATTTCTAACAAAAGAAACAAGGAGAATCCAGAGAAAAAAAAATCGAAATTTGAACACAAAAGTTGAGACCGAGAATAAACAAATTTCTGAGACAAAAATGTTGGGAAAGCGGCAACAAAAGGTCCTAGTTTTGAAAAAAAGTCGAGATAATTAGAAAAGATAAATGCTTTTATGACAAAGTTAAAACTTTTAGTAAAATATTGAGGTTTTTGAAAAAAAAAGAATTGAAATTTTTAGAAAAAAGTCAAAAGTTTGAGTTTATGAAGATTTTGATAAAAGTTAAAATCTGAGAAATACAATGAACACTTTAATCGAAACTAGGAGAAAAAAATTGAAATTGAAATTGAAAAGGTTAAGATTAAGAGTCAATATTTTGAGAAAGAAGTTGGTATTTTGGGTAGGACGAATTTGGAAACATTTTGATAAGATCAAATTCATTATAAATAGGCCAACATTTCGAGAATAAAATTCGAAATTGAAAGAAAAATCTACATCTTAAATCTTCTTCTTCTTCTTCTTAGTATAGAGCTGCTGCCCTGTCTGCCCATATTTTGCCTCTAGGTATTGTCTTGTGAGCTCGATGTCTAGCTGTCGTACCATCTGTCTGATGGTCTTTCAGGTGGTCGTTTCGTATTGGGTATTCGAATCATTACCCTTTTGGCAAGTCTGTTGTTCATTCTTCCGACGTAATCTCTCTAAAAACGGCGTCTTGATCTACACCATCTGACCACATCTTCTATGCCGCATGTTTCTCTGATGCATTTGTTCTGAATTCTATCGCAAATTGTGTGGCCTGTTATGGCTTGTAAAGTCTTCATTTCTATTGTTTGTAAGATTTTTTTGCCTTCGTTGTTTCGGTTCTTGCCTTTGCTGCATAAGTTAGGATGAACCTTACGCAAGTTTTATATATTCTTACTTTGATTTCCATTCTGATGTATTTACTTCGCGATATTACAACTCGTAAGAATCCCGATATTTTTGCGACTTTAGGTGCCTGTGTGCGGACATCAGTGTGTAAGTTTCTGTCGCTGGATATTACAACGCCTAGATAGTTAAAATTTCTAACTTGGTAAATAGTTTTTTTATTCAGTTTATTGGCTTTTTTTTACTTCGCAAATAAATTACAGAGAATATCTTGGTAAATAGTGGTGTCATCTACTGCTAGTTTACATCTCATCTGGTTGCGTTTTGTCTTGTCCGATTTTGAACCCAATATTTGTTTCCTTCACCTTGTGTATAATTTCGTCCATTATTATATTAAATAGGGTGGGCTTAAGTTGTCTCCTTGTTTAATGCCTATAGAGACGGGTACTTCTTCTGTTTTTTTCTTATGTGTTGATTAAAGTTTTGATTTGCTGTTAATTTCTTTGATAACGTTGGTAATGTGCTTGCTTATTCCCTTGCGTGTTTATTACGTGCATCAGTCGAACTCTGTCAAATGCGGATATAAAGTCAACAAACCAGAGGAATAATGGCTTGTCATGGTCTATAGCTTTTTCTATCAATTGCTTCAGAATGAACCTAGCGTTTACAGTGGAACTGTTGCTTCGGAAGTCTTGTTGTTCCTCACTTGATTCTAGTTGTTGGGTGATTTTTGTGGACATTATTCTGTAAGTAGTTCGAGGCGCAACTCTAGAGTGACATTCCTTGATAGTTTGAGGGGTCATGTTTGGTGCTCTTCTTGAAGATGGGTATTGTGATGCTTGTTCGCCACTCGTCTGGTATGATCCCGGACTGTAAGATTTTTGCAAAAATTACGGTCAGTTTGTCTGCGAGGTTCTCTCCATATTTTATTATCTCGTTGGTGATAAGGTCTATACTTGGCGACTTCCGATATTTTAGTTTCTTTATCTCTTTTATGACATTATCTGTGGTAATGTTGATGTCATTGTCATTGTTTAGATTGTCCTCTGGTATCTCTATCGATGTAGCTATATTTGTCTGATATAGGTTCTTAAAGTGTCTTACCTAATCTTCTTTTGGGATTTTCTTTATTTTCACATGTTCGTTTACAGGTTTCTTTCTATTGCGTAACATGTCCCATATTTTTTTCTGATTACCATACAAATCGTATTTCATATCACTAGAAAATTTTGACCAATAATCTTATTTTAGATTCGCAATTTCGTTGTTGGTTCTATTTCTTATTTGTTTGCATTGCTCATAGCTTTGCGGTGTCTGGTTGTTGCGGTATTCAAAGTCCAAATTTTAAAAAAAGAGTAAAAATTTGAAAAGATAGTGAAAATGTGAGGAAGTTAAAATTTTAGAAAAAATATAGAAATATTGAAAAAAAGGTCAAAGTTGAGAATAAATTAACAATTTTGCGAAAAAATCTGACCAAGAACTGATATAAAATCGAAATTCTGAGAAATGTTGCGAGAAAACCAAAAAGGCAGAAATTTTGCAATAAAAGAATCAACATTTTTGTGAAAAAGTAAAAAAATTAAAAATAGTTTATACCTTAAAAAATCGAATTTTTGAACAAAAAAAGATAAGATATAGGATAAAACTATTTTGATAAATGATTCCAATTTTGAAAAAAACATTAAAGCATTTGACGCTTCTGTCTCGAAATTTTACGTTTATCGCAAAACTATTAGATTTAGGCACAGAGAATCAACAAACCACCTGAAAGCTAATTAAATTTGTCAATATTTAAAATAACAAAATAATGGGTGTTCTGTTTAAATTAATTAAGTTTAAGTAAATATTCCAGTTAACTTGAAACATCTTTTATAAAATTTGGGACTTGTTCCAACTGCATTTTAATAAATGGTATGCCAAATAAAAAGGTTATTTGCTTTCAATCAGAGCTGGGCAAATTACTTTTTCAGAAAAAAGAATGAATTTACTTAAAATTACATTACCATTGATTAAAAAGTAATTCAATTTTCCATTACTTAGAAATGGAACTAATTACATATCAATTACATTTTCAATTACTTTTAAATTTTATAATATAAACAATAACATGCAAGTGCAAAATTCATTTTTTATTTAGTAATACAAAATAAACTATCAACTAAAAGACACATGCACAATGTAATGTTAACTTTTGTACCATAAATGTTATAATTTATATTACAGGAAAAATATGATGACGAAGGCTTCCACGGCCAGAGTCAGTACAGGATATACTTCTTCCGGGATTGGACCGTGTCAAAGAACTACTAAAAGTGTTCAACGTTTCGCCCACCATCGCAGAGGGCTTCTTCAGAAACAAAGAAATGAAACAACAAATGAAAAGAGAAATATAAGAGAATATACAAAAACGAAAAGGCCAATTTCAAAACATCAGAGCACGGTAACTCAGTATGTCCATCATACCAGAGGCGAAACTCTTCTGAATTGAAAATTGGTACAGAGGTTAAGAAAGTTTAGACAGAAGAGCACGGTAACTCAGTATGTCCACCATACCAGTGTTGAAACTTTTCTGGGAGGAAAGAGGGAAAGGGAAACTTTATATACCATTCGTCTGCGCGATCACTCTCGAAGATTTCCGATGGTTGGTTTCCAGATGGAGGAAAGCATGTAACCGTCGACTCTGTTTATGTTTTTGGGGAATTTTTGGATTTCAATGGTCTCGCGTCTCTTCCTATTATAGTAATTGGGAATATTGGATGCAATTGAAATATTATCAAATAGAATCTTATGTCCGGTCTTATGTTGATCTTCCGCAATGGCTGACTGCGAAAATAAACCAGACCTAAGACATCTTTGGTGCTCGGATATTCGCGTCTTAAATGATCGCCCCGTTTCTCCGATATACACTGAACCACAAGAACAAGGAACCCTGTACACACCATTAGAACAAAATTATATAATTTTATCTTTGGGAGATGGGAGGAGCTGTTTGATCTTTGAGGACGATGAAAAAATGGGTTTAATGTTGTGTTTTCTCAATAATTTTCCGATTTGATCTGTTACTCCGTAAACATAAGGAAGAAAAGCTTTAGAAGAAATTATTGAATTTTGTGAAGGACGAGGGGTAGGCTGAAGATGTCGTTTAATGACAGTTTGATTGTCGTGCGATTTGTAACCATTGTTGCGGAGGTTGAAACGAATTTTGTTCAACTCGTCTGAAAGATTTATCGGTTGTGAAATTGCTACAGCTTGTGAAACCAGTAAATTTTAGGACAGAACGTTTTTGGGAAGGGTGATGATGAGACTCTGCATGCAAATAACGTTTAGTATGGGTGGGTTTTCGTTAAACGGAATGAGAAACACGAGAAACACGGGTGACCATTACGTCAGGAAAAGAAAGAGAACCGTTGTTTTCGATTTTCATAGTGAAGCTTATAGAAGAATGTAAACTGTTTAGGTGTCCCAAAAATAAATTAAATAAATCCTTGCCATGTGGCCATACAATAAATGTGTCATCTATATAGCGAAGTCAAACCTTGGATTTTAAATCCGCAGTTTCCAACGCAGTGTTTTCAAAAGATTCCATGAAAATATTTGCTAGGACTGGGGATAAGGAGGAACCCATTGGGGTGCCGGAGACTTGTTTATAAAAGCTGCCATTAAAAGAAAAATAAGACAATGTAAGACACATTTCAGCTAGAGAACCTGTATTCCCTTTGCCTGAAAGTAATTGACGAATTATTGTCATGGAGTCGGAAACTGGAACATTAGTGAATAGTAAAGTGACATCAAAACTTACCAGTATGTCGTTGGGGGCTAGGGTTAATTCGGACAATAATTCGATAAAGTGTTTAGAAGATACGCGAGGCCATTAAAATCCAAAAATTCTCCAAAAACATCAACAGAGACGACGGTTACTTGCTTTCCTCTATCTGGAAACCAACCATCGGAAATCTTCGGAAGTGATCGCGCAGACGAATGGTATATAAAGTTTCCTTTTCCCTCTTTCCTCTCAGAAGAGTTTCGCCGCTGGAATGGTGGACAAACTGAGTTACCGTGCTCTTCTGTCTAAACTTCGTATGCTTTGTACCAATTTTCAATTCAGAAGAGTTTCGCTTCTGGTATGGTGGACATACTGAGTTACCGTGCTCTGATGTTTTGAAATTGGCTTTTTCATTTTTGCGTATTTCTCTATATTTCTCTTTTCATTTATTGTTTCTTTTCTTGGTTCCTGAAGAACCCCCTACGATGGTGGGCGAAACGTCGAACACTTTTAGTAGTTCTTTGACACTGCCCAATCCCAGAAGAAGTATATCCTGTACAGAAAAAATATACTAAATAGCATCCGCATGATCAATTATCTATCTAAAAGCCTTTATATCAATTTTAAGTAAGTTATAAGTAATTTATTACTTTTTTACGTTTTGCCTTTTAAACGATCGTCTTATATGTCGTAAAGATAACCCAGAACAATTTTGAGGTACTAGGCTTGCGGGCCTCTTCAACACCTCATTCAGACAAAACAACAAAAAATTAAAAAAAAATGAATTCATAATGTTCACTTTAACGAATATAAAAAAATAGAAAAAAATCGTCTTTTTTGAAAATTTCTACTTCCCTTTTAAAATTAAGATTTTGTAATTTCGACTAGTTTGAAAATTCTGACTTCAAAATTTCAATATTTTTGAGAATTTTTAAATTTTTTCTCGCTATTTTAACTTAATTTTGAAAATTTCAACTTTTTTGAAAACTTCGAGTACTTTTTAAAATTAAGATTAATTTTTGAATATATTGACTTTATCTCGAATATTTAAACTTTTTAAAAAATTCGATCCTTTTTAAATTTTCGACTTATTTCTTAAAATTTCACCTTTTGATTAATTTCCCTTTTTTTCGAAAATTAATAACTCCTTTAAATTTTTACTGAGTTTGACTTTTTTAAAAGAATTTACATATTTTTGAAAATTTGAATATTTTGGATTTCAAGTTTTTCTCAAGGGTTATATACCTACCTTTTGAAATAGACGTTATTGAAAAATTTCGCCTTTTATGTTGAACATTTCGAATTTTGAATTTTTCATATCTTAAACGTTCACATTTTTCAAAATTTTATTTATTTTAGGAATTTCCACTTTTTCGCGATTTCAACTTTTTTTAAAAATGTCTACTTTTTCAAAAATTTCAACTTTTTTAAAAACTTGCAACTTTTTCAGGAAATCGGCACTTTTTTATATTAAATTTTGGTACAAAATTTCGAACTTTGCTCAAAATTTCGACTCTTTAGAATCATCTTTTCTTTATGGTGATTCTATTAGTTTAGCTTTATTTTTAAACTTTGATCCTATTCCAAAATTTGCATTTTTTTCTGAAAATTTTGACCTTCGCTCAAAATTCTGACTATTTCTCAAAGTTCTACGTATCTAATATTTACCTTATTTCAGAAATCTCGACTTTTATGTAAATTTCACTGTTTTTAAAAATTCGATCTAAATTTTAACTTTTCCTAATTTTTTTAGAATTTCCACATTTTCTAAAAATGTTGATCTTTTATCATCAAAATTTCGACTTTTCCTCGAAGTTTTGATTTCTGAAGAACTCGACTTTTTTTGAAAATTTAGACTTTTTTCCAAAACTTTAAATTTTGTCGAATCTTGGAATTTTTATAAATTTAAATTTTTGAAATATTTGACTTTTCCTAAAAAGCTTAAAGAACTTGACGTATTTAATTCTGAATTTAAAGCTAGCATTTTAAAAAGGAATATTTTTTAGGTTTAAGCTAAAACTTTTCGAAGGAAAGTGGGAATTTAAAAGAAATTTTGAGTTTAAAATTTAAATATGGAATTTGAAAAATAACCGCCGAAAAAGCCTATTTTTAACCTTAAATTCCTGGAGAAAAAACTTCAACATTTTTGTAATTCACAAAGCGGGCAGCAGCTCACTGGGCCTTCATGACGGCGTGGGCCCCTGGCATTTGCATATTTTGCCCCTCTCTCTCTCGGTGAGCCTGATATTGGTAGAAAAATAATTGTTGCTCTCACGCTTTACCACTTATCATTACGTGATTTTTAACACCGCAAGTATCAACTAACAATAATATAGTAGTCTGTAAAAAATTATAAATGTTGTCTTTTACTAGACGTATCAGACTCGTTAATTAGAAACGGAAGGTTTTGTTTATTAGTTTTGACCTGTCAAGTATTTGGGTTGGCCCGATTGAAATGGAAAAAAAAAATGGCGTCTCATTCAAAAATCACAACTTTGAAATGTAACAATTTTCTGGGACATCCTGTACACTTGAAAATATTTTTAACATGTACACCTCAGCTGACCATATTTAAACATACTGTTTATTTTTTAAAATATGGTTTTTGCATAGCTCCTAGAGGCCCTATTATTCAGCTTGGACCACCCCGTGGGTAATTAAGAACTAACAATATGCCAAATTTTAAATTCCAATGTTTATAGTGAAAACTTTTTTAGGCGCGTTAGGCGCGATTTTGTATACAGTTTAGCGTTATCAGCCCGCGTGGCCATTTCACGTTACCAACTTGCTCTACTGTTAAGATTAGAGCATGCTTGTAACGAAACTAACGCCACGGTAACGCGAAACGATAGCTTTACCTCCTAACAAAAATCACTCAACACGCCTAAGAAGTTTAAACTTAAATATGCGTTATCGGCAATGGACCTCTCAAGCGTGTAGAGCTTGTGATATATATATATCCCTTACCAACAAAGCTATACTGGCCTTTATAAGGCCGCTTCTAACATGTGTCTTAAACAAAACTATACGCCTATTGTGAGTTAAATTGACTTTTTAAATTGTGTTTTAGTTTGATTAGTATTTTAATTGTATAATTATAGAATCACTGTACAGTACGACATACAGTACCATAGTAATTTTTACACATTTCACGAGAAGGAACTCAATCCTTTGGAAATGTACTATTTTTTAACCAAATATTTGTTTGTATTAAAAATAAAATGTGGTAATGGAGACCTAGGAAAGTTGAAACAGAGGTAAGTTGAAACAGTGTCAATATCTCAGTTATCAGGATTTTTAGCCAACTGAGGAAACTGTCATTCTGACATTCATTCACTTCGGTAGTGTTGCAAGTTTAATGCCGTTACAGAGACATCGTCGCTAAAAAAATTGATAACAGTAGTTGCCGAATTTTTCATTAAACTTTTGTTACATTCTTTATTTATTTGGTGGTATGTCATATATATTATTTGGAAGCTTACTAACTTAACATTCGATTTATCACATACAATTATTTCTTTTGCAATGCTATTTGACAATAATGACTTCCGAATGAAGTGGCATCGCATTTGTGACACCTAGGAGAGTTTAAACGAGATATTTCAACTTACCTTGGTTGTATTTTTGTGTTGACAAGTTTTTACGTTCTGGTGTGGCTTGCAGATTTGTATTTGTATTATTTCAGATGCCAAACAAATATATTAGGAAAACGGATAGGAGCATGACAAACCAAGAAATATATGAGCTCGCCGCTGAAGAGATCTTACATAACCAAAGTCTACGCATTGCTGCTAAGAGTTATGATTTAAATTACACTTCTCTTTACTATTTTATTCGGAAGAAAAGAGCATTTGAAATCGGTGAACCTCCCAAGCCAAGCCACTGTCAGTTTGTTATTCTAGACCAGCCGTTTTTTCCAAAGCTGAAGAAAAAAAGATGTGTGTTACTCTGATACCAACTTTGGGTTAACTCCGAAAGAGGCTAGATCACTGGAATATCAGTTGGCTGTAAAATACAACAAACGGTTTCCTGAGTGTTGGAGAGAAAGACCAATGGTTGGAGAAGTGTGGTTCAATCTGTTTAGAAAACGGTTTCCTATCATTTCCTTGAGAATTCCACAACCCACCAGTATTGCAAGTGCAACGAGTTTTAATAAAATAATATAGCATTTTCTTTCAAAATTATCTCGCCGTACTTAAAAAACACAAGCTAGAAGCCAGGGATATTTGGAATATCGACGAGTCTGGCATTAGCACAGTCCAGAAACCAGATTGAGTGATTGCTAGGCGTGGACAAAAGCAGGTTAGCGCAATGACATCGGCAGAAAGGGGACCGTTGATAACCGTAGCACTGGCTGGAAACGCTATAAGCAACTACGTTCCACAAATATTCGTTTTTCCAAAAAAATGATTCAGTGACCACTTTATACGCGATAGTCCAATTCGATCAATAGGAACAGCAAATGGATTCGGATGGGTGCAGAAAGATGATTTCAACGTCTATTTAGCAAGTCAGACCAAGTAAAGAGCCCAACTTCCTGCTGTTGCTGGACAACCACTCGTCGCATATGGCAGTAAAAAATATAAAGCTTTGCAGGAAAAATGGAATTATTTTATTAACATTTTCTCCTAATTGCACCCATAAACTACAACCTATGGATCGAACAGTTTTTAGTCTGATAAAGAAGGCTGTAAATTTAACTTGTGACAGTTGGATGCGCTTAAATCCAGGTAAAGTGATGACCATTTATGATATACCTGGAATAGTCAAGACTTCCTTTGAAATAGCGGTCACAGCAACAATCATCATAGCCGGCTTGCGATTGACTGAAATTTGGCCACTAAATCCTCGAATACTTGGAGAAGATGAATTTCTACCAAGCCAATTTACGGATCGACCTTTGCCCGCAACAGATATATCGAGACAATTAACTAAGCCTTCTGCAGAGTTAGCTGTTAATAATTCTAGAGATGATGCGTTCAGTCCATTGAACATCAGCCCACTAACTGAACACAGCACAATGGGCGAAGTTTCTCCAGTGTCACCCACTGCCACACATCTTTCTACATCGGCACTGTCCAATGCTGCTGCTACACTCCAACACTCTTTACCTTTCAAGCGAGCTTTACTTGAAAAACAGATAATAGCTGATCGGAGTGTCGCTGGACCGAGTTAGCCTTATAAAAAGAGAACCTAACATCTCCAAACACCCCAACTTTATCTGAGAATGATGACAAATCGTGGAAGATATCTGAGAACAGACCAATGCCTTATATTTTTCCCCGGAATCTGTCAGACCCCTTCCCAAGGCTGCGCCAAGGAAAGGAACTTAACAAAAAAGGAGAAAAATAAAGTCAGCTATATTAACGGACTCTCCTGATAAGAATGAACTAGCTGCCATCAAAGCTAATACACCAAAGAAAAAGTCCAAAAGCCTGCTTTTCAGAAAAAAATGCACGAAAGCGAAAGATTTTGCTTAAAGAGCAGGTGGAAAGTGAAGATAAAGATAAATATTTGTGTCTGTGTTGTTTGGAAGTATATTCAAATAACATGGTAAACGAAAAGTGGGTGCAATGCCTAGAGTGCAAAGCATGGTCACACGAAGTCTGTGTTGGTAGAAAAATGTCGTACATATGCCACAATTGTTTATCAGAATAGAATAAAAACGTTCAAGTCAATTTGCAATAAAATGCTTTAATGACGATGTGTTTTAGCATTATTTTATTTTTATTTAGTAACAATTCTTAGGTGTTTCAATTCACCTAGTCAACTGTTTCAACTTACCTCGATATGAGGAGAGTTGACACAAAACGTCCTATTGTGTTGGAATTATTCAAGGGTTACATAATCCCTGAATCCATTTTTAGTACAAAAACAGTTATTCCATTAAAAAATCTAAAAAACGATAAAGTTTTAGCCGAAACTTTTTTTGTGATTGCAAGATATGCGATAAAATGTGAAAATTGTTTTAACTCTCCTAGGTCTACCCTACTCTAGTGCTTCAAAAATGAGAGATAACAGAACTAATGAGATGTTCAATATTACGGGCATGCAATAAATAAAAAGAGGTAAACTTTATGACCTCATTATCAATAAATCTTAGATTTATTTCCATTCGACTACAAGCCTCCAAACCACAAATATGGAAAGGTGGGTCAATTTGACAGCGTTTATTTTAAAATATTTCCAATAGCCTGACTTGTTTAGTGGTGTGGGTTTGAACTACACTACATAATTTTTCCTAGTTTTCTAGTTTTAAGTTTTCACTTCTGTCGGCAGCCTTCAACACTGCCTAATAAACTACGTTCTTATTTATAGTAATTTAAAACATTTTATAAATTTGTTCGAACGACGATTTCTCAGTTGATCACGTAATTATTTTAAGCATGTATTCCACTCATTATTATTAAAAAGAGTGGAATGTGTAAAAAAACCACCACACAAATTTATTTTTTAGGGTTCCACACCTCAAAAGGAAACAGAACCGTTATAATCTCACTAGAGTGTCCGTCCGTCCGCCCGCCTATCACAGAGGTTTTTCTCGAAAACTATGCCAAACATTGCTACGAATGTTTGGCAAAATGAAGTAACCAGGGCTATTTTTACAATTTTATTTGCATTTATCGGTCCCAAATTAGCAAGATCAAAGAAAAAACATTAATTTAAAAAGCAGACAATAAGTTTTGCTTTGTAGGTCGATTTAATTAAGCAAGTGTATTGCCAACACCAAAATATTTAAAACATAACTGGGTAACAAGTTAAAGTTTCTTAAAAAATTCATAAAATGTTTCAATTTTTCATAATTGTATGCAAAGTGTTTAAGACGAGTTTGAAACAAAAATTAATTTCTTTCCTTTTTATAAACATTCTCTTTAAATCAGAACAGTACTTGAGAAAACGCGAACAATATTCTTCTCATCACTAATTTTGTTTAGCGACCACAAATATTCATGAGTATTTTAAAAAGTGTAGACAAAAATTTATGTTTGGTAAGTACTGATTTTATCGACGTAGCAAAAGAAAAAGAGAGATTTTTCAAACTTTTAAATTGGATGTCTAGTTTGTCTTCTTTTTATATGAGACAAACTTAAATATAAACCTGAAATTAGAAAATGAAACGCGTTAAAAGTTGGTAGAAGTATTTACCTCGTGAAAAGCAATTAACACGCAAGATAAAACTCACTGCACCCAAAACATTCCTTTTTAAAAATAATTATTATCTAGATTGGCTTTTGTCTTTTTATGAATTATCTTTTTAATTTAAAGTTAACATTTCATATCTAAAGTTAACATTTTTAGACTAAAGTCGTAATGCAGGTATTAAAATCAAAAAATTTCTGAATTTCTACAAAACTGTTTCTAAAAATTCTTGACTCTAAGGCCAAACTTGGGAATAATACCGACATTTCGAGATGAAACTTTAAAATGTTTAAAAAAATGTTTCCCCACATTTCAATTTAAACATTCTAATTTCTAAATTGAAGCCAAAATTTTGTTTTTGCTCTTTTCTTTTAAAATTCCTTTTTTCAAAAACTCTTCTTAATTTCGACTTTTTTTTAAAACTTTTCAGTTTAAGCTTGAAAATTGCTTATTTTTAAAATGGTAGCTTTAAAAACAAAATTTAGTAAGTCTCGAATTTGCAATTTGGAAAGTTAGATTCTTCAAAGAATTTAAAACTTTCAGAAAGAGGCGAATTTTTCAAAAAAATAAAGTTATAACAATTCGAACCAAAAAAATTTAAAAAATGTTAAACTTTTAACAAAATGTCGAACTTTGAAAAAAGTTCACATATTCTGAAAGAAGGCCAACTTTTGATGGTAAAAGGTAAACATTTTTAAAGAAGGTAAACATTCTGAAAAAATTCGAAAATTTCAAAAAGTAACAAATTTAAATAAAATCAATTTTTTAAAAAAATAATATTTGTGGAAAAAGTAGAATTTTCAAAATAAAACCTTAACTTATTACATAAAAGTTAAAACTTCGAGAAAAAGGCACAATCTTTAAAAAAATGTAAAAATTTTCAAAAAAAAGTCAAAACTTCGTGAAATAGTAAGGTGAAAATAAAAAAAAGTGAAAATTCTGAAAAAAGCTAGAAGCTTTCAATAAAACAATGTTTCAACATGAGCATTTAAAAAAAAACAAAATTTTCAAAAAAATCAACATTTTTAGAAAAAAGTTTTGTCTTAAATTTTTTTTTTTTTTTGGTGAACGGACTAGTCCTTGGTTATTTTCAAAAATTGAAATATTTGAGACAACCTTATGCACGGTTGCACTGGGCCTTTAGGCCACTCATCTCTGTTAAAAATGCGGATGCGGTCGATCATGCACGAAGTGGATATTCTTAGTATATAAGGGTTGATTTTAGTATCTCTCTGAAGATAATAGTTTGGCTATCGGAATGCGTAAGAGCAACCTTTGTTGTGGTTTTTAATCTTTCTTGGTTTCAGGGGACAAGATTTGTGTTTCAAGGAGAAATGTTCAAAAAAAATCAAATTCCTAAAAAGTCATAACTACTAGAAAAAGTCAAAATTTTGATAAAAGATTAAATTTTTTTTTAAAAGTAAAAATTCTGGAAGAAATTAGACAAGTTTAAAAAAGTCGAAATTTCCAGAAAAATCACATTTTTTAAAATGTGAAAATTACAAGAAAGTCGAATTTTTCAATAGAGGTTTAATTTACTACATGAAGTTCAAAACTTCGAGATATTGTTAAAAGTTGGATAAAGGGGAAACTTTTTAAAGAATTTTTAATAAATCCAAGACAGATTTTTTTAAAAATTGTCATTTTCAGGGTGTCAACATTTTGAAAAAAGGCGAATTAAAAAACAATGAAACACTTAAGAAAGTGGATGTTTTTAAAAGTCGAAACTTTCAAGAAATTCAAATTTTTAAAAAAAATGAAAATGTTTTGGAAAAATCAAATTTAAAAAGGGTCAGATTTGCTAAAAAAAATGAAATTTTTAGTTGAAATTTCAAAAAAAAGTTATCAGAAATAGTCTCAAACATTTGAAAAGAGTCGAAATTTTTGAAAAAATTCAAACCTTCAAAAAAATTGAAATATTGAAAAGAAAATTTTCAATAAAGTTGAAATTTCCAAAACATAAAATCAAGTTGTGTCATTCTTGCGATGAAAGGTTCGTTTTTAGCGAGCTACGGAATCTGTGGACCATCAAACACTTTATCTTTCCAAATGACAGTCTAGGAAATGCCACAATGGATATATGGAATAATCTGCTTCAATCTATATAGATCTAACAAATTGCAAATAAAATATTGGATTTTGAAAAAAAAGCGAAATTTCGATAAAACTTTGAAATGTACCAAATATTTTGCAAAGAAAGTGAAATTTAAAAAGAAAGTCAAAATTAAATAGTCATAATCCCAAAAAAAAGACGATATTACAAGGGAACGTTTGCGAAAAAGATCTAAATTTTGAGAAAAAACGTTTAATCTTAGTAAAATTTCAAAATTTCCCAGAAAGAATCAGATTTTAGTGAAATTTAGAAAAATCAAATTTAAGGAAAAAATCAAATATTCATTTTCTCTTGACTCCTCAAGTCAGAGGAAGACAAGCCTACCTTACCTCAACGGGTATCAGAAAATGTCAAATATTGTGATATACTTCGAAATTTCGACAAACAAGTTGAAACTCTCAGAAATTTGAATTACAAAAAGTTGAAATTTACAAAGAAATTTTCTTAGTAATTTTTGTCCTTGCACAAACATTCCAAAAAATATAGTTTTTTATCAGAAGATCAACAAGATTTTAAGAAAGACGCAAATTTTAATAAACAAGCTGAAATTTTCAGAATTAAAAAACGTCGAAGTTTTCAGAAAAAACAAATTTCGAGAAATGACGAAATTTTAGAAAAAAACGAGCTTTTAAATTCAAAGTTTTGATAGTCATGTTTAATAAAAGAAGTCGAATTTTACGAATAAATGCAAAATTTTGAAAAAATGAAAGGATGAATTCTGAGGAATTGGAAAGTCCCCCAATTGAATACATATAAATTTTCAGTTTGCTGCATAAACCAGAATAGGGCATGGTAGGGGCGCTTGCTCCCACCCGACCCTATTCTAGTTACGCCTACAGGTTCAGACTAAATAACGAACGAGTGGAAGGTTCTCTGCGAGTTGCTGTGGCAAATTTGGCAAAGAAGCAAGCAATTCTCATTAGAGTCTGTTTAATTTTTTTTCATATATTTAGTCATGGGAATCTACACTTAGGCCGTTTTTAGAGGCACGCGGGTAGCATCCGTCACTCGCGCGCGGGTAGGCAGAATACATTTGTTTGCAGCAAGTTATTTAGAATGGAACGGGTGACCGCGTGAGGGTGCGTCACCCGTCGCGGGTGTCTTTTGCACCCGCGCCTACTCTCACGCCTCGCGGGCACCCGCTCGCGTGAGAGCCATTGGGACATATTATGTCGTTCACTGTGACACGGGCCGTATGTTCATTTTTTCCTATGGTGTACAATCATGGATATTGAATATATCGAAATTGAAAGCGTAATTATTGACGCATTTGCTGTGCGCATGGAAAGGACAATTGGGGCAAGTAGTTAGGGATTCAAGCTTAGTACTCCCAGACAAAGTAGAAATATTTTTATTAAGCTGTACAGAATATTATTAGTGCTGGAATGTTTGTGTATTTTTTTAATTATAAAAAAACTGATCACTTGAGGAAACTACACCCATCTAATCAAAAGTTTAATTGAAATTCCCTCTTTTTTTTAATTTTCTTGAAATTTTTAAGAAACCTAACACACAAACATTGAGAAATAATAATTGTTCTCATTTATATTTATAACATCTGCATAACACCCGTCCGTTACCCGCGTGACTCTAAAAGGCAAAACAGAGAAAACTTTAGCGGGTGCTCAGGTTTGAAAAAAATCGCGCGGGCGATGGGTGCTACCCGCGTGACTCTAAAAACGGCCTAAAAGTTTTACTTTGCTGCCGTATGTAAGTTTGTGTATTGATTTTTTATGTAGGATAATACTTCCTGCTATTTTTAGAACTCTTAAATTGTAAATTCCTCTGCTTAGTTGCTTGTAAAAATATGGGTATTTGTAGAATTTTAAAGTCTCAAGTGATATCGTACTTCACGTATAAATTCCACCAGCTTGTGGTTGTCAAATCCCCAATACGATTTATTTACATCAAAGGCATTGATTGCACAAAAGAATAGTTGCGATTTGGATTTCGCCGTCGAAGGTTTAGCAAATGAAGACTAGACGGGATTTTAAAAAACGCCCCAATAAGCTCTTTCACTTTGGTTGATCGTAAGCATCTGTGGCTGATTTGCCTTACACCTGACTTTGTTTTCTTATTGTAACCCAGACGAGCCGTGTAAATTTTTCAATACTGTATAAACTGCACAGATAAGTTGCAGTAGGTGATACATGCAAACAAGTGTGCATTTAATTTTCTTATCAGCTCATTCCATGTTGAAATACTGTGGGTGAAAACATAATAAATGATAACACTTCCTTGAGGTCGTTATTTATTCGACCTTTACCATATATTAAAATTAGCGAAAACAAGTAAATACACAGCCAAATTATTGTTGACAAGAAAAACATATTTTTTAATAGATTCATCCGTCGAAGGTACAAACGATTTATTTCTTATAAACTCGATGATTGATTGGATCGAATATTTATCATATTTATGTGAAAATTCAAGTTGTCGATTTCCCATGCCATAAATTATGTTTACCGCTCGTGTCCGATTTCTGCTTTATCTGATTTTCTTGGAATATTCAGCAAATAATATGTAAATAACATTATTTGAAACGATGTAGATAGAACACAAAAAAACTCTGTCTGTTAGGAAACGTGCAAATCTCCTTTGGATCTTTTAATTCTTTGCTCACTCTTTCATTACTTGCGATAATTCGAAATCCAACTTTGCCCACATCATAGATTTTATCCCAGGGCAAATAGTCAGGATTTATATTTAATTAAATGTTCTGTGCATACGATCAACTAAGGTGAAAGAACTTGCTAGGGCGTTCTTTACAATCCCGTCTAGTCTTCATTTGCTAAAGCCCTTTGAAAATCTCCTAAGGCGTGATCCACACCGTAACTACTCTTTTGTGCAATCAATTTCTTTGATGTAAACAAATTATATTACAGATTCGACCACCTCAAAAATTTACATGAGTTACGATATCACCTGAGGCTCCAAAATTCTAAAAAATACTTATCTTTTCATAAACTAAAGATGTAAACAGCTGTACATACAATTATTATTGTTTCTATTCATTTGGGGTCAGTAAGAATCTTTAAAGACTAGGAATTTTGCAAAAAAATGTAAATTTTGAAAAGTCAAAATTAAAAAATGTTGACATTTTCAAAAAAGTAGGAAGTTTGGTACGCAATTGAAACGTAAAAAAACGAAAGTTTCAAAAACGGTAGACATTTTGGAAAAGTAAAAATTTTGAGAAAAAGTTAGCATTTTTAAAATGAGCCCAAATGTTGACAAGAAGTCAAAATTTTGTAAAAAAAATATATACTTCGAAATAAAATTGTAATTTTTAGAAAATTCAATTCTTGAATTTACTCGACATTTTCAAAATCTTAATGTCAATTTTTCAAAGAAATCTGAAATTCTCAAAAAGTAAAAGTTTTGAAAAATGTAGAAATGTTCGAAAAGGCAAAACTTTAAAAACTTAACATTTGGAAAAGTCAAACATATAAGAAACTTAAATTTTGAAAAAAGTGAAATGTTGATAAAGTGGAAAATTTAGGATGAAGTCGACATGTTGTGAAAAATTCATATTTTCACATAAAACCAAGATTAAGAAAATGGAAGAATTAAAAAGGAGAAAATTAAAAAAAATCATAATTTGGAAAAATGATAATAATAATGTCTTTATTAGAAAATGCTTCAACAAAATCTGTACATTTCCTAAAGGCGGAGTCTAGTCGCAGCTACTCTACTTCTACTCTACCTTAAAACTAAATAATTAAATAACTAAATAAGTACATATTGAAATAATCAGAATAAACATCAATACGTAAAGGTGAAATACCAAGATAATGATAATATTAGTACAAATAATTAAAATAAACCACGAATGTTTTTTATGTTATTGAAGTGAGAGCAAATGTGCTTTAACCTTTTTACGAAAATCGTTTGCATTCACAAAGTTGTTTCAGGTCACCATGTAATCCGTTGAATTACAAATCTTGTCCCCTGAAACCAAGAAAGAGTAAAAAATACAACAAAGGTTGCTCTAACGAACGCGTTTCGACAGCCAAGCTATTATCTTCAGAGAGATACTCTCATCTTCAGAGAGTATCTTTATGAAGATGATAGTCTTGCTGTCGAAACGCGTTAGGGCAACCTTTGTTGTGTTTTTTAATCTTTCTTGGTTTCAGGGGACAAGATTTGTATTTGAATTTTATGAAGATAATCCAGGACTAGTCCGTTCCACCAAAATGTAATCCGTTATATATATATATATTTTGTAACAGAGTTATAAGAAAAAGATCTACGAAACATGGTTAAGCGATATGATTGTAGCAATAATTTATTTATGTGTCTTAGGTGTTTATCATGGGCATTGTATCCGAATAGAAGCTTTTGACGTAAACAGACTTGTGAGAATGTTGACAAAATACGATGGACTAATATACTGTGATTATAACGAAATAAGGTTTCCACGCGCAACCACTGCAAACTAATAATTTTTTGAGAAACTTGGTCATACTTTCGAATTCGATAACCAAATCTGCAGCAACTGTTCTGTATTTTCTGAATACAATTTTTTGCTAGTTTATCCAAACAGCTGTAATATACAACAATGCAGTAGTTAGGTATGGATAAAACTAGAGCTTCGCAGAGTTTTTTTCGTAGTTTGAAATTAATTAAAATTATATTATTATATAAAAGCTTTAAGGCTATATAGACTTTCTTTACTAGTGCGCTTACATGTTCTTTAAATATCAAATTTTTATCGAAAATCACACCTAAACTTTTATTGTACTTGTAAATTTTAAAAATTTACTTGATAATTTTGATTTTAAACTATTTTTTACATGCTCTTTGTACTTTTTGTTACGAAAACAAATCACCGCACATTTTTATTTAATTTTAATTTGTGATTTTCGGAGTATTTTTAAATAACTTTCAGATTATTGTTTAATTTTTTCGCAGTGTTTTGTTTTATTTGGATGAAAAGAACAAAATAACTGCTTATCATCAGCATACCAATGAATTTTGGCAAATTTTACGTTATCAAAAATAGCAGCGGTATATATTAAAAATAATACAGGCCCGAGTATCGAGCCCTGGAAGGCCCCGAAGTAAGTTTGTAAGGTACGAAAAATTCTTCTCCCACTTTAACAATTTGATACCTTTCAGTTAGACATGATCTAAAAAGAGTGTATACAATTTTCATGCATGTTGAAATTAAAAAACGGATTCGAATCCCTAGTGATTATAATCCGATTACATTTGTACTTACTTGTGCAGGTCTCTAGTAGATACTAAAGAAGCAACAGACAGCCTCCGTGTGTGTGGGGAGGGTGCAGACATAAATTAATATTTATATTTAAATGATAGATTTATTTGCGTGTTGCTTATTTTTTATTTATTTTTATTGACAGTCTTATCTGTTACTGTGACTACTTTGTAATTGGTACAATTTTGATTTCTATTTAGAAAATATTTGAGTTGGTCACCACAGTACTTCCCTCTTATTAGCGGAGTGTATTTGAACTTTCTTTTTCTTTGGTCCTTGGTAAGTACGCAAAGGTTGTGATTCTGAGGTTGAAGCTTGATTCTGAAATATTGACCGAGTTGATGTTGATGGAACTTGCTGCTGTTGGACCAAGTTTGGGTCATTTAATTCTGCGGTTCCAATATGTGTAGGTTTGAGTCGTTCAATATTCACGTTCAATAATTTTACACTGTCCAGAATAAGGCTGATCTAAATCTAATTTAGGCATACCTTGCCGTAGAAAAACGTGACTGCAAGTATAAAGATCTTTGTAGCAAAATGTATTTTTTTTAACGGTGGCTTGCAGGAATAGGCTTGAGATTTCTCATGTGTATTCGAACCTCTTCCAAAAAAATGTTAGGATCTGCTGGTGGATCTTCGTGGGTGAAGAACTCTCCAGGAATCCTCAAGATTGTACCATACATACACTTAGCTGTAGAACCTTTAAGATCTTCTTTGTAGCTCGTTCGTAGGCCTAGCAGAATAATTGGAAGAATATTGGTCCAGTCTTTGGTCTCATGACATTGAATTGCGGTTTTGAGAACTCTGTGCCACCGTTCTACCAACCCATTGGATTGAGGATGATATGCAGTATGCAGATTGGCAATACAGTCAACCTTTGTGTTTGGACAATTTTCGAGAGCACTTCCCAAACGTGGCAATATTACCGGACAATTTTTATGCGTGCCTTACAAATTGTGCTGAACTGTTTCGCGAAACTGGTTGTGTGACTCATAAAAAAGGTGCTGGTAGACCAAGAGTTCGTTCAGAAGAAGTTGTCAATGAGGTTTGTATGAAAGAGGAGCTTGCAAAACCTTTGAAACATCTTTCTCAGGAAATTGGACTTTCTTATGGAACATGTCAGAAGATTTTAAAGAAAGACTTGAACATGCATCCATATAAGATGCAAGCATATCAAGCTCTTCTGCCAGCAGACCACCCCAGACGTCTTGCTTACTGCCATTGGTTTGTCAATAATTTAATGAATGACGATCTCCTGGACTTAACTTTTTTTCTGACAAAGCGTGGTTCCACCTTTCGGGAAATATCAATTCTAAAAATATGCGAATGTGGAGCAATAATAACCCTCATATTTTTACTGTATCGCCACTACATGCTGAAAAAATTGGTGTTTGGATGGCAGTTTCTCGCAGAAGAATAATTGGGCCATTTTATTTTATTTCACCGTCAACGCAAAAAGGTACAGACACAATTTTTTGACTGAATTTGTGCAACAGTTAAACGATGATGAACTTCGGTACAGTTATTTCGAGCACGACGGTGCAACAGTACATACTACACGAGAAAATATTGCTTTCCTCCGCGAGTTTTTTTGATGACCGGCTGATAAGTTTGCATACAGAAGCTGAGTTTCCTTCGAGATCACCTTGTTTGACAATTATGGACTATTTTATATTTCCTTATATAAAAAACAAGATTTTCGCAACTCTGGTAAATAATTTGCAAAAACTGCAAAAAAGAATTGTTCAGCAATGTGCAACCATAACGCCACAAATGCTGTAAAACGCTTTTCACAGCATGAGGAGGTGCGTCAACTTGTGCATCGAACAAAACGGGGAACATTTCCAACAATTACTGTAATTTTTTTTTCATGCTACTAAAACCGTTTTTTAATAATTTGTAGTTCATTATTGTTTTACAACTGAAATAAATAGGTTATTGATGATGTCAGTGTGACAGTGACATAATTATTTCAAACGTAGACTAAGACACACGTTTTACATTCTCTTTACCCTTGACCAAGATAATTTTTGATATCCCGGTATGTGGTGATGGTTTTAGGGCAACCATAACGTGCTACCCACTGGACAAAGAAGGTTCTTGAGACAAGATCAGCAGTAGTGTCTTTGATAACAACGGCTTCTGACCATCTGGAGAGTCTGTCTACCATTGTGAGGCAATAGCGATAACCATGAGATTCAGGCAACGGTCCAACAATGTCTACAAGTACATGGTCAAACCGTTGATCTGGCTCTAGGAACATTAAAGGTTGGACGTGAACGTGTCGTCCAATTTTAGATCTTTGGCAAGGTATGCAATTTCTTACCCGTTGGGTGATGTCTTTGTGTACTGAAGGCCAAACATAGCGTTGACATATCAATTTGCACGTGGCTTTACCTCCAGGATGTGATAAGCCGTGAAATGCATCAAATACTGTACGTTTGAAAGAAGCCGGTACAAAAGGCCGTATGTACGCTTGCGAGACATTACAATAAATTTCTTTATTCTGCGATCCAAAAGTTAGCTGTTGAATTTTTAAAGATGTGGTGTTACTTATCAGCAAGCATTGCAGTTTTTCATCAACTTTTTGGGCCTCAGCTGGAGTGAATACCAATATCAATTACATGAATTACACGAATTACACGAAAGGTTAGGCGAAGGTGGTAGTTACGTCAATTCTAGAGAATGTATTAGCCATGATGTTCTCAACACCTTTAACAGATATGATCCTTGTGCTGAATTGACTGATGTAGTTAAGCTGACGAATTTGACGAAGAGTAGCTTTATCTGAACGTTGCTGAAAAGCTCTGGTAAGTGGTTTATGATCCGACGAATTACGAAGTCCTAACCTTCAACTTAGGGTCTAAAGAACTTGATGGCATAGAAAACAGCGGCGAGTTCATGATCATAAACGCTGTAGTTGGTTTTCGCATTCGTAAGCTTTTTTGAATATAAGCCAAGAGGTTTCTAAATGTCGTTGATATGTTGTTCAAGAACGGCACCAATTGCTGGCCCAGAGGCGTCAGTTGTAAGACGTAGTTCTGCATTTGTAGCTGGATGAGCTAACAAAGTATGGTTAGCTAAAACTCGTTTGCATTGATTAAAAGCTGCGAGTGATTCTTGTGTCCACTCTACAGGTCGTAGATCCTTTTTACGAACATTCCTGATTAATGCATGAAGAGGGGCTTGAGTGGCTGCAGCGTTCTTGATGAAGCGACGATAGTAATTTACCACACCAAGAAACTGACGAAGTTGAGAAATTGCTTCAGGCTTCTTGAAGGATGCTTTCCTTTTAGGAAGTGGTCTTTATCCTTTAGCAGAAATCAGATTTTTAAGGTATTCAACACTTTCTACTCCAAATACGCATTTTGCTGGATTGATTGTTAATCCATACTCACGTAGACGTGAAAATACGATTTTCAGATGCTGAATGTGGTCTTCGAGTGTAGCAGAGGCAATCAGGAGATCGTCCAGGTAAGCGTTAACGAAGTTGAGTCCTTCTGGTACCTTTATAATAAATCTTTGAAAAGTTTGAGCAGCGCTATATGTATAATCCAAATGGCATGACTAAAAACTCGAACAAACCAAATGGTGTAGTCACTGCTGTCTTTGGTATATTTTTAGGGTTTACAAGGATTTGGTGGTAAGCTCGCACTAAATCTATTTTGGAGAAGATGATTTTTCCAAAGAGAATTAAGGCGTAGTCGAGTATGTGTGCAATTGGATATCTATCTGGTATCGTTTGAGCGTTAAGACGTTGATAGTCACCGCATGGTCTCCAGTCACCATTTTTCTTCGGCACCATATAAAGTGGGCTTTTAGATGGCCTGCAGTAACCTCTGTCGACCATAAATTGAAATTCTTTTTTTGCTCTTTTTAGTAACTCTGAAGAAAGTTGTCTGGGTCTCTCATAGATTGATTGTCCGGTTGTTTCTATGTGATGTACGACATCATGTTTAAGTGCTGAAAAATCTAGAATTTTGGAAAATTCGTGCAAAAGATCAAAGATTAAGTTTTGTCAATTTTGAAAATCCCAGTGACACTTGTGACGCTAAAACTACCAACAACATGAATATCTATCTCTTGATCAATAACTTCTGATTGCTCGCTTGAATCCTAAATTGAGGTTAAGTGCTTGTTCCCGTAGGTTGTTATGCTACTACCATTTGCTCCGTGGAGTTTCATTTTTGATAGTCGCGATTTTTGAATTCGCGTTGGAGGAATGATATTTCGGTACCAGTGTCGATCTTTTGATCGAAGACCAGTGTTAATATCATGAAGGAATAGACGTCGAGATTGCATCGAACCAACTGAGGTCGCCGCATCAACGGATGGTGTTACTCGTTTCCTTGATTTGGTGGAAAAGTGCACGGTTTGGTGCACTTTCTGGTCTTAGCCGGGATTTCGAGGAGTATTAGATCGACCTTTTGAACGAACACGTAATTCTGCTCTTGACCGAGATCGTGGTCGTGATCTTGCCGTTTTTAGTTCTTGGAGAAGCCGTGATATAAGTTATTTCAAATTTAAAGATAATCCATTGTCCTTCTTTGCCAGGTATGCAAGAGAAGGCATAGATACTTTGTCGGAATTTAAAGAAGTTATTTGATTAGAAGATGACGATCCTTGAACTGCCATTACACTCTGCTATTTAAAGATGTCAAAAACTTCATCTGCATGTGTGGTCTATGCAGTTTTTACCAGCACTAACAACTATAGTCCGAACGTTTATCGGCAATTGGTTTAACCACAATTGGTGTACATAGTTGTCGTCTATTTTTCCACCATTAAGAGGTTGCATTTCCGCATATAAATTGGATGGATTACTGTTACGTAATTAAAGTCCAGATACTAGCTTTTCGAACGCTTGTTGTGGCGAGTCTGCGAAACGACGAAGTAATGGTGTTTTTGGAGCTTCATACTTATTTTGAGTAGGCGAAACAGCTAGGATTCCTCTAATTTGAGCGATTCTCTGCCAAGCTTACTAATTACCATGTTAAATTTTTGTAAATCTGACTGAACTCGAAAATTTTGAAATTGTGCTTCTAAGATTATAAACTATAACTTTGCATGGTCAGTCCAAAAAGTTGGGACATTAAAACGAACGACAGTATTGATAGATTGATCGATTTGAATGTTGGCGTGCCTGGAATCATTGGACTGGAGAAAAAAATTTGAATCACTTTCGCCTTTATTTGTGGGAAATGGATCGGTTTGATTTGAGGAACTAGGAGATTGATCCTCGTTAACCATACTGTTTAACGTATTACTTCTGCTGATAACTTCGTCAAAAATGCAGAGTAAATGTGCTTAGTACGTCAGTTACTCTCCTTAGTCGATCACGTTGGTTGCTTTCCTTACTTTATCACGTCGGCCACTCTCCTTACTTGATCATGTCGGGGTCACCAATTATGTGGGGAAGGGTACCCACATAAATTAATATTTATATTTAAATGACAGATTTATTTGCGTGTTGCTTTTTTTTATTTATTATTATTGATAGTCTTATCTGTTACTATAACTACTTTGTGATTGGTACAATTTTGATTACTATTTAGAAAATATTTGGGTTGGTCGCCACATGTGACTCCTAAATACTGCCACCTATTGGTCCATGGAAGAAACTGGGGGCAAACTTCCATAAGTGTCCTATGTAAACAGAATGTAACCTAGATTGCAGTATTCAGACCTCTAAGCACGTAGAGTTGATCATTGGTAGCCGAAATACCAACAATTGAGCCATAAGCGCTTAACAAGCGGTCGCTCTCCAGGAAAGTCCTAGAAGACTTGAATATATCAAACCAAAATTTTTCATTACGTAGATAAGGAATTTATGTATTACTTTTGGACCTTACTCTATATCATACCCTATTCTTAGATTTGGCTGGTTATGAAATATTGCCAATTGAAAATCGTCAATGTGATCCATATTTTCTACTACGCAGCTCTATAGATTCAATTAATTTTAATTTTCAGTAGTTTCTGAAAATCATCCTTTTTTTATTTAAATCTTCTTTTCAAAAATTTGTATTTTTTATAATCTTGTAATCGAATCAAAATAATCGATTATTTCAATTATACAAACTAAAGTTTCCCATTTGTAGTCAAGAAATAGGTAAATAAATGTAGAGAATATATTAATTATAAATAACTTTATTTACACGTTGGTTACCTTCATCCACCTCGAGTATTAATTACCCTGTCACATCTGTTTCCATGTGGTTACTCTTATCTTAAGGTAGAGGGAAGTACAAAGTACCTCTGACAATAATTTAACCATTTTCAATAAATACAATATACCAATTAGTCAAATATTGTTCCAAAAATCTTTAATTTTAGATAGATATTCAATCAAAAGTCCTTTTGTCTACCCCTATGTGCTAAAAATTACGCACGCGCCCCCAAAACTTCTTGAACACCGCAAGGCTTGATAACTGAAACGACGCCACTTGTTTCCCGTCCTGATCCCGAAAGCTCTTCTCTACTGGCCGTCCTGCTGCTCGGAAAATTGGCGCGAGGGTTTTCTATTCGAATGTTATCCGATTTCGATTGGCGCGAATGATACGCGATGTGAAATAAAGTGGTTTTATTTACTGGCGTCAGATCTCACTTTAATTGAAGGTAAGTTACACTGATGGAAAATTGTGCGAAATTATGGAAACTCAGTGACTCCACTTGTTGCTTGAAGTACGCCGGATGATTTTCAATTAAGTTCATGTTTTCCGTTTATACAGTTACATTAAATTTAGGGCATAATATTTTGAAAGTTTAATTTAGCGGAACTGCTTGGAAAATTAATTCGATTTCGAAGTTACTTAACAATTACAAAGTTAAGTTTCTACTTTCAATGACAACGCCTGAGGAATGATGAAATAAATAAAATTAAATAATTTTTAATTAACAGCTGACCTATATTTTCTCTTATGTAATCCAAGGAAAAATAATTATTAGATTGAAAACAAGACTTGAAATATTCAAAACTATTTATAAATAATCTGCCATCGGTATGTTAATGTTATTATTTTAGTTTTCTATTAATGCACCACTTATGCGTTCAAATAAGGTGTATCATTTAAAGAACTGTACAAAAGGTATTTTTCGCCACGTGCCTAAATTTTCAGAAATCAGTTCTTGAGGTAGCAGATTTTCTCGTATTCTTTTTTATTTAATTTTTATTTACAAAACGCCTAAGTATATTATAAAAATAATATTATGTGGAAAGAATGTTTAACAAATCATTTTTGTTATCATTGGTACTCTAGCAAAAATAAAATTCCTTTTGAATCACTTAATTGGATATTTTTTTCTTATTTCGTTTTATCTTACTAGGCGAGAATATATTTGAACAAATAATCAATAATAAAGTTTTCTAAAAAATACAGTTTATTGAACACTAGAAGTGAAGATTGTGCTTTACCTTATTATCGACTAACGCGGTAGATACGAATTTTCGCGATAAATTTTATTTACATTTCAGGTAATTTTGCAACAACGTTTTCAAAACAGGGGACCTTTCTCTAAACAATCATTTAATTTCTTACTTTTTAAAATTGTTATCTCTTAAATTTGCCATTGAAAAACGATATGCATTTCCGTCAGTTGTTCGTAATTTTTAATCGATATTTTTAATGTAGTTTCTATCGGTTTGCAATTTATCATACTGGGTATAATCAGACTCTTAATAACTTTCCCTATTTAACTGAGTTAACTTTACATTTTGTAGGTTAAACTCTTATTAATAGCAGTTCAAAAATGTAAGACGCAATTCACTTTCGTTTTTGAGAACCGTTCATTAAGCGATAGTTTTTTTTTCCATTTCATTAGAATTCAGTGGCTGCTGACTTATAGGCATTGTGGAACTGCAGCACCCCCAATTTCGCTTACGAGTTTTTTTTCTTAACACTTTTCTGAACACATTTCTTTACACAATTTTTTGTATAAATTTTAAAATTTTTCCTGATTTCTTTTAATAGAAATTTTAGGTTTCTTTCACGAAGTTACGACATATAAAAACCTATTTTGTTTTTAATTTTGATTAAAGTCACGTTTTCAAAAACTAATTTTTGTAAAAGTTTTGAGGAAAAAATTGATATTTCGGGCAGGAATTAAAATGTTAAGAAAAATAACTTAAATTTCTTTGAAAATATCAACATTTTGAGAAAATAATTACAATTTCATAAGTTTAGTGGAACGGACTGGTACTTGATTATCTTTAAAAATAAAAATACAGAACTTGTCCCCTGAAATCAAGAGAGATTAAAAAACACAACAAACGTTGCTCTAGCGCGTTTCGACAACGCGTTATAGCAACGTTTGTTGTGTTTCTTTAATCTTTCTTGGTTTCGGGGGACAAGTTCTGTATTTCAATTACAATTTCAAGAAAAAATCTAAATTCAACTCATGTCGCAGTCTACTATTTCTCTAAAAAATATGTATCTTCAAATTTTTATTTCAAATTTCATTTTGTATAAAAAGTTTTTTTCAGATATATCGATTTTTAAAGAAATTTTGATTTTTTTCTGCAAGGTTTCCATTTTTCCTAAATATCTTATAAAAAGGAATTTTCTCGAAATTTCCAATTTTTCCTGGAAGTGTTATTCTTGAAATATCTTCTAGAAATTCCAACTTCTCCAGATTTTTCTTTATGTTCCTCCAATTTGCTTTAAAAATGTCAAATTTTTTGACGACACTTTGACAATTTAAAAATGTTTGAAAAAAATCCTGAAAGCTCTATAAAAATTTCAACATTTTTGGAAAAACAAAAAATTTCGACTTTTTGTAAAAATATTTCAAATTTTTTTTCAAATTTCGATTTTTTCCCAAAAAAATTGTTTTTTTTTTCGAATGAAATTTGTGTTTTTATCTAAACATTTTATTCAATGAATTTTTTTTTTGAAATTTTGATTTTTCTTGGCGACTTTGTCTTGAAAATATTTTTTCTTGTAGAAATTTTGATTTCTCTTTAATTTGTTTTGGAAATGTAAAGTTTTTTAACGAAATTTTAATGTTTTAAATTTCATTTTATTTTGCAATTTTAATGAGAACCTAAGAATTATTAAGTATAAATTTAGGAAAAATAAACTTCAAAGCTGCATAAAAATAAGAAAACTTTGGGTAAATATTCAAATTTCAAGTAAAAATGAATCTTGTAAATTTCAACTTTTTTTACAATTTGATATTTCTCTAAAAATTACTACAACTGTAGGACCAAAGAAAATTCTGAATCTGGATTTCCAATTTTTCTACAAATTTATTCTTGAAATTCTTAGGTTTCAATTTAAAATTCAAATTTCGATAAAAAAAAAGAAAATTTAAAAACTAAACTCAAAATTTCAAGAGAAAGCAGATCATGTTTCTAAAAAATTTGAAAATTCTTAATTGTAACAACATTTTTCAAAAAAAATAACACTTTCGGAATTAAAGAAAACGTTTTCTTTTAAATAAATTAATTGTCAAAAATATTCTTATAATTTCGACTTTTAAAGTTGGAATTATTAAAATTTTTGAGAAAAATAGTCAACATTTCTAGAACAATCTCAACATTCCAAAATTAAAATTAATCAAAATGTTGAAAGATATTTATTAATAATTTACTGTTCTAATTTAATTTTTTTCTAGTAATTTTGAAGTTCCAGAGAAATTTCAAAAAGCAAATATTCCACCTTGAAGTCAATTTTTTGTGATTAAAAATCAAATTCAAATTCAATATGTTTTTTTTTTTGAAAATTTGTTGCAAAACTTTGCACATTGCACATTTGTTATTGATTTTTTCAAATTCAAGTGTTATTTCGAAATTTTTCTCAAAAAATGTAAATCTAAAAAGAAAAACTTACCACTTTGAAAAAATAAAGCTAAATTTATCAGAAAAGACAATTTTTTTTAAAAAAGTCAAATATTAAAAAAGTGTGAAATTTTTATAGAAAGTAAAATTTTTAAAAGAAAATAAGGATTTCGAAAAAAAATTTTTCATTTTTAAAATGGTCGACATTTTCAATGATTGAAAATTGGTAATGTGAATAAAAGACGAGTTTTTGGAAAAATATCGACATTTAAGATAAATTACAGTTTTTAATTAAATTTTTAAAGAAGCTAAATTATTTAAATATTGTAGAAATTTCAAAATCATCGAAAAATTCTTAATAATCAAAAAAGTTGAAGTTTAAAAAACATAAAATTTTGAAAAATTCGAAATTTTCAATAGTTCAAGTTAAAAAAAAAACTTTTTTTTTAAGTTGAAGATTTAATTGGAAATGTTAAAGAAAATGTAAAAATAAAGTTTTAAAAAAGTTCCAACTTCCTAAAAATAAATCAAGTTTTCAAAGAGTCGGAATTTTGAGAAAAAAAGTCGAAATTTTGAAATGGAGTCGAAATTTTACGATATATTAGTCGAAAATTTCAATAAAAGTTCTTAAGAAATGTCTGACTTAAAAAAATCACAATTTTCAAATAAAGGATCAACAGTTTGCAAAAAAAAAATTCCAAAAATTTTAAATTTAAAAAATGACAAAAAATTTTGAAAAACTCGAACATTTGAAAAAGGCCGGAATTTTCAACAAAGTGGAAATTAAAATAAAAAGTCGAAAATTTCAAGAAAGTGCAGATTTAAGAAAAGGTTAACATTTTTAATAAAGTCGAAATTTGTTGACAAGGCAAAAATTTTCAAAATTTTTCAAATTTCCAAAAGAAGCCAAAATTTTGCAAAAGAAGAAATTTTCAAAAAGAAAAGGTCAAAATTTGTAATCGAATTTAAAAAAATATCAAAATTTGCAAAATATTTGAGAATTTTTATCGAATTTACGAAATAATTCGAAATTTTAAAACGGTTTAAATTTTGAATAGATGGAACATTTGCACTCAACTTTTCAATAAAAATGAAAATTTTCGAAACCGGAATATTGAAATCAAGTGAAAATTATTAGACAGATCAAGGTTTTCAAAAGTAGAAATATTGAGAACTTAAAATTTTGGAAAAAGTTTAAATATTTGGTAATTAAAATTTTGGCGTGGAACATTTTTTTAAAAAGTTGAAATTTAGGGTCAAAAATATTAAAATTTTGAAAAAAATGTCAAACATTTCATAAAATTTCAAAATTTTCAAAAAAAAATTTTTAAAGAAATTCTACAAATTAAGAAGTAGCCAAATTTTCAACAAAGAAAATCAAAAAATAATCGAAACTTGGCAAAAAAAGTCGAAAATTTAAAAAAGAGTTCACATTTAAATAAAAACCAGTCGAAATTATTGAATCGAAATTTTTAATAAAAAAAATTATTATTTTCCAAATAAAATATAAACAAAGATGATATTTAGAAAAAAGTCGAAAATTTAAAAAGTCAAAAGTTCAGTTTTGAAAAAATTTGCAGTTTTAGAAAAAGTAAAAATTTTTAAATGGTAAAAATGAAAAAAAAATATAGTAATAAATTTTCATAAAAATTACAAAAAAAAACACCAAAAAGATTAAATATTTACGAAAATACGGACATTTTTAAAAGAGTATTCACAGCTTTTCAGAAAAGTCAATACTTAAAAATAAAATAAGGTCGAGGTTACAAAAAAAAACTAAATTTTGCAATACAGTCGAAATTTGGAAAAAAAATTTAACCTTTCATAAGAAGCGAATTTATCAGAAGTTTTCATTGTCACGTTTTTAAAGAAATCTAAAATTTTCGAAAAGTAACGTTTTGAAAATGTTGACATTTTCAGTCGAAATCTTAAAAATTTTAAAACGCTAAACATTGTCGCAGCACCCCCATTAGTTTTGGCTACGAGCCATCACTGTTAGAACTGCTCTGTGTTTTTGTACAAATAATTGGTATACAGTTTCAATTATCAGGCCATTAAATTTAAGATATTATAGAGAAAAATAATTATAAAACAAAACTAACCTTTTCTTTAATATATTATTTTCAAATTATAATTTAAATCCTTTTTGAAGATGTCACTACCCACAGCCGCCGTACAACTTGCAATCGGGAACCATGCGAAACAAAATAGTCTTTAGGGTGTGCCTTAAAAATGAAAACATGCAAGTACAGGGTGCGCAGAGAAACTTGTTTATTTAGAAAGTCAATTTAAAAAAATGAAGCAGATATGTATTTAATTCCTTGATCATTATCAAGAACATTTAATTTTTATGTTATTTATTTTTTATTTAGGGTGTTTTTTTTTACAATACGATATTATTAACCAAATAAGTAAGTGTATAAGTACAGGGGGTCTTTAGTTATAAATGCACGCCCCGTTAACCTTCTAAATTTAACAGGTATAAAAAATTTTTCTCTACATTGGAATTTAAGGACAAACTCGTTTTGGGAAATTTTTAAAATAAATAAAGCTTTTCTCAAAAATATAACCTTTTTATTCGAAATTAGCATTTATTTATTTAAAATTTAATATTTTTACTTTAAGTTTCGATTTTAAGCTACCATTTATAAAAAACTTTGATCAGGACTTCGAAAACCGAAACAGAACCGGAAAAAAATAACGGTTTATTTCGGTTCGTTGAATTTGTATGTTCTTAAAATAACTTTTACTTTAGCCTAAAGTTTGGGATATTTTAAGAAATGTCCTTTTTAAAATTCGAGCAACTTTCATCTCAAAATTGCGAATTTACTTTAAAGAGCATTTTTTTCCACTTTTTCTAAGAAAATGTTGATTTTATTCTCAAAATTTCGAGCCAAATTGAATTTTAAATTGTATAACTTGAATATTCATTTTTCAACATTTTTGGCTCTTTCATGAAATTTGGACCTTTTTCCCGAAATATTTTTTTTCTTTCACTAAAATTTCGAGTTTAAAATAAAAATTTTATGTGCTGTTGTAAATATGGACTCAAGCAGTGAAATCTTTTTTATTGAAACGCAGTTTCCTGGCAATTTTATTTGCAAATGCGAATTTTTTCAAAAATTCCAACTTTTTCTTCAAAACAAACACTCAAAATTTGTTTTTTTTTCAAACTTTGATTCTCCCTTTCATAATCTGATACCCATACTTTTTGAAGTTATTAATAAAAATTTCGAGTTTTCTTGATTTTTTTTCCTTTAAATTTTACTTTATTTTCAATATGCCAATCCAATTTTTTCTCTATATTTCAAATTCTAATGATTGTTTTACGATGCCGACTTCATAAAACTTCCGAAAATTCTTGTATTTGGTTTTTTTTCTCAAAATTTGCAATAAGATCTCGCTATTTCTAATTTTTCCTAGAAATTGGAAATTTCAGTCAAAATTTCAAGAGAAAAATACTACATTTATATTTCAATCTAAAGCCGGGATCTTGAAATTGAAATCGAAATTTTGGGGGTAATTTAAGGGGAATTTAAACTTCCAATTTTTATCTGGTTTTGTTTACGCTATATTTGACTTTTTTCTTAAAATTTCGACTTTAGCCTCAAAGCTGCGATTTTTTTTTCAGATTGTTTTGAATTTACACAGCTTTAAAATCAAAATTGAATTCTTCTTGAATTCTCTTGAATTCGTTTTGTAGAATTCGTTCAAAATTTAAAAATTGGTAATTCGAAAAATTGGATTTTTCAGCAAAATTAAAAAATTTCTGGAACGGGCGAATTTTTAAAAAATTTTGAAGTTATTAGAAAAACTTGAACTTTTGAAAAAAAATGGAAATTTCGAAAAAAACTTCAAATTTTGAATTAAGTTATATTTAACCTCGAAAAAAGTCCCAATTTTAATGATAAAAGATAAAAATATTTAAAAAGGATTAAAACCCTGATAAAATTCAAATATTTCAAAAAGTTGCAATTTTGAAAATAGTGAAAATTTTCAGGACAAAGCCGGAATTATCAAAAAAAGAAGTTAAAACTTCATAAAATAGCTAAAGTGGAAATTTCCAAAAAAGGTAAAGGTTTTCAAAAAATATTGTTTCAACAAAATAATATTATAACAAATCCAAAATTTTGAGAAAAAAAACTTTGTGCTGTCAAATTTTTTACAAGAATTCAATATTTTGAAAAAAAGAAAATATTCCGAAAAAAATCAAATTCTGAAAAAGTTACGGCTTCGAGAAAAGATCGAAATTTTGATGATAAAAGGTCGAAATTTTCCAAAAAAGTCTAAATTCTGAAAAAGGTTAGAAAATAATATAAATGTCGAAATTTTGAGAAAAAGTTAATTTTTCAAAAAACAAAAATTAAAGAAAAATCTAATTTTTCAAATAAAAGTCTAATTTGCTACATAAAAGCCGAAATTTTGAGAAACAGTCGAAATTTTTATAAAAATCTCAATTTTCAAAAAAGATCAAAATTTTGAGAAATTGTCAAAAGTTGGACCAACGTCAAAAATAAAAAAAAAAACAGGGTAGAAGTTTTTAAAAGTCAGTTTTTTAACATCATTAAATTTACAGAAAAAATCCAAATTTTGAAAAAAAAATAACAATTAGGAAATCAAAATTATGTGTAACGACTTTCAAAAAATTCAGAATTTGGAAAATAAATTAAAATTCCAGAGAAAGGTCCAACTGAAAAAACCTTGCAATTAATAAAATAAAAAAAAAACATTTGAAAAAAGTGGAACCTAAAAAAAAGAACACTTGAATTTCAAAGTTTTCAAAATATAAAGACGAAATGCTTTAAAGAAGTCGAAAAATGTTTAAGAATTTTCAATAAAAATCTAAGGCAGACTTTTCAAAAAGTAATCATTTTTAGAAAGTCAGAATTTTGCGAAAAAGTGTAAATTGAGAAAAAGTTGAATAAAAAAAGCAAACACTGGAGAAAGTCGATATTTGCAAAAAGTTAAAACTTTGAAAAATTTTTTAAAAAGAATTGAAATGTTTTGAAAAAATCGAATTGAAAATTAGTAAAATTTGCAAAAAAAGTGAAATTTCGAGTCTAATCTTTATTTACAAAAATAAGGTCAAACATTCAAACTTCGAGATCAATTCAAAATATACAAAAAAATTTGAAATATTTCAAATATAAAATCTTGAACAAGAACAAAAGTTATAAAAGTAAAATATTTAAAAAAATCAAAACCAACCAAATAAGAAAGAATTTTGAGGAATTTGGAATATTTAAAAAATTAAAATTTTGAAAAAAGTCGAAATTTTCAGAATCATTTAGAATTTTGCAAACTTGGAAGTCGAATGAGTAAAGATCAACTTTGTGAAAAAGTAAGTTTTTATTGTCGATATTTTCGAAATAAGTCAAAATTTTAAATAAAAATTGAATTCTTCAGAAAAGTCGAAACTTTCAAAAGATATATAACCCAAGGATCCTTTCTCTTTTTTCACCTAGGCGAAAGCGCGGGTATCAGCTAATTTTATATTTAAAGAGAGAGAGAACATTTCCTGAATTATGTTAGAAAATGAATTTAAATAAAAACATTTAAAAAATTAAAAAATTCGTCACCCGGAACTGAACCGAAAACCGGAAAAAACCGCTATTTTTGTCGGAACGAAAACCAATATGATTTTTTTCCCGGAACGAAAACCGAAAACCGGAACGAAAAAAATAGTGGTTCGATGCCCTGCATTTGATATCTTGATTTTAAAAGTTTCAAGCTTAAACTTCAATTTTAAAACAAAAATTTAAACTTTGGGAGAAACTCAAATTTATAATAAAAAATTCGAGTTTTGACACCGAAAGTTGAGAAAACCGTGAAAATGAACATATTTCTGAGCTTAAAAATTTTGTTTGAAAACGGAATTTTTATAACATCTTAATGTTTGACCTCAAAATTTTTATAAAAAATCATATATTTCGCGATGAGAGTGGAAATTCTTTAAAATTGTAACTTTCCCTTTTAAGTTAAAATTTGAATTAAAAAAATAAAAACGTCCAATTGGAAACTTGAGAAAATAGTCGAATTGCAAAAGAAATGACTGCTGTTCCATTCTTTAAGTGAAGCTTCCATGGAGAGCTGATCTACATTGAAGATATTCCTTGGTGAATGTACTCTTTCCTTTCGTTGCGTATAATTTTAAGGTGTCCGATTAAGGAAGAACTTTGACATGTTTTGTATAGAAATACGTGTCTGCGTGTCCCCCAACAGGAAATCCGGTCAACAGAGGTTCACTAATATGGAATTTTCTATTATGGAATTCCGGACTATGAAAAATTGTCCGCTTAATAGAGGGTCATTGGAAGTGTCCGCTATGAAACATTTCAGTGTATTCAAATTACTATTTAAAGAAATGAAAACATTTTTTGATGTGACTGTAAATTTTTAAACTTCATTCCATGACATCTGAGAAAAAATAGGTTGGTAGTTTTTTTACATAGAAAGGAATAACAAAGGGATTGAAATATAAATGAATAAAAAATTGAACCTTCAGAACCTTTTTCATTACATTTTTATTTCCTTTAATTTTTTGCCCAAAGTTCAAACTTGTATTTAGGAGACTTGTCCGCAAAATAACGAAATTTTTTATGCCAGTACTTAAACTGGCCTTCCAGTATGCGAACAAGGTGTGGCAGAGCCGCTGAAAAAAGGGTGTAAATGTCCAAGGGAACTATTTCTAAGAAAGACTTTTGTATCTATATCTACAATAGATCTGTTGATTACAAAAAATTGCATTTTTTTAGATACATCTTGTATCTTGAAATTTTGAATGGAATTCAAATTCACCATTTTTTTAACTTATAACTTAAAATTAAAACTTAGGACTTTTTCTTAATTTAGTTTTAGGAAATAACTCAAAATGTCGACTTGAATTCAAAATTCAAAATATACTAAGAAATTGGAGTTTCTTTAATCGAGAAAACAAAGAATTAACATGGAAATTTCGATTAAAATCTCGGCGAAAATAAACTCAATGATTTGTCCTTAGGAAGTTTTCAATAATATTATAGTATTCTCGGCAGTGGCACCTCGTAAATTTTTGGCATGGAAGGACACCGGAGAATTCGGGATCCTCCACCGAAATTTTTTTCATAATATGCTTCCTCTTATAAAAAATTATGTGCAGATTTAAATTGAAAAAATTACTTACCATTTTATTATCTTATGTCAAAAGATAAAATTTCTAAAGATATGTTTCTAATGACGTCTTCATTCTACTAAATTATATTTAATCTACCAATAATTGAATAACCTATCATATTTCCTTAGGTGTTTTTCACTTACTTTTTATTTTATCATCAAGGTTTTTTAATAATTTTAGAAGTCTAAGTAGAGTGGCTTTAGGGAGAATTCCTAATTAAACATCCTTTTACATATTACATCCGCTCAATCAGTCTGCTAAAAGCTGGTAGAAGCTTTTGACCTATTTTATTATTTCTTGAATTGTTTCCTCCTTGAGAAAGGCCTAAAATTTTATCCGAATGTAATAAGTAGAGACCAGATTTTAGGCACAATTATATTTATAATCAATTCCCTTATACCGTAAGGTGTCGGGATTTTTATTCTCTATTTCATTCACAAAATTTTTTCCATTCATTTTTATTTAGAGCTAAAATTTTTGCTTAATTTCGGTTTAAGTGTCTCTTTTTGATTAATTTATCAGTGGTATCACCCAACCTTTCTTTAGGTCTGCCTCTACTTCTCCGGTCTGATCTTCTTGCTTTCCATATTTTCTTTACTTGCATGTTATAGTTTATCCTTTGTATATGTCCCCACAACCTTATTGTTTTTCTTCTACAATTATTAATATAGGCTTAGCACCCAGTTCTTTCCTCACTTTTTGATTTGTTATTCGATCTCTTTTAGTCATTCCTTTTATCGTTCTTAAGAAGTTCATTTCGACGAAAGTTTCACTTCCAAATAGTAGTATAGGCTGGAAGATAGTCTTGTATACCAATATTTTCGTATTTTTAAATATTTCGTGCTTCTTGACTATGGTTGCATACATACTGTAATATGTTTTAAGTGCTTCTCTATGCGTTCATTGATGTCTCTATCCTGGTTTTCTTTATTATCTCTTATTAATCCTAAATATTTAAATTCCTGAACCTGCTGTATATCCTTATTGTCCAATCGTATATTCATTTATTTATTTTCATCTTCTGTTATCGTCATTACTTTTGTTTATTGACATTTATTTTCATTCGTTTAGATTCTAAAGCTTCTTTCCATATTTCTAAGTTAGTTTGTAGGTTTTCGGGTGAATTGGCCATTATTACTATATCATCTGCAAATGCACATTCTTTTATACAGACTTTTTGTGGATTGTAGTATCCTGTTTGTAGGCCCGCTGTTTTATTATATGTTTGTTTAATTATGTCATCTATCAGCAACGGGCTAAGTACTCCTCCTTGTCGTAAACCATCTTTTGTGTAGTAAGTAGAAGACTGCATACTTCGCGTTCTGACGTCATTTGCATTTTCCTCATATACGCTTTTTATTCCAGCAAGTAATTTTCGGCTGACTCCTTGTTATTTCAAACTTATCCATATTTCTTTTCTAGGTGCCCTGTCAAAAGCCTTTTCAAGATTCCATGAACGCTAGATATGCCTCTCTCCGTTGTCTTAATATTTTATCCGTAAGTTGCTTCATCGTGAATATATGGTCCTGTATACCATGGCCTCTTCTAAATCCACCTTGGGATGCAGTTAATTGCATTTTTATGACTAAACGGAGCCTGTTTACTATTACCCTTTCATATATCTTTGCTACCGTCCTCAATAAAGTTATACCTCGATAATTTTGGCATGGTTTTCTATCTCCCTTTTTATATATGGGCATAATAAGATCTATTCCCCAATCTTTAGGTATTTGTCCTTTTATCCGTACCTTATTACAATAGTTTAACACATTTCTATCTTATGTGTTTAATCAGATCTGGTGTTATTCCGTCATGCCCGTGTGCTTTTCCACTTTTTGTTGCCTTGACTCCTTCTTCAACTTCCTCTATCGTAAGTGCTTCATTTTCTTCATCTGCTATTGCGTCATTTGTTATTACTTCTTTCTCTTTACCTGTCTCTGCTTCCAGTGGATTTAATAGTTCGTAAAAGTATTATTTCCATTTGTTCATAATTAATTTCTTATCTTTTAGCAACGCACCTTCTTTGCTTCTTATAGTCGTCGATTTCTTTTCTTTTCCTTTTCTTATTGTCTTTACTGCTTTATAAAATAGCTAGCGGTCTACTTTGTCTCCTCCATTTTTCCCCAAAACATTCCCATGCCTTCTGTTTAGCTTCCAAAATAATTTTTCTTACTTTGGTTCTCCTCTCCTTATACAAACTGTATTTTTGTGCGGTGTTATTATTTAAGTACTCTTTTCACGCTTGTTTGTTTAATTTGTCTTTTATTTTGATTTAATCGTTTCACCAGGCAGTTAACTTTTTATCGGCGTTAGTTGTAATCATGCCACATGCTTATTTAGCTGCTTCTATTACTATCTGCTTAAATAATTGCCATAAATCTTTGACATTTTTTGTTTAATCTCCTTTTTTATATTACTTATTTCTTCCTCAATAATTTGGTGATAATTGCTTGCCATATCTTCTCTTAATTTGTATGCTTTAATATTTTCTTTTTTTACTGGTGCAATTTCGTCTCGTTCATTGTCACTCTTACATCTCTTCTTTTTTCCTGATTTTCGTTACAACCAGGTAATGATCACTAAATATTTATGCACTTTTTTTGACTCTTACATCCGTGATCGATTTCCTATTATTTCTTTGCACAAGTACGTAGTCAATTACGGATTTTTTTTCTGTTTCTTGCTATTCTTGTACATTTGTGTACATAAATCGTTCAATATGCAATATTCTATCATTCTTGACCCATTGTTGTTTATCTTCGTTTCCCCACAGTTTACAATCACATTTACATTTGTGCTCTCTCTTTTACCCACCCTGCTGCTATCCATTATATATCTCCCATTACGATAATTTTACCTTTACCTGTCTCCGTGGCCATTGTTACTTCTTCCCAAAATTGATCTTGATTACTCGCTAAATCGTCTTCATTCGGTCCATACACTATTATTATGCGCATTCGTTCCCCATATATATCATCAAATTTAATTTTTAGCATTCTTTCAGAGATGCTTCTTCAATTTTGTATATTGTCTACTAATCCATTCTCTATTATGCACCAAACCCCTGCCGCAGCATGTTTATTTTGTTATACTCTACTGTATATTAAAAAGTGTCCATTTTCTAGTACTAGCTCCCCTTGTCCTTCTTCGTTTCTGTTATTGCTAATATTTGGATCCCTGTCATTTAAAATTCTTCTTTTAGTTCCTCCTTTTTTCCCCTTAATCCTCTTAACATTCCATGTTCCCACTTTTAAAATTTCTTTTCCTGTTATTTCCTTTTTATTTATTTTTTCTATTGTTATGTTTTTATGTGTTTTCATATCCATTTTCATTGCCTTGTTCGTCACCATACTATTTACCTCTTTACATTTATTGCTTAGTTTTTTGAATCTGTTTTTTCTAATTTTTCCTTGATTTTGTTCCATTTCCAAATTTCTCCATCGACCATTATCTTATTATATCTAATTTTGATATGTTTACCTATGCGTTTCTCCTCTTCTGCTTTAGTTTTTAATTGCCTCTGTTTCTCCATTTCTTTATGCGTCAAGTCACCATTTATGTTAATTTTTTTCATTAATTTTTCTAAGCTTTAATTTGTTTTTTATAATCTGTTTCTTTCCTTGTTCATTTAAGGCACAATTAAATAAGGTAAAAAGGTGAGCAAAACGTTAAACTAGGCAAAAACGAAAAGGTAAAAAAGGCATTAAAATGCAAATTACTCTAAAAAAGACATTAAAAGGTCAAAACCACAATTACCAAGAAAAAACATTTATTGACCATTTTGAACATCATTTTATTCTCGAGTAATAATATAATTGCCTCTCAAAATGTTTCATTGTAAAATTTGTGAATCTTGGCTGCAATGAATACTCGTAATTTAAAAAGTTTTTCTGTACATTGACAGACCCTAAAGAGCAAAATGACCAAATTGCATCATTTGGTAACGAGCTGTTGCTTTCATTATTAGTATAAATCTAGCCAGAGGCGTTCCTAAATGTTCAGCGGTTCAGCCGCCTGCGTGTCCACTAGAATTTGGCTGCTTCCAATTTTTTTTTCCAATGAAATACATAGGCAGGGCCTAGTCATCAATAATGCTAGAGAAATTTCAAAGTTTTAAGAAAAACTACTTGAAAAAAAACATTATTGAAAGTGCAAATTTTACATTGTGAGAAAAAAGTTCAAATTTGGGAATAACTCAAACTTTATAACAAATTTCGAAAGGTCGAAATTGCGAAAATACATCTAAGACCAAAAGTTCCACCAAAAGAAAAAAAAATGAGTTTTTAAGCGAACCACTAGGGAAAAAAATAAAAATTGAAATCGAATTTTTGACAAGAAAAGTTGAAAGTTTATCGTCGTTGCCGTGGAAAAATCTTCTATGTGCGAAAATGTAAATTTTAAAGGAGAGTAGCAAAACATATTCTTTTGGAAATGAACAGACATTATATCTCCATGAGAATACGAAACGAACCTATTTTCATAAAAAGCTGTACATAGAAAATTTTTCCATAGGAGTGATGTTTTTCTGCCCTCCTTTAAAATTTACATCTCAGCATATAGAAGATGTTTTCACGGCAACGACGTTATATTAAAATATAAATTTTCCTGAACTTTCGAATTAAATATCGAAATTTGTTACAAAAGTAAAAATAAGAATTATAAAAAGAAAAGCCTTATTAAAAAAACCGAAAAATTTAAAATTGTTTAAACAGAAAATTTCGAAACAAGTCCCAATTTCGGAATTGGGATTGCAGTCAAAATGGAAGGTTTAAAGAAATAATTTTAAGAAAAAAATGAAATATTGAATTTGGCAATTGATAAAAAAGAAAATTTGACAAAAAACAATAATAAAAGCTGTCTCAAAATTTAAATAAAGAAGACGACGACATAATAATTAAAGATTAAATGTCTGAATTTTTGGTAAAAGACGTTTTAAAAGAGTTTACAATTTCAAAATTATTTCTATTCTTAGATTTTTAGGTCAAAATATCAAAATAAAAAATGAAAAAAAAAAATCATCAATTTTCGAGTGTAGAATCAAATATTGCAAAAAAGTCAAAATTTCAAAATTAAAGTAAAACTTCTATCATTAAAAGGCTAAAATTTCAAGTTTAGATTTAGGATTTTGCCAAAAATGTCGAAAGTTTGCGACACTTTCAAAAACCGTTTTAAAATTAAGAATTGTTCATTGGAAATTGTGAAAAAAATAATAAATTTGAGGTAGGTTTTACTCGGGATATTTAGAAGAAGCCTAATATTTTCAATTTGAGAAATTCTTAAAATTTCGAGATTATTCGCGAATTTTTACCATAAATCTTGTAATTTTTACTTTAAACTTAAACATTCGATCTTTTTTTCCAAAATTTTGATTAAATTTGGAATTTTCGTTTTACAGAAAAAGTCAAAATTTGAAGATTTAAAGTCGAAAATAAAAAAAAATCAATATTTAAAGGACATCCTTGAATCTTTAAGAATTTTTAGAAAATAATTGAATATTTTCTTGGAATTTCTTCTTTTTTATTCGAAATTGCGATTTTAAATTTAAATTTTATTTAAAAAATTTGAAATTTTGCAATCTATATATATATATATATATATATATATATATATTACTTAAAACGATCGTTTGAGATTCAACACGAGATTTAGGGAAAAACCTGAAATTTGTAATATTTTTTTTAAAATTCTGTTTTAAAACTCTCAGTGCGGTTTTTAAATAAAATTTTGGATATTTCACATTTTACAAAAATTTTGAGAAGATATTTTTTAATGATTTTCCCAGGAATTTCTTCTATGAATTTAGTCCAAAAGATCGATTCTTTTATAAATCTAAAGTTTTACACAAAATCTGACCATTTTTAAACATCAGAATTTAAAATTCAGAACTTTTTTTATAACTTTTAACTAAACACTTTAATTCGAAGTTGTTAACTTGAGTTGACTTGTTTCGATTTTGATTCCGAAAGTTCCAGACTTTTTCCTCAAAATGTCGACATTCATTGTTGAAATCTGGATCTTGGCTACCAAATTTCGATTTTAATTTGGATTTTTTTTACTTTTAATCATGAACTTTTGACTTTATATTTTGAGAAAAACTTGATTTATAAAATATTTACAACTTTTCGAGCTTAAAAATGCTAAAATTAAAGTCGAAATTTTGAAAAAAAACTGGTTTTAGTAACTTAAGTTTTTTTCAAAATTTTCACATTGGCAGTGGCTCAAAATTCAGACGTATTCAAAATATTGTTGCGCCTTATCGATTCGAAAATGAAAACTTCGTGAATTGTAAATACTTTGTTTCAAACTTTTTTTGGAACCCTACAAATATAATCCACTTAACTATCAGACTATCTGACTTACTAACTGACTAATTAACTGACTCCTGAGGGAAAGACGATTGTGTATTTTTACCGTTCCGGTTTTCTAGACCATTCAAAAATGACAAATCACTGACGACGTTCTGTCATCAGAAATATTAATTTGCCGTATGCCTACTTCAATTTTGATATCGATATCTGTCACATTGACAAACGTTAGAGCGTACTTTTAACGCCCCTTTAATCCCCTTTAGTGGTCACATTTCGAAAAATTTCTTTTTATTGTGCGCCTACATTTAAAAAAGAACCTCCGTGCAAAATTTCGAGTTCTTAGCGTTAGAGGTTTGAGCTGTGCCTTGATATATATTTTACATTTTTATATATAAAGATTAAAACATTGATTTTAGTCCCGTGTTTTCTTACAATAGGTCTAAGAAAAGTAAAACTTTTAAGGGTCTTAACGTTGGCTTGCTGCACCAACCACAACTGCAGCATATCATTGTTTTGCAGGCATGCTACCAAATTCAAATATGATATTGTTATCATCGCGTTATCGGTTCGAAAATTAAAACTTCGTGAATTGTAAACACTTTATTTCTAAACTTACTTCGGAACACTACAATTATAATTCACTTAACTATCGGACTATCTGACTAATTAACTAACCTGACTCCTAAGAGAAAGACGACCGCGTATTTATACCGTTTCGGTTTTCTAGACGGATCTCCGTACAGATAAGATTATCGCTTGCGGAAACGTCTGGAGCGCTTATCTGCCGTATGATTCATTCTCGCGGCCGTTTTCCAATGTTTTTAGAAAATTTCTTACACAATGACTAATACAAATTTTATAACTTGTTACAATATTTTGGCTTTTCTCTCTCGACATTTAAACTGTTTTTTTTTAAGTTCCACTTGGGATTTTGAGAAGACAGTAAAGCTTTTAAGAAACCCCAAAAGTTCTTCTCTAAATTTTGTTCCAAATTGCAAAACTTTTAGAAAATTTTTAATGTCAACTTATTTCTAGAATTTCGAGTTCAAAAATCTGAAAATTTCCTAATTCAAACGGGGAAATTTGTTAAAAACATATTCCACTTTTTTTAAGTTTAAACCTACTGGTAATTAGACTTTTTCTAAAAGACTTCGTTTATTCTAAAAGATTTTTCTAAATATTTCGAATTAAAATTCCAAATTCCAAAATTCCAATATTAAATTCAGGATGGCGATATAGGATATTTTAAATAAAAAACAATTAAAAAAAGGTTTTCAACAACTAAAATTTAACGATTTTTCTCCAGTTGACTCCAAACCTGTATTTAATTAAAACACTTTGTCTTTCCGGAGGCATTTTTTCGAACAAGTGTAGGTACTTTACAGGAGATGGTTCAGAGATTATATTTTTAATTTTATAAAAGGAATATCCTTTGAGTAATTCAACATTTTATCTGATGAATTAAATTTCCATTTTATTACTTTATTTTATTATTATGTAAACCCATGGAAAAGATAAATAGGCACGAAACTTTGAAAATAGGTCCGAATCATGTATAAAAAGGCAAAAAACAAGGAAAATTGAAATTTGGGCAATAACTCCTAAAAAACGACGAAAAATGTGAAAAGGTAGGACCACAATTTTTTCCAAATTCCGGTCTCCAGTAATAAGTCAGTGTCTCATTTTTTTTTAACAATTCGATGATGTTACTAACGGAATTCGTAGTTGCAACATATTAACATCTTGCACACGTGAGCTCTATCGTTATACGCTTCAGAATGTCGAGACTAGAGAAATGCATGGCAACCGGCAAACTGTCCTGTTTCTGCTGACTCGCAATAGTCGCGTTCTATCCCTTGCCAATGTCCCAGATGGATTCTAGTACGTTGCAGGGCCATATGCGAGATGCTTAGGACTACATGCCTGGTCTAGGTCCCAACGGCTTTTAAATCGCGCTCTCACTCTTCTGAAGTATTAACTACTGATTGTTCCTTTCTGATATGTTTAATAAAAAATAATGTTTATTATTAAAGTTACAACAAATTATATATTTATAATTAACCTATCTGCTAAAAGAAATTTATTAGGAGGGCAGTGCCACATTGCCCCTTACACCGGCCATTAATGATTTTCTGACGAGTCAAAAAATCCTGTAAAAGTGCATCGTGAACAATGGAATGAAATTAAAACTGTACGTCACAATAGAATGTTCGGAAATGAAACGCAATCTAGGAACGTCATTCAGCGAGAAATGGAACATTCAACACCGATATAATTAAAATTAATGTTAGCAATTTTATTCAACTACTGAAACATAGCCATTAGGATGACTTTTCGAATAATTTCTGCGAGCACGAAAAAGTTTCCCCATTAATTAAACGCCTAGATGCAATTTATTTTCAATTGATATCAGAGCTGAACGAAGCAAATCGACTTTAAAGTGCATATTGCAAAAAATAACTCAGCCGTCGAGAAATCTTGATCACATAGAAAATCGGTATCGACAAAACTGAATTAGTAACAAATGTATATAAAATATCAAGTGTACAAAAAGTTCTCCCAGCTAGTATGTTACTGTTATTTTTTTGCTTGTTCACGTACGTTCTTTACTTGATTTGTACTCGCCAAATTGATATCTAAACTTAACATAAAAATTCTGCATTACAAATATGAATAGAACAGTGCCCTCGCTGTTGCCTTTTGAGCGTTTTTAAGTACAATTCAACAATAAAAGATTTTTCTTCCGTTGTAACATCAAATCATTAAAACAATTTTTTAAGGCTATGCTTGTTTATTTGCCTGTTTAAGATATTGATCAAGTGTGGAATATACTTAAACATGATAAAATATGACGGCAGCCTACTGAGTAGGAAAAACTTTTTGTACACGAGATAAAATATTTTCAAATCATAATTGAACCCCATGTTCACGCTGCCACTGTTCCCAGTTTTGACATCGCTAAATAATGCGATACTAGCCCCATAACTTGCAATCAGATATCGGAGAAAACAGAGCATTGTTTAGGTTACGCTTAAAATTAAAAAAAAATCTATAAGTGCTCCGCTGGTCCCTAAGAAGTCATTGGAAGATTCGCATGAAACTCGGGCGCTAGCGATAACGAATTGCAATTGCAGAAGAAAATTAATGTGATATCGAGTACGAGATATTTTGAAAAGGAATGTATACAAGTGTTATAAGGTGGCTAATACTTGAACGATATTTTTCGAAGACAATTATAAACGTTTTAGTTTTGTGAAGGAAACAGGTGATGCAGACAAAAGTTTTTTGAACCACGATTTGTTTACCGACTAATATTCTTTTTTTTTATTCCTAGATGCCACAATCTTTAACTAGTTTGACAAAAATAAGCATTTGAGTATTTCTACAAGTACATATATTGTAGGTAGTAGTCTCTGGCAGGTAGTGTTTTGGTTATGTTAGAGATTCTGTTGTTGGCACATTTTTCACAAATTCGCTGGCATGGAATTATAAGATTCTATGTTACGAGGTAACAGCTTTGAGAGAATGGTCTTACAAGTTTTTAGTACTTGAAAATAATAGTTAATTTACCTAAATTGGTAATTTGTATATTTTTTCTGGTTTATCACTGGATGAGAAGCCAGAAACAACTAAAAGTAGATAATTTATTTTTCTGAAAAATAAGACAAAAATATAATAAAAAAAACTTAGGACCTTGTATTTTCAAAATTGTTAAATTAACTCTTAAAATGTAACATAGAACCTTTTAAACGTTACAAAATTAAAGAAGTAGTAGAACTAGATACAAATCTTAAAGATTTATTGTAACTAAAACTTTTAACACACCACAAAAGTGAAAACTAAGGTCTAAGATCTTTGTGAATGCACATAATTCAGGTTTTCTTCTTGGGTTTTCTTTTTGGTCTGCTTTTTAGCCATTACCTTGGTCTGTTTCTTGGGTTTTGCCTTGGTCTGCTTCTTGGAGCTTGTTCTTTTACCACTCATTTTACCTTTTGGGTTAATTTTCGTGGTAGTTTTCTTGGAAAGAACAACTTTGAAGTATTTCTGATCAATTTTGAGCATGTATGGCAGCAGAGCTTTAATGGATATCCTCTTTGTTAAAGAAAATTTAACTTTGCTAGTTTTGAGATCGGGAAATACTAAATGATTTATTTCTTCGGCTGTTCTCGTGTTGGGCTTACTATTAACTATTTTAAAGTCTTTGTCGTCGTGTGATGCTTTGACCAATATTAAAAACTCCCTTTCTGATTTGTAGAACTAAAACCTTAATAAAAGGTACTTCACCGTAATAGTAGGACTGGTTCTCAAGGAAATCAGAACGTTTCATCTGAATTATAATGAAAGGTTTTTTGCTCTTTACTTTTAGTAAAATTCTTACAAGAGAATTCGATAAATAATATTCCACTTTCCTTCAAATTCGTTCAATAATGCTTGCCCATAAAAATTCCTGGAGTTGAATATTTTAATGTTACCATTTCAATTTGACTTTGTTTGAAAGTGTGTGCAATTGCGTAGAAAATAACAGAATTTCTGTTTTGTGAAGCACAACTATCGCTCCACAAAATCAGTTCTTTTATGTTGGGATGGTTCTCAGATATTTGATTTAACATCTTGATAAGGGCACTTAAAATATCATTACCCTTGCTGCCCATCATGACTTCAGGCCAAATAGCGCAATATACTTTTCCATTAAGAGAAAAAGGTGATGTCAAGTTATACAGTGACATTTAACTTTTATAATAAAATGAGGAGACCTCGGCCTTAGGGCATGATAAGACATTTTGGAGGTCAAATGATACCACAGCTCCGTTTTTATTTTTTCTGTCATTGTTCATGTCTTGTCTTGCTGCTTCTTTTTCTTTCACATGCTTCAAATATTCTTCTTCATGTCTATCATTTCTTTCTTTAGCTGTCTCAGGCTTCTGTAATTCCTAGACCTTGCATCTGTCTTTTTTAGGCTTATGAAAATAAATGTAAAAGTAATTACAGAAAATGTATTTATATTGTAATATATCTTAAAATATTTCCTATCCTTATCCGAATCATAGCCACCTTCATAATATAGATCTTCTGCTACAGTGTCACTCATTTTTCTCTTATTTTTACTACCTAATTTACCACTCTGTGCAGAGCTGATGCCAGATGCGTAAAGTTCGATGTTGCCCCTTTAACCACTGCAATACATTGCAGAAAATTGCATAAGTGCATAGTTGTACCATAGAACTTTGTGATCTTATTTCTGTGATTTTTAGTTTGCTACACAGTTCCATGTAGAACAGCTCAGCAACATAGGACTTGTACCGTCACAATAAATTCATTCATTGCATAGAACCTTGTTAATGTGCACTTAGGAGCTTTATTGTATATTCTAGGAGATTTGAATCAGGTGCAAACGGTTCTAAGATACCAATAAAACCTTGTGGTGTTGGTAACTCTTATAGTGCTAAAATTGCAACATAGAACCTTATAATTCCAAGCCAGCGAAATAACAACCTAGTTATCGACAAATGTTTAATATACTCCAAAATTAAATAAGACCGGATGTTTGACTAGCATTGAACATTGTTTCTGTCGATGGGTCATTATTGATTTTTTAGAATTCCTCTTTTCTATTAGAGTTAATAATTTCCGCATACTCATCATCATTTTTAATTTTTATAATCTCGTTTAATTTTTCGTCAGACCGAAAACCAAAAACATAACATAGATGCAATAATTATTTTTATATTATTTTCAAGTGTATAGAAGTACAAATAATTTTATGAAGTGAAAGATTTGTTAGTTAGTGATATTTTGGTTCTCTCGTCCGCTTCATCATTGCACCTGCTAAGTATATAGAGTGAATGATAAAGTATCTGTTGACTTCTGAAGTCGTAAACTATTTGTTTCAATTCAGTGGAGTTAATTTGTTTCCCCTTTAAAAGGTTGAATGAAAATTATTTTTTCAATTTGTTTACTAAAGCTTCTGAATATGTGGTTAGAACAGTGGCATAGCTATGAGGGGTAGTAATCTGTGGTCCTTCTGCTCAAGTGCCTTACCATATACTGCAAAATATTCATTCATTTTTTGATGCTTTGTTACCGTTTGTAGCTAATATAAGAATTTAAGTATTGAGTTTAAAATAGCCTGCACTAACTACTCTGACTTAAATTGCTTTTCTTTTGGTCATTCAGTCTTTAAAAATCAAAAGACTTTGTTGCCTTGTGACTACAAAAAGTACAAAAAAAATGTTACCTTTTTCTAAACATTGACGGAAAATATGTAAGCGCTTTAATGCAGAATATTCCAATTAACAAGAATAATTAGATTAATTGATTTATTAAGTGGACTTACCTTTTTATAAATTATTCATCAAAGGGCGCCATAAGCAACAAAAAATATTGCATTACATCTAGCGATGTAAAATGAGGGCAAATGTATCAAAATTAAAATGTTGCCACAGGATAAATTTGATTGTTCAAAGTTGTAAACTTTCACAAAGTATGTTCAGTGAGATCTAAGGCGGCTGCAATTTATTACAAAACCGGGGACAATACACCAACAAACTCAATCACTCTGTTAGGTATGTTAAACTAGAGGAACTTTAAACCATAAAGCTGATTTAAAAGCCCCGAGAAGAATGTTAACTTTCAACTTAAGCGATAGTTCGTAGAACTCACTTTATTAAATCTTAAACTTTTAACAGACTTTAAAGTTGGAGATTCTAGAAGATAACTGGAATTTTTAAATAGAAAATGTAGTTAAATAAATATCAGTTCTTGAAGTTCGACAATGGACTTCTTATTAATAATGTATAGATAATTAAGGCTTTGAGATTGCGCGAGTCTAAACTAGGGATAAGCAATGTTTATGTATGTTAACAAAATATCAGTTTAACCAATATCGTCGCAACTCCTCAAACAAACAAAATCCTAATGATGATAGTCGAAAAATGTGCAACATGACAAAGCATTTTATAGTGTATAAATATTATCTAATAGATGCAGTTATTAGCAGGTGAATTTAAAAGTAAAGCAATAAAAAATATTTTAATAATACTAATATCAAACTGTTTACATATTGTTGCGCGTTATCGGTTCGAATGATTAATACTGCGTGAATTGTAACCACTTTATTTCCAACCTGATCTCGGAACACTACAATATACTCACTAACCCTATTTAATTAACTAACTTATTCATTAACTGACTAACTAAGTGAGGGAAAGTCGACCCCGTTTATATACTCTCCCGATTTTCTAGACTAAATCCATACAGATAAGGCTTATCGTTTGCAGAAATTTCTTTCTTCCCCTTACAAATTTTTCTAGAAAAATTTCTAAGGTACTAAATTCTATAATTACATTTTGTCACACTGTCTCCCTCTTAAGACTGATCGTCCCGATCAGTTTCGATCAGTCACTTCGCCACTATATTTGCTCAGTATCTCCCGTATCTGTTCTGAGGAGCATTCTTTGCCACAGTACCTTCGGTTGTGACGGTAGAATATTCCTGCGTGCCAAAGTAACCATGGCTCCTGTGTCCACTGTTGCCTGTACATTCTTTCCATCTTCGCTGGTTTCCACTACCAAAATTTCCATGGTCCTTTTTATCTGCTTGATGAAAAGAGTTTTGGGGGCCGGTTGATCGACACCAACTAATGAGTGCCATTGTTCACTGGGTGATTTTAGTTTTCTTGCTGTATGGCTTGTTGACTTCCTAAGTCCGACTTGCAGTCCTTTTTGAAGTGCCCCGGTTTGCCTTTAAGAGCTCCCAGCAGTTCTTTGATGCTTCTGCTTATTTCTTTTATGTTAGCGCTTATGTTTACGTTCATTTTCTTCATTTCCTTCATGTTAGCACCTATGTTCTCGTTGATTCCCTTTATGTAAGTGCTTATGTTTGCGAGATCAAGATTATTCGCAGCCTCTTGGCCTTCCTTATTCTGCGTGACGCCCCCGGTTCTAAGACCTTGTGAGCGGCTTCAACCTCCAAAGCTCTAATGAGTGTCTCCTTCGATGTTCGGATGTTTGACAAGAGTATCACTTTTTGGACTTCTAAATCTCTTATTTCTTCTATGAAGATTCTAACTGCGTGAAGGTCCAGAAAATCGGTTGATACTGTTTGGTAGGAGACATAAGCCAGTCTTTTCACGTCAGCCTCAAATTCTTGCAGCGTTTTACCACTTTTCTGCCTTCTAATTAGCAGTTGCGACTGGACAACTTGCTGCAAATCGTGGTCTCCAAATCTCAGCTCTAAAGTTCTAACTAGATCTTCCTAATTGGCTTGTTCATGATCAGATAGAGTTTGGAGTAATTCTAGAGCATCTCCGCGCAGGGATACCACCAATGAGGTTGCTTTTTTGTCCTCCTCTACCAATTGACCTTAGCAGCTGCTTTGAACTGTAGGTCTGGATGGATGTTTCTCCATCATAGGTCGAAGGTTTCACTGTTTGAAAAGAAATAGAGGGTACACTTTCGGATTCATGTTGTGTGGATTACCGATTTAGTAACTTCTTCATGACATTTTCGATGTTGTTGATTTTTTTCTGTGTTGCATTGTCCAAATCAAGAAGCTTGTTGTTAAATTCTTCTCTTACTTCTCCAATTACTTCTTTGACTTTGCTTATCTCTTCCTTCATTTCTGTAATTTCTTCTTTGACTTTTGTAACTTCTACTCCCATATTTTCTGTTATATTTGCTAATAAACTATACAATTCTGGTCTGTCTGCATTCCTTTTCTGTTTCCCTGTTTTTTTCTTATCTTTGTTCTTCCTTATGTTTGTTTTTGCCGTCTTAGTTCTTCCTCCTGTTCTTTTTCTTGTCGACTTTGTTTTTTCTCCTGTTATTTTTTTGTCGCCTTCTTCTTCCTTCTGTTCTTTTTCTTGTCGTCTTCGTTCTTCCTGCTGTTCTTTTTCTTGTCGTCTTTGTTCTTTCTCATGTTCTTTTTCTTTTATCATTGCTAATATTGCTTGTAATTGTTGTTTAATTTTGGCCGATTTTAATCTCGTTTCCATAAAGCGTTCTAGAATGTTCAAGATTTTTTTTGACAAGCCCCGTATAACCTACTTAACAGTTTATACTGTCCGTGATAAAGTCTAAGTGCGGAACCTCGCACGAATTCCTCCGAGAATTAAAGCAAAATCCACAACTAATCTCGCTTCTGACACTAGTTGTTGCGCGTTATCAGTTCAAATGATTAATATTGCGTGAATTGTAATTACTTTATTTCCAAACTGATCTCGGAATACTACAATTGTAATTCACCAACTTACTAATTAAGTCACTAACACTGTATAATTAATTAATTTATTCATTGACTGACTAACTAACTGAGGAAAAGCCGCCCGCTTTTATATGCCCTCCCGATTTCCAAGACTAAATTCATACAGATAAAGCTTATCGTTAGCGGAAATTTCTAAAGCGCTTATCTGCCGTTTGCTTCATTATCGCGGCCGCTTCCCCTTTCAAATTTTTCTAGAAAAATTCCTTAGGTACTAAATTCTATAATTACATTTGGTTATAATATTTATAAAAATGTCTTTAACTTCAGGCGGGTTTATTTTAAAAGTTTTTTATTGGAAATGGGGCGTGTATAAACTATTTAGGTCAATGAAACACCACACTTTAATTATCGAGACTTTATTTATTCAAGAGGTCTCGGAAGGTGTGTGTTGTCGCGACAAAATTATAATCTTAACTTCATAGTCGAAAAGGAATCTTTTCGTAATATTTCCAAATACATCTGGTCTATTTCATGATACACTGCTAATATACATGTCAACGTTAATCCCTTAAAACCTATATTCAGAAAAGGACAGACCAGTGTTCTTAGAATTAATCATCCACCTAAGAGTGTTTCAAATAAGTTGAAGTACCCGTATCAGATTTCTGTTCGTAAAAGGATACAGGGAAACCCATAAAGCATTCAAGGGTGTCTAATATTTTACTTTAAAATTCGCACCGATAGATTTTTGCTCTCACGTTTTGAACGTGATTTCCAACATTTTTTTTATAAATTTTGACCAGTGCGTATTATTCTTCAGCCATCTTCCATACATTGCATTGTTCATCAGTGAATTATTTAAGCACATCTAGGGAAATACAGTGCGGAACAGCCAAATGGGATAAATTTAATGTCTCAGTTATTGTACATATTTGTAAAAAAAAATTCGAGACAGGCCAATTTTAGATTATAAGATGACATTTCGCATTGCAAAAATTTCATCCGTAGATGCAAATTTCTTCGAGTTAGCGTTTTAACACCTAATTTTTTTAATTGGAAGTCGGGGTCTGGTATACTTTATTTAAATGGTGTTTTTATTCTCTATATAAAAATGTCATGGTTGCTAGATTTATTTAAAAAATAAACAATAAAAAAATTAATTATTAACTAAATAAAAATTTTTACAATAATTACGAATAGCAGCTTGTCCGGTTCGTCCTCGATAATGATAAAGGGACCAAAAACAATTTCGATATCCTTTTTTTGATTTTGTAAAAAAGGAAACGTAAAAACTTATCAACCTTATCATAGTTAATTGTAGTTTTTGTTGAAAACATCCCAGTAACTCTCTAAAACAGTGATAGAATTAAACAGTGGTCAGTATCGTGCTACAGTTATTTTTTTGCACATTTTGAAAATTTAATATTGGTTATTTAACAGAAATGCATAAAATAATAATTCTACAAATTATCGGTTATGGAAATAGAGCAAGATCACAGGCCGAAGTCGTTCGTCTATTTCAACCAAACTTTCCTGATTTACCACCTACATCTCAAGCTACAATTGGTAAAAGCGAGAAGCATTTTCACGAACATGGAAATGTACGAAAGCCAAAAAAGGACCCTCTAATGCATTAATTAATGATACCAAATTGGATATAATGAACGAGTTTCAAGAAAATCCAGAGTCTTTAGGTCGACAAGTAGCTGCAGCACTGAACGTTAGTCATTCCTTGATTATTCGTGTACTGAAAGAAAATAAAATGCATTCTTATAAACTGACAGCATGTCAAGAGCTCTGTGATGACAATTTTAATTACAGAACTCATTTTTTTGTGACCAAATGGTGCAAAGATTAGGTAATAATGTCTTCCGGATTTTTAAAAAAGTTCATAGATTTCAAGATATTTCGAAAATTAAAATTTAAATTTATAATAATATCCAAAATTTTCTGTGTTTTAATGAAAAAATAAAAAAAAGATTGCCTATTTTTAGATAAACACAGTTTTTCTACAATTAATCCAAATATTTATGGAACTGATTGTGTAGATAATGTCTCAGATAAAAAGCATTCATTCGCAATAAGTCGACGAATAACATAGCTCATGAGATCGCTTCGGATCACGCTAAAACGTTCGATTCCAACCGCAATTACTGCCTTGCGTGAACTAGTGCTAACTCAGAAAACATTTACTTAAATGAAATATTGTAAAAAACAAATTTGTTTTGCATTTTATCCTTTAACCAAATCAGGCTTTTTATTTGAAAAAAAAATATTACTATATGAAAAAATTTAAATTCAAAACTTGTCCCCTGAAACCAAGAAAGATTAAAAAACACAACAAAGATTGCTCCTAAATGTTTTGATAGCCAAGCTATCATCTTCAGAGAGATATCTCTCTGTCGAAACTCATTAGAGCAACCTTTGTTGTGTCTTTTAATCTTTCTTGGTTTCAGGAAACAAGTTTTGTATTTCAATTTTTGAAGATAACCAAGAACTAGTCCGTTTCACCAAAATTCCTAAATGGCTTTATAAGCCCTGGAATGCAAGCATCTATTTTTCCATAAATTTTTTTTTTCCCAACACCTATTATAATATTGAAAAATCTGTAGTTTTCCAATAATCTATGGCCCAATATCTACTAACCCTAATAAAATTTAAATTTTATCTTCAGGAACCTATAAGAACAGGGGAGAACGGTCATTTCTGACACAGTTCGAGCTATATTTTTAAGATGATTGGTCCAAGAAGTATAAAAAAAAACATTAAGGGATTCTTAGAAGTATCTCTTTCAAATGATACCTTACAATATATATTTACTAAAATTTGATTTTTCGGAGACCAAATTAACCTCAATGTTGTTATAAAGTACCATATATATTTTTCCTAATTGTTGACTGGCGGTATTTTTGTGGGTAATCGAGAACTAATCCTGTGCAAAAATTAAAATTTCTACGTTACATAGTATATATTTTTTTATGACAGACGGATGGACACGAGAGTGAAACTATAAGGGTTCAGTTTTTCCTTTTAAGGTACGCAACCTGAATGTTTTGATGTCTGTTGTTATCGATCATTGAAATTTAACCACCGATTTTGAAACCCTTAGCAGCTGTAAAGAAAGAAGGTATCCAATTTTATTTAACAAGTTCGTGTCTTCAGATTAAAGATATTTAAACTTTACAATAAAAAGTTTGGGACAAAAGTCAAAATTCTAGAAATTATTTGAAATAAATTTATTTAAAAAAATCCAATTTTCAGATTTCAAGTTTATAGACGGAATTTGGAAAAAAATTCAACGAGTAAATTGAAAATGTACCTAGATATAATTTTAAAATATGTTTAACTGCAACCCTTTATCTACAAAAATATTTTCACGAAACCGTTCATACAAACGCAAAAATTAATGCTGAAAAAGTAAATGCAAATGAATTTTTAATAGGAATTAAGTGTGACATGATTTTATGACAGAGTCGTCAGTAAGAGACACCTGATTCTGTCTTAATTTGTTAAATTGTTTATTGATGACACTTGTCCTTGACAAAAAGTTGTTGCGCCGAATCGTCTATTGACGACTTAAAGTAACAAGTTTAATATAAACGTCAGCATTTAGACATATCACTCATTTATAACAAAAATAACCTTAAAATTTTGACTTTAAAATGTAAACACTAAATTTTGAGAAAAATACCAAATTTTGAGAAAAATACCAAATTTTGGAAAAAATATATAAATTATCTATACCAACTCAGTTTAACCACCAAATTTCGAAAACTTCGTCAAAATTTCTAAATTTCAAGAAAAGAGTTCAAATTTTTGGATCAATGATAAAATTTTGAGAATCAAAGTCAAAATCTCTAAAGTTTACATTTCAAAATGAACATGAAATTTTAAAGAAAATGTTGATTTAAATTTAGAATTAAAAAAAAAACTATTTTGAAACGACTAAGAACGTGTTAAATTTTAGAATTTATTCGATAAAATATGCTGAAATTTCAAGATTAAACCTGAAATTTTTGTGAAACGTTTTTCTTTATTAAATTAATTTTTTTTTGAAATTTTGATTTTTTTTCTTGAAATTTTAACTCTAACCTTAAAATTTCAAACCAAAACACCGCATTAAAAAAAAGTTTAAATGTGTAGAGAAGCAAAAAACTGATAAAAGTTGACAAGGTATTACGAAAGAAATTCTAAATTTGGAGAAAAGGGTCGACATTTCAAAAAGAATTTTAAAATAATTTTTTAATAAATTTTCAAAGTTGCAAATGTCAAGACTCAACGGCGAATTGTGATAAATTCTCGAGGATTTGATTTTTTGCTCAGGAGTTCAAAATTTTGATGTAAAAGTCAAAATTTTGATTTTTTTAATAAATAGAGTATTCACTTGGACACAAATTTTCTAAGAATTTCGACTTTAAACTTGAATTATTTTTAAAGATTTAGACTAAACCTCTTTTTTTTAATGAATTTGGAATTTTAGCCACTGTAACTTTGGATTTTTAAACTCGAAAACCTCGGAAGTTTCTTAAAATCTGTGGTTTTTTTAAATTTTGAATATTTGTCAAAATGATCTGTTTAACACTAGAGTTTTATTTTTTTTCTAAAATTTGAACTTTAGGATGATAATATTAACTTTATTTCAATTTTTTTTTCGCGAATTTTTGAGCTTAAAGTTAAAAACCTTTCACGTTATTTAGAAAATTTTAATTTTAATTAGGAAACTTATTTTAATTACTTTCGAAATTTTGACTTTATTTACGATATTTTCATTTTAAAGTAAACATTCAGGCTTGCATATCAAATTTTGACTTTAATAGCGACATTTCGAGAAAAAAGTCGACGTTTTTTAAAAAGACTTAAAGTATGTATATCAGACATTTTCTTTAAATTTTCAATTTAAAAATGTTCAATGTTAAAAATTTGAAATTTTTAAATTTTGCTTATAAAAAACTTCCAGGAGAGTAAAAATCTACTATTAAAGTCGAAGTTTTTAAGAAACATTTTTTTTTTGAAATCGGTCTTGAATGTCTAATTTCTTGGCGTAATTTTAGATTCCAAAATACGTTATTTTAGTATTTTACTTCGTTGCTAAAGAACTATCAGAAAATAGCTCAAGAATAGTAGTTTGTACAAGAGTGAATATAATATTCATATCGCACGAGAACGAAGTTTGAGCACGACGCCATAGGCAGAGTGCCTTAATCGTTCGAGTTCGAGCAGGAGCAATTCTCGACATCCAAACGTCGTTTAACAGTTCAGACGTTTTTTTTCACAATTACCACTTTATGTTGTTTCCAATTTCCCATATGCGGTAAATTTTAGGGGGTTCACACGCGTTAACACGTTAACTCACATTATCTGTGAGCATTTATACCTTCAATAGTCATGCAATTTGTTGACTTAAATTATGCAAATTAAGAGTATTTATCAATTTGTCTCTAATTATATTTTACAGTTTTTATTAAAATAAAGCTGGAGTATCTCGGAACTGATTTCTAGAAATGTTTGCACCTTTTTACATAAAATATTGCGAGGCTCTTATACTGCTGGTTGGTGCGCTAAAAGTTTTACTAACTAAACTAGATATTACGGTCTATATTTCCATTAATTTAAAGTTTTCACAGTTAGATGTTTAGAAAATAAATAGGTTGTTATCATTTACTTTGGCTTACAATTACCCCACTTAAACTTATAATGAAATTTCGAAAATAATCTCGAAACTTCTTATTTAAATTTCCTTAAAACTTTGAAATGACAAAAAAAAATTAAAATACCGTTGACAAAGTTTTTCCTAATATATATAACATGTTTTTAAAATTTTGACATTTTTATTAAAATTCCTCAGCTAAACTTACAATTTTTATGGCTTTTTTTTCTACAATTTTGACTTGAGATTTAAAATTAAGTCTTATTCCAAAAATTGCAATTTTTTCCTCCAAATTCCCCAAATTTATCTGAATTTGAATATCAGAAAGATCTTTTTTTTGGAGTCATAAATTCAGAATTACTAGAAAAAGTTGAAATCTTGAGAAATTTTTATTTATGAATTTAGTTTATTTCTTAAACAGGGACTGGAATTATGTCCGACTAGGCCTAAGACCCCAGTGGACATTGGAATGATGTGCGATGTAATCAACATCGCCATTAAAACAGCTTACGAAGAAAATTGCTTAATGAAGTCAAGAAAGGTCAAGCGGGAGATCGTCTGGTGGAATCCTGAACTTTTTCGTCTAAGGGCAGAAACACGTAAGAAATTTAACCGAGCAAAAAGGACCAGACGTTGGAAGGAATATAAAACCTCAAGACGAGAATATGTGAGTGCCATTAAAAAGGCAAAAGAAATTTCCTGGAGGAAGCACACCGAGGCGATCAAAAAATCCCCAGAATGCACTAGTCTCCAGAAGGTATTGCAAAAGAACAATCTGAATATACTAAGATCTTTGCAAACACCACAGGAAGAATACACGCATTCCGAGGAGGGGACCCTGAAGGTTTTACTTCAGGCGCACTTCCCAGGCTGCGCACCCCTTCCCGCACTACGACACAGTCAAGACAACGATATGTACCGCAAAATCGGAAATCTAGTCAAAGCTGGAGAATAGCCAACAAACTATTTGACCTAACCAGAATTATATGGGCGATAAATAGTTTCAAACCATCTAAATCATCTGACCTAGATGTTACTACAAGGAGTTGAGGCACAAGTCACCTTTGTGCACAACATTCAGAGCCTGCGTGACCACAACATATGTGCCTCAAGACTGGAGAAAAACGTGAGCGGCTTTTATACCCAAAACAGGGCGAAATACATACGCTCAGGCAAAGTCTTTCAGGCCAATCAGTTTGACATCATTCATGTTCAAGAAGATGAAAAAGCTTATCGATAGGTATATTAGAGACGATGCGATGAGAAGATTCCTTTTGCCTCGACATCAATACACCTACCAGTAGGTAAATCCTGCAATCTGAGCCTGCACAAACTCACACGCAGGATCGAGGAAGCGTTTATAAGCAATTAACTTGTCTTGGGAGCCTTTTTAGACATTGAAGGTGCATTTGACAATACGTCATACGCATCTATCAAAAGAGTTGTAAAAAGCATGAAGTCGTTCCGGCGGTAACTTGCTGGATAGACTTTATGCTCCAAGATAGCAGAACAACAACATCACTAGGCAACGTATCGATAGCGGTATCTGCAGCCTGGGGCTGTCCGCAGGGTGAATCTTGTTACCACTTCTGTGGAGCCTTGTGGTAGATGATCTACGAAGGGTACCAGAACTAAAAGGATTTTATGCGTAAGGATACGCGGGTGACCTAACTCTATTAATTAGAGGTAAATTTCTTGGGCCCGTATCAGTATTAATGCAAGGGGCACTGAATATTACAGAAAGGTAGTGTTTAGCAGAGAAACCAACAGTGAACCCTGCAAAAACCACAATAGTCCCATTTAATAAAAAAAGGAATTCTGATGACTTAAAGAGGCCTAGTTAAGGAGAAAAAGAAATTCCGCTTAGTAGGGAATATTTGGGACTTACTTTAGATACCAAACTTAGCTTCGGTGCCTATGTAAAAAACGTTACTGCCAAAGCTACTAAAGGCATGATAGGAAAACAATGGGGACTCAGCGATATTCCATTGGATATATTCCAAGTTTGTAGTACCAATAGTAATATATACGGTTCCTTAATCTGGTAACACAAAGCCGGAAAAAAATAAAATTTTATCAGACTAAGCAAGGTAAAAAGGTTAGCTTGCTTGGGAATAACAGGGGCGATGCAAACAACGCTTACTGCAGCCATGGAAATACTGCTAGGTCTATCCCCACTTCATCTGGTGGTGGAGGCAGAGGCCCTGTCAGCATCCTACAGGCTTAAAGCAAACAAGTATGGAATAGAATCACCTAGATCAAAATGCTGCGGATCTGTGCGAACGATACGCTAAGTATGCCATTGGACAGAACAGAGTATCCCCAGTTTTCGCAAACCCTACTGGGTAGAAATACCAGAAGCGGGAGTGTAGTTAGTAAAACCAAAAAGAGAGAGTGGATCAGTCTGGTTCAAAGACGGATCCAAAACAAAGATAAGTACTGGTGCGTGAATAACCAGCAAAGAACCAGGGAATGAATTTTATATAAACCTGGGATCTTTGACAACTGTATTTCAGGTAGAAGTTACTGCAATTGCAGCCTCTGCTAAAGCAATGATAAGGAGATCTTATGAAAACAAGAGAAACGTGATCTATAGCGACAGCCAAGTAACACTAAATGCGCTGAGAGCTCATAAAATAAACTCTAGAACGGTCAAAGATTGTGTTGATAGGCTAAGCAACTTGGCACAGCAGTTACAGTTATACTTCGATGGGTTGAGGCCCATCGGGTAATTGAAGGAAATGAAAGAGCATACCTTCTAGTCAAAAGGAGAGCCGAGTTTCCTCTAGTAGGACCGGAATCTACTTGTCCGCTTGCTTACAGAGTGGCAAAAGAGGTAATAAAGAAACTACTTAGAAAAGAACACAGCACTCACTGGAGGAGTGTCAATGGTCTGAGGCAATCGCGAATATTTCATTGCCAGACCATTAGAAAAAAGAGGCAGAGAACTACCACAGTTCAGATGAACAGAAATCAGCTCAGGTGGACAGTTGGACTATTTAAGGGACATTATGCTCTTATGAAAAATCTTACAACAATTGGCTTAAAAGAAAATTCTACTTGTAGAATATGTGGAGAGAAAGAAAAAACTCCTATACACATATCATGTGAATGTCCGGCTCTGGCATAGGATAGACATTCCAGCTTTGGGAATGCTCTGACTAAACCAAAGACAATAGTGGAAACACCCATAAAGGATGTTCTGAAATTCTTTAAAACAACGGGCCTACTGTGAGATAATCATGGGGGCACAATAAGCCAAAGCTTCAGTACTTCAGGAAAAACCGACCCTATAAGAAATGATAAAATAATAATAATAATAATAATAATAATAATAATAGGACCCTTGATCTTTGATTGAATTAAAATTTGGACTTTTTATAAAACTCAAATTTTTCCTTCTAAATTAAGATTGTTTTCTAGAAACAGGGAACTGAAATTTGAACTCATAGTTTTAAGAAATTGATCAAAATTTGAAAATAAAATCTCAAAATTCATGTAAACAAATTCTTAAATTTTAATTTTAATCGTAACATTTCGACTTTCAACACGATTATTAAGTTTCTTTTCAAAATTTGCCTCGATTCTTATAACCTGCAGAAAAAGTCGTAGTTTTGCATATTAGTTCTCATTTTTAATTTTGATTTTGTTTTTGCATGAGAAGCTGTGCTTTCCTAGCTTCTATCAAGAACATGCCATTGGTTTTATATTAAATATATTTTTTAATCATAATTTCAATTCTTTCTCCTTTTCTTCTTTTTATTCTGTTTATTCATTTCTCAATTTTTTTGTCACCTTTGTGGTTCCCCTAAAATTTTTAACTTGTGATATGGCTCCATCAACTTAAAGGTTGAGAACCACTGCCCTAAAGGATATCACTTCCTACTAGTGCAATAAAATGATTATAAAAAGTAGCTTACCGAAAACTTTTCTTATATGGCTACCTTAGTTGAAATAGGTTGAGGGATCAGTGTTGAATATAATAATATAAATATAATAATATATTGACAAAAAAATCCCAATTTAAAAAAAAACATTAAGTTAAACTTTAAATTTTGAGAAAAAAAGGAATTTTAAAAATAAAGATGAACATTTTGAAATAAATGAAAATTCTATTTTTATTTCTATTAATTTCAAGATAAAAATGAATAAAAGGCTTCGAAATTCAGCCTAAAATTAAATACGGATTTTTAAAATTTTCAGTTTAAATTTGAAACTTTACAAAAAAGGCTGTTCATGCCATTAAAAAACTGGAAATGTATTTAAAACTTTCAAATTTCGGTTTCGTAATCCAACTTTTGGAAGAAAATCACAATTTAAAAAAAATTACAACAAATTACCGAGAAAAAAGTTTCTTAAAAAAGTTGTTTCGAAATGTTGAAAATAAGAGCCAACAAGTGTCAAAAAACTGTTTTTGTTGCCACAAGACTTCTAAAATAAGTTGTAAGGGCTTTCAAACTGAAATTCTAAAAGGTTATTCTACTAGAATCCAAGAAACATTCCGTGAAAATTCACAGGTGCTCATAAATTGATTAAAAATCGTCCATGATAACTTCGAACGTATCTGTGGTGTAACACTTGAACTAACCAATTTCTTGCTAGAGGAGATAAAGAAAAAACTTTACATTTCTTCGAGTAAATTAGCGCCCTTCGTCAACCTTTAACTTGTCGCTGTGTCGGAAAGTTGGGAAAAGACAAATACGCGCGTGTAAGATCGACAAACACTTCTGTCGAATGTAATCCGCTCTTGGATGGTCGACGTCCCCTCAAGTGAACGAAAATAACATTAGATGGAAAGCTCACCCCAGCTGGGGCATTTGTGAGCGGATTAAAAGATGTCGATGGAAAAGGAGCTTTTTGTCAATCGATATAGCCCGCGAAAACAATATATTCTGGAGCGTGTAGCTTTCTAAAAGATTACAGTCGACTTTCATGGAAATAATGTCAATTTGGAGAAGTTTTTTGGCACGGAATTCTGCATCGAAATTACAAAAGTAAATTCAGCTGTTGTTTGTATACATTGTTAAATGGTATTTTGTTTAACTAGTAAAATTGTTAAAACTAATCGTGTAACGAATGGTAAACAGTTGGAATTTTATCATTAGGAAGTCATATTTTAATGACTGTTATTCAACTCGTTGACGCCGGCGGGCAATTTTGGTTTATCGGACTCGGCGTTTTAAGCTATGCAATTATTTAACTACGTTGACAATATTTTTTTGTGTTTTTCGATATTTGGACTTTTTTGAAGAATTCAACATTTCTAGAAAATTTCGTATTTGTTTTAAGGTATTGACTTTTCTAAATGTAGATTTTTAAAGTGCAAACTTCTTTAAGCGCGTTAAGCGATTTTGGATAGGGGGGTAAACTTAAGGTTTTGCGTTACCATCACGCGTGATCATCACGTGTTACCAACATTCTCTACTGTTAACATTAGCGCATGTTGGTAACGCAAAATACCGAGATGGAAACGCAAAACCGATAAGTTTACCTCCTATCAAAAATTGTTCAACGCGCCTAAGAAGTTTAATCTTAAAACATGCGTGATTGACAAGGGGCTTCAAACCTGTGACCTCTAAGCTTGTGATAGCTATAACCAACTAAGCTATACTGGCCTTGATAAATCCACTTATAACTTGTGTCTTAAACATAACTATACTCCTATTAGGAGTTAAATTGATCATTGTGGATTGTTTAAATTGTATTTTATTTTAATTATTATTTTAATTCTTTAATTGTAGAATCACTGCACAGTAAAATCGTGTTTATATCTAATGAAAAGGTTCGAGAATGTACTATTTTATAACCAAATATTTGTTAGTAATAAAAATAAAATATAAAATGTGGTACTTTAATGCCCCAGAAATGACATATGACCAGTGGCGGCTGGTCCTATAGAGCGCAAGAGCGCGCGCACCTCGTAAATGAGTGATTAATTTTTTTCTGTTTAATGTAAAAGACAAGGATTTATCACATTTTTAAGTACTAAATAATGATCTCTTGATTAACTAGTACTTGTGCATTACTTGGAATAAAGTGCACATATGTTTTATTCGATTATGAGGAAATTTAAATAAGTTGGTGCGCTCAGAACTAAGCACTTAGCGTGGCTGCTGTACGATTCCTATCAACGGCATCCGCGCGTTACGAGAAACACTAAACTACGGAGCGCGCATTAAAGTTAGCGCAGTACGCCGCTCCCCCACGGGATGTTGTCGGATGATGAGTACAAGACAGAGTTTCAAGTTAAATATTTATGGTTCATGTGATAAGATTTCTGTTACAAGTTTTGTGTCTTAATTTTGTTTCGAAATGAAGGATAGATTTTCATATCGTCAATCAATTATATTTCGATTATCTAATTATTAATATAAAAAGAAGTCATATCAGTTACAAATTTTCTTACGTATAATACATCTGCAATCAATCTGGCAGTAGCATATCTTGTTACATCTGTCTGCGTTGTTTGTTATTGTTGTGATTGGCTAATTTGTATGATTTAAATATTTAAACAAATTTTAAAATGAGTGAGACAGACTGAACACTTTGAAGGTTTAAAACTATAAATGTTCAATCATTTAAATTATAATGAAAGTTACGAGAATGTTTTGTGTATTATTATTATTATTATTATTCATTACTACTTAACGAGGAAAAACAAGTAGGGATGCAAGCGATAGTTTAATGTTTTCAAAACATCGATATATCGTTTGTAAACATCAATATCGATACATCGTTAAATTTACAAACGATGTTTGAAAAATCGATGTATCGTATCGCGATGGAATTTGCGCCATCTGTTGCATAGAATTAATATTGATGGTACAAATGACCACACAATTTTGTAACTAGTCGCTTGATGGCAGCAGTGTATATTTAACAAATTGATACTGAAGCTTAGCGGCAGGTATCAAACAGTACAATTATCTGACAATTCATAGTTTAGATATTTTTATTTGGCCACCTATAAAAAAAACACAAATTTTGAAAGAAAAATGAGAATTCTTAGAAAAGTATTAATTTGAAAACTCGAAACTATAAACAGAATTTTCACAATTATTTACTATTTATTTAATATTTAAAAAAAAATCTTACCTATTAAGATTTTTAGTTTGAACTTTAAATATTTAGTTCCTTTAAGACAACTTACTTTACATAAATTTCTTTTTTTTGAATTTTAATTTTGTTAATTTCATATTTTAATTGAAAACCTCTAGAAAAAAAATCGAAATTTTCATAAAAAAGAGAAACATTTCTAGAAATGGACCAATTTTGTCCAAATTAAAACCTAAACGGAATTCTCAAAATTTCGGACCTAATTTCCAAATTTGGAATATTTGAAAAGTTGTCAATTTTTGAATAAATAAATCTTCATACTTAATACAAGAAATTATAAATTTTTACCAAAATTCCTTGTTTAAATTCGAAAATGGCATACTTTTTAATTCCAAATTTTCTTAAAAATCTCGAACCTTTCCTGAAATTGTGTATTAAATTTTTATTTTTATAAATTTTGGTTTTTTTCCGAAATGTTCTCCCCAAATCCGGACTTTAATCTAAAAGTTTTATCGAAATTTTGAACATTTTTTTTTAATATTTAAGATTTAAGTGGAAAATTTTAGAACTTTCAGTTTAGCTTTTAAATGTTAAAATTTCTTCTCATGTAGGTCTATAATTTTGAAATGTCTGCTTTGTTCGAAAAATTTAAATTTCAAATGTATTCTTCGGCCCAAAATTTTTTTTTACAAAATTCGATTTTTTCATAATATCCAGTTTTTTGGAAATCTTGCCTTTTTATTGAACATTTTAACTTTTTATGAAAATGTTTTCATTTTTCAAAATTTCGGCTAATTAAAAATTTTCGTATTTTTTTCCGTTTTTTAAAATTTCTAGTTTTTCGAAAATTTGGAACTTTTTGAAAATTACGATTTTTAAAAAATTTCGGATTCTTCTGAAAATTTTGAATTTTTTAATTTTTGACTCCTTTTGAAAATTACTAAGACTCAAAGCTTGGCTTTTTTAAAAGTTTGGCTTTTTCCAAACTGCTTTGACTTTTATAAAAAGTTTGAGTTTATATAAAAATTTCGAATTGTTTTCGAAAATCTGGAATTTTTTCTGAAAATTTTAATTTTTTATGAAAATACAACATTTTTCAAAATTTCAACTTTTAATTTCTTCAAAATGTTAATTTATTTTTCAAAATTGTGGCTTTTTAAAAAATTTCGACATTTTTCAGATATTTTTATTTTTTAAAATTCCTTGGATTTTTCTAAACATTTCACTTTTTATCAAAAACTTTCGATTTTTTTAAAATTTCAATGATTTTAAATTGTCGATTATTTTTTTTAATTCTGACGTTATTTTAAAATTTCAACTATTTTGAAAAATTCAGATTTTTCCAAGTCACATTTTATCAAAGTTTCATCTATTTTTAAAATGTTTGATTATTTCTCAAAATTTCGAATTTTTCGTTAAATCTTTACTTTTCCAAAATTACATTTTTTTAAGTTAAATTAGAACCACTTTTAAAAAAGTTTAGAATTTTTGAAAATTTCATTTTTTCATAAAAAAATTGAAATTTTCTTGAAAGGCATCTTTTGAAATTTTCCAGTAGTCTTCAAAACTTCGACTTTCTTTTTAAACATTTCGATATTTTTCAATTTTCAACGGTATTTAAAAATTTTGTCCTCTTTAAAATTTTGACTATTTTACAAAACTTCGACCTTTTTTCAAAATCTTTACTTTGGTCAAAATTACAATTTATCTTCAAATGAAATTAGTAAAAATAAAATTTCGCTTTTTTTTTAAAATCGAATATTTTCAAATTTTTTTTTAAAATGTCTTGAATTTCTTTACTATTTCTTTCAGAATTTCCACATTTTTGGAAATTTTGACTTTTATAAAAATGTCAATATTTTTCTAAATTTTAACTTGAAATTTCGATTCAAAATTCGTCTGTTAAAATTCCGACTTTCTCGAAATGTTTTCAAATATTTCATTTTTTAAAAATTTTCGAATTCTTTTTTTTAATTAGTGCGATTCAAAAATTTTCAAAATTTGATATTTTCTCAAAACTTTGCTTTTTTTAAATTTCGACTTTTATACAGTTTGGCATTTTTACAAAATTGTGCCTGACGTTTTAAAAAAAAAGTATTATCGAAATTTAGACTTTTTTTTGATAAACCTAAATTTTTTATGAAAATTTTAACGTTTTAAAATTTAGCGTTTTCTTTTAAATTTCCGAAGTTTCTCAAAGTTTTAGTTCTTTTTCAAAATTTTGGGTATTTTAAAAATTTTGACATTTTTAAAATTCGTTTATTTTTCAAAATTCCAAAATTTGTAATAAACCAGATTTTATTTTTATCAATTTTAGTTTTTACCCGAAATTTGAGTTTTTTTGACATTTCATAAAAAATAATCAAAGAAATTAGGCGAGGAAGGACCATCAACCAATAAACAGTGTTAGAAACTTCGAGTTTAAAGGCGAATTGTTGAGTTTTCCTCGAAATTTCGACTTCAATCTCGAAATATCAACTTTTTTCTCGAAATTCCAGGAGTAAAGTCCAAATTTCGACTTTAATCTCAAATTTCGACTTTAACCTGAAAATTTCGAGAAAAAAGTAGAAATTTTGGTTATTAAAAATTGAAGTACTGAACACATCCTACCGTCATCTGTCAATATTGTATGCCTAACCTAATTTTCGTTATAATGGTCGAATGTTCGAGATTATAGTCGAAATTTTGACTTTGACCTTAGAATTTCTAGAAAACAATTGAAATTTCGAAATTGAAGGCGAAATTTCGAGAAAAAAGTCAAAATTTCGACATTAGAGTCAAAATTTTGACGAAATTTCTAGAAAAAAGTGGAAATTCCAATTAAACTCGGAATTAAAGAAAAATCTTTTTAAATTGGTGTCCTTTTCTACACTTTCCGACTTTTGACTTGTTATTAAATATTTAAAAAACATCAGAAAAACATCGATGTATCGAAACCGAATACCGATGTTTAAGACATCGATGCTACATTGAAAAAAATATCGATGTTCAAACATCGATGCTTTTTTGAACGATGTTGCATCCCTAAAAACAAGTACTTAACTGTGAAATGATAAATGCTAAATGCGTACGTGTCGGCTGATCGATTGCATTTGCTAATTGTGCCTCTTACAGGCCTAACTGCCAATAGTTCCGCGATTCAGAAAAAGGTAGCAGCGCCCATTCTAGGGCCTAATAATTAATTTATTGATTTGGTATTTGGTTCTAAATTATAGAAAAAATAATTCGTTGAATAAACACCCACCACTAATTATGACATTGTCAGTATGTGTGAAAATTTGAAGTGTATGTTTGTCAGTGTCAGTATTCTGCTTCAGGTTTTAGAAGATTTAATTGTCTTTTTAAAATGAACAGCATTTTTATATTAAAAAATGATTTTGGTATACTTCCACTAAAAAAGAAAGTGAAAATAAAAGAACTAGGTAGGCGTTTGCCAGTGTTAAAATTGGAATAAAAATGTGAAAAATAAATAAATAAAATACTATCAAATACCACGCCTTACAAAAAGCGTTTGTTTCTCCTAAATTTAATACCTTGCTGCGGCATTGAAGTCACCTAAAATTTAACTATTAATATTTTTTGCATCTGCGCACCCCCTGTCAAAAAGTCACCAGCCGCCACTGCATATGACACTACTAATGAGATGATTAACATTGCGTGCAATAAATAAAAAAAAATGTAAAATTTATGTGTGAATAACTTTATTATCCATGAATAATATAAAATTCGTTTCCACACGACTATCAGCATCCCAACGCAAAAAAAGGACAGACAGTTTGGTAGCATTTATTATAAAATATTTCCAATATTCTGACTTGTTTACCAATTGTAGGTTCGAACTACACTACATATACACTAATGACGTACTTTTAGGTTTTTACTTTTGTCGGCAGCCTCCAAGACTGCCTTGCCTATTTTAAGTTTAGACTCTGTTCTAAAAAATCGATGATTTTTTTTTAATTCCACGTAAATTGCATTTTTTCTAGAAATTTATTTATTTCTGAACATTTCGATGTTATTGTCTGAAACTTTCAACCATTTTTATTATTTTGGATTTTTTTGAAATATATTGGCATTTTCTTTAACTTTTTTTTTAGATTCGACTTATTTTTGAAATATTCGAATTTTATTTAAAAATTCGATAACCTTTTCACAATGTCTGAAATCTCTGAAAATTGTCTATAATTTTCAATTAAAAATTTCAACATATTTTGAAAGTAACTGCACAAATTTAAAAATATCAATTTTTTAAAATTTCCACCTTGTCTCAGAATTACAATATTTTTTAAAAATTCGACCATTTCTTAATATTTTTATTTTTGAATTTTAAAACTTTGCACATTTTAAATTATTTGTAAATTTGACTTTTTTAAAGAACATTTTTTTGACAATTTGACTTCTTTAAAAACAATTGAAATTGAAATATGTTAACCTAAAATTTTTTTTCAAAATTTTGGGTTTTATATTTTTTCAAATTTCGAATTTTGAAAATTCTTACCTTTTTGAATATTTTTTTTGTCATTTATGCATAGATTATTTCATTTAGATGATAATTTCAGAAGCAAGCATACGTTTATTAATTGCACGCAACACAATAATTACAGTGGACTCACCGTCGATATGCAAAATACCACACTTAGCTAAGACGTTGGAATCGAACCCTTCAGGGCAATTGTATAAACTGTGCTAGTAATGTGAATGCTTTCTACTTGAGACATTTTGTGGTGCTAAAATTATCACCATTTCCATAAAAATTGCGATCAACTGTGTAGAAATGTTTCTATTGGAAAATATACAATTTCTTCTTTTTTCAACTATCACCACAGCCAGCTGAGACGTTCGAACTAAACATTTTGACTTGATCTTATAAACTTTGGTAATTATGTGAACACATTTTACCTGAGACATTTTGAAAAAAATTATGACAGTCACCAGTTTCATAAATGGTGACGTTCGACTGTATTTGAAAATAGACAATTTCCTTATCTTTCAGTTATCACAGATTGGCATAAAATTTTAATACACATAAATAAAAAATAATTTAATTTGGTCCACCAGGGTAAGACACTTTTTGTTCCCATCATGACAACTTTTGTCACGTCACAGGGCCCAATTACCAACTAATAATTTTATTATTTACATTTTACTACATTTCACATTAACAACTGCAATTGTCAGTATCACTGTTGACAGCTTTTTTGCCTTTTATTGTTGTTTGTTTACTTCCTATGTTATGGCATAATAATACTATATTTTTGAAAAATTCAGGTCATGCAACACCCTATTGTATATACTAAAAATTACTAAAATTTTAAAATATTTCGTCATTTATATGTTTGCAATCCTTCCCATTGACACAGTGTCCGACGCCTGCTGCTCACTTTAGTACAAAATAATTTAAAATTTCACGAACAAATTTTTTTAAAAGTCGAAATTTTCAAGAAGTAAAAATTTAAAAAACTCGAAATATTTAAATATTTGAAATTCTTAAAAAGAGATATAATTTTTCGGAAGAAGTCGAAATGTACGAAGTTAAAATTTTCAAAATATTAAATGAAAGCTTTTAAAACATTCCGCATTTTAAAAAAGTATTAGAATTTTTAGAGTAGCTCAATATTTTGAAGAAAAAAGAGCAGAAATTTTGAGATGTCGAAATTTTTGAAATAAGTAAAAATTTTAAGAAAAAATAGGAATTTTTAAAGACAAAATTTAAAAAGACGAAATTTTGAAAAAAAGGCAATATCTTTAGAAACGTCCAAAACGAAAGAAAAAAGAATTTTTTAAAGTCAAAAATTTTGAAAAAAATTAGTAATTTTGATATCCACATTATCAGAAGTCAAAACTTTTGAAATGTATAAATTTGCAAATATTTTGAGAAAAAAGTACAAAATTACAAAAGGTCAATTTGGAAATTCAAAATTTTGATCATGTCGAAATATTCAAAACGTCGAAATTTGCAAATACTGACCATTTTGAAAGCTCGCAATTTTATAAATGTCGAAATATTCGAATGTCGGAGTTTACAGAATGAATCATAGTTTTTAAGAAAAAAGTCAGCATTTAAAAAAAAATACATTTATAACATAAGTTAACATTTTGAAATAAAAGTTGCGATTTAAAAAAAAAAAGGTCAAAAGGCTGAAAAAATCGAAATGTTTAAAGTCAAAATTTAAAGAAGTCGAAATTTTAAATCAGTTTCCATAGTCAAAAATTTCTAAAAAAAAGCATGTTTTCAAAAAAAATCCAAATTTTTAGTACGTAAAAATTTGCAATAAAATGAAAAACTTAAAATTTTTGAAAAAATTGAAATTTTATTGAAAATCAAATTTGGAAAAAGAGGAAATTTTTAAATATTTAAATGTTTCAAAAAGCCAAAGAGAAAAAAAGCGAACTTTTCAAATAAAAATTAAAACCTCTGAAAAAACGTAAAATTTTGAAGTTAAAATTTCAAGAAAAGGTAAAATTTTTAATGAAGATGGGAACTTCTGAAGAGTTGAAATTTAAAAATGTCATTTTTTTTAAAAAAAAAAGGATCGAAAAACATTGAAAGATCAAAATTTTAAATTTTTCTCAAAATTTATATGATTTATGGAAATTCTGAGAAAATTGGATATTATTAAGTCTTAGTTTAAAAATCTAGTAGTCTAGTTTCAAAATGAGACCAAATTTTCAATAATAAAAAAATAGAAACTTTTAGACAAGTCAAAATTTTCTAAAAAATCGAAAGCTTTCAAAAAAAGTCAGATTTGTAAAGACAATTGAAATTTTGAAAAGGATGGAAATTTTTAAAAAAAGAATATTGAAATTTTTAATAATAAGTCAAAGTATTAAAAAATGCTCAAAATCATCAAAATTTGCAAAGAAAGTAAAAAATGTTTATAAAAATAACAATTTGAAAATGTCGATTTTTAAAAAAATAATGTAAAAATGTAATAAATTTACAATAACGTTAAAATTTGATTTTTTCTCACCATTTTGACAACTTTGTAATTTTTGAAAAATCTGTTTGTTTACGAAATTAAAACTTGAATTCTTCAAAAAAATGGAAACTAAGACAAGAATCAAATTTTGAAATGATTGAAAATTTCAAAATACATTTGTTTTATATAAATTTTAAAAAAGGTCCTGATTTTCAATCAACCGATATTTTCGAAACAATTATGGAATCTTTCAAAGTTAAAATATTTCAAGGTCTAAATTTTCAAACAAATAAAAGTGAAAAATTAGAAAATAAAAACAGTCGAAATTTAAAACATGTCGTAAGTTGCAAACAATTCTAAATTAAAATAAATCAACATTTTCAAAACATTGAAAATTTTCGAAATTTTCGATATAAAGAAAAAATCTATATTTACGAAATAATTCAAAACTTCAAAAGACAAATTTTTGAATAAAAGTCGAAATTTTTGAAAATGGAGAATTTTGAAAACTCGATCTATTGAGGATATCGAATTATTCAAAAAGCATTTTGACAAAAAGTAAAAGGTTTGGTTTCAGTCATTATCTTTCTGAAGATGATAGCTTGGCTGTCGAAACGCGGTAGAGCAACCTTTGTTGTGTTATTTTAACCTTTTATGGTTTCAGGGGACAATTTTTGTATTTAAAGATAACCAAGATCACCAAAAGTGAGAAAAATTGTAAATTTCGACTAAAATGTCAAAATTTTATGTTATTTAAAGAGTTTGTTATAATTTAGACTTTTAAAAACAAAATTTCGAGAAACGAGTGAAAATCGTAAACTTAAAAACGGATATATTTAAATAAATTCTGAAAAAAAGTCAAAAAGTTTAAATTGGAAATTTCAAATTATTTTTTTAAAACTTAGACTTTGAAATAGAATATCTAGAAAATTTCGAGAAACGAGTGAAAATCGTAATCTTAAAAACGGATGTATTTAAATAAATTCTGAAAAAAAGTCAAAAAGTTTAAATTGGAAATTTCAAATTTTTTTAAACTTGGACTTTGAAATAGAATTTCTATAAAAAAAGTCCAAATTAAAAGATTTCTAAAATTTTCATTTTACAAATGTCAATTTTTAATCATTATTATTTTTATTTATTTATTTTTTAAACCTTGAATTTAGAATCCATATTTTCTTAAACTCGAATTTAGGATCCGGAATTTTAGATTTAAGTCAAAATTCTGGAAAAAACTTTGAACAAAATTATGTCAGAAATTTAAAAGTTTTTCACGGAATTTTGAAATTAAAAAAGACGTTGCTTGAATTTTTTCCAAACAATTTTTTTCGACTTTTTTTACCTAAAATTTTGGTTTACTTAAAAATTTAAAAAATAAGTTTTTCTTTTGCTATTTTCATTTTAACTGGAAAGTAAAGGCTGAAAATTAAATTTTTTTTTCTAGAATTGCAATTCCAAATAAAAAAAAATAATTTCAGATTTAAATTAGAAATTTTTCAAAAAATAGCCAAAATTTTAAAAAAATTCTAAATGTCCTGTTTAGAATTGCATGTTGAATTATAAAAAAAAACGATTTTATATTTGAACTGAAATTTTTGAAAAATAGCAACAGATTTTAATAAAATGAGATTTATTTAAGGAACTTTGATTTTAAATCGAAATATTCCATATTCTTGTCGAAGTTTTCCATGAAATTTCAAAATCTCTAGGAAAATTCGAATATTTTAAACTTTAAACTCAAAATTTCAAGAGAAAAGCTTGAAATTGGGTTAATGAATTGCAAACTTATAAAAAAATCCTTTGACACGTATTCCTTCTTTCAGTTCTCTAAGCAGGTAAAGTACATAGTTAGAAATAGGTGACTTAAAAATGCTTCCTTTTACCATTTTTGTTTCCTGTTAATTCCTTTCAAATGAACATATACTTTTCTAGAAAGAAACGGAAGCACAGTCTTTTCTCGAATTTGTGAATTTTCTCTGAAAATTCTTTTTTATTGGAACTTCGGCTTTACTCTTAAAATTCAACTTTTTTCAAAAAATTCGACTTTCAGATAATTTTTTTCTAAATTTCCACAACATTTTTACTTTTTTTCTTTTAATTCGTGCTTTTTGGAATGTTGCCATTCTTTTAAACTTCGGTTTTCATATAATTTCGACTTTTTTTCTAACAATTGGAATTTACAAAAATGTTGACCTTGTCGGAATTATTCGTTTACTCACCTTCTTAAAATGTCGAAATTGTCAAAAAAGCAGACTTTTTTAAAGAAAGTCGAGATCTACAACAAAATAAAAATTTCCCAAAAAAGTTGATATTTTGAAAAATTAGGAAGTTCCAAAAATAGTACTATTTTAGAAAAAGGGAAAATTTTGAAATGGTTACAATTTACTAATCAAGTCAAAATTTTGTTTTTTTTTTTAAACGAGAATTTGAAATATGTGGAAATTTTAAAATGTCCAAGTCGAAATATTAAAAAAAGTAGAAAATAAAAATGTCAGTTTGTTCAAGAAAAACTAAGAGATTTTGAAAAAAATTTTGTTTAACTAGTAAAATTGTTAAATTGAATCTTATGACGAATGGTAAACAGTAAGAATTTTATCATTACGAAGTCATATTTTAATGACTATTATTCAACTCGTTGACGCCGGCGGGCAATTTTGGTTTATCGAACTCGGCGTTTTCAAGCTATGCAATTATTTAACTACGTTGGCACTATTTTTTTTGTGTTTTTCGATATTTGGACTTTTTTGAAGAATTCAACATTTCTAGAAAATTTCGAATTTGTTTTAAGGTATCGACTTTTCTGAATGTAGATTTTTGAAGTGCAAACTTCTTTAAGTGCATTAAGCGATTTTGGATAGGAGGTAAACTTGAGTTTTTGCTTTACCATCACGCGTGACCATCTCGTGTTAGCAACATTCTCTACTGTTAACATTAGCGCATGTTGGTAACGCAAAATACCGAGATGGAAACGCAAAACCAATAAGTTTATCTCCTATCAAAAATTGTTCAACGCGCCTAAGAAGTTTAATCTTAAAACATGCGTGATTGACAAGCGGGTTCAAACCTGTGACCTCTAAGCTTGTGATAGCTCTAACCAACTAAGCTATACTGGCCTTGATAAATCCACTTATAACTTGTGTCTTAAACATAACTATACTCCTATTATGAGTTAAATTGATCATTGTGGATTGTTTAAATTGTAAGTTTATTTTAATTATTATTTTAATTCTTTAATTGTAGAATCACTGTACAGTAAAACCGCGAAAGTCGAGATCTACAACAAAATAAAAATTTCCCGAAAAAGTTGATATTTTGAAAAATTAGGAAGTTCCAAAAATAGTACTATTTTAGAAAAAGGGAAAATTTTGAAATGGTTACAATTTACTAATTAAGTCAAAATTTTGTTTTTTTTAAATGAGAATTTGAAATATGTGGACATTTTAAAATGTCCAAGTCGAAATCATTAAAAAAATAGAAAATAAAAATGTCAGTTTGTTCAAGAAAAACTAAGAGATTTTGAAAAAAATTGAAAATATGTCTTAAAAAATAGGAATTCTCAAGAAAAGTCGAAATATTTAGTGAGTGGTCGAAATTTTCAAAACTAAATAAGGAAAAGTCGAAATTATCATAAAAATCATATTCCTTAAAAAATTCATAATTTTCAAAAACAGTCCAAAGTTTCAAGATGTCGAAATTGTGAAAAAAGTTGAGATTTTTTTATAAAAAGTAGATTTTCAAAAAACCATCGAAATTTTGAAAAAGCTAAAATTTTCGAGGAATTCGAAATTTTCAAAGGGCTGAAATTTTTATTTTCCCACGCATTTTCTCCTATCGTCAAGGTAAGAACTAAATATCTGCATATAAATACCTATTAATTAATTATGTGAAAAACAATTTCGTTCCTTGCAGATATAATTGGTCCATTTTCAACTACAAATGATGCTAGTAGAATATAACATTTCCAATTTAAATGATATAAAATCAATTTTTGTTTTTTTTTGCTTAAATCTGTCAAAGCATTTATTTACCTTAACAATATATATTTTTCCAAAGAGTAATATAAAAATGTTAATTAGGAGAGAAAAAATTCTTCCAAACCTATCAAAACAAAAATCACTAAATGATTGTAAGCTACAAATAATAAACAATTAATTTTACTCTCAAACTCTGTTAGAACAAATGTTTTAATATTGTTTATTATTATTATGATATATCCGCCGTGCTTAGATAAAGAAATATGAGCTTGGAAGCCAAAGATACTTCGTTCGTTGATGACGTATTGGGGAAGGTGCCAAAATTTCTCCGCTCCACATCACGTCCGTCTCCGTGCCCTGCCTGATCCGAGTGAGGGCAACCGAAATCTAAGCGCAATTTTTATGCCAAACACCGCTCTCCCATTTTACCAGTAGTGCCTTTATTTTTTAACATTTTGTTTTCAAATTTAAAGAGCTTATGAAGCAAGGATGTCGAATTTGCGCTTTGGATATACGTTTTTCAAATTCCGTTTAGTTTTCCAGATATTTGCTTCTGAAAACAGGCAAAAAGGAGACAAGCTTATTTGTAGGAATACTAAGACAAAAATTAAAAATCTGCTTTTAAACCCCGAATTCCCCAACACTTCTAAACATTATAACCAAATTTCATTTAATTTTAAGCGATAGTATTGACGTAGTTTGCAAAATGGCAAGCGAAGAATTTCGACGTTTTAAGAGTATAAGACCGCCGCCTTAATATATTCTACAAGAAAGTTATTTCTTCCTGTCTGTTTACCTTAAAACTTAGTTTATAGCGTACCGTTAAGTGGAAGAATTTTAAGAATATTTGGAAACTATTGGGAGGAAATGTGACTTTCATTTAAATTGTAGCATCGATTGTAGCGTTATTATTTTAGTCGGGAAATTTACGGTAAAATTTTAATGCAGGCTTATTTACATGTTCAAATAAATTTCCACTTAAACACCATTTGTCGATGTTTCTCCTGTAATGAAAATGGCAGCAATTAATTCCACAGACATGGTCCATGAAGGCAATATTTTATTTTGTATTCTGCTCAACTAGACGTTTTATGATTAGAGCGTTTATGGCGAGCTGGTTTGTTTAAGAGTTATTGTTAAATTTACAGCTGCAAAATATTGTAACGTTGTTTTCGTAAATAACGTATTTTAAAGCTATAAATAAATATGTTTGGTTCGGTAAGAAAGCAATTTCGGATTTACTTTAATACCAACATTTAAATATCAATATTAAAATTTCCTTTTATTTTTTCAAAATTCTAGGTTTAAAAATTTATTTCAAATTTCTAGTTTTATAGCCATTATTCAGTCATATAAGTAATCAAGTGATCTAGATCCCATTCAGCAATTTCTAACTGATTTTCGGACTGTATCGTACGGGAAACATTTTTGTTACATGCTACATAATTGAAGCAACCATTGCTGAGATTTAAAACCAGATTTGTAGGATGTAACTAAAGTTACAAAGGTCGCTAGTAGTGAGCTAATTTTTTGTATTATGGGTTCCACGGCAACATCCATTAGATATAAGCGCCCTCGGCGTGACATACATTTAGGTATGTCAAATAATTCCAATTAAACGTTGCGAAATGAAACAGTCAAATGTGCTGCAGTTGAAAATATTTACAACGAACAACCATAGGCCGGTTTCGGCCTTCCTTGGTTTCATCTCATCAGTATGCTTCGGTCGCTGCAAACATCAAAAACTTATAACCATTATTCACTCACTTACTTAAATACTCAAAAGTAATCTTTTTTATAAGATTCGACTTTTTTCAATTTCAATTTTTTCAAAACTTGGCTTTTTGACTATAAATCCCAAAGTTTTAGAATATTCTGCTATTTCTTTTTTCTTCCTCACGTTTATTATTAATCATTGAATATCCTAATTTTTTTGTAACTATGATTCTTTTTAAATTGCTTCATACTTTTTGCACTTTATTAAAACTATTTTCTTTAATTAAAGAGTAGCCAATAGTTGGCTTTAAAAATTCAAATCACCTTTTGATATAATGAAAGATGCCTCATGTAAGCTCCTTGTTCCTATTAAATAGTTTATGAGGAATCTGGACCCATAATCTCAATCAATCGATTTCATTTAAATTCCATTTATACCCCTAACTTTCACTTGTTAGTCCCACAACTTGTGTTTTAGATTCCCCACAATGTATCGGATGCTAATTAGGAATTGCACGTGATTCCTGCTCAATTTCGCTCTAGGGCGGAAATAAAGACGCTTTCTGGCAAACAGAACTGCAAACCTCAGATAAATTTAATTACTCACCAATGTACGATGCAAAATCTCAATATGTATACGTTTTGGCAGAAAATTCCATTAGCCCTTCAACCAAAGTAATTATACTACACAGAGTACCCACAGAATGAGTTTTCAACAATACATACCCTCTTCAAACTGGTCGTAAATAATTCAAACGCAGAAGGTCGAAGCATCATAAGCAGAGCAGTGATGTAACGAATATTCGCATTCGCGAATATTCACATCTTTTTTAATATTCGCATTCGCAAGAAACTATGCGAATATATTGTGGATGTATTTGGCAATAAGACGGTAAATTATTTATGAAATAACAATGGAACTGCTAAGGGTTTCCCAATCTAGGGTTCATGGACCCTTGAAAGATCCATATCATGAGTGTTGGGGGCCTATGGGTAGCGTAGCTAATAACAATTTTGAAGATAATAACTAATCCAGTAATTTATCTAGTACCATCCAAAAGTATTTTTAAATTCCCTTGTTTTCTTTTCCCATTAGCTATCTACAATATGGCGGGGACGCTTGCTCCCCCTGATTCATACAACCTACAGAAAATTTATGTTCCCAACTGCGGGAGCCTTTTCCATAAATTTTTAATTTTTAATGAAAATTAATTCTTTCCTTGAGATTTCGACATTTTCTAGAAATTTCGAGTTTTTTTTCTCAAAATGCACATTTTTGCACAAAGTTCTCTCTTTCTTTAGAAATTTGGAATTCATTCTAAAGTTTGACTTTTTATATCAAAATACGACTTTCTTAAAATTTCAAATTTTTATCTCAAAATTCGTTTTGTTTTTTAAAATTTCGTTATTTTTGAAAATTCGACTTTTTTTGAAAATTTCGACTTTTTTTTAAATGCATCATTTGAAAATTTTGACTTGTTTAGCAAACTTCGTCTTTTTCCGGAAAATTGGTAAAAAAGTAAAAACGTTTAAAATAATATTTATATGGAAATTTTAAAACATATTTTTGAAAAACTTTGAATTTTTGTTAAGAGACTAAAACTTGTAGAAATTCCAACTTGTTTCTCAAAATTGCGCAGTTTATCTCAATAGTGGATCTTTTATGATGTCTCAGATAGGGAGGGTTAAAAAATAATATTCAGTCAAGAAATGTCGACTTTTTTTCTTGGCATTTCGACAACATTTTACTTTGTCTGGGGAATTTGAATTTAGTAACTTTTGAAGTTTTTCTCAAAATGTCGAACTTTTTCTCAAAATGTTCATCTTTTCCTCGAAATTTTGATATTTGTTTCAAAATTTGGATTTTAAAAACTTGTGATTTTTATTTCAAAAATTGTCTTTTTCTCGAAATGTTCATGTTTTTTAAACAAGTGTTTTCAAAAAGTCAGGTTTTTATATTAAATTTAATTTTCTGAAAATTCCAACTTTATACCAAAACCGGATTTTTTAAATTATAATTCCTCTTTTTCTAAATTATGACTTTATACTTAAAATTCTTTTTTCTCTTAAAATTGTAAATATTTTATAAAAATTTCAGTGTTTTTTTTTTGAAATTTTGAGTAAAAATTTCAACCTGTTTCTTAAAATTCGTCTTATTCTCGAAGCTTCAAGTAAATTTCTACCTAAAATTAAGCTTTTTAACCAACTATCGACTTTTTCTTAAAATTTGTTTATTTTTTTAAAACTGGAATAAAATTTTAATAAAAGCATAAACATTTTGACAATAATAGTTTTACATATTTGGAGAAAAATATTTCTTGTATATTACGAGATTCCAGGAATATCTTCAATGATACGAGGGTTCAAGATATACACTACATAGAACATCTTGACTTTAACATCATTAATTTTAATCACGCAGTCGGAAGACTTAATAAAGGCAGATAATCAAAAAAAATTGCCAATGACCTTTTATTAAAAAGAGACGCTAAACTGTCCGTAATTTCCCCTAATAGGACGCTCCTGGTTCCCGAGAAAGTCTTTTGATAGACATTTTATTTATGATGGATCGACAGTGACAGAAGTGCTTTTATTCGCCAAGAGCAGATGATATGACAACTGACGATGGAGAATATTGCCTTATTAATAAGGACACATTATTACATATTATTTTGCGACAGAATTATTTGTATTTCCATTAACTGATATGAAAATAACTGAATCTAGTTTACATTCCAGGTCTCTAAAATGTGAGAAAATGATTAGATAATCTGGTAAACAGGAACTGTAAAAAATAAATAACGACGCATCCACAAATTAATGTTCAGTAATCCATCCGTCGTATTATTTAATTTTGGCAGATGGGTTGTGTTCATGAAAAATGTGTCAATCACCAAATTTTCTAACATAGCCCAAAACTTTTAATATCCCGGGTAGGCACGTACAAGGTCTTTTTTTAATTTGTAAAATTTAATATACACTGTGTCCCGAGATAAAGTACTGATGGGAATTTTTTTCTTATTTGTGGATTTATAAGAAAAATTTATACTTTATAAAAACTCCTGCTTTATCTTAAATCACCGAACATAGCATTTTTTTGGGATTTTTTGTACACGAAGTTCAATTATTTAGCAATTTTAAAAATGGCCAAAGGTAAATTGTTCTTATTTTTGGCGGTATAGAGAACTGTTTCAATATAAAATTTAAAAAATGAATTCTAAGTTTCAAGAAGAAAGAATCAAAATGAAAACAACAAAATGAGATTATTTGCTAAAATGTTTCGGGTTTTTTTTTTCAAAAATTTCGATATATTTCCAGTTTTAAATTTGAAGTGAGCATATTTAGGATTTTCTTATTTTTGACTTTAAAAAAAAGTTCAGAATAACATTAGCATTTAAGAGCAAAAGCTAAAATTTTAAATTTAAAAATTTTATTTTCTTCCTATTTAGTTAAAATTTTAAGAGAAGTGTCAAAATATTGAAACTGAAAAAACCAAAGAAAGTTCAAGAAAATTTCTAATTTTTTTTCTTAAGCTTTGGAAAAGAAATTTCAAATTTATGATTTTTATTTGTATTTCAAATTTTGACTTTTAAATTTTTATTTTGTTTTATTTTGGTTTTCGAAGTTAAAAGCTTCTGTTGTGAATCAAAATATTTTGAAAAATGTCATAATGGCAATATTGTGGAAAATATTTTTTGAACAAATCTTGACTTTTCCTCAGAATATATTTGTAAAATTGCAACTTTACAATTCAAATTTTGCTATTAACGTGCAAATGCCAGATAAAACATTGAAGAATAAATTGCACATAAAATAAACAAAACTATTCTTATGCAAGAAGAATGCAACCTAGACTACAAATTCATGCAGCCCTCCAGGCGTGTATAGTGAATCATAGGTAGCTGAACTACCAACAGTTGAAACACTGCCACCTAGCGAAGCGGTTGCTCTCTAGGAGAGTTCTCCCAGAAGACAAGGATTCTATAATGCACAGACCAATAGGTTTGAACATTTATTAGATTCGAAGTTTGGAAACCAAATACCGGTTTCGATCTTGTTAGATCTCGTCAGTTTGGTATATCCAACTCGAATGCTAATAAATGTTCCGACAAGTAAGTACTAAAACTTTCACAGGCGTCGAGCGAGTGACTTTTTAGTACTACCACCTATTGGTCCATAGAGAAACTATGGCCATCGCCAACAATGTCGTATGCAAGAAGAATGCAACCTAGACTACAAATTCATGCAGCCCTCCAGGCGTGTATAGTGAATCATAGGTAGCTGAACTACCAACAGTTGAAACACTGCCACCTAGCGAAGCGGTTGCATTCTTCTTGCATACGACATTGTTGGCGATGGCCATAGTTTCTCTATGGACCAATAGGTGGTAGTACTAAAAAGTCACTCGCTCGACGCCTGTGAAAGTTTTAGTACTTACTTGTCGGAACATTTATTAGCATTCGAGTTGGATATACCAAACTGACGAGATCTAACAAGATCGAAACCGGTATTTGGTTTCCAAACTTCGAATCTAATAAATGTTCAAACCTATTGGTCTGTGCATTATAGAAAACTATTCTTGAAAGAAATTTTAAGTTAAAATTTTATATTTAAAGTTAAAATTTCCAGACTAAATTCGAAATGCAGGAATTATTCTTAAAAACTTAAAAACATTTTTTAAAAAACTGTTTCTCTAAATTTTGAGTTCAAACGCAAAATTTGGAAATAAGTCAAAATTTCGAGAAAAAACCTCTAAATGTCTAAAAAGTACTTCTCAGCTTTTCGAATTAGGCATCATAATTTCTTAATTAAAGCCAAGCTTTCTCTTTGTTTTTTTGCAAAGTTTTCATGCAGAGTTGAGAGACCCGAAAATTATTCGAAATTTTGGATCTTTTTTAAACTTTTTAGTTTAGACTTAAAAACTTACTTTTTTTTTAAATTTAAGTTTTAAAATCAAAATTTAGCTTAGGTCTGAAATTCATTTTATACAATGAGTTCAGAATTTTAAAAATTTGCAATTTACAATTAATCATATTAAAAAAAATAATAAAAAATGAAAATCTTTAGAAATGAAGAAATTTTTCAAAAAGTTGAGGTTACAAAATGTCCGAAATTCGAGAAAAAAGACAACTTTTTCAAAAAGATTTTTAAAACATTTTGAAATTTTTTTAAATAGTCAACATTTTGAAAACCAGCAGAATTTTCGAAAAAAAGTCAAAATTTTAGTAATAAAAGATCGAAATTTTCAAAAAAGGGTAAATTTGAAAATTTCACAAAAAAATTAAATTTTTCATAAAAGTGTAAATTTTCATACACAAAATTAAATTTTTTAAATAATATTTTAATTCACGAGGTAAAAGGTAAGACTTCGAGAAAGAGTCAAAGTTGAAAAAAAATCGATATTTTTAAAAAATGTTAAATATTCGGAAAACAGTCATAAATTTGAATAAAGATAAAAATTTTCAAAAAATGTGGACGTTTTTAAAAAAACGTATTTTAACATAGAATCAGATTTATAAAAAAATCAACATTTTGAAATAAGTCGAAACTTTGAGAAAAGATCAAATTTAAAAAAAATATAAAGGTTTTCGAAAATACTATATATATATATATATATATATATATATATAACAATAAAAACTAAGGAATAACGAACCATCCTATTCCCAAAAAGGACCTAAATGTTGGTTAAATTGAAATAGTAATAAGATAATTGCATGTAGCAAAGTAAACACATAATGAACAATGTAATGACAGGAATGGTTATCCCTCATTTAAAAAAACCAAATGTAATGTAATATATAGTAGGATGTATACCACTTCACAAAGGTCAAATCTCAAATCTAATCCTTGATGATGAAGCAAAAATAAAGCTTCGAAAGCTTGGAAATAGATAAAGAGTATTCTTTACCTGTACCTCTACTGATCGACTTACCCTAAAACAAAATTAATTAACATACCCTACGATCATAAACAAATACTAAATATATATATATATATATATATATATATATATATAATATTTTAATAAATCACATTTATAAAAAGTATTAAAACTTTGAAAAAAGTAAAACTTTTGAGTAAAGATAAAAATTGTATGTCAAAATGTTCAAACAATTTAAAATTAAATCAAAATATTAAAGAACAAGAAAATTGTGAAAGGACTGAAATTTGGAAAAGCTAGAAACTAAAAAAAAAAAAAATGAAAAATTAGAAATCTGAAATTTTCAAAATATAAAGGTGATATATTAAAAAGATGTTTAAGAAAGTAAATATTTTCAATCAAAATCAAAAAGTAAAAATATTTCAAAAAAGTCGTATTTTCAGAAAGTCAAGATTTGGAGAAAAAGCCAAAATTTTGAAAAAGCCAATTCATTTAAGATCAAATATTTCAAGTAAGCATTGTTTTCAAAGATCGAAATTATCAAAAAATTCAAATTTTCAAAAAAAATATGAATTAAAAAAAAATCGGTTTAAAACATTTACAGATTTGCAAAAAAAATTGCAATGCTATGTCCAGAGACTAGTTATGTCAAAATTTTAATAGACACATATTCTCATTAACAGGAAGATAATTTTGAAACTCAAAATTGTGAAAAATAATGTCATGTTAATTGGAAAATGTCTAAGTTTTCAAAAAAAATTCAAAACCTAGAGTTAGTCAAAATATTCAAAAAAATTTAAAATTTTGAAAAAGAAATTTTGAAAAAATTAAAATTTTCAAAAACAAAATTTTCATAAAAAAATAAATTACCAAAAATGGTAAAACAATTCCAAAAAATATCAAAAGATATGCAAAAAGCCAAGATTTTAAAGACTTTAAAAAAGTCACAATTTCTACTTTTTTTAAAAATATCGAAAAAGTTAAAATTTTGTTAATTAAACAAAAATCGACATTTAAAAAAGTAGATACTTTAAAATGACAAAATTTTGAATTTTTAAAAGCCAAATTCTTCAAAAAGATGATCTAAGGATCGTTTCTCTTCTTTCATGCCATTAAAGGTGCAGGTGTCAAATAAAAATCCACATACCTGAAAAAAATTACAGTGGAAATTAAAAAAAAGGAAAAGTTAAATATATACGAATACAAAATGTTAGGTAGAAGTGGTAATTTTGATAATAAACTCACAATTTATAAAAAATAGAAGTAACTAAAGAAAATTGGAGGGTATTTTATAATAAATTTCAAGTTTTATAAATTTCGAGATTTATTTCGAAACTCATTTTTGTACATTCACTATTTATTTTTCAAAAGTCTGTAAATTTTTATTATTGTTGCGCGTTATCGGTTCGAATGATTAACACTTCGTGAATTGTAACCACTTTATTTCCAACTGCTTCCGGAACACTACAAATGTAATTCATTAACACTGTTTAATTAACTAACTAACTAACACTGTTTAATGAAGTAACTGAGGGAAAGCCGACCGCGTTTATATACCTTCCCGGTATTCTAGACTAAATCCATACAGATAAGGCTTATTGTTTGCAGCTTGTCTGCCGTTTGATTTATTATGGCGGCAGCTTCCCCTTATCAAATTTTTCTAGAAAAATCCTACTAAATTCTATAATTACAGTTCGTTACATTATTTTTGAATTTAAACTGAAATGTCACTATTATTAAACTCAAAATTGGAAAAAAATATCGAACCTATAATAAACGAAAAAAAAAAAATATATAGACAATTTAGGATTGAAGTTGCAATATGCAAAAATTGTTGAACATTTAAAAAAAAAGTTTAAAGTTCAAACCTAAAATCAAAATTGTGAAAATTGAAAGTAAAAACTCGGAATGTGCCGTATGATTGCGGTTGTAAATAGTTTCAACTTTTAGTATGTTCGTACTGTTTCATTACAAAACATTTAATTGACATTATTTGGACGACTACTCTTTAAACAAATGTGGCTAATCAACAACAAAAAATCTTTGTCGGTTCCCTTAGGAGCACATTTAAATAAATTACGTAATTTATTTCTGCGATAAATAAAAAGTAATCAATTCGATTTCATTTTTCCATTCAATTCAATATGTCACCGATCCTCCACTACTTTTATTGTTCATGCTTTCGTTGGCGAGCCCAATCAGCTGGAAACTAAAAAAGAACAAAGCACCACGTAAGATATTACCTTGTGACGATTGCAGACATGTAACCCTAGACGGTCGTTATCAAAAAAATGAAAAAAAAAAAACTTTGAAAAACCAGCTCCGCCTTCGGTATTATTCGGTAATATGGAGTAATCCCGTCGCACAAAGAGACAATAATGCTCCAGTCAGTGGATCTGCAGCGAGGCTTGTAATAGGCTTACGCCACGTTAGGCTGATAAATCATAGGGGACGAGTTTCAGGTGTTCTAAGGACGGATATAAATCCCGAAAACAAAGATCAATAGCTGCGGCCGAATTTCTCGGGAATTAAACAGAGTAAATCGCACCGGGAAATTAATACAAGCTCCACTTACCTATCGCCTTGGGAAAAATTCTGCTGAAAACGAGAAGAACCATAATTTTTAATTATTTTCAATTTTACAGTTGCTGATTGTTGTCAGGATAAATAGACACTTAATATTGATGGCTCTTTTTTTGTTTCTCCGCAATTACGATAATTTACGTAGTGTTTTTGGAATTGACTGAATTCTAAGCTTTGTACGCACTTCAATGGTAAGAGTCAAAGGGTCTGATGCGATAATACGAAATAGATCGCCTCAAAAAGGTTAAAGGGACTCTAAAGTAAATAAAGCATTCACGAAATTCCTTTTTGATATAGTACGTGAATCTAAATACGTGCCCCTCTTGTATATGGCGCAGATAAACGGTTATATTGATGAAGTTTTTCGAATTTAAAACATAAAGGCGTATCTGTTGGAAAGCTGTTTACATTTGAGTAAAAGTAAAATCGATTTTAAAACTAAAGGTGCAAACCCTCGATTTGTTTTAAAATTCTAACATGAAATTTTCACGTTTTCCTCGAGATTTAAACTTTAAGCTCGAAATTTTCACTTAAATCTCGAAATTTTAAGAAAGAAGTAAAAGATTCGACTTCAAATTTAAAACTTTTAAATTTTTTTCAAAATTCAAACCAAAGATTGAACGAAGTTTCGGATTACTCCAGTTTCGGCCTTGGTTTCGGTTAGACTCAAAATTTACCAACACTTGGGTCAAACTGAAACTTCAAAATTGAAATTTCTCGGAAATATGGTCAAAAAAATCAGATTTTGGGAAAAGTTCGCAATTTATCAATAAATTTTGAGCTTAAGCTCAAAATGTGGATTTTTAAATAAAAAGTTAAAAAAAGTGTAATTTTCAAGTTTAAACTAAAAACCTTCAGAAAAAAATCGAATTATTTATTTAAATATATTAACATTTTCGAGTATAAAATTTAGGCATTCAATTTTTAGAAAACAGTTCAAGCAGAAAAAAGTAATTTTTTTTTAAAAAAATCAGCTGAGAGCTACTAATGCTCGCACAATTAAGATTAAGGCACATATGTCGTACTGTACGGAAAAGGAAGTGAAAGCGAGCTAAATCTCCCTTTGAATTTCGTCTTATTTTCCTTCTCAAAAGTGTGCGTTACTACATTAAAAAGCATTGGATATAAAACGGTAGTATTGCTTCGCTTCCCAACATACATATTCGCATCAAGCTTTAGGGTTCGGTACCAATTACTTCAGTGAACAATCAATAGACCAAAATAAATTATTTTTACTTATGTATGAATTTAAAACTTATTTAAATCTAGTGATATAATTAAAAAATAAAAAAGTGTCTGTTTTCAAATACAGATTTTTTCTACAATCAATTGGAATATTTATGGAAGTGGTGACAGTTCGTACTGATTCGATGACTAACACAGTTTATGAGATCACATCAAATCTCTAAAATGTTCGATTCCAACAGTAATTACTGCGTTGCGTGCAATTTAATAAATCTGTGCTAACCCCAAAAATATTCATCTAAATGAAGTAATGTAAAAGACCAATTTGATCTGGATTCTATTCTTCGGCTAAATTAAGTTTTTTTGTTTGACAAAAACAGCACTTATTTTTCCATTTTTTTTCTTAACAACTATTATATATAGAGTGTGTCCCACCGGGAACCCCCACGATCGATATTTGATAAAATACTTATCTAAAAAATGTGAAAATTTAATAACTTGGTAAAATTGGCGAGGCCAACACAACTAAAATATTCGCAAAGTTGTAGTACTTCCCGGTTATACCGGAAGTTGACACCAACAATTTTAAATAAGACACCCTATATATGTTTGCATTTTTGAATTTAACTTGATATTTTAAGGCCACTTTAAATAACAAACATTATTCTTTAAATTCATAGTTATGGAGATAATTGGATTCTTATAAAGAATTTGACAGATGCAAGGTCCCACTAAATTCTTCGTATCTTTTTCCAGAAACTATATATTTATTTCATATCTGGTACGTAAGTAGAACATATATACAGTTATCTTGCACAACTGTCATAATTTCAAAAACATTATACCGAGTGTTGAATTCACGTCTGAACATTTTTGTAAATTCAAACAACGATAATTTTGTTATCTCAAAGGGAACAGCCTATATTTTTTTGACCTATCTTGTCCAGATTTAAATTATTTTTTAATTGATATTGGCATCGTAGGGGTTTCTTTTACAACTTTTAGGAATAATTGCAAGTTTAACTTCTTTTTTTTTATTTCACAGTCATTGAATTCTTATTGAGTAGCATATCAGTGACATAATGAGTAGAAATAAATGAAATGTACTCAGAAAAAAAAATCGTTATCGACAATTAAATTATAAAACAATCAGTCAAATTATTTATAGTAGTTCGTAGTATGTGATAAAGCTAAAATTAAAACATTACTAATCGACATAATTGAAAATGGTCTTTCGACATTTTCATTAGCAACAACAGTTTTCTTCTATCCGATTTCTCTTTGGCAGAGTCGAAATTTGTGACATTTTTTACCATTCACTTTACTGGATTTGATGAGGAAATCACCTTATCTCGATATCGAACACCAAATTTATCACTGTATCACATGTGATATTACCTTGTTACATTGTCAGAAAACACTTTAAAATAATCCTCATTACTAAAAAAGATGATCAGGTATGTTTTCATTTTACCTTCACAGAGTATAAAATAAACTATAAATAATTTAGCAAATGGTTTCTTGATAGTTTAATTCTCAATAGAGATTATTTCTACTCATAATGTCACAGATAGGCGACCCGATAAAAGTTCATTTAAAGAGAAATGGGAAATTAATGGCAAAAAATTGCAATTATTTCTAAAAGTTGTAACAGCAACCCTTAGAAAGCCTATTTCAGATAAAAGATGATTAAAATCTACATAAGATAGGTGTTTTATTTAAAATAACAAAGATATCGCTGTTTGAATTTATCAAAATGTTCAGACGTGAATTCAACACTCAATATAATGTTTTTGAAATTATGGGAGTAGTGCAAGGTAGCTTCGTATGTATTGTATTCAAATACCAAATGTAGAATTAATATCTTATTTCTAGAAAAGGATAAAAGAATTTCGTTGGACCTTGCATATGTTAAATTTTTTATAAAAATCCAATTATCTCAAAAACTATAAATTTTAAGAACAATGATTGTTATCCAAAGTGGCCTTAAAATATTAAATAACATCCAAAAATGCAAAAATATATATATTTAAATTAACGAAGTTGGTGTCAACTTCCGGTATAACTGGAAGTACTACAACTCTGCGGATATTTTAGTTGTGTCAACCTCGATGCCGGCGATTCCCGGTGGGACACACTGTATATTATCAAAATTCCCATCTACCTTTTCGAGTGTAGGGATTCCATTTTACAATTTGCTATAGAAATTATTTGTACACGAATCCTGCCTATCTCTTTTTGTCCAATGCCAGTTTTCTTGCCTCACTTCATGGCAGGCTCCGTTCCTTTAGTATATTCCCAATTACATTACTCCGGTTTCTGAGAGATCTTCCTCTTCGTCTATTTGCGTGTATTTAGGTTTCCCAGATTCTTCTCACTTGTCTTTCGCTGTGCAGTCTTGTCATATGGCCCCACCATTTTAACTTATTCCTCTCTATAGTTGTTACAACGGGTTCGATTTCTAGCTCTTGTCTGATGTCCTTATTTCGCCTTTGGTCTCTTCTCGTTATCTTTAGTACTCAACGATGATATTTCATTTTCGTCGCTTGTAATTTGCTTTTTTGTGCTTTAGAAAGTATTGCTGATGAGATTTTTTTATTTATTTCCGTTTCACTTTTTTCTTTATCGTTTATTGTCACTCCCAGGTATTTAAGTTCTCGAACTTGTTCTAATTTTGGTCTCCTACTTTAACATTTATATCTTCATTCTGATTTGAGATGACCGTTTCAGGGCTTGGTGCCAGATATTTAAATTTCTTTGTAGATCTTCACTGGAGCTAAATATCACAAGGTCGTCTGCAAACGGGCTTTCCGAAATCATTACTGGTGTCATGTTCAAGTAGCCCAATTTCACTTCGTCTTGTTTTCTTTGCTATGTTTTCCATCACTGTTATAAACAGTAAGGGGCTTAACCCTCCCCCTTGTCTTAAACCATCTCGTGTATCAAAAGTACATATTTTTGTGTATTCGTGTATAGACTTTTTATTGCTTCGATTAGCTTTGGGTCTGCGTTTCTTCTTTTCAGGCTTTCCCATAATATTTTTCTAGATACTCTATCAAAAGCTTTTTCAAGATCGATAAAAGATATATATTTTTCCCAGAGACTAATTCTTCCCAATTTTTCTGTAGGGTTTTGAGTATCAACTCTCTAATTGTAAAGATGTGGTCTTCTATGCTATACCCTTTTCTAAAGCCGCTTTGACTATCTAGTATTTCTTCATCCACTTCTATTCGTAATCTGCTTTCTAATATTCTTTCATATATTTTCCTTACTATGCTTAGGAGTGTTATACCTCTGTAGTTCCTACATTCCATGCAATCTCCATTTTTGTAAATTGGGGGAATGGCTCCCATTTCCCATTCTTTGGGGACTGTTTTTTCAGCCCAGGCTCTTCTGAAAACTGTTAGTATTAATAGCATACCATTTATACATAGGTATTTAATCATTTCAGGTGTGATTTTATCGTGTTCTGCTGCCTTTTCTAGTTTTATATCCCCAATTGCTTCTTTAATCTCATCTATCTTTATTTCTTTACTTAAATTTACTTCTTGGTGTTCTCTCATTGTCGTTAATTTCCATATTGTTGTCATCACTTTTTATGCGGCTTAATAAATCTTCAAAATATTTTTTTTTTGTTATCTTCCACTTTTCTTCCAAAATCTTCCCATGATTGTTTCTTCGCATTAGTTATTAGTTTTTTAACTTCTCTCTGTTTTTTGTAGCCAGCATAAGCTTCTTCTACTATCCCACACTTTCAACGACATGCAGAAAAACTAAATGCTCTGAAAAGAGAAGCAGAGAAAGTGGGTCTATCTCGGAAGCGTAGTCAATCATATGGGTGCCACTGACACAGATATGGACGAGTGAATTATGAAAGCATGCAGAGCGTTTCGATTATTGAATACAATTTGGCGTTCTAGAACCTATAAGTACTAAACCAAAATTCGCATATTTAATACAAACGTAAAATCAGTGATACTTTACGGGTGTGAAACTTGGAAGACTACTAAGGCAATAACCAACAAGCTGCAAGTATTTGTTAACAGGTGCCTATGCAAAATAATGCGTATTTGGTGGCTTAATACAATTACAAATGAAGAACTTTGGAGCAGAACTAAGCAGGAAAGAATTGACTTAGAGATAAGGCGAAGAAAATGGGGTTGCCTGGGACATATAATCTGTAGCAACCAAAACAGTATTGTCCGTAAAGCCCTGAAATGGAATCCACAAGGCAGCCAAGGAAGAGGAAGTCCAGAAATGATATGGAAATAAAACAAATGGTCTATAATCGGACCAGATGGCGAATTTTCGTAGAGGCCCATAAAATTCAAGGATTTAAAAGTTGGTATAAAAGAAAAAAATTAGACCCACCCCTACTCAAATTAGGGGTTGCAACCCTTTGGCATAACCGATACGTTTTTAGAAGCACATTTTCATGGGAAATAAAGTAGCAATGGTTTTACCGAAAAATTCCAATTTATTCTTGAGATATTAAAGAAAAACTGTTTTTGGGGGTTATCTTTAGGGGGTGGGGAGTTCACCACCTAAATCACAAATTTAGCATCTAAACAATTGTTGATACATTATTTTGATGAAATATCAACATATAATAAGTTAAAGGTGAAAAAATAAATGTTTTGGTTCGCAATCTAATAATGAACAAATCCATGGGGTTCTCCAAGGGTCGTAAAAATAGGGGCGTTACGTTATTTCACTGTAAATGCAAAATATATTTCAAAATAATCATTATAAAAATAAAATTAAAAACATATGCTGTGTTTTACTTTCCATATCACTGTACAGAAAAAAATTAACTCAAGGGGTAAATCACCCCTTTCAAGGATTTTTTTTGCAAAACCCCGAGACAGGTCAATTTTATTTTTTAGTGTTTTTAATAAAATTATGAAACTTGATAAAATTCAGTTGTTCAAAAGTTGATATTTAAGAAAAAAATGAAACTCACTCCCATAAAAATTAGGGGTAGCAACTTTTTAACATAACCAATATGTTTTTAGGAGCGCTTTTTATGAGAAATAACAGAGCGTTTGTTTCATAAAAAAATTCTAATTAACTCTTGAGTTATTAAAGAAAAACTGTTTTTTGGGGTTAACTTTAAGGGGTGGTTTCACCACTTAAATCGCCGAGTTAGCATCTAAAAAAAAAAACGTGTCCAATATTTTGTTATGTACTATAACATATCACAAAATGAAAAAAATCGGTGGGGTACACCTCGGGTACTTTCCTTGTAAGGAATCTTGGGAACCTATTATAATTATTATTATCAGTTCTGTCTGTCTTAGCGACGTTGTATTGCAGGTATCGGTCAATTGACAAGATACTGCTCATCTACTGCGAGTTTAGATTTAGAAACTCCCGGACTATTACACAAGTATTGAGTATTACTGCCTTCTGAAGTTGGATGTATATGCTGCCAGGTAGCTCTAGTTGTCTTAGACTGGCTAAGAGATGCTTAGGTATTACTCCTGTGGTTGATATTATTATTGGTATTATATGAACCTCATTTTGCTTCCACATAGATTTAATCTCATTCGCTAGCTGTTGATATTTGGTTGCCTTCTCTGTATAGGTTTTCAGGAGGTTATGTGTGTTTGGAACTGCAATATCTACTAGGTACGTGATAGCCGTGGCCTTAGCTGTAAGAATGATATCAGGTCGGTTACATGGTATGGTCTTATCCGTTAGTACGGTGCGGTTCCAATACATTTTATAATTTTCATTTTCCAGGACACTCTCTGGATTATATTTATAGTAGGGTGAGCTATCTTCTTTCAGCTTGTACATGTTGGCTATTTTCTGATGGATAACTTTTGCCACTTGATCATGTCTTGTAAGATATTCACTAGCAGCTAGAGTTTTACAACTTCCGGTAATATGCTGGATGGTTTCAGGTGCCTCTCTACACTTCCTACATTTGTCATCATTTAGGGGTTCTTTAAGGATGTATTTTCTGTAGTTTTTGGTGTTTATTACTTGATCCTGAATAGCGATCATAAATCCTTCAGTTTCAGCAAATATATCCGCGCGAGTTAACCAGCTGTTCGACGCATTCATGTCTACATGATTCTGGGCCAAATCGCTCGGGTGCCGTCTGTTAAGAGTTTTCTGGATCCATTGTTCAATGATCATTTTGCTGTAGCTATCATCTTCTAGCGTGTCAGAGTGTACAAGTGCATTATTTTTCAGGTCTAGGGGCGTATAGGCTTCGTCAGACTTTATCACTGCTTGGTGTAGGCCAGATGTTTTTTTATGATAAAAATAGTACTGCAGAGTCCTTATTTGTTTGTCACACAGTTGAAGAATGTCTATAAGACCACGTCCTCCTTGTTGACGTGGTATAATTATTCGATCACTTGGAGCTCTAGGATGATGAATTCGGTGCTTCGTTAAGAGAGTGCGAGTTTTGGTCTGAATACCTTGCAGGTCTGTTTGTGTCCAGTTAACTGTCCCAAATGTATATGTTAATACTGGTACTGCATATGTGTTAATAGCTTTAAAGGTGTTTTTACCAGTTAATTTTGATTGGAGTATTGCTCTGACTCTTTTTATGTATTCCGCTATGGTTCTTTCTTTAACCTCTTTATGTTTAATTCGTTGTGATTGCAGTAGACCTAGATATTTGTAAGTGTCTTGTTCACTCATTGGGTCTATGTAGGTTTCTTCCACAGTTTTATATCTTTTAGGTTCACACTTTCCCTGATTTATACTCAGCGTCTTGTATTTGTCAAGACCAAATGACATCTGGATATCACTAGAGAAAGTTTCTGTGAGATGGAGCAGCTGTTGTATTTGTCTATCTGTGGATCCATATAGTTTGATATCGTCCATGTACATTAGATGTGTTATGCGGTGTTTTATAATGTGGCCATTTTTGATTGGAAATCCATAATCACTTCTATTCAGCATGGACGACAGTGGATTTAAAGCAAGACAAAACCATAGTGGGCTTAAGCTGTAGCCTTGAAATATACCTCTACGGATCTTTATGGGGTTACACTTGATACTGGTGCTGCCAAGATTTAAGTGTGGGGTAGTCTGCCATGCTTCCATTAAATGTTGCAATGTTTCAATTATGCTGGGATCAATTTTATAGATGCGGAGGCATTGAATAAGCCAGCTGTGAGGCACTGAGTCGAAAGCTTTTCTATAATCAATAAAGGCAGTGTATATATTGCGATATTTCCGGATGGCCTGCTGGGATACCACGCTGTCAATTATGAGTTGTTCCTTGCATCCTTGTGACCCTTTAATACATCCTTTCTGCTCTTCAGCCAATATGAAATTCTTTTCCAAATACTGGTAAATCTTTGCTGAAATACATGATGTGAAAATTTTATAAATACTGCTCAGACATGTGATCGGGCGGTACTTTGACGGGTCGTGGGTGTTTTTGTCTTTTGGTAGCAAGTAAGTGATGCCTGCAGACAGGTACGCTGGTATCTGGTCTGGGTTTTTTAAAAAGTTATTGAAATGAAATGCAAGGAGTTCATGTGTTGCTGTGAAGCGTTTAATCCAAAAATTGTGAATTTTGTCTAAGCCAGGAGCTTTCCAATTATGTGTTGAGTTTATTGCTTTACCGAGCTGATCTACGGTGATCACACAGTCGTCCATGGGAGTCAAGTTGGCCAAATATTTTTGTTCACATTTTATCCATGCGGCGTTCTCATTGTGTTTGTTCTGACTCGACCATATACCAGACCAATAGGTTTCTATTGTCCTCGCATCGGGCACTTTGTTTTCCTCGGTTTTTTGTTTGTTAAGATTACGATAGTATAACTTTTCATTGGTGTTAAATAGTTTGTTTTGATGTTTTCTTTGCCTGGCCTCCCTGTATCTCCTTAGTCTTTGGGCCTTAACTAACAGCCGCTGTTTTAGAGCGGCGAGCATTTCCAAGGTTATTATTATTATTATTATTATTATTATTATTATTATTATTATTATTATTATTATTATTATAAGCTTCTTCCATTTTTCTAAATAAGTACGTTTTCCATTTTTCTTTCTTGGTTTTAATTAGCATTTTTATATTTCTGTTCCACCAAGTCGTTTGTTTCCTGTTTTCATTTTGTCTACCTGTGCCACATGTTTTTCTTGCTGCGTCTTGGATTATATCCTTAAATATTTGCCAGATTTCCTCTATGTCCATATTTGCTCGCTGGTCTGTCATCTTTTCAATGTTTCCATCCACATAGGCTTTATACTTGTTTGCAATTTCTTTGATATCTTTCAATTTATACGTTTTAATTTTTTCGTATTCATTCAACCTATTTTTTCGTTCCTTTCTGTTCTTCTAATTTGGCCACGAGCATATAATGGTCGGAGTATAATTCTGGACCTCTCTTCACTTTTATAACCTTTATTGTTCCTCTTTTACTTTTCTTTATTATTATGTAGTCTATTATTGATTTTTCTGTTCTGGTTACTGCCTCCCTAGTGATTTTGTGGATTTCTTTGTGTTGGTAGAATGTGTTTGCGATAATTAGCTCATTTTCGTTGCAATAGTCAATAAATTTTTTACCATTTTTTGTTTTTGACACTCTTTTCTTCTCCTATAACTTCCGTGGTAGTGCCATCTTTTGTTTCCACTCTAGCATTTAGATGGCCGACGACAATTAAGGTCCTTTACTATTTTCTACTGATATTGCCATATCTTTTCAAATTTCTATTTTTTTACTTTCCAAGTTAATACTTTGACTTTTTAAAAAGGTTCGGTTTAATATTGTGACTATTCAAACTTTTTAAATTTTAATTCTTTTGGATTTTCGAAAATTTCGGTTTGTTTTGAAAACTAGAATATATTTCAAGATTTCAACTTTTTTTAAAATGTCTAGTTTTTTTGAAAATCTTGCCCTCTGCAAAATTTTGACAGTAGATGAATTTCAATATTTTTTCAAAATTCTAGATTTTTTATTTGGAACTGAACTTTCCAGAAAAATTCCGACATTTTTGGGAATTTGGGAATTTTTAAAAATTTTGTCATTCCATTTTCAAAGTTATGTCGAAAATTACCCCTTTTTCAAAATTGTCATATTTTCAAAATTTAATTTTTTTTGTGTTTTGGCAATTCAAATTTTCATAATTTTAAAATTTCAACCAACTTTAAGAATTTGACTATTTTTTTTGAAAATTTGTATTATCGAGTTTATTCAAATTTTCGATTTTTTTTTGAAAATATTGGCTTATTAAAATTTAAAACTTTTTTTTTGTAATTCGTTTTTTTTTAAAATTTTGACACTTCTTCAGTAAACAGCACGTGATTTAAAATATTTCCTTCATACATTCACAAAACTCAAAATTTTTCTATGAATATTTATATATGAATATTCATAATCGTTTAATAATATCTCGAGTATTAAAGCCACCTTTTAACACACAGTTTGTTTCAAAATATATCACATTGTCCACAATTCAAGATTAAATATCACCATTTGTAAAATGATTTCATTTTAGATAATGCTGTAAGCACGGCTTGAAAAAAAAAAGAATTTATCCACATTATTGTCAATAGTGATGGAGACGTGGAAATCATATATCGATATTTTGAAAACATCGATTCATCGTTTAGAAATTTTAAATACCTTGCGTCTGTCAAATTTTTTATAAAAATTCAAATATTTTAAAAACTATAAATTTTAAGAAAAATGTTTTTTATGCAACCTAATCTTAAAATATTAAATAAAATCTATAAATGCAAAAATATATGAGGTATCTTATTTAAAATAAGGAAGTTGGTATCAACTTCCGGTATAATCGAAAGCACTACAACTTTAGCTAGGTTGACCTCGTCGACTTTCCTAAGTTGACAAATTTTCAAATTCTCTATATAAGTACTTTGCCACATATTGATCGCGGCGATTCCCGATGGGTCACACTGTATGCCATATATATTTTGTTAAGTAAAATTATAAAGATATAGAAAATGCAAAAGGGATTGTAGCATTGGTCATTTTTTTTTATATTATGTTAGTTAAATTTCAAGAGATTCAAAATTTTTTTAGCAATCTGCCTACGTTTTTTTAAGACGCACATGCCCTGTGAACAGAATGATTTACAAAAAAAGAAGTAATAACAATAAAAAAATAAATTACAAATACGTTCGCAAATGTGCTATTGACATTTTATATATTTTAGGTGGCGTTTAAGGTATTAATACCATACGGTTCAAACTTTAAACGATCGCGAGTTTTCAGCGTGCCATTATTTTCATTTCAACAACCGTTATGTTTCAAACTTGAGTAAAATCGATGTAATAACTTGTCGAGTCAGGTAGAAATTTATGTTAGAGATGGTTATCGCTCGAAATGCCCAATGAATTTTCTTCGAGCAAATGCATTTTGCTTCTCCATTATGGAAAGACATAAATCCACCTATGCGAAATGCAGGATCCTATTAGAAAATGAAAATCCATTCATTACACAGTCCTTGGTGTCTTATTAAATACTAGCTACTTTGCGTTAACGTATCTACTTCTAACTGGGTTCTACGGCCCAATATATCAACTCTTAATTGCTCTCATTACCATCTTAATCAGCTGAACAACATATTTTTTTCAAGTTATACTAATATATAATTGTTTATTTTGTAATCAACTATATTAATATATTTGAAGCGTCCAAGTATTTGTCTGTCTATCGACTAATCTTTTGTCCTGGCTAATATCGGAAACTGCTAGGTCGCTTTAAATGAAACTTTTAGTAAAATGTACAGTATTTTCAGGGGTACCTTTTAGGTAAAATTCAATCTTTCACCACAAAAAACTCAACTGTGCTAATAATTTTATTTAAGGCTAATAACATTGTGAGCCATCTACAATTCTAATAAGTGCTCAAATAGGGAGCGCGAACGTTTGAATCTATTATATTCTATTGAAATCAAATGAGAAAATATTTTATTTAGGAATATCATGTTGTAAGAGCTTGCGCAGATAAAGTACTAGGGGCCAGCTAGTATTCTAATAAAGAGAAAACGTGTTGAGTAACCGGGAGGACATTGGTATCTTGAGATTTTGGATGACATTTTCGCACACTTCCAAGGTGTGATTGAACCATATTTTTTTAAAAGGTGTGATGGAATAGCCGCAAACGTCAACTCAGCTTGATTGCTGTTGATGAGCTGCACAACCTTTGGTTTTAATATATGCCTCATCACACATAGTAAACGAAACAATGCAATTATAGAAAACAGAATATGAAAGTCGCATATTTTATTAAATGGATGGGTTATTTGCATAGAAAATATGTGAGGCAAAACTGCAAAGAAAATATGTTTTTTTTTTCAAAAAAAAACTTTCGCAAAAATATGTAGATCATTCTTTAATTTAAAATCATTTTAGCATATTAAGGCTACTTACTGAAATAATTTTCCTATCCAAATTAACCTTTAAATTAGTGTTAGATTTATCAGGGGCAAAAACGATAAAATCCTGTCGTACTTAATGCAGAAAGCCCCAAATACCATTGACAACTAGTGTTCAAAACACCCAAATTAAAAAATAATTGCTTTCACGAAGAGAAGGAAGCTAAACCTAACAGCTCCCACTATGAATGAAGTCCAAATTAACTTCTTAAGCGAAACTAAATATCTAGGAATAGTTCTAGACCAAATGCTCTCCTGGAATCCTTATTGACTCGAATGATCAAGCGAACCTCGACAGTGTGATGGATGTGCCGCAGGCTACTCAACAAAACCTGAAGTCTGAAACCTAAAATGATCTACTGGTCATATAGAATGAAAATTACACCCCTGATGACATACGCTTCTTTAGTATGGTGGCCAAAAATAACGAAAAAAACAGCACAAAACCAACTGAACATAGTTCAACGGTATGCATGTCCGGGCAAAACAGGCGTAATGAGCACCTGCCCAACAGAAATAATGGAGGTAATGTAAGGTCTAACTCCTGTTCACATTTAAGTGAAGAGGAAGGCGATTAAAGGAACCTCAAGATTACTAAAATTAAAACAATTTAAAGATGGAGTCTTTGCCGGTCACATGGGAAGCTTCAAGGAATGTAGCCCTGTGATTTTAGCAAGATCGGTTGATTATATGCAACCAAGGTACGAATTTGATCATTCTTTTGAAGTGGACCTAAATAGCCATATGGATGCTTAATCAGTACTTGAAGAAAAACATAAATTATCCATCTGGTTTACAGATGGCTCAAAGGCAGCACATGAAACTGGAGTGGAAATGTATGATCCTAACTATAGGTTCTCTAAAGCCTGAGAAAAAGACCCAACTGTCTTTCAAACTGAAATACATGCAATAGAACTCTGCGCCTACGAGTGTCTTCAAAGAAATCTGGAACAAAAATCTACATTAACTCTGACAGTCAAGTGGCAATAACTCTCAGCAGTTGCATTGGCAAATCCAAACAGTTTTGGAACTGTCAGCAAACTCTAAAGCAACTGAGAAAACACAACAGGATCAACCTGCCAGGCCACAAAGTAATACAAGGGAATGAAACTGCGGACCAACTCGCTAGAGAAAGATCTTCATCGTCATTTCTTGGACTTGAACCGGCTTCTGATTTTTCTAAAAGTCAAATCAACAATAAGGTCAAAAAATGAAAAGGAAAGTCAACAATTTACCACTGAAGGTTATATCCAGGACTACAACAGGCGAAAAGATTCATATCTGGAACGCTTGAAAAGACAAAGGTCTACTTAGAACTCATTAAATCTGAATCGAGGATACTAACCGGCCTCTTAACACATTGCCCTATGAGGTGTTACCTTAAGCTGAAACATACCTATGTCGCTTTTGCGTAGAAACTGCGGAGACTGCAGAAATGTGCTATCCAAGTGCTATGCGCTTGTTCTCAAAAGGCACATTCTTCTAGGATGGACGTCCTTTGACCGATGTCTTATTTCTCGAGATGTCAAATAACAAATGCCGCTATATTTTGGAATATGGGATATAAATACTTAGATCTTACTCCAAATTCGAATGATAATTCATATTTCATTTCACTCATACTCGCTTTAAAATGAATGATCGCTTTTAGTAGAAGTTCCCAATTGCTTCGAGTTATTGAATGATTTTCCACCTCTCGGCCACTTTAAAGTGTGGAATATCTCCAATATCACTCATATTTAAAATAATTGTATTAAAACAAATGCTCTCTGTCATTCGGTAGGAAGTGCACAGCAGTGTTGCGCTATTATATACGAAACATCATTTATTTTTTATTTGCAATTATCTAATGATCAACTATACGACTATAATCCAAATATCTCGATTATATGTCTCATAATCGTCCAACAGTAATATTTTGCAAAAAAATTCCAGGGGCGGATAACACTACTTTTAACGCAAAAAACCATCACGGAAACGAAAAAATCTTTTAATAGGTATTATGCTCAATCTTCTTTGTCACTTAAAAGGTTTTACAAGTGGTTTACCGAGTTTCCTTGTGGTAGAACAAGCACGGAAGACGCTCCTCCCCCAGGACGTCCAATTGAGGTAATCCAGAAATAATCACGAGAATCCACGATATTGTCTTAGGAGATCGATGAAGATAGAAATAGCCAGCACTATAAATATCTCATATGAACGAGTTGCCAATATATTGCATGAACATTTGCATATGAAAAAGTTTTCCCCAATATGGGTGCCGCGTTTGTTGACAATTGACCAAAAACGTGAAAGAGTGACACTTCCCCAGGCTAATTTGCGGCTATTTGAACGAAACCTAGATTAGTTTTTCCGCCGTTTTATCACTGGAGATGAAACATAAATTCATTATTACACACTATAAACAAAACACGGACGCTGGTGGCAGTACTCCGAAGAAGGACAAGATGTTCCATCAGTAGGTAAAATTATGGCTACGGTTTTCTGGGACGTACAAGGTATAATCTTAATTGATTTCTCCTAAAAATTGAAGACAATAAATGGAGAGTATTACCCTACACTCTTGGACCAATTAAGTCAAGAAATCAAAGCAAAACTGTCTCATCTTGTCAAGATGAAAATTTTGTTTCACCACGATAATACTCCTATCCATTCTTTTACCATTGCAAAGGTCAAACTGTTGGAGTTACGCTACAAAATTCTTCCCCATTCACCATATTCTCCTGACCTAGCTTCAAGTGATTTATTTCTTTTTTAAACATGAAAAAATGGCTTGGGGGATCAAGATTTGGAACTGATTTGGAGGTTACCTCCACAACTAATACGTATTTTGAGGGCATTGGAAAAGATTACTACAAAGTGGAAATCAAAAAACTCCAGCATCATCTAACCAAGTGAATCAGCTCTAAATTAGGATTACGTTGAAAAATAAATAACACTTATTCGAAAAAAGTAACTCTTTGTTTAATTTTTACCGGACTTATCAATTCACCCTCGTATAGTTTCTTTGCATTAGAAATTCCTGTCAACACTTAAACGTGAAATACTATTAGATCTTGAAACGAAGGTTAACAAACATTTGACATCTTGACTATTCGCGGAATGTTATGAAATCCAATAAAATCTTTAGTGAAATCATCAAGGGGTTAGTTGTATTAATTTGCATGGTAAATATGTACCCTTTTATTTATGTTTCATGAAAGACTTCCTGCCGAGCAACATTGTGTACATAAACCTTATAATCTTAAGTGCTTTTAAACTCAACTCAAAAATTAAGCGAATTTCCTGAAATGAAACTCCAAATATAGAGGTTGATTCAATATTGGATGCACATCATTTTGTGAGCACATTTTTGGGGTCAAAATAGGATTTTTTCTTCCTGTAAACAAGTGTCCTAAAATGCACCCCCTCCGAGTTACAGTGATCGTCTCCGGTAGCTTACGTACAGAAGAATGGTGGGCTGTATCGAAGAGAAAGCGGGGGGCATTTTCAATATTCGTTATAAAATAATTATTGCAATTTATTAAATAATCCAAAATGCCCCCTAAGCTTCATTAGATTTAGATGATGATTATTTTGGTAAAACTCTTATTTAGTTTTCAAAAGTCATCATTTTCAAAGCAGTGCCAGGCTGAACAGATTGAGCATCATGGTCAGAAAACCTAGACAGCACCCCTAACTTTTCTAATGACCAAAAAGGGTCTTCAATTGATATTTCTCTAATAATTTCAATCGACCAAAATTTTAAAAAAAAGTAGAACCTTCGTCATTATTCCCAAAAGGCATCTCTTATAGTATCCTTCTGACATTCTTAACATTTCAGGTTTTTAGCTGGTCACCTAGTGTGTGGAACTTGTTTTCAACATGTAAGGTAAAATATTTAAAAAAAAGTTTAGCCGAAATTTTTCAAAGGAAGTTAAAATTCACAATACACACAAAACATTCAACAAAAAGTCGACCTTTTCGGAAAAAAAATCAAAATCTCAACATTTTGAGTAAAAACAGAACATTTAAAGAACTAAAATTTTTTAGAAAACGTCAAAATTTTGATTAAGATTTCAATCTCAAAAATTGTAAAAATTGATGAAAATTTAAAAAAAAAAACAGAAATTTGGGAGATTTTGGGAATAAGTCAATATTTTAAACCTGAAATTTTTATAAAAAAGTCAAAATTAAAAAAAAGTAAAAATTTTGAACTGCCAAATTTTTCAAAAATTCGACATTTTCAATAAAAGTCAAAATTTTCAAAAAGAGTCGAATTTTTAGAATAAAGTTAAAATAATATTTAGAAAAATTAAATATTTTTAGAGAAAATAGAAATCTTTAAGAAAATCCAGATTTTGGAAAGAAAGTCGTTTTACTTAAGACAACTTCGAAATTTTCAAAAAAATTGAAAACTTCGAGAAAAAGTCGAAGTTTTGAAGGAATCGAAGTTTTTAAATTATAAGTCAAAATTTTGAGTAAACGCCAGAATTTTCAAAATTTACCTGAATCAAAATATAGAGAAAAAGTGGAAAATTTAATAAAGTATTGAATTTTTAAAATAGGTCAAAATTTTTGGACAAACGCAAATATGGATATTTCAAAATTTTGAAAAAATGGGAATTATAAAGGTAGAAATTTCAAAAAATTTGAAATAAAAAGTAAGATAGACACTTTTAAACACATCGCAATTTTCAAAAAAGTCCAATAAAAAAAATCGAAATTTTCAAAGAAAGTAGAATTAAAAAAGAGATGTTTAATCTTAAAATATAACACAAAAAACTCAAATACTACTTACCTACTTTGTTCCGTTTCTTCTGAGTGGAGTTCCATAGATAAAGAGAAAAGAAAAAGTGAGAAATAAACTCCTACTTCATATTTTTTATTCCTAAATGGAAAGTTATAAGCAAATATTAGGCCCTTTTTCGTTACATGTACTACCGATTCTCTAGACAAGAAGAATTGTTTATCTCTTCTTGCTACCGGATTCATTCCATCCTTGTTGGCACTAATGTTAATAATATTTAAATATATGGCGCCAACATTTTAATTCTAATAAAATCAGTTATTTAAATTTAAAAAAAAGTGAAAATAATCAAAAAGGACGAAATAAAAAAAAATGGAAATATTAAAAATGTAAGAAAATTCCAGAGGAAATATAAATTATGTAAAAAAGTCGAAAGTTGTACCTGTCAGCTTATAACAAGTTATCTATCGCTCTTTTCTGACTGCGTCCTCATGCCAACGACCCTTCATATGAGGCCAAATTTTTAACAAAGAAACGCATCATCTTGATCGCTTCTGGCAAATTTCCTACCATTATTCCACCCACAAAGCAATTCACCTAAAAACTCTTTTTAAGGAAAAGGAAACGCGGTGATTACAGTAGGACACGTGTTGAGTTTATCAGACGGGCATTTTAACGGAGATTACCCTCGTCTGGATAAATTCCTTTTTAGAAGGAAGCCTCCCCGATGTAAATACCTCAATTAAATGCTCCCCGCTGATGCTCAACCATCGCAAATAGATTGGTAAAAAAATTAGGGCGAGAAAAAAACCGGCGTCTTCCTCATTCTTTCAACTTGAATATCAGACGGGAAAATTGGAACAAAATCAAGGAAGTTTCGAATCTCTGGGGTAGATCATTAATTAAAACAGTTGAGCGGTAGTGTGCTTTTATTTTTCTAATTCTTGTCTTAACGTCTATTTGTTTGCGGACTAAGAACTTGAAGTCAGGAATATTGGGTTAATTTTAATTTGAAGGCCTTGCTATTATGAAAAAATTAATCTGCTATATACAACACCTACTATATAAAATCGATTCCAAATCGCTTAGCATCGAATTACTTAAAGAATTAGTATTAGTCAAGGTTGAGTGTGCTTTAGTAGGCGTTTCCTGAATATCATACAGTTCCTTGAACTGCTCAAATACCCCCATGATTGATAAAGCTTTCTTTCTCAAATTGAATAAAAAAAGTTGTATGAGACAGGGGGATTAAAGGATTTTTCATCAGGAACTCACTCTCTTCACGCTACCCTCGCATTCTATCTAATTTAGAAAAATTTACATTTCCTGTTATACGCACCGTAGGAATCTACGTATTACCATGTTATACATTTTTCGCTTTCAAAGCAGCCTCAAATGATTTCAGTCGATATAAATTGCAAATATTGCTTAAATCTCTGAATGGATCTGTATTTCTTCATTTATGCATGCGAATTTATTTTCGTATGCCATTAGGCAGGGATTTGCAGTTTATTGACAGCTGCTGCTGTCGTTTACCAATAAATAAAAAAAGTGTAACGTATGATCGGACGTTTGTTAATATGTGTATGTCTTTTTAATTTTTTTAATTTTATATCCTTATTTAAGAAGGCGGTTCATCGCCATCTATCCTTGTTTCCTCATCCTACTCTCGGTATTTGAAGACCTAATGGGATTACCTTTTGTGAGTGGATTGAACTTGAAAAAAATCATTATAAGTAAAGAGCTGATTATAAAAAACTTGCATATGCATGCGTAAATGTATTTCAGTTTGAAAGATAGTTAAGTCTTTTCATAAGGCTTTAGAGAACCTATAGTTAGGGCCATAAATTCCTACTTCAGTTCCATGTGCTGTCTTTTTGATCCATCTGTAATCAGATGGATAATTTGGGTTTTTTTAAGGTCTTTATTGATCGTCAGTGTTGCTATTTATGTCCACTTTAAAGAAATGATCAAATTTGTATCTGGGTTGCATATAATTTACCGATCTTGCTCAAATTACAGAGCTACATTCCTTGAGAATTCCCATGTGACCAGCGAAGTCTCCTTCTTTGAATTGTTTTAATTGCGGCTTCTTTGATCGTCTTTTTCTTTAGTTAATGGTAAAGAGGAGTTTGCCCTAGTATTACCCCCATTGCTGCTGTTAGACAGGTGTTCATTGCGCCTGTTATGCCCAGACATGCGTACCTTTGAACTATGTTCAGTTAGTTTTATGCTGTCTTTTTAGTTATTTTGAGACACCATACTAAAGAAGGCTATGTGATCAGGGGTGTAATTATCATCCTATACGGCCAGTAGATCATTTTCGGTTTCAGACCCCAAGTTTTGCTAAATAGTCTGCGGCACGTCCAGAGCGCTGTCGTGGCTCGCTTATTTATTCAAGTCAAATCAGGATTCCAGGCAAGCTTATGGTCTAGGACTATTCCTAGATATTTAGTCTCGCTTGAGAAGTTGAGTTGAACTCTATTTATAGTGGGAGCTGTTATTTTTAGCTGTTCGTGAAAGGAATTATTATTGTTTTATTTGTATTTACACTTAACCCTTGTTTTGAACAGCAGCAGTCAACTGTGTTTAGGGCTTTTTGCATTAAATCTGATAGGATATTATCGTTTTTGCCTTTGATAATGACATTTATATCATCTGCATGACCTATTGCTTCAAAGCCCGAGTAATGCAGTATATTTAGGAGGTCATCAACCACGATGGACCACAGCAGTGAAGATAAAACACCTCCTTGGAGACAACCCCTTGCTGCGCTCACTATGACTGAATCAGTGCCTAAAGTTGCTTTGATTCTCCTACCATTTAACATGGAGACGATTCAGTCGATAATAGGTTTCTCAAAATCTTTTTTGTTAGCCTAAATGATGTTACCTTAATTAAAGTCCTTACTTTTTAAGAATGTAATCTTTACAGGTAAAGTGAGCAACTAACAATTGTTATCAAAATTATGGCGCCGACTTGTGGGAGCCCAGTTCTCAGACTTCTTCTAAGTAATTAACCTACAACCAAAAAATTTTAAAATAAACAGTACTCGTTATAAGCATATATTTGTATTTCTTATTTCGTAATTTTAGCATTTGCGTGTTGTCTTTTATTATATTTATATCTTGTAGTAATTGCAGTGCAAAAATGTCGAGTATTGAATATAAATACGTGAATTCGACTCTAGCTCAAGTTAGTCTGGGACAAAGGCGTTATTTTGCCAATTTTACAAAAATATTGTAAGTGGGTAAATACTACACGTATTTAGCTCATATAATGTCACATTACATTATACAGTGGCGGACACAATTAGATTGCCTCCTTGATTTAGTAATTAAATTTTCAGTTTTTAATTTGGTTGGAGCAATGTATTTTTAGTGATAATATATTCTTAAATATTTTGAATTTTCTACAAGATAGTTAAAAGTAATTGAAGCCACTCTTTTTGTGGTAACTTTTATCTTGATAATTTTGTTAAAATATTTCTATCCTCATTTAAAAAAACGTGAAGGTTATGTAAATACTCAAACTTTCACAAAATATGGCATTAAAATATTCGTCATAAAAAATAAAAAGCGATTCTTAGCAATTTTAAAATACCGTAACAATTCACTTAATGTTTGACTTTTGATATAATTTCGGTATGTACAGAAGAAAAAAGTAAATTAATAATAACAACATACCTAATGCTATTAAAATTTGAAAGAAGAGTTGCTCTTTTTATATTTATAATTTTTGAGATAATATGCACCAAAAAATGTTAATTTAGAAAAATGTTGATATACAGATAAGGAAAATTTTTCATTGTCCATGTAAAACGCTAAGAATTGTCCCTTCCATAGTTTTCTATGGCCGCTGAACGTATTCCCCTACTTTGACGCAGCATGCTCGTATCTTCCAGTTTAGATGTTAGAAAAAACTCGTCGAGAGTTTTACAACAGACTGGAATATTGTTTAGCACAGTCCGGTGGCCTATTTGAACTCCTTATATTGTAATATTTAAAGAGTTATTATGTTATATTCTTCATTAAAGTTATTATTTATTTTGTTTAGGAAATCTGGTTTATTTATGTTGGTTATCAAAGAATATTAGTTTTATTTTGCCTCAGACGTTGATTAAATCAACGGACTAAAAGAACAAGCAGCATGTGGTACGCAAATTTTAATAAAATTGTTGCCTGCTAGTAGTAATCCCGTAACAAAACACTTAAGAAGTTATGATGTACTACTGAAATCTCCACCAGCACTGATCGCTGCGTTCTGCGTTGAATTTTTTACACCGGTGTAGGAGAATATGAAAATATAACTTTAAGTTTTCTAATTTATAGCAATAAATTACAATGTTCCCTTTTTAAAAGATCATTAAATGTTTGTCTTATGTCTAACTCAATTTTTTTTGTATTTATGATGCATATAATGCATATTAATGTGTATATAACTGTAATTGTGATGCATATCCTTTTAAAAATCTGCACATATTATTTGAATATTTTGTTAAAAAACCTTTGCAAATAATCAGATGTCTCATTATAAGAAAAGCCGTTATGAAACTAGAACTCCTCTTGCAATGTCTCTGCGTATCTCGAATAGTAGTAGATTACCAACTAGTAGATATTCAGATTGCCCTCCTGATATGTAGTCTATGGCAATGTGTTGCCAAGGGCCTAGTGGCGGATTCTGGTTCTCCATTGGGGAAAGCCGGTTGGGTTGTGATACTAGACGACATTCGCCAAGTATGTCACTAGTCTGAGGAAACTTCGTGTCTCGTCTTTGTTAGTGGGCAGACAAAAATCACGGACGACTTTAATTTTCGTTGGATCAGGATTTATGCCTGTTGGTGTCAAGATGTGCCCCAGGAATTTGAGCGTTTGTACTTTAAATTGGCATTTATTTTGGTTCAGGAGAACATTAAAGTTCTTTACCGTGTCCAGTGTTTTGCGTAGGCTTGCGTCGTCTCTTGTCGCGTGGTTGGGGTCGCTTACTTTAAAGCATTCGAGGTTCAGAACGTCTGACTGAGGAGGTTCCTTCTTGCTTATCGTCTTTGGTTACTTGATTAACCCTCCCGCGGTTGAATTGTCTTAGCCGGCCTGCCATTGTTGTGTTTAGTGTGTTCATACGCCTATTTTTTATGGTTCTGCATTTCTTTTCAAAGTGACCTATGCGTCCGCATTGGTGGCATTTCGTGTTGTGAGCTGGGCACATTTTTATATCGCTAAAATCGTGATTATAACCACATCTAGAACATTTATTTGTCGGTGTTTCCCAATGTCCCGGGCGTGAAGACAGCGGCCAAATCCCAGCAGCCACTTTTACAGAGTTACCTGAACGTCCATGGGCGGGCGGGTATCATTTCACCCCGAAGATCCCGCCGTCAGTAAATAAGAATTTTACAGTTAATTTTTTATATTTTTCTGAATAGAATGTCAAAATCTTATTTGGTTAGATCCAGGCTGTAGTTATGATTTGAATTTTTTTATAATTCATATATAGGGTTGCATTTCACCCTGAGGATCCCGGCGTTAGTTGATGGGCTTGTACGAATTGAATTCCCATGTTTTTGTGAACAAAATGTTAAAGTTTTATTTGGTTAGGTCAACGCGTTTGGTATACACATCAGGAAAGTCAAACAGGGAGAATGTTAATGAGAGATTTAACATTGAGAGCTAATAGTGGGATAGATGGGCGGCGCCTTGTATTCTCCTACGCCGGTGTAAACAATTCAACGCAGAGCGCAGCGATCAGTGCTGGTGGAGATTTCAGTAGTACATCTTAGCTTCTAACGTGATTGTTACGGGATTTCTATTGGCAGGCACCAATTTTATTAAAATTTGCGTACCACATGCTGTTTGTTCTTTTAGTCCGTTGATGTAATCAACGTCTGAGGCAAAATAAAACTCATATTCTTTGATAACCAAAATAAATAAACGGGATTTCTAAACAAAATGAGTAATAATTCTAATGAACATAATAACCCTTTAAACATTACAATATAAGGAGTTCAAATAGGCCGTCAGACTGTGCTAAATAATATTCCAGTCTGTTGTAAAACTCTTCACGAGTTTTTTCTAACATCTAAATTGGAAGATACGAGCATGCTGCGTCAAAGTAGGGGAATACGTTCAGAAAACTATGGAAGGGACAATTCTTAGCGTTTTACATGGACAATGAAAATTTTTCCTCATCTGTATATGAATTTTCATATAATTTATAGATATTTACTTTAATAGAATGGTCACCTAACGCTGCTAATATTTTGGCCGCTACGACAGATTATTTTCTGTCTGCATGTTCGTTGCCGGCAACTCATATCGCGATACCCGCACGCCCATGGACATTCGGTTAACTTCGTTAAAGTGGCTGCTGGGATTTGGCCGCTGTCTTCACACCGGTTCTTTTTAATGTTTTGCTTTTCGATGCCGTTAATGTGGGTTTCATTTCCATCGTTGTTTTGTGTTCCTTGTTTTTGCATCATGTTGCTCTGAGTTTGTGTTTGTTCGTAGATCAGACACTGTTCTATGACCTGGTGTAGTGGTAACTCCCTTTCTAGAAGCTTTCTTCTTAGTTCGACGGGAGCCCACATGTCAATGAGTTTGTTTTTGATATTAATTTCTCGTTCTTTTTTTCATTCGTGCCGAATGAACATTTGTTTGCTTGAGCCTTACATATCAAGAGGAATTTGTTAAGGTTTTCTCCCGTTTCTAGTGTAATTTGTCTGAATACGTGTCTTTTAAATGAAGAGTTTTGTTGTGGTGAAAAGTCGTTGTCAAGGGCGTCTACTAATATTTTAAAGACGTCGTTTTTTATTGAGGGGTCATATTTCATGACTGCTCGCGGTAACCCTAAAGCAATTTCCTGTGATTGAAGAGCTCCAAGGTGTAGCAGTTTGTTCTTCTTTTTGTTGACGTTAGTGATTTCTTCTGCGCCTAGATACAGTTTCACTGATGTGGCCGATTTTTTCCATTCGGTAGCTATTAATGCTTTGTCTACAGTGTCGCACATGGAATGTTTGATGGATGACTGTTCCATCTCCATTCAATTTCCCAGCAGAATTTAATCTGCTTCCAAAATATTGTTAGAATTTAAGTTTCATTTTGGAATTCAAAATCGACCTGCTCATAAATTTTAAATTACATAAATAATGAAATTATGCGTTACCTTTGAACCTCAATGTATAAAAAAAACTGTTACTAACATGTCCCTTTTTTTGGTGGTTGGATATAGCATTTTTGCATCCACATCAATTTTTTTACTAGTAGTCTAATTGAAATAGATAATTTTATAAAGCATTCGATGTGAATACGACCCTGTATCCTAACCAATAAACGATTTTGAATACGCTTCTCTTTGAAGTATACGAAGTATTTTAAAAATAAGTCTTTTTACTGACAATTAACGCTATGAACTACTTCTAATCACTATGCTGCATAATGTACACTAGATTTAAATTCATCAAAGCTGCAATTAACCACAAAATTGCAAAAAAACATTGTTTGTCTGTCAAAAATTTTTTTCAAAATTCATGTTGATAAACATCTTTCCTCTCACTCCAATAACAACGACAAGAAAATTTGTTTATTGTCGTCTATAGTTTATATTTACTCTATGGTTTAGAATGAATGCTTCGTTTTCATGCGAGACGGTGTCCGAGTTTGAATTTCGCTGTCGATCTCGCGTTTTTTTATTCTATTGCGGGATCTACTAATAGGTACATGTACCTACGAGACATCAGAGCATGACGGCACTTTAAATTAGTGTTATTGGTAAAGCAAAACCATTCGTTTATCCCCTATGTTTAGTCGCTAAACGCGCCTAAAGAAGTTTTCACGAGTTTACTACCTAAAATTATTTCACGTTACAATACGCGTAGTCGTTATCGAGTTAACTTTTGCGACTATGTCTTTAAATTTCCCCGGCACTGTAGCATGCAATTTACATATGGTTTAAAATTGCATAAAGAAGGTATAACGTTTGAATTTAATATTTTATTTTAACGTTATGAGCATACTGAAATACAGTAGAAATTTGTAAACCGCTTCTCAGCAACCGACGAAAATACTGGAATATCGTATTTTGGAACTGAAATTCCGTCGATCGATTTCAGAAAAAATAATTTTTGATTATAACAACTTAATTATTTTCAGATGACAACTAGAAATTAAAATCAACTCGACAGTAATCTCTTCAAGATGAAGGACATGCATGATTCGCCAGATGCCAGCAACATAGTCCAGGATCACAGGGACTTGCTGGACTGGTCGGAAACGTATAATAATTCTTCCGTTGAAGAGCTACCGATCAATATGCGCTTTAACGATGGCCACAAACTATCGATAATAGTGTATAGCGTGTTGTTCGTATTTTCGGCGGTGGCCAACATGACAGTGTTAGTGTTAATCGCGAGAAGGAGACGAAAAACTCCATCAAGAATAAACACAATGCTGATGCATTTGGCAATAGCGGATCTGCTGGTGAGTCAAGCTTATTAATTACTTGATTATGAACATTCTTACTACCTTGATAAACGCACAGAACATTTTGTTTTCTATGTTTTGATCTGAATTATAGATATTTAAAACGTTTGTCAATATCACCGCAACTTTCACGATATTTGAAGGTTGTTCAACCATACATAAGACATCTGACGATCTTTCAAAACTTTGGAATTTATAATTTTTATGTATTTTTAACAAATTTGGACCTATTTTTAATCTCAAATCTTTTGAAGTTACCGTCAATGGCAATTCGACTCCATAAATTCTAATTTTTACACAGTGAAAGAATATTAAATTCTAAGGAGTGACGTCCAAATTATTACTTACAAAACACTTAGTTTTAATTGGAGCCATCGTACAATGAAGTTTTTCATCATCTTTTTTAATCTTTAAATCAAAATGGTGGCTGATCCGCACATGACCTTCGTGGGGAACTTTCGTACTTATTATTTGTTAAGCCGAAGTAAAGATATTTCTGAAAAGTAAAATAATATTTATTCATTCTGTACAAAAGTCTCTTTTACCTGGACTATAAAGAAAAAACTTTATTCTAAGATATTAATAATCACCCTGACCAATAACTAGTGAAAGACCTTAAGCTCTTTCAAAAGCAGTGGAAATTTAAGCTTTTTCTAAACAAAAGTACTTTTCCAAGTAAAAGTAATTATTGTCGCTTATCCACTTTCTCTGTAAGTTTAGCATGATAAATATCGGATTAAATTAATTACTTCTCCCGGAACACACGTGGACGAATCGTAATAAGATTTACATCAAAAACGTTGTTGAATTTCTCGAGATATTTTCCAGTAATTGTTTTAACTTTAGTAACTGCGAGACGTGATTTTAATACCAAAGTGGTCGACAAAATTCCGAATAAGAGCCTAAAAATGCCCCAAGGCCGTGGAGAAATTATATTTCCATATTTTAATGGAATATTGACGACATATTTCGATAAGCATTGATATCATATTTTAGTGAATATTAAAATCTTACTGAAATAAATATTAAAATCATATTTTAATATTCCAATGCTACAATCGCTTTCGAGGATAAAAAAAAATTGAGAGTAGATTGGTAGGCGACAGGCGAAACAGTTAGGTCAAAGGTGACCCTCTCCCAAGTTATTTCCGGCCGAAGCAGTTCTGATTGACGTAGACGGTTTCATTTCAATAGGGTTGATATCGTCTGAATGGCAAGCGTCTTTCAGAGAGATAAATAAATATTCATGTTCTGCTTGGTGGTGAGAAATGTGAAATTTTATCATCGTCGCATATTGAATTTCTCAAGTTTTATTTCGCAATAATGCAACAAAGTTACAAAAGTAAAAGAACTGAATAAAATTGAGAACTGAATAAAGAGCTTATGAAATATTTTGAACTAAAATAGTAACCATATTTTAGATTTTAATTCGTTTTTATAACTGTATCTCTTTGTCCCTTACTTCTTTTTTACATATACAATATATATTTTTTTAGATTTTTTATTAGATACTCAAATTAGATACTTAAACTAGATGAAAGTAAAGTCACGCCGAGGACGTTTGTATCTATGGATGTTGCGATGCAACCCGTGATACAAGCTTTGCCTCACCTACGTGAACTTTGCAATTGCAGTCTGATTTTCATTAGATTCTAATGAAATTAGATTTCAATTGCATCGTAATAAACTTGTATATATTCGTATATACAAGGATTATTACCTCAGCAGAGAGTAATGCTTCAATTAGCATGTAGCGAGAATGTTTGCGTAATAAACAGTTAAAAGTCAGTTACAAGTCACCCGATGGAGGTTTGCTCTCTTGGGTACTTATACGACTGACTAACGGCTTTAAATTGGAAGTGTGTACAACCACCGTACCATGCTGACGAGGCCAAGGAAGGCCGAAACTAGTCTATGGTTGCGGTTGTACATATTTTCAATTTTAAGCACGTTTAACTGTTTAATTACAGAACATTTAATTGGTCATTTGTCAAAATTAGATACTCTGATATATCAGTTGTATAGGGTAAGCGAAGCTCGATGTCACAGCTCTATTATTAGAAATAGAAAAACGAGAGACAAACAATCTGAAAAGAGATCCTTAAATGGGATTGAAATAGGTCCATTTTAAACATTTGTAATAAGTAATGGTACATAGAGCAAGAATAGATTTTTCGTATAAAAATAACGTGATTTAGCTACATTTACCGTTTACCAAAAGTGGATATTAACAGAGATACAGGGTGTCAAAGTTGAAAAAAAAAATGTGATTTTTTTTCGCATAGCTGATGAACACATTTCACTATAGATTTATAGGTTCATTTGGTCAAAAAATTCTAATTTGCTAACAGATTGCCAGTAACTCATAGGGGGCGCCACCTGCGCTACCTTGTATTATTCTAAAGCATCATAACTTTTTTGTGCCTTCATATACACTTATTTTAAAAAGATATTTTTATTAATTCACATTTCTTACGTGAAAAGGTATACTTTCTAAATGATACAAGCAACCGTTTTTAAGATATTTGCCTTCAAAGTTTCCAGTAAGTTTATTTTAAGGTATGTAAATGTAAATTTTTCGCAGTAGGTTTCAAAATAAAAGTAATAAAACTGACTCTTAAATAGTTTATATCAAATATTACTCTACTGATATTATTATTACACATATTTTTTAAATTTCTAAAGCAAATTTAAATAAAATATCAAAACAAAATTTATTTTTAAAAATAAGTATGTGGGAAATGACTTTTTCTTGTAAAGGGATTGTAAACAATTAAAAATCTGGATGTCTTTTATTTGAATTTATCTTCAAGTATCTGCTTTGACCACCCATAGTAATAAAATTTAAGCGGACTCGGACATCATATCCCACATCTCTATGTTAGAAAATAAATTAAGTCTTAATTTTTTTTTGGATTTTCAAAATTTAGGTAATAATATTATCAGTAAAGTAGTATTTGACATGAATAACTTTCAAAGCTGTCTTATGATTACTTTTTTTTAAGCCTACTTCGAAAATTTAATATCTTAGTAAAGGCACGTCAAGCTTTAAAGGCAAATATCTTGGAAACGGTTGCTCGTATCAACTTTTAGAGAGTTTGCCTTTTTTACGTAAAAAATATGGGGAAAAAAAAAATAATCCATTTAAAATTAATATACGTGGGTACACAAAAAAGTTATAATGAAGGATAGCATTATGCTATTATGCAGGATAGCGCAGGTAGCACCCCCTATTAGCTATTGGTAATATGTTAGCAAGTTTGTCGACTTAAGAAACCCCCTAGTGCCAAATTTCGTGCCTATATTACAATTCATTCCATAGTTATACGAAAAAATCGATTTTTTTTAGCTTTGACACTCTGTATCTCTGTTAATATCAACTTTTGTTGTAAGGTAAATGTAGTTAAATCACATTTTTTTTATTCAAAAAATCCACCATTGCTCTGTGTACCAGCACTTATGGTCCACTCTGTATATTTTTTCATATTTGCAAAAAGAAGTAATGACTTTGTTGATTTTTTTTCCAGAAACATAGCCCTATATGAAGGCAGAGTGGTTGGACGTAACTGTCATCTGCCTAACTTATCGATAGAGTATAGCAATTTCGACTTTAATCTCGAAATTAAAGCCGAAATTTTGAGGTTAAAGTCGAAATTTCGACTTGAATTTCGAAATTTTAATAAAAAATCGAAATCTCTAAAAAATTTTTCCTAATCAATGTATTTTCTGTCTCTTCGTAGGCCTATATTTTGGAGAATTTAAAAAAATCGTATTTTTTTTTAGTAGAGTTTATAAAGAAAAAATATATATTTTTTTTAAGTAAAAAAAGGTATTATCGAATCGTAATCGTAACGATTTAAACAACTCGCTTTTATCAAATAGAAGAGAAAGTTTAGATTTACGTTACTAAGGAAACCTCTAAAGTAATCATCTTTTAAAATTAAATTTTTCTGAGATCGGTCGAGAATGCCTACGTTCTCGGCGCAATTTCAGGCCCCAAATACGTTATTCCAGTATTTCAGTCCGATGCCAAGGAATGATGTTAAAACAGCACGAGAAAGTTTTTTCCGTCCTAGACCAAAAAAGTAGGTAACTGCCCCATACTGCATAACGAGAAACAAATAGTTAATGTCAAGGAAACGATTTCATAGAAATTAAATGACAATAAAAAATGTCATAAATTTATAAAAAAAATTTAATTTAAGTAATATTATTTGCGATTTCAGAAAAAAATAGTATGTGTACTCAGAGTTGGGCAAATTACTTTAAAAAAGTAATCATTATATTACCTTTTCAGAAAAAGGAATGCAATTACTTCGAATTACATTACCATTGGTTAAAAAGTAATTGAATTACCCATTACTTAGCAAAAGGAGATCATTACAAATCAATCACATTTTCAATTGCTTTTAAATTTTACGATATAAACGATAACATCTAATGTACAAAATTCATTTTTTATTTAGTTATACAAAATAAACTATCAACTAAAGGACACAATGTAATGTCAACTTTAGTGCCATAAATGTTGCGATTTATATTACAGGAAAGAGGGTAAATAATAGCCTAAAAAAAAATAATTCATAAAGTTCGTTTTAACGAATACAAAAAATCATTTTTTTTTTGAAAATTTATACTTGTTTTTCAAAAATTAGTTTTTGTAATATGAACTTTTTTTAAAAGTACGAGTTTAAAATTTGGACATTTTTCAATATTTTTATCCTTTTTTTAAATTTCGTTATTTCTCTAATTTTTTTCAAAATGTCGATAACAGAATTGCACTTTTTTTAAATTTATCTTTGAAGACTGTCTTTTTTTTTGAAATTTTCAATATTTTAAAATATCCACTTTTATCGCAATTTTGACTTTTCTCGGAATTTTCACTTATGTTTGATAACCTTCACTGCAAAAGTTTTGTCTTTCTCTCAAAATTTTAACTTTATTTTGAAAATTTTAACCCTTCTTCGCCTTTTCCGAAATTTCAACTTTTTTAAATACTTTACTTTTAGACTAATTTTTTAATATATTGTTGCGGGCTATCGGTTCGAATGATTATTGCGCCGTAAATTATAACCGCTTTATTTCCAAACTAAACTCGGAACACTACAACTAACTAATTAACTCACTTTTAACTACTAACTCACTAATTATACTGACTCGAGGAAAAGGCGACCGCTTTGTATAGTTGTCGGTTCCGGGTTCTAGAAAAATTCAGCAGATAAGGCTTATCGTTTGCCGAAATTTTTGGAACGCTTATCTGCCGTTTGCTTCATTATCGCGGCCGCTTTCCCTTTTCAGATCTTTCTAGAAAATTTTCTTACGTACTGAATTCTATAATTTACATTTCGTTACAATATTGACATCATGAATATTTGAATTTTGCGAAAAGTTTCGACTTTTTAACATTTTTGACTTATTTTATAAAATTTCACTTTTGTTTAATTTCCTTTCTTATTCAAAATTTATAGCTTTTCAAACATTTTCCTAAGTTTGACTTTTTTTAAAGATATTTATATATTTCTGAAAATTTGAATATTTTAAAGGATTTCGAGTTTTTCTCAAAATGACATTTTTGAAAAATCTTACTTTGATTTTTATTCAAAATATTCGAAATATCTTAAAAGTTACTTTTTTAAACGTCCACATTTTTTAAAATTTGACTTGTTTTAAAAATTTTAACTATTTCGCAATTTTTCCCTTTCCCAAAATGTCTACTTTTTTCAAAAAAAAATTTAAATTTTCTTTTAAAAAAACTTTAAAAATTTGAAGTTATTTCTAAAATTTTAACTTTTATCCTAAAATATTGACGCTGTTTTCAAGATTTCATTTTTTTTGTCGAAATTAAAAAAACAGTATTAACTTTCACTTTTTTAAAACAGGGAAATTGTTACAAAAATATTTTACATTAAACTCAAAATAAAAAAAAGCAAACATCTCTTATTTTGAAGCAGGAACATAGTTCTAGGCACTGAAAACTTGAAAGGTATTTATAATAAATAACAAGAAAATAAAATAATTGACAAAGAAACTACAAGTGTTCGAAATGACGGCCTTCTGTTTCAATACATTTAAATGCATGTATTAAAATTTCGAAGTAACCTTTTCAAGCACATGCGGTCGATCCTATCAATCTTCTTTTCATGCAGAAGCAAATACAGAAACCTGCCTCTTAATAGTTTCTGAAAGAAGAAATCTAGTGGTATTATAACTTGCGACTGCGGCGGTCACACGTGCGGACCATCGTTTGTAATCAACTGGGTCTCAGATTAGTAGGCGAGAATTATCGTCTATTTTATGGTCATAAGTCAATGCTTCATAGTATTAATAAAAGGTAAAATTTGCTGAAGTTAAGGGTATATTTGTATATTTATTGTTATCAAATGTTGCTCAATATCTCTGTAGAAAATATTTCTTTATACTTCAGCCAAATAATGAAATTGGGATTGATTTATGATTAAAAAAATCATCAAAAAATATTTCTTATTTTAACTTTCATTATAAGATTTAACGCTTACAAATTCCTGAGTTCTTAATCCAACAGTCCAATAGTTAAAGAAGGGATTTTCTTCAAAATTTGCTGAACAAATTTGTAGCTGATTTTCATTTCTACAATAATAAAATAACTGTTGAATAGACATTTTTTACGAAATTTAAATTTGCGACTCCATAAAATATATGATCTTTCAACATGAAATTTGTTGGCCTTGTGGTTTTGTTTTTTTTTTAATTTTGTTGTCTACAGCCTAATTGCAGCTAACAAACGAATAATTTCCGTTTTTGTTTTTTTATTTGAATTTTATGTAAAATATCTTTGTAATGGTGCAAAACAAAAAAAATATATTTATATAACTGTTTTTCCTTTTTTATGTAAGAAACGATTAAATGACAGAGTTCCAAATTTAAAAAAAACAGAGCTTTCTTGAATAAAACAAAAACAATCAGATCATTAAATGTCCGTCACCCTATAAAATAAATATAAAAGCTAATTACGTCGTTGTAGTCTCCATAATATGTTATTATTTTAGCCCACATTTCACTTTTTTTGCTGCAAATAGTGACAAAGATACAAAGAGTCCAAGTAACCCTCTTCTCAATCTTTTTTTTTTTCAGAAAATTAAAATATCTTCAAAATTATAAAAGTAAGCAATAAACATGTATTCATAAACTTACCTTATTTTTGTACGAAAAATCTTATTAAAAAAATATGGGTGTTAATATTTAAAATAAAAGAGTTGGTGCATTCTTTCGGTATAACCGGAACTAGGAAGAAGTTGAAAATATTTTTAAAAGTAAATTTAATCCGGATTAGCCCTATCCATAAAACTAATCGTCTTTATAATAATTAATTCATCGTATAAAGGTAACCTGCCAACTAAAAAAAAAACCCTGTGTTACCGCAATCATTTTGTGTTTCGTTAATTGTTATTTGGTTTTTCAATAGTAGTAGTAGTAGTAAATGTGTTAAAACGGATTTTCTAAGTATAAGATTACTTCTCTATTATTTCAGATATTTTGATTTTTGCCAGTTACCAGGGTAAATCAAATATGAACCGGAATTTCTATCATGTCATTATGAAGGCGTGAGCAGTGTAAGCATACTCTTAGACATGTTAGGTGGGGATATCACTGGACTTTATGCGCTCAAGCGAATTCCGTTCTCGCCGTTCGTCAGTTGTAAATATAATGAGTGAGCAAGAGGTTCATCCGCACGTTGAGCAGCGCATTATTATTAAATTTTTTGCCGTTGAATGTGTAAATACCGCCAAAATTCTTCGTATACTAGAACCACAGTTTAAAGAAAATTCAAGTGTATGAATGGCACAAAAAATTTTTGGAAGCACGAACTCAAGTTGAAAATGAAGTTTATGCCCCTCGTCTTCGGACCAGTGTAACTGCGAACAAGATTAACGCAGTTCAACGCCTTTTGGAAGGTGATTGCCGTTTAACTGTTGGTGAAATTGCAGCTCAGATAGGAATAAGCTTTGGGAGTGCTCAATCCATCATTAAAGATGAGCTGGGGTTTCAAAAAAGTTCTTCCGTGTTTTGACTGAAGAACAGACACAACAACGTCTGAAAATTTGTCACCGCCACCATGGATGTTTTCAACGTAAAGATTATGGTTTTTTCCAACGTATCGTTACGTGTGATGAGACTTGGGTCTACAATTACATTCCTAAACTTAAACAAGCAAGCATGGAGTAAAGAAGAAAGGGAGAAGGTGTACCCGTCAAGGCAAACTCACCTCTCAACTGGAAAAGTTCTTGCGACAGTGTTTTGGGATTTGAAAGGAGTTGTGCACGTCACATATATAATGGCCAAATAATTGTTTTATTGATCTCAATATGCTAATGCTGTTATCAGGAAGAGAATGATATTAAAATTTTAATGAAATCACTTTTAGAAGAAAAACCAGTTGGTGCTAGAAAAATTGTTAAACAATTTCCCAAAAAAAACTGATGCTTAAGGTCTATATTTCGTTTGTTACATAAATTATACAAAATGGTGGAGATTACCGGATAAAAAAAAGTGGATGGTCAAAATCTGTAAGAGGAGAAGGAAATATCGAAATTGTAGTACGAAAAATTGTGCAAAGTCCAGTTAATTTGTTAGGCTCTAGCAAAAATCCACAATTTGTTACAAAAGAGTTTGGTATTCAAAGTTCGTCTGTTAAAGTGTGGTCTCTAAGGTGAAAGCATTTAAAAAGTTTCACGAAATTTCCAGTAAAATGTTGCTATTGCGCAGGATTTCACTGAAATAGTTATACAATTGACTACAAGCGGAGTATTTAAAAAAATTACCCTCAGAAAATGCAAGTCTTTTTAGTACAAAACTAACTTGTATTTAGGCAAATTCTTAGTTTGTTTGCGAAATACTTAAAGTCACAAATATCTTCGTAGATGCAAGATTTTTGACTCATTTGCCTAAAAGCCTATACATTATTATATTGTTGGTGAGAATTTGGTAAAGAATACAGTAGACTTCCGTTAAAGTTGCGCTTACCGAACTGGATCGACCGTTAAAGTTGCTACTCCCCGTAATCCCTACCATTGTCGAAAAATATATATGTTTTATTGTTCCTTGCGCGGTTGAGTGGGTTATTCAAAAGTGGCGCTAAAATTCAGAAGTCCAATTCGGTGTTCGAAAATTAGGGTGGAAGAATATCTGCGCAACTTTAACGATCGCATCCTGACAACTTTAACGAGCGTGCAACTTTAACGGCGCAACTTTAGCGGGAGTTGACTGTGATTCACTAAAAATAAAATTAATCAATCAAGTAAAATATGGTCATTTTTTTGGCCCAGCATGTACATACGTCATAAGATGCGCTGTTTGAAAGCTTCTTAAATTTACTACAGAACACCTATTTATTTTTTAAGCTGGACCCCTGGTTGATATTTTATTTTAAATCAAAAATATATAAAATACATCATTATAATACACTGCATTCAAGTAAAAGAGAGCCAATATGTACATTTCAAACGTGATAAGAAAATTCCTTTGAGGTAGTTCACCGATCAATCGCTTTTTTTAAAATTATGTCAGATGTTATTTAACAATATTTCCCATACACCTGCAAAATTAAATGACTCGTGTTGGTGCCAAACTGAGATATTTAGCGTCATATTTACGATTTTTAAAATGTAAAGTACAGGCAAAGGAATGTTTTCAAAGAGATTTTGACTTATTGCAACCAAACTATAGATATATAAATAGATTTTAAAAAGGTAATATAATATGTTAGGTAATATTGTAAATAAATTAGTAAACTAGGAGGATTTTTACCGATACCATTTTCGCTAAATCCCAATTTGTAATTACATATCTCCAGCAATTTTGATACTTCAGTGTAATATTTTCAAGTAATGGCAACGGGCTAAAGCTCCGTTGTGTAAATTTTTTTCCATAAGCAGTACAGTGTTGTAGGCTTAGAAAATCTAGTGCAAAGCGGCTTGGAGATTCGTGTTATTATATCCACGCGGACATTCTATGCTGAAAACCGAGTAAAGGTGACAATCTGGCATTTACGTCTCGTTTATGCAGTGGAGGTCTAACCTTCTAACATGCTTTTTACTTTTATTACTGCCAATGAAATATCTTAAATAGAGAAAAAGTAAAGCAACTAAAAGGCTTACAAGCTAATGTTCAAAAATTTGTAAAAAGACGGGAATCTTTGTAAGTTATAGATTAATTTAATTAGTTGACTTTGGTGTAATTTTCTTTGATTTTGGTTTTGATTTGTAAAACAGATTGAAGAAAAATTTAAAAATTTATCAATTTAAGATTTCTTTTGTTCAGTTTAATTTTACTGTTTTTTTATTTTGAAGATTTAAATTCAATATTCTGATTAACACAAGCAATACTTAAAATTTGATTTTGTGGCCTCTCAGCATTTAAAATTTTCAGATATTATTTTCCTCCTTGTATATATAATTTATTTCAAATTTAGTGGCAATGCAAGTTGTAAAATTACGAAATTATTAAGTATTCCGTCTTTGTTAATTGTATTTCAGTTTCAATTTCCGTTTAAATTATTATGCAACGCCACCACTTCACTTCATTTGCTATTCTCTCGGTTAAATGCAAATTCCGCTATTTGCTATCTGCAGTAGTTGCGTTTTTGGCAGAAAATCTCACACTTCGGAGTCACGATTCGTTGTGTAGCATACACATTGCTGACGAATCTTCTAAAATTTTCGTCGGAACTTAAGTATTTGCAATACATAATATAAGAAGGTTTTATTTGACCGTTAGATTAAGTGCAATCCACGATTTGTTACCTGCAAAATCATCCAAAATTATAGGTATTTTTAAGTCCATTTTTTTTTACTTTTATTTAGTACATTTCAGTATTCAATCGTATACGATCGGTGATTCAAGAGAATACAAAAAGTGTTTATGTCGAAAATATTAAGTTGATGTTTTAAATATTAGGTAAGGGTAACTTTACTAAAAAATTTGCGGTAAATTATGGAAAAAGATTAATAATATGTTACGTTACTGACAAATCACCGCTACTTACTTAGCCTTAAAAAGGTGTCGATACTTTACCGGTACTTTTGACGTTATTTTTAACGTTTTTTGATGTCAGTTGAAGTATACGAGGTGAAATAGAAACAACGTCGCCCAAAACGTGTTTTCCTATGGTAACATCTACCTAGTGGGCCCTTTTGCATTAGTAAATGGATGGTGGTTTTAGTCGGCCCAAAAAGTTGGAAACTTCATAATTAGAGATTAAAATCGCCATTTTCAGAGAAAATTAAAAATTTTAGAAAAAAACCTGTTATTTATAAAATGAATTCGGGATTTACATCATTTAAGTTTTAAAATTGAAATTTAGAAAAAAAGAAAAGAAATTTTTAATAAAAACATTCGAAAATTTTCTTGTTCAAAACATGGAATTTCGAGAGAAAAATTTAAATCAGCATTTTAAGAAATTTGTCTACATTCAAATTTTGAGACGAAATTGTAGAGGAAAGAATTAGAAATTGATGATTAAACTAAAGTTTTTGGGAAGACACTGCAGCATTTCAAGAAAAACTCAACTTATAAAGAAAGAACAATTTCAATTTTATCCCTAAATGTTCAGCTGTTATTTCGAAAATATTCGACTTTTCTTAAAGTTTCGATATTTAAATTTTAAATTTTAATTAATAATTTCTTTTCGTTAAGTGTTAAAAATCGAATAAAATCTTAGCCTTTCTGACTCAGCGTGTCGGAGAGGAATCAAGACACCAGCTGCGTAGCTATTGGATTGGAATTTGAAGCTAAGGGATCGTTTACTTTTAACAAAAACGGTAGAATACAAAATAGGTCCCTGGGGCACTCCAGCATTAACGGCAAATCTATCAGATGAAAGAGGAGATCTGTGATTAAGAAGACTGAATCTGAAATAATAGAGACCCCTTGGAAGTATATAAGATTACAATTTATCGAGCAGAAATTGGTGGCAGACTCTATCAAAGGCATTTGAGGTATTCAATGCTACAATTCTAGTATTTTTCCATAGTTGAATTCCAGAAATGAGTAGCATATGCCACGAGACTGAGAGTTGAATGTTGTTGTTTGAAAACTTTTTGCCTGTCCGAGAAGAGATGATTATTTTCTCTTCAAAATATTTGCAAATCTCGACGTTGATTCTATCGTATCTTCATTTGTTTTGTATTTATTAACACTAAAGTTGAATTTTAGTGCTAATGCTGACCCAGTATTGGCTCAGTTATTAATGTACAATCCTTCGCCCTCTAATTAAAATTTCAAGTCGGATAAATATTATTAATTAAGAATTAGGATTTGCATATAAAATTGACAAAATTTGTAATAAGGTTTCTCTTAGTTCTTTTAAACTTCTAAAAGACTTATTGTATATACTTACGTTCAGCAATAAATTATGGATTAGAAGCAATTAGTATAAAAGGTAAGAGCACATGCGAATCGTTCTTCTGAAATATGAGAGTTTTCCTTTTAGAACATTAAAGGGACGATTATCAAGAATTAAACGTCTTATTCGATGCCCTTTTTCGAGTTCCACATCAAAAACAGGTTTATCCGTTAGGTGAAGGCGAAAAGTTCCGAAGCGGATACAAAATCTCTCATCTTTCCCCGAAATCTATTTTTAAATGATGCAACATTTTAAACATAAAGAATACATAATGGAGCCGAGACTCCAAAATATGTGAAAACTATCGATCGCTTTTTCAAAGCAGCAATTCTGCTTTAATGTTCATACCGTAGCATAATTTAGACTCGTTTTCGAATGCCATTTTAATAAAAATACCAGCAGGAATATTTATAACATTGGAAATCAATGACATAAATACCATTAAAATATATATGTTACCTTGGAGTAGAACGTCCCATCGCAATTCAGTATTTTATTAGTAATTAGGTAGGTACAAAGTTAAGAGCGACATCGTTTCCTATTTTATTAATTAATCGGTTAGGCTAGGATGTTTTAAAAACTGACACAAATTCTTTTCCCTATTATGTAAGGGCGCAAAAATAGAGAATTCCCTCGAGTGTTTGTTGATCCATTCATCATATCATTTTGACTCGATGGCGTATTACAAAAGCTGTGTCTGGACTGAAATGCAAACAAAAACCTTTCTGAATATAATGAGATATAAGATAACGCAGCTCTTTCAGGAGTTAAGCAAAACAGAATTGCTATTGAATTAGTTCCATAAGTCTGACATCTATCAAGTCCTATGAACATTTGAAGACGATTTTATAAGTAGGACTATAAGGATATATTCTTATTGCGACGTATATTTTTGCAGTGTTTTAGTAATTTACCTTATGTCTCAGTGATGATATCATTATTTTTAACCACCTATTCGAATGCTGGGCGGGGTGCCTGGCACCCTAATGGGAGTAGCAGTTGTCTCCCTAGCAATTGTCTCCTGAGTCCCATTTATCTGGATTATGAAATTCATTGTTAATAACAAATCAGTTAATTACCAATTGATGGGTAAATCCCAAAAATTGCAATTGTCACCGAACGTAGGTGGCATTATAAGGTAGATATTATTAGTAGTATTCAGGGGTTATAAATTTTAAAATGATGATGATGGAATCCTTTAAAGTTCTCAGTGAAAAAGATATGGATCAAATAATAATTGACGGTTTTAAATTTAATTTTTGAAAAGTTTTAAAAGGTAAAAAGAAAAGAAGTAAGTTGGACGTGTAGTTCAAGTGTAAAGCCTTCCGCAAGATGGAAGGGCAAACAATGTGATTGTAGAATCAAAGCTGGATCATAATCACGAATCAGTTTCCGGGGATATATTAAACGGACAGATAGTGAGTCATAGTGTTAAATGTGCTGCTCTTGATGATATCGATGAACGACCTTTATAGCTTATTAGAAAATAACTCCGAAAAAGCTTCTTAGGATCAGAAAAAACATTTACAAGCGAGAGCAGTTAAATGTCCAAAAATTTCTAAAAGTATATCAGACTCCTATACGATTTTGGAAGCACTACAATTAATAACCAATCAGGGGAAAATATTTCTTGTTAAGATGGACGCGTCAACAATATTGGATGTTTACATGTGATAAAAATTTAAAGTTTGCCTCAACAATTACGTCGATGACACATCTTACACAAAACACTTTCCACGGTTTTTCACTATCCATGGAATGAAGAATGGCCGTTATATTTTTTAAATTTTTTATTTGTTGCCGAATAAACAGACAATTTAATTATACAATAGCATTTCAATACTGGAAAGATTAATGTTCCAAAGGTAGCTATACATAGAAGTATAGCTGAAATTAGAGTGCTAGTCTATAACTTGAAATAATTTCAGTAAATCAAAGACAGAAATATGCTTGGACACGTCCATTAATATTTCAATTTGCGCTCTTTCTGTTGTGAGAAAATTTTTTACAGCATGTCCCAAATTAAAGATATCACATCATCGATAATTTTTTTAAATAACAATTCTATTTTTTTGCCTATTCTTAAAGGGTGTATCAAGTTACACATTCGTATCAAATTTCAATTTTTTACTTCTTGTCATTTAAAAGATATTCAACAAATATTAACTTATTTGAAAAATCAAGGAATCTGATTCAACTCAATGATCTTTCTTCAATAAATGTTTAAAATGTTGTCCATTTACTAACTGACAATACCCTAAACGGAACTAAAATTCGTTTTCAACATTTTTAATTACTTCGGGAGAAATTAGTCTACACTCCTGTCTTATTCGTCCTTTCAACTCCTCAATATTTGCAGGTTTGGCCTTCAAAATTTTGCTCCTTGCCAAATACCCCCATAAGAAATAGTCTATAGGTGTTAGGTTTAGAAGGTAATCTTCTACCAATCCATCTGCCTGGAAATATATTATCCAGATACTCACGGACAGGTCTTGCAAAATAATAATAAGTTTATTTGCAGAACCCGTATGTTACAGTATTATACATTATGTATTCATATCTGCAAATTGGGCGGCAAACAGCATACGCTGATCCAAGTGCCGCCCCTCATGATTATAATACAGTAGCAGAATACAATATTCACGGCTCTAAAAATGTAAACTAAAAAAAGCTATCAGAACACTTACTAACCATATATATAGCAGAAAATATTGGACTCTAATACTCATGCAAAACTGGTCCATACCTTGCCCGAAACCCATTCAGTGCAAGATCTTTTAAGCCAGGAGGAACATCGTTGTATAGCTTAAAAATCATGTAAGAAAATGATTCGTGGAATTTACTGGTTCGGTGGTGAGGAGGTGAAGCGAGTATGCACATTGTGAACATCACACCGAAAGGTTATTTTATTGTAGAGATAAGGAAGAGACTTATACATAATAATTTTGTGATACAATGTTACCAAATGCAACTTTCGTCTGGCTTTCATATTTAACCAATTGGCATCTTTCAATTTATAACTTATGCTTTCATACTTTCTTATACCATAAATATAACGTAAGCAGGAATTTTGAGTGCTCTGAATCCGATTTAATATCTACATAATCAATGCAAGGACCATATATAGTATCACAATAATTAAAATGACTAAGAACCATAGTGTCGCACAATTAAATCTTAATTTTTTGATCTAAAATATGGCGATGTGGGAAAATCATTTTTAGATTTGCATAGGCTCTTTTTATACATTTTTTAACATTTTGTCTAAATTTTAAACTAGAATCAAGCTCAAGACCTAAATTTCTAGCCACATCTACACAGGGAACATTAACCCCATCAACCCTAATTGATAATTGTTCTGAAAGTTTTGTTTTATCTTTTCCAAATATCAATACTTGCGTTTTTATTGGATTAATAGTTAACTGATGCCTTTTGGAAAAGGCAACCACTTTTGACAATTCTAAATTAACAAATTGATTCATGAGTTTAATGTCAGGGTCAGAAAACGTTAATCTTCTTTCAGCATACATATAGACTTTACAATTATTCAGAGTTGAACAAATATTATTTGAATAGATGCAGAACAAAATGGGCTCTAATATTGAACCTTGAGGCACGCCGCATAAAATATTATTTGTATTAGATTTTTCTGCGTTTATTTCTACAAATTGAGATCGATCCGAAAGATAGCTTTTGATTAAGTTAATAGCTTCATTAGAAAAACCCACGTAGTTAAGTATACTTTAGAGCAACTTATGATTAATAGTATCAAATGATTTTGTATTATCAAGTAATATTAATACAACAGTAGCTGCTTGATCTATATCCCTAAAGACATCAACTGTAAGCTCTAGTAGGGTAGTTCTGCAACTATAACCCTGCCTAAAACCTGACTGACTGCTCGGCAAAATATTGTATTGGTTAATATGAGCTTCAATTTGATCCCTTACTACTTTTTCTAAAACTTTTGACAATACAGGTTGAAGTGAAATTGGACGTAATTCATTAATACTATTTATAATATGCTTTTTAGGCAAGGGATATACTTTTTTCACTTTCCAATCTTTTGGAAATATCGATAATTCTATACAAGAATTAATAATGTGTGTAATAAATGGTAATATGTAAGGACAGCATAATACAAGCATGTCAATTTGTAACTTCTCAACTCCTATGGCTTTCGGTATCCCCCACCGTAAAAATTTCATTTCTAGATGCAACCCCCTTTGAATGACAGTTGCAACCCATACATTTTTAAATCAAAAGTAGCGGCCTGTTATACCTCATTTGAAAGGTCTTTTTACTGTCTATTTAAAAATGTCATGGTTACTACATTTGTTTTAAAAATTAACAGTAATAAAATTAATTTCAATTTTCAACAATAAAATATAAATCTAGTACTACCATACTACCATACTTAATGTAGAAGATGTTTAAAATCGGCACCTCCAACATCGTGAATAAAAATGTCTCCTGACATTATTCAACATCTTTGGTGCCGCCGACGCAATCGCAAGCGTTATTCTTGCCCGTAAGTCGCGGGGTTTGGTTTTAAACACTGTACTTTTCACATAACCCCATAAAAAATTCCAGAGGTATCGGGTCTGGCGATCGTGGTGGCGATTCTACCGTATCTCGTCTCTCTATCCACCGATTTGGAAATGTAAAATTGAGCTATTGCCGGACATTGACTTGGTAGTGTAATGGTGCTCCATTTTACATTATCTAAAACGTGTGGATTTTTTTGAGCTGGGTCTAAGTTTACCATGAAGAATTTACCAAAGCTGCTACAATGTTGTTTTGGAGTAATGCTAAATAATTATCTCCATTTAAATTTCCATCAACGAAAAATGTACCAGTGACACGATCTCCAATAATCCCTGCCCAAACATTAACTTTTTTTAAGTTCTGTGTATGCAATTCTCTCATCCAGTGGGAATTTTCACTAGCCCAATAGCGACAGTTTTGACGATTTACATGACCGTGAAGAGTAAAAGTGGACTCATCAGAAAGCAATATGTCTTCTCTTTGGATGACATTATTATCTAATCTTTGCATCAGTTGATCACAAAAATAAGTTCTTTTATCAAAATCGTCATCACTGAGCTTTTCACCTGGTGTCAGTTTATAAGGATGCATTTTATTTTCTTTCAGTACACGAATAATGAAGGAATAACTAACGTTTAGTGCTGCAGCTACTTGTCGACTTGAAGAAGGTGGATTTTCTTAAAAGTCATTCATTATCTCCAATTTGGTATCATTAGTTAATGCATTGGAGGGTTGTTTTTTTAGCTTTCATACATGTCCATGTTCATGAAAGTGCTTCTCAATTTTACTAATTATACCTTGGCTTATAGGCGGTAAATCAGGAGATTCTTGTTGAAATAGACGAACTACTTCAGCCTGTGATCCTGCTCTATCCCCATAACCGATCATTTACAAAATTATTATTTTATGCATTTCTGTTAAGTGACTCATTAAATTTTTAGAATGTGCAAAAAGATAACTGAAGCACGATACTGCGACTGTTTAATTCTCTCACAGTTTAGAAAATTACTGGGATCTTTTCGACAAAAAGTATAATTGACTATGATAAGGTTGATAAGTTTTTACGTTTACTTTTTTACAAAATCAAATAAATGATATCGAAATTGTTTTTGGTTCCTTTATGATTATTGAGGACGAACTGGACGAACCGCTATTAGTTATTATTGTAGAAAATTTCATTTAATTGATAAATTATTTTTTTATTATTTATTTTTTAAATTAATGTAGCAGCCTTGAAATTTGAATAGAGATTGAAAAAACGGTTCAAATGAAGCATACTAAACCCCATTTCCAATTAAAAAATTTAGGGATTGAAACGGTAACTCAAAGGAGGTTGCATCTAGGGATAAAATTTTTGCGATACAGGATGGCACCTTATAAGCTAAAATTGATCTCACGATTCTTCATAAATATGTAGAATAACTAAGATACTGAATTTATTTTATTTGGCTGTTCCACACTGTATGTGAACATTAACGTAATTTTATAATAACCATCGAACCATGATGATAATTTTATATTTTTCATGTTTTTCCAAAGTGATTTTTCCAAGATGTCAACGCTGCATAGATTTTCATTTCATCGGGCAACGGTTTACTGGTGTTAAATCTAGTTTCATTCTGACAGACTGCGTTTAGCTTAAACCTTTTAAAGTGCCGTTTTCCCAGTCAATGTTATCTACTTTGTCATTCTGAATATATCCAAGTAAAGCTAGCCAGACAGGCAAAAACAAACGATGGGGTAAATTCTAGGATTTTGTAGCCATTACTTGAAGAGCATTTCTGGCCATTTCGCATTTACATCCGGAGTAGTGACGAGAAACACGTATATATTTAACAGACTGAGAATACAATTGCCGAAGTTCCATTATTCAGCTCTTAAGAGCAAAACCCAAAGGCAAATTATCCGGCGCATGATTAATGAATTAGGGAAAATTCCTATCTGTTGCATACCTAATGTTGCGATGCAACAGCTCAATATTCTACTTAGAATAGATGAATAGACGATTTCAAAGACATATTTTGAAGTAAATATGTGTAATATATACTCAAAGGAAAATTCTTTGTTTGAGAAGTCATGCTTTTAAAAAATATGCCTTGATTACACTTTAATTAATAGGACCGGAATAATTTACTGATCGCTTTCAGTCATGACAAAGTTACATTTGTTATTTTTTGTTTCAGATCTAGGTTGAAATGGACATTAGACCTTCTAATTGCTCCATTAGTGCAACCCCAAATATAAAAAAGGCATTTCTCGTGCAAACCTCTGATATTTATCAGCGTATTTTGCTTAAGTGTTGCTATAGGCAAGAAATTTCTCGGCCCCGATTTAGGTATATTTCTACCACAAGAAATATATAAATTGTCTCTGACAGTTATGTATGTACATCACCAAACCACTAGGGTGTTTAGGGTAAATGTATCAACTATTTATAAATAAAATACCGTCCAAATAAAATATTAGCTTAAATGCTAACAACATGTTATTGGAACTTTTGAAACAAAGTCAAATCAACCCATAAAACATTCCTAACATAACGCTAGTAATAACAAGAAATTTTATATTTCATTGATTAGCAGACGTTTTTCACGTTACCATTCACTCAGCAGATGCAATCGGAAAAAAATATAAAAAGGGTCAATGTTTCCGAATTATTTAACGGTTGTGGAACCTGTGAAGAAAAAATAAACATTATTAATCGGTAAACAACATATTGTTTAAAAAAATTACATCTACCCCATAGATTAGCAAAATTTAAAACGTTTGTAATAATTTTTGGAAAATATCGCTTGAGTATTAGCTACCAACGTAACTTCAAAATTTCACATTAAAAGTCGAGAGTAGGAGAAAACTGAAACTTTCAAAATGAAACCTTAAATTTCACTAAATTTATTTATTGATTTATTTATTTATTTATTTATTTATTCGTAGTACACAAAAGTGGGTTTACACATGTTAGAGAAATAATATGATAGCACTATCTATAATTTAAAACGCTAAAACTAACAAACAATAATGAAACAATTAAAATACACGGAATGACTATAAAAACAGCGCACAAAATTAAAACTTAGAAATAATCATTAGTATTATTAAAAAGCAGAAATTCATTTATATTAGAAAACGCTTGTTGAATTAAGAATTTCTTTATTTTGTTTTTAATTTTTTTTTACTATACAGTCGGCACTTTATTAAGAAAGGCAAAAGATAAGTAATGAAATGAATTAGGACTTTTTTGAAGACGGTAGAAATCAAGCTTAAAGCGATGATTATTTCGTGTATCATAGTTATGAACATTATGCTGTAAAACAACCCCCTGATGGTTCTTAAAGGCATAAATAAGACAATGAGGATATACAGACATGAAAAGTCAATATGCCAAACTTTATAAAGACACATTTGCATTCTTGGCGATAACCCAATCCACTAACAATTCAGACTGCCCGTCTTTGCAATTGAAAAATTTTAAATTACCCGAAGAATTGCCCCAATCAAGAATCGCATAGGACATAGTCCGAAATATACAACACGTAGTTTGTGCTCTGAAATAATTGAAGAGAGATTCCTTAGGACGAAAATATTCTTGCAAAGCTTTGCTGTAACGTAATCTATAAGATTGATCCATGTTAATGTAGAATCTAGTAGTACTCCAAGAAAGTTAGCGGTTCTCGGAGAATTTTGTATCCAATTGCTGATTTTTAAGCGTCAATAACAATTTCTGCGATTTATCCAAAGTCATACAGAGTCGGTTAGCAGAGAACCATTCGAGTGCTTTTTCCTGTGTGGTGTGAGAATCTTGTTCAACTTCTACGATATCGTCTTTTGTGGTAAGGATCGTACTATCATCTGCATACAAAATAATTTGGAAAGGTTTTATAAATACAGGTAGATCATTTATGAAAATTAGAAACAGCAGAGGTCCTAGTATGGAGCCTTGGGGAACGCCAATTGACACCGGTTGTCTAGACGATTCACTTCCATTAATTTTAAAACCACTTAATATCTGTTTGAGAGGTAGAAATAAAGCAAATTAATACTATTGTGTTTAAAGTTATATATCTTTAGTTTCCTGATTAGTAAATCTCTATCTACATAATCAAATGCTTTACTTAGATCGAGGAATAGAGATATATTAAACTGACCCTTTTCGAAACAAGTAATACACATGTTAATAAAATGCAAAATGGTATCAGAGGTACTCAAACCTTTTTTAAAACAGAACTGAGATTTAGAAAAAAAAATATTATTTTTAAAAAATTAAGAAATTCTTAAGCTTATACCCTTCCCGACAATCTTTGACAGAACTGGTAAAATAGTATGGGTCGATAAATTGAGATTTCTTCTTTATTTCCTTTCTTAAATATAGGTATAACTGAGGCTAGTTTAAGACAATCAGAAAATTGTCCAAATTGGAAACACTTGTTTATTAAATTAGTTAAATGGCTTATCAAATGATTTATATCTCTGTTTAGAAATTGCACATTTAAACCGTAAATGTCTTGAGTGCGACTATTTTTGAGACTCATAATAATGTCTCTAATTTTTAGAAGAGTGACTGATCTGAAACTAAAACTAATTTTTGGTGTTATTCTTTTATCGACTAAATTCATAGGATCGATTACTGATTTAATGTTGGCAATCTTATTTTTAGCGATAGACGTAAAATAGTTATTAAATGTGTCAGAGGATATAGATGAACAATTGTTAGAGTGCTTCACGCGACGCTTAGAGTTTACGAGTTCCCACATACTTTTAGATTTGTTGGAAGCAGAAAAAATAAATGCATCATTCGCACGTTTGCTAGCTTCCCTAATGGAATTCCCATATATTTTTTTACAGTTATTTTTCTCAAGTCTCACTTCATTCGAAAAAATTTGTTTTAATAGATCTCCTGTTAAATTCAAGTAGTCTCTCATATTTTTGAAATCCTGTGAACCCTTTGTCTCTTTTGGACTTCCCATGAATAACATTTTCAAGAAATGCAATAAAGAAAACGTCAACCAAAACGTCCTGAAAAGTGCCAAACAAATCGTTAATACTGCGTTCAGTTTTTATAAAACTCCAATCCAAATCTGATAGCATAAAATGTGCCGATAAAAAACCCCCCGTTCAGTTAAAGGTCGACAAATTTTGGTTGTAGTGCGATTTTTCTCATGGCCTTGAAAGTGAGACATTTCTACACCTAAATGATCTGATAGATGGTCATTCCTAATCTTAGCTGAGAAGCTGTGTGAAGGCGTTATCAATGCAATTATTTAGCCTAGTAGGAGCAACAATTGTTTGTGCAAAACCGAATGTGGTAATGAAATCAACTAAATTTGTTACTTTAATGTCTGTAGAGTTAAACTTTACGTTGAAGTCATCAAGTAATAAAATTCTGTCATTAAGATTTAGGTTATGAAGTAAAAGTTCTAGGTTATTTAAAAAGATATTGAAATCACCAACGGGGGATCTATATGTACCTAATAATTAAATCGTATTTAGTAGAATAAATTGAACATAATTCACAATGTTTTTCTATTGATAGTGCATCGATATCGGCAAGATTTTTAAAATCAAAGCCATCTATGCACATCAACAGTACAGCCCCATGTCTAAAAGTTTTACGAGCATAGAAAGAAGCTACAGAAAAATCAGTAATCGGATGTTAACCAGTGTTTTGTAAAAACTAATATGGAATAACTTAAAAGGATAGGGTTCTCCAGAAATGTTTCAATTTCGTTGATTTTTTGGCGAATGCACTGAGTATTTATGTAAAATAAATTTAAGTTTGACACACTGTATACACAAGATTTAGTTGATCCTCTTGGTAAAAGATTTGAATTTAATTGCTATAAATTTATTGATTCCTTGTAAGCAACCTTTTTCTTAATTGCATCTATAATAGAGATATAAGATAAATATTTTTTACTAAATGCAGAACGATTAACTTCATGTGTTGGTTTGTATCTTTTATTATTATCTATGCAATTAACACATTTAACTAAGGAAGTGTTTGCCTTATCAATAGTGCAGGTTTTCGTATCATGAGATTCTTCGCAGTATCCACGTGATGCAACATTTTTACATTCATTTGCTTTGTGTCCGATCCTTACAGACTTGAAACACCGGATGACATTAAAAACTTCTTCCACACGGCAACTATTGAGGCCTATAAACAATTTGTTCCTTTTAATTATAACGTCTAATAGGAATCCATCGATATCATCAATCATATCACATTTTTCATCTTTCTTTTAATCTGAGTGTCACGAACATCTTGTTTCAAAGGCACATAATACATTTTTATCCTTGGAAGTAACTTTTTGGTTCAACGACTTGCAAATCATTGCACTTATTCCTTAATTCTTCTTTAATTAAATTCACTTTAATTTTATCTAAACATTTGATCACCACTCCTTTAAAGTTTCTTCCGTCTTTAACAATTGTATCATTGAAGATTTTAGTTCTAATTTCAAAAGTTCAAGAATAAAGTACAAAAAAAAACTAATTGCAGAGTTTAAAGTAGATATTCGACAATTAAAAAGGATAAATTTCTAAATAAAAATCAATTTTTTTTTTAAATTTGAACCAAAATGTTAAAATATACTCGCAGTTAGTGATGTAACGAATATTCGCATTCGCATTCGCGAATATTCGCATCTTTTTTAATATTCGCATTTGCACTCACCAGAAATTAAGCTAATATACAGGGTGTTACAAAAGTCCGGGCCGCTACTTCAGGAGCATATTCTACACATTAAAATATGAAAAATGTTAAAATACATTTTTTTCTTTAAATTGCCTCCTAACGGAGATATGACCATTTAAAGATGGCGCCCCTAAAGTGGTTTTTTTACTACAAAAAGTTAACGGTTAGTAGCAAAGTCATGAAATTGGGCAAGCAGTTAAAGAATTAGATTAGGCATATTCTCATGTAACATATTTTTTAAATAAGCAGTAGCGTGGTATGTAGGGGGTTGCCCGCGATTATTTTTTGCCGTAACTTTTTTGTATTGCAATATTTCGACACAAAAGTGCCATAATCGTAAAAAGCAACATTTTTTATACAAAAAAGGTACTCTTTCTCAAAGTCGCTAAAAGTAACCGTTTCCGAGAAAAAGGCGTTTAAATAATCCTATTCCGTCTTCGCAATTCTAACTAATTTGTATAAGAAAAAATAAGTTGGTCATGCAAACTGATCGTAAAGAAAACAATTGTACTTGACAATATCTGCCAGAGATTGACGTTGTGTCACTGATAAAATTTGGTCGTAAGCTGTAAACTTTAGCAGTTTTTGTTGTCAATAGTAAGTGTAGTAGTTTTTTAACTTTTCATTATTTTGGTAAAATGGACTATTCAAATCAAGAAATGGCCGATATGCATTTAATGTACGGGCTTGCAAATTGTAATCGTGCTGAAGCAAGACGGCTTTATGCTGAACGTTTTCCTAATAGACACCTACCAGGAGAAAAATTGTTCCAGAAAATTCATGCTCGTTTATGTAAAACAGGAAATTTTGTTTTCAAAGGCGAACGTGTTGGAAGGCCAAACGCAGAAGTTGCTAATTTAGAGGAGCGTGTGCTTCAGCAAGTTGAAGAAGATCCATGTGTCAGCACTAGACAACTTGCTTTAGCCGAAGGAGTAAATCACGTAACTATCTGGCGAATTTTGAAATTTTACCAATTTTACCCCTATCATTTTCAAAGAGTGCAAGGGTTACTTGCTGCTGATTATCCTCCAAGAATAGAATTTTGCAACTGGCTATTGCATAAGATCGCTGAAAATGAGAACTTTCCATCGCTCATATTATTTACGGACGAAGCGGGTTTTACCAGAAACGGGATACTTAACTTTCGCAACATGCATCAGTGGCAAGTTGAAAATCCCAATGCAGTTATTCAGTCGAGACATCAGCAACATTTTTCACTTAACATTTGGGGAGGAATAATAGGGGACTTTATAATTGGACCGTTTTCTTTACCTCATAGGTTAACAGGAGCATCATATAGACATTTTTTGCAAACAGAGTTACCCGTGTTACTTGAAAATGTTCCACTCATAACAAGACAGCGAATGTGGATAATGCACGATGGGGCACCTGCCCATTTTAGTGCAGTTGCTAGGGAATTTTTGAATAACAATTATCATCAACGATGGATAGGTCGAGGAGGTCCGATACCATGGCCAGCTAGGTCTCCTGACCTCAACCCACTCGATTTCTACTTATGGGGACATCTAAAGCAGATCGTCTACTCCACACCAGTTGACAATATCAATGATCTTCGTGAACGAATTGAAAATGGGTTCAACCAGATTCACAATACACCAGGCATTTGCGAAAGAGTAAGGAGTTCCCTTAGAAGACGAGCCGAGCAATGTATTGCTGCAGGGGGCAGTAATTTCGAACACTTGCTTTGATTTTTTTTTCTTAATTTTTTACTATTTTTATATCAATGCAGTTAGTAGTGGATAAATTAGATATTTGCAAAACGAATTCTAATAAATGCAACAATTTTGTTTAAACGCTTTTTTCTCGGAAACGGTTACTTTTAGCGACTTTGAGAAAGAGTACCTTTTTTGTATAAAAAATGTTGCTTTTTACGATTATGGCACTTTTGTGTCGAAATATTGCAATACAAAAAAGTTACGGCAAAAAATAATCGCGGGCAACCCCCTACACACTACGCTACTGCTTATTTAAAAAATATGTTACATGAGAATATGCCTAATCCAATTCTTTAACTGCTTGCCCAATTTCATGATTTTGCTACTAACCGTTAACTTTTTGTAGTAAAAAAACCACTTTAGGGGCGCCATCTTTAAATGGTCATATCTCCGTTAGGAGGCAATTTAAAGAAAAAAATGTATTTCAACATTTTTCATATTTTAATGTGTAGAATATGCTCCTGAAGTAGCAGCCCGGACTTTTGTAACATCCTGTATAGCAAATGTATTTGGCAATAAGACGGGAAATTATTTATACAATAACAATGCAACTGCTAAGGGTTTCTTAAACTAGGGTTCATGGACCCTTGAGAGGGGACTTATGGGCATCGTAGATAACAACATTTTTGAAGATAATAACTAATCCAGTAATTTATCTAGTCCCATCTCATAAAAAGTATTTTTAAATTTCCTTTCTTTTCCTATTAGTTAGCTACATTATGGTAGGTTAAGACACTTCCTCTCTAATGGTTCATATACTCCAGTAAAAATTTGTTCTCAAGTACCGGAGCCTTTTCCAGAATTTTTCTTTTTTTTTTAATTAATCCTTTTCTTAAAATTTCGACATTTTCGAAATTTCGACTTTTTTCTTAAAATCCACCTTTTTTCACAAAATTTCTCTTTCTCTTTAGAAATTTCTATTTTATTCTAAAATTCGACTTCTTATATCAAAATCCGATTTAGTTAAAATTTTGAATTTTTTTCTCAAAATTCGAAGTTTTGTTTTTACAATTTTGTTATTTCTCAAAATTCGGTTTTTTTTTTAAATTTCATCTTTCGGAAAATTTAGACTTCTTTATCCAACTTCTCGAAAATTGGTAGATCTTTTGATAAAAAAGTAAACATTTTTAGATTAATATTTATATGAAAATTAAAAAAAATATTTTTTTAAAACTGTTTTTGTAAAAAGACTAAATTTTTAGAAATTTCGAATTCCAACTTGTTTCTTAAAGTTTCCCCGTTTATTTCAATGGTGGACAGTTTCTGATTTCACAATTGAGCAGGGGAAGGGCTTGTCCTTCACTCAGGTAGTCGTTAAAAAATAAATATTCAGTCGAGTAATCTCGACCCTTTTTCGTGACATTTTGATTTTTTTCTGAAATTTACCCCTCAATTCGATCTTTCTTCAAAATTTAGACAAAATTGACTTTCACTGGGAAATTTTGACTTTTTACTAAATTTCGACTTGTTTCTCAAAATTTCGATCTTTTTCTAGAAATATCGATCTTTTTTTCAAAATTTTGAAAATTTTTTCAAAAATTGTTTGGGTTTTAGAAACTTTTGTTTTTGTTTTCGAATATCGTTTTTTTCTCGAAATTTTGATACTTTTGAAGCAAGTTTTTCAAAAAGTCGGAATTTTATAATAAATTTTATTTTCTGAAAATTCCAACTTTTTACTAAAAATGATTTTTTTAAATTATAATTTGTGTTTTTTAAATTCTGACTTTATACTCAAAATTCTACTTTATCATTAACAAATTTTGATTATTTATAAGAATTTAAGCCTTGTTTCAAAATTTTGACTGTTCACAAATTTCAACCTGTTTCTTAAAATTAATCTTATTTTCCTTTCGACTAAATGACTACTTAAAATTGAGTTTTTTATTCAAAATTCTGCTATTTTTCAAAATTCGTTTATTTTTATAAAATTGAATTAAAATTTTGATGAAAACATAAATTTTAAAAATAATAATTTTACGAAATTTAGAGAAAAATATTGCTTGTAAATTATGTGATTATGTCAAAATTTAAATGAAATTAAAAATTGTAAGAGAAATATTTTTAGAAACTGGGTTTTTGCTTCAAATTCGAGTTATTCTGGAAATTGCGTGCTTTTTCACAATGCTAGTGAAATGCATTCGCATTCGCATTAGTGAATGTTTAAAATGAATATCCGCATTTGCATTCGCATTTGCATTGGCGAATGTGGGAAACATTCGTTACATCCCTAACTCGTAGTACTTAGTTCGAGTTTGGATTTTTACTTTCGTCGTTTTGTCCAAATATCGACATAATTTTTTTTTAAATTAAACCCGTAATTCTAGAATAACATCTTTGAAACTTGAAATTTTGACTGAAAATTTGATATTTTTAAAATAAACAATAAACTTTAAGTTAGAGGTTAATGTCTAAAGATTTACAACAACATTTTTATATTAAGTTGAGGTTGCGCAAATCTCAATTTGAAAAATAAAAATTTTGGGCTTTTTGGTTTAATTTTCTAGAACTCTTTACTTTATTTTTAAAAATTTTACCTTGCTTTTAAAGTTCCATGTTTTTCTGGAAATGAAAACTAAACTTTGTCCAAATTTGTTTTTTTTTCTTTTAGAAATTTTAAGTTACTTGGAAGTTGTAATATTTTTTCTTTTATTCCAAAATTACCATTTTAATTTGTACTTTAATACTAAAATTTTGAGCGTACATACGTTGATTTGTTTTAAGCAAATATTTACTTGTTTGAAGAATTCTGAAAATTTAAATATTAACTTCAATTACAAAGTTACAATTTCAATTTGTTTCATTTTTTTTCTGAACCTTTCGACTAGACCATTTTGAAGGTTCGACTTTTTTCGAAATTCAAGACTATGAAATATTTTTGGAGATTTTGAGGGAAATAATTTCTGCGACATTTAGCTTTTTTGGAAAATTCGAAATTATTATAAAATTCAAATAATGGAATAAGAATTACGAGAACAATATTATTCAAGATGGCGAGAATGTTCCCTAAATTCCATTTACAATTTCTTTTGGAATTTTTACGACTTCCTGCATTTCCAAAGTATGACTTTCTTTTCAGAAGTGTAGAATATCTGATTTTTTATTTTTTTAAATTCGGGCAAAATATATTATAGCCCAGGAAAAATAGATTTTTATTACGAAATAAATAAATACCAATTTTTTTTTAGAATTATCTTTAGTTGGGCTTAACAAATAAATACAGAAATTTTCCCACCAAGACCATGAGCGGATCGGCCGCCATATTGATTTGAAGATGGAAAATTTTGTTTTTTTGTCAATAATTCACACAATTTTAGTGTAACAAAAAATGTTTCGTATAAAAGTTGGAGAGTCTAAAATTTGCCATAAAAAAGTAGTTTGCAATTTTTTTGCAGACTTAATGGTTACTGAGAAAATGTCACATGAATAACAATGCTTTTGGATAGTTGCACTGAATGCGTCATCACTCAAAAAGTACAACACGTGAGACGTTTTTCAACCGATTTTACCAGAATGCCTAATGTACTAATCCGTATTTAGTAAAATTTGCAATTTATTAACGAGAGGACTGTTTTTATTGTTATCGATGTTACGTTCTTGATCTTATGTCTTACCTTCATATTGTCATCAAAAAAATTAGTATAAGAGTATTGATAAATGTTTCAAATAGTATGGTATGTATAAGGATCTTAAACAGCATCGTATGTCAAACACCAACATATCTAGTAGTGTTATTTACCTGGTTAGTAGCTTCCTAAGGTACAAAAAATCTTTCAACTACCTACTTTTTATCCTTTGTATTGCTCATAAAATAGTGTAAGCAACCAGAGTTGGCCCGCATTGTTTATATTTCGTGGCGCCAATCACCAGGAAAGAATTCCAATCACAGCTTGTCCCGGCTGCGGGGACACTGTCCCGGCTGCGGGGACACTCTCCCAGCGTCATTCGGGCCTGGCGGAAGTGAATTGTTAATTCGATATTCCTGTTCAATAAATCGATAAATCGTTACCTGTGTTAACGTTCATTCAATTAATATTTAAAGTTTGTGTTACCTCTTATTATCGTTATAATTTGTGTGTCGCTACCGTTATTGGTGTTTAAATTATGGAGGAGGAACACGAATCTAACAGCAGCGGTGGGATTCCCCTCTGTTTTCCGAAATTTTCGCAAAAAGTGCAATGGAAACATTAGTTGTGGACATTGTGAAATCTGTAGGCAGTACCAAAGTGATTCCTGTGAAATCGCTCTCCCTCTACTTCGTTCGAAAATTTAAAAAAAAATGGTTAAATCAGGTAGTAAAAAAGCGAGTTTTAATGGTTAGATCGGCCAGAACTGGTAAGAGTTGACTGTTTTATTTTTTTGTCACTGATGTCCATATTTGAATTGACAATGGATCTTCTACTTGTAATCGACCCTTCAGCCGAAACAGTCAGAAGGATAGGAAAACATCTGGGCGTCTTCGTGGCGGCATATTCGGTTATCGGTTACTGGAACAACCCATACGACACCTAATTTATGAGACTTATAATTGCGACAGGACGTTAAAAATTATGTTAAGAGTGTGGCCTGGGAGTGATAAGTTTTTAAGAGGACCCTAAAACGGGCGATGTGTTAAAAGAGGCATTCCAATAGGAACTTTGTTAGAATTTAGTTCATTTATGTTATTCGTCTATAAATTTATTCTTTTTTTCGATTTAATTAATATACGTTTGATTTAGTATAATTCGAGTGATTTATTACTTTCGAGAACTAAATCCTACATAGCAGCGGTGGGATACCACCAAGTGTAGTTATAAGTGAATACTTTGAATTGTTTGTGAGTGGTACGGGTGGCAATCAAAATGAAAAGACAATTGAAACGAAGTGGAAAGCCAAAGGTTGCTAGTGGAGACGATGGTGAGGAACCTCCAACTCAGGTGGCTCGCACTTCTGCAGGACAAGGGCGGTCCGATTCAATTGTCGAAAGTGAACCTGGTACCCCATCTACTACGGAAACCGAGTTGAGCGTGTTATTAGGTGAAGCAAGAGCAGAAATTACTGCTCTCAGGAGTCAAATTGTAAGTACGCAATCCAATATTACTGCTCCCGAAAATAGACACATGCAATGGACAGCTTTCAAAAATGATCGTTTGATCCCAGAATTTGACCCTTCAAATTTGGCTCAAAATATCGATGACTGGCTGTGTAGGGTGAATGAATGTGCCGTGATTTATCATTGGGATGAGGTTACAAAAATTTATATTGCATTGGGAAAATTAAAAGGCACAGCTCGAATATGGTACGAGGGTTTAAAAACTATGCAATTTACATGGGCTCAATGGGAAACAATGTTGCGCAGCATGTTCCCAAATAAAAATGCTTTCGGTAAATTGTTTTACGAAGCCGCAACCTATCATGTTTCGGTAGGTCAAGACCTAAACGATTATTGTTTCCGTAAGCTGGCTATGTTAAATAAATTAAGATTAAATTTATCCCAAGAACAAATTGTTGATTGCGTTATTGAAGGGATAGGGGACGTTTCGATTAAAGCGAACATAAGAGCAGCGCGTTGCAGTACTTTTGTCCAATTGGCTGAATATGTCACAAATTTTCCCTGTTCTAGTAATTTAAACAGGCAGCCAAGTAACAAAGGGTATTTTTCAAAAAAAGATAATAAAGAAAAAAGGAATTCTAATCAGGTAAAATGTTTTGGATGCAACGAACTGGGACATAAACGTGCTCAGTGTTCAAATTTTCGCATTAAACAGTGTACTTTTTGTCATCGAACTGGTCATGTAGCAGAAAATTGTAGAATAAAAGCAAGGGACAATAATAAATTTAAGGATGTTAAATTTGCAGGTCAGAAATCGAAAAACAAATATTCGAAGAAAGCTAAAATTAAAAATCAGGTTATTAACTGTACCATTGACATGGGAAGTGAGTTGACATTGATGAAACTTTCTGTTGCAAAAAAATTGGGTCTGGAAATATATAATCTTGAACAAGCAATAAAATTACGCGGTTTTAATGGATTTCAAGTATCGGCTATTCGAAAATGTTCAGATGTTATTAATATTGAAGGTGTTTGTCTTCAGACAGAGATTATAATATTAGACGATTCTGAATTGATCTTTGATCTATTAATTGGACAAAATTTCATCGATCATCCATCAGTATTGGTAATTAAAAATTCGAAACATCTTGTAATTACAAAGTTGCCCGATGATCAAGAACTGACTACAGAAATTAAACAGAAATACTCGATTAATGTGGTAAATATCGCGGATTCAGATGTTACTCAGACAATGCGTGATTTTGAATGCGGTGATCTTACGGTGTTGGAAAAAAATAAGCTCCAACAATTATTGATTTCCTATAAAGATCGCTTCTGTTTTAAAACAAGTGAGTTAGGTAAAACAGATACTGTTAAAATGGTTATTGAATGTACTACTGAAAAGCCTATAATATATCGTCCATATCGCTTGTCGTTATCAGAACGACAAGAAATAAAATTGATTATTTCTGACTTGTTACAAAATGGGGTAATAAGACCATCTACTTCGCCATATGCAAGTCCGATTTTATTAGTGCCAAAGAAAGATGGGGGGAAGCGTATGTGTGTAGATTTTAGAGCTCTAAACAAAATTACGAAAAAGGATAAATTTCCTCTGCCATTAATTGAAGATCAAATTGATAGATTAGGAGGAGGAAATAAGTACTTTGTAACTTTGGACTTATCATAAGGTTTTTATCAAATTCCGATGGAAGAATCGTCAATTGCAAAAACAGCTTTTATCACTCCAGACGGCCATTATGAATTTTTAAGGACACCATTTGGACTTGCAAATGCACCAAGCAATTTTCAGCGCCTTATGAATTTAGTTTTAGGAGATTATATAAATACAATAGCTCAGGTTTATATTGATGATATTATAATACCAGCTAAAAGTTTTGAAGAGGGTTTAAATAGATTGCAGATGGTCTTAGAACGATTAAGGGAGCATAATTTGACACTTAAGTTATCAAAATGCAAATTTTTCTTATCTAAAGTAGAGTATCTAGGTAGAGAAATTTCGGGAGATGGCGTTAGACCTGGATTACAAAAAATTCTGGCAATTAAAAATATGTGTAATCCCGAAAATATTAAACAATTACGTCAGTTTCTTGGTTTGGCTGGGTATTTTAGACGGTTTATTCAAAATTTCGCTTATATCGCGGAACCGTTAACGCGTTTGCTAAGAAAGGATGTACCTTGGAAATTTGAGAAGGAACAAATTGAAGCCGTCAGTAAATTAAAGGCAATGTTAATGACTAGACCAGTATTAACAGTTTTCAATCCAGAATGGACAACTGAAGTCCATACTGATGCGAGTAAAATTGGTATAGCAGGAATTTTATTTCAAATTGATCAGGAAACGAAAAATAAGCATGTAGTCTCGTACTTTAGTCGACAAACAACTCCTGTAGAAAGAAATTATCATTCTTATCAACTCGAAACTTTAGCCGTCCGAGATTCTTTTCGAAATTTTCGTGTTTATTTAGTAGGTATACACTTTACTCTTGTAACAGATTGTATTGCAATTAGGAGTACAGTTGAAAAGAAAGACCTCATACCTCGAGTTGCTAGATGGTGGTTTGAACTTCAAGATTACAATTTTGATGTTAAGTACCGTCCAGGCCTAAAAATGAATCACGTCGATTGTCTTAGTCGAAATCCACCTAAAGTAACGTTAAGTGTTACGAATATTACAGAGGACGAATGGTTATTGGCCGCTCAGTTACAAGATGACCAAATACGCGAAATAAGAAATATCTTATTAAATAGGGACAATAATCCAACAAATAAACACTATTTTCAGTTGTACTAAGTTAAAAATGGAAAAGTATTTCGTAGATTAGGTGACGGTACAAAAAAGTGGTTGGTTCCAAAAGCTAATCGTTGGTAAATTTGTAAACTCTGCCATGACGATATTGGTCATTTCGGAGTGGACAAAACTTTGGCAAAAATTAAAGAAAATTATTATTTTTCGGGAATGAAACGTTATGTTAAGCGATATGTTAATGCGTGCTTAAGTTGTTTATACTATAAATCTCCAGCTGGTAAAAAGTTAGGCGAACTTCATCCCATTGATAAGATTCCTATTCCTTTTCACACTCTACATATGGATCATGTCGGGCCATTTGTGAGAAGTAAGAAGGGAAATACACAAATATTGGTCATCGTTGATGGATTCACGAAATTTTCTATAGTAGAAGCAGTCAAGAACACGAAAACTCGGTATGTTATTAAAGCAGTAAATCATTTAATTGATCTTTTTGGGGTACCAGTGCGAATCATAACTGATAGAGGAAGTTCATTTACATCCAAGACATTTAAAAATTTTTGTCACACTCATGGTATTAAACACGTTTTGAACGCGGTTGCCACCCCACGTGCCAATGGTCAATGCGAACGCTACAACCGAACTATATTAAGTTCATTAGCTGCCTTAAATGGAGGTATGGAAGACGACTCTTGGGATGAACATGTTAAAACGGTCCAAAGGGGACTAAACTCCACAATTAATCGGAGCATAGGCACGACACCATCCGAAATATTATTTGGTTCCAAACATCGTTCTGTATCTGAAGGTGTTATACTTGGCGATATTCAGAATGATGTAGAGCGACTTGACTTATCTGAAGTTAGGAAAAACGCTAAAAATAGAGTAGATGTAAAACAAAACAGGCAAAAAAATTAGGTTTGATTTGAAACGAATTAAGGCCCCAAGATTCGCAGTTGGGACACTGGTGTTAGTTAGAGTCACTAGTATGCCTGCAACTGGGGAAAGTAAAAAGCTTAGTCCTAAGTTTAAAGGTCCCTATAAAATTGTTGCCGTTTTACCAAATGACCGATATGAAGTTGAGGACTTAAGGGGTAAAACACGACGTCGTACAGTGGTATCAGTTGATAATATTAAACCGTGGATAACTATGAAAGAAAATATGTTAATTTAATGGGTACAGCGTCGAATACATGTACGGTGAAAACTATACATGTGCAGCATAGTAGCTCGAAGCATGTAACACGTTCGAAAGACCCCAAATTCATAGTTTAGTCAGTACAAAATTGTGTACATGTACGGTGAGGATAATACATGAACAGCAAAATAGCTCGAAACATGTATTATGCACCCGAAGCATGTTATGATCGAATTGTTCGAAATCGATTGGTGTACAGGATCGAAGGTATTGCCGATAGTTGGCGAATACTACATCCTCGAAGCACATAAAACGAAATCGATTGGTGTACAGGATCGAAGGTATTGCCGATAGTTGGCGAATACTACATCCTCGAAGCACATAAAACGAAATCGATTGGTGTACAGGATCGAAGGTATTGCCTATAGTTGGCGAATACTACATCCTCGAAGCACATAAAACGAAATCGATTGGTGTACAGGATCGAAGGTATTGCCTATAGTTGGCGAATACTACATCCTCGAAGCACATAAAACGAAATCGATTGGTGTACAGGATCGAAGGTATTGCCTATAGTTGGCGAATACTACATCCTCGAAGCACATAAAACGAAATCGATTTGTGTACAGGATCGAAGGTATTGCCTAGAGTTGGCGAATACTACATCCTCGAAGCACATAAAACGAAATCGATTGGTGTACAGGATCGAAGGTATTGCCTATAGTTGGCGAATACTACATCCTCGAAGCACATAAAATGAAATCGATTGGTGTACAGGATCGAAGGTATTGCCTATAGTTGGCGAATACTACATCCTCGAAGCACATGAAACGGAATCGATGGGTGTACAGGATCGAAAGTATTGCCTACAGGTGGCGAATACTACATCCTCGAGGCACATGAAATGAAATCGTGCACAGGATCGAAAATATTGCCTACAGGTGGCGAATATTACATCCTCGAAGCACATGAAAAGAAATTAGAGATTTGACTTTTACAGTAAGCATGTACAGCTTGAACCGAAAGGTCTAGTGCTCGAAGCATGCATTTTTCAAAATAAAATAATGTGTACTCCTTTATTAATTAGAACATGTGTGTAATTACAGGGCCGATTGAGGACAATCAGCACAGGTGCGTGGCCGAATCTGTAATCGACACTTCAGCCGAAACAGTTAGAAGGATAGGAAAACATCTGGGCGTCTTCGTGGCGGCATATTCGGTTATCGGTTACTGGAACAACCCATACGACACCTAATTTATGAGACTTATAATTGCGACAGGACGTTAAAAATTATGTTAAGAGTGTGGCCTGAGAGTGATAAGTTTTTAGGAGGACCCTAAAACGGGCGATGTGTTAAAAAGAGGCATTCCAATAGGAACTTTGTTAGAATTTAGTTCATTTATGTTATTCGTCTATAAATTTATTTTTTTTTTCGATTTAATTAATATACGTTTGATTTAGTATAATTCGAGTGATTTATGTAATCGACCCTTCAGCCGAAACAGTCAGAAGGATAGGAAAACATCTGGGCGTCTTCGTGGCGACATATTCGGTTATCGGTTACTGGAACAACCCATACGACACCTAATTTATGAGACTTATAATTGCGAAAGGACGTTAAAAATTATGTTAAGAGTGTGGCCTGAGAGTGATAAGTTTTTAAGAGGACCCTAAAACGGGCGATGTGTTAAAAGAGGCATTCCAATAGGAACTTTGTTAGAATTTAGTTCATTTATGTTATTCGTCTATAAATTTATTCTTTTTTTCGATTTAATTAATATACGTTTGATTTAGTATAATTCGAGTGATTTATTACTTTCGAGAACTAAATCCTACATAGCAGCGGTGGGATACCACCAAGTGTAGTTATAAGTGAATACTTTGAATTGTTTGTGAGTGGTACGGGTGGCAATCAAAATGAAAAGACAATTGAAACGAAGTGGAAAGCCAAAGGTTGCTAGTGGAGACGATGGTGAGGAACCTCCAACTCAGGTGGCTCGCACTTCTGCAGGACAAGGGCGGTCCGATTCAATTGTCGAAAGTGAACCTGGTACCCCATCTACTACGGAAACCGAGTTGAGCGTGTTATTAGGTGAAGCAAGAGCAGAAATTACTGCTCTCAGGAGTCAAATTGTAAGTACGCAATCCAATATTACTGCTCCCGAAAATAGACACATGCAATGGACAGCTTTCAAAGATGATCGTTTGATCCCGGAATTTGACCCTTCAAATTTGACTCAAAATATCGATGACTGGCTGTGTAGGGTGAATGAATGTGCCGTGATTTATCATTGGGATGAGGTTACAAAAATTTATATTGCATTGGGAAAATTAAAAGGCACAGCTCGAATATGGTACGAGGGTTTAAAAACTATGCAATTTACATGGGCTCAATGGGAAACAATGTTGCGCGGCATGTTCCCAAATAAAAATGCGTTCGGTAAATTGTTTTACGAAGCCGCAACCTATCATGTTTCGGTAGGTCAAGACCTAAACGATTATTGTTTCCGTAAGCTGGCTATGTTGAATAAATTAAGATTAAATTTATCCCAAGAACAAATTGTTGATTGCGTTATTGAAGGGATAGGGGACGTTTCGATTAAAGCGAACATAAGAGCAGCGCGTTGCAGTACTTTTGTCCAATTGGCTGAATATGTCACAAATTTTCCCTGTTCTAGTAATTTAAACAGGCAGCCAAGTAACAAAGGGTATTTTTCAAAAAAAGATAATAAAGAAAAAAGGAATTCTAATCAGGTAAAATGTTTTGGATGCAACGAACTGGGACATAAACGTGCTCAGTGTTCAAATTTTCGCATTAAACAGTGTACTTTTTGTCATCGAACTGGTCATGTAGCAGAAAATTGTAGAATAAAAGCAAGGGACAATAATAAATTTAAGGATGTTAAATTTGCAGGTCAAAAATCAAAAAACAAATATTCGAAGAAAGCTAAAATTAAAAATCAGGTTATTAACTGTACCATTGACATGGGAAGTGAGTTGACATTGATGAAACTTTCTGTTGCAAAAAAATTGGGTCTGGAAATATATAATCTTGAACAAGCAATAAAATTACGCGGTTTTAATGGATCTCAAGTATCGGCTATTCGAAAATGTTCAGATGTTATTAATATTGAAGGTGTTTGTCTTCAGACAGAGATTATAATATTAGACGATTCTGAATTGATCTTTGATCTATTAATTGGACAAAATTTCATCGATCATCCATCAGTATTGGTAATTAAAAATTCGAACCATCTTGTAATTACAAAGTTGCCCGATGATCAAGAATTGACTACAGAAATTAAACAGAAGTACTTGATTAATGTGGTAAATATCGCGGATTCAGATGTTACTCAGACAATGCGTGATTTTGAATGCGGTGATCTTACGGTGTTGGAAAAAAATAAGCTCCAACAATTATTGATTTCCTATAAAGATCGCTTTTGTTTTAAAACAAGTGAGTTAGGTAAAACAGATACTGTTAAAATGGTTATTGAATGTACCACTGAAAAGCCTATAATATATTGTCCATATCGCTTGTCGTTATCAGAACGACAAGAAATAAAATTGATTATTTCCGATTTGTTACAAAATGGGGTAATAAGACCATCTACTTCGCCATATGCAAGTCCGATTTTATTAGTGCCAAAGAAAGATGGGGGGAAGCGTATGTGTGTAGATTTTAGAGCTCTAAACAAAATTACGAAAAAGGATAAATTTCCTCTGCCATTAATTGAAGATCAAATTGATAGATTAGGAGGAGGAAATAAGTACTTTATAACTTTGGACTTATCACAAGGTTTTTATCAAATTCCGATGGAAGAATCGTCAATTGCAAAAACAGCTTTTATCACTCCAGACGGCCATTATGAATTTTTAAGGACACCATTTGGACTTGCAAATGCACCAAGCAATTTTCAGCGCCTTATGAATTTAGTTTTAGGAGATTATATAAATACAATAGCTCAGGTTTATATTGATGATATTATAATACCAGCTAAAAGTTTTGAAGAGGGTTTAAATAGATTGCAGATGGTCTTAGAACGATTAAGGGAGCATAATTTGACACTTAAGTTATCAAAATGCAAATTTTTCTTATCTAAAGTAGAGTATCTAGGTAGAGAAATTTCGGGAGATGGCGTTAGACCTGGATTACAAAAAATTCTGGCAATTAAAAATATGTGTAATCCCGAAAATATTAAACAATTACGTCAGTTTCTTGGTTTGGCTGGGTATTTTAGACGGTTTATTCAAAATTTCGCTTATATCGCGGAACCGTTAACGCGTTTGCTAAGAAAGGATGTACCTTGGAAATTTGAGAAGGAACAAATTGAAGCCGTCAGTAAATTAAAGGCAATGTTAATGACTAGACCAGTATTAACAGTTTTCAATCCAGAATGGACAACTGAAGTCCATACTGATGCGAGTAAAATTGGTATAGCAGGAATTTTATTTCAAATTGATCAGGAAACGAAAAATAAGCATGTAGTCTCGTACTTTAGTCGACAAACAACTCCTGTAGAAAGAAATTATCATTCTTATCAACTCGAAACTTTAGCCGTCCGAGATTCTTTTCGAAATTTTCGTGTTTATTTAGTAGGTATACACTTTACTCTTGTAACAGATTGTATTGCAATTAGGAGTACAGTTGAAAAGAAAGACCTCATACCTCGAGTTGCTAGATGGTGGTTTGAACTTCAAGATTACAATTTTGATGTTAAGTACCGTCCAGGCCTAAAAATGAATCACGTCGATTGTCTTAGTCGAAATCCACCTAAAGTAACGTTAAGCGTTACGAATATTACAGAGGACGAATGGCTATTGGCCGCTCAGTTACAAGATGACCAAATACGCGAAATAAGAAATATCTTATTAAATAGGGACAATAATCCAACAAATAAACACTATTTTCAGTTGTACGAAGTTAAAAATGGAAAAGTATTTCGAAGATTAGGTGACGGTACAAAAAAGTGGTTGGTTCCAAAAGCTAATCGTTGGCAAATTTGTAAACTCTGCCATGACGATATTGGTCATTTCGGAGTGGACAAAACTTTGGCAAAAATTAAAGAAAATTATTATTTTTCGGGAATGAAACGATATGTTAAGCGATATGTTAATGCGTGCTTAAGTTGTTTATACTATAAATCTCCAGCTGGTAAAAAGTTAGGCGAACTTCATCCCATTGATAAGATTCCTATTCCTTTTCACACTCTACATATGGATCATGTCGGGCCATTTGTGAGAAGTAAGAAGGGAAATACACAAATATTGGTCATCGTTGATGGATTCACGAAATTTTCTATAGTAGAAGCAGTCAAGAACACGAAAACTCGGTATGTTATTAAAGCAGTAAATCATTTAATTGATCTTTTTGGGGTACCAGTGCGAATCATAACTGATAGAGGAAGTTCATTTACATCCAAGACATTTAAAAATTTTTGTCACACTCATGGTATTAAACACGTTTTGAACGCGGTTGCCACCCCACGTGCCAATGGTCAATGCGAACGCTACAACCGTACTATATTAAGTTCATTAGCTGCCTTAAATGGAGGTATGGAAGACGACTCTTGGGATGAACATGTTAAAACGGTCCAAAGGGGACTAAATTCCACAATTAATCGGAGCATAGGCACGACACCATCCGAAATATTATTTGGTTCCAAACATCGTTCTGTATCTGAAGGTGTTATACTTGGCGATATTCAGAATGATGTAGAGCGACTTGACTTATCTGAAGTTAGGAAAAACGCTAAAAATAGAGTAGATGTAGAACAAAACAGGCAAAAAATTAGGTTTGATTTGAAACGGATTAAGGCCCCAAGATTCGCAGTTGGGACACTGGTGTTAGTTAGAGTCACTAGTACGCCTGCAACTGGGGAAAGTAAAAAGCTTAGTCCTAAGTTTAAAGGTCCCTATAAAATTGTTGCCGTTTTACCAAATGACCGATATGAAGTTGAGGACTTAAGGGGTAAAACACGACGTCGTACAGTGGTGGCAGTTGATAATATTAAACCATGGATAACTATGAAAGAAAATATGTAAGTTTAATGGGTACAGCGTCGAATACATGTACGGTGAAAACTATACATGTGCAGCATAGTAGCTCGAAGCATGTAACACGTTCGAAAGACCCCAAATTCATAGTTTAGTCCAGTACAAAATTGTGTACATGTACGGTGAGGATAATACATGAACAGCAAAATAGCTCGAAACATGTATTATGCACCCGAAGCATGTTATGATCGAATTGTTTCGAAATCGATTGGTGTACAGGATCGAAGGTATTGCCTATAGTTGGCGAATACTACATCCTCGAAGCACATAAAACGAAATCGATTGGTGTACAGGATCGAAGGTATTGCCTATAGTTGGCGAATACTACATCCTCGAAGCACATAAAACGAAATCGATTGGTGTACAGGATCGAAGGTATTGCCTATAGTTGGCGAATACTACATCCTCGAAGCACATAAAACGAAATCGATTGGTGTACAGGATCGAAGGTATTGCCTATAGTTGGCGAATACTACATCCTCGAAGCACATAAAACGAAATCGATTGGTGTACAGGATCGAAGGTATTGCCTATAGTTGGCGAATACTACATCCTCGAAGCACATAAAATGAAATCGATTGGTGTACAGGATCGAAGGTATTGCCTATAGTTGGCGAATACTACATCCTCGAAGCACATGAAACGGAATCGATGGGTGTACAGGATCGAAAGTATTGCCTACAGGTGGCGAATACTACATCCTCGAGGCACATGAAATGAAATCGTGCACAGGATCGAAAATATTGCCTACAGGTGGCGAATATTACATCCTCGAAGCACATGAAAAGAAATTAGAGATTTGACTTTTACAGTAAGCATGTACAGCTTGAACCGAAAGGTCTAGTGCTCGAAGCATGCATTTTTCAAAATAAAATAATGTGTACTCCTTTATTAATTAGAACATGTGTGTAATTACAGGGCCGATTGAGGACAATCAGCACAGGTGCGTGGCCGAATCTGTAATCGACCCTTCAGCCGAAACAGTCAGAAGGATAGGAAAACATCTGGGCGTCTTCGTGGCGGCATATTCGGTTATCGGTTACTGGAACAACCCATACGACACCTAATTTATGAGACTTATAATTGCGACAGGACGTTAAAAATTATGTTAAGAGTGTGGCCTGAGAGTGATAAGTTTTTAAGAGGACCCTAAAACGGGCGATGTGTTAAAAGAGGCATTCCAATAGGAACTTTGTTAGAATTTAGTTCATTTATGTTATTCGTCTATAAATTTATTCTTTTTTTCGATTTAATTAATATACGTTTGATTTAGTATAATTCGAGTGATTTATTACTTTCGAGAACTAAATCCTACATACTTAAGAAATTGGGCAGTACTTAGAAATGATTTCTTTAAAGCTTTGTTACTTCCTTGATGAAGTTTTATTTGTATTTTTTTAAATTTTACTCTGTTATCTACCGCATAGGTAAGCAATTAATCAGCTCTGTTGAAAAGTTTACGTACTGGATGGAGTACGTAAAGTACGCATGATTTGACCGAATTAATTGTTTGCAAAATAAAGGAAAGTAAAGATGAAGAAAGTGTCGCTAAGCTCAATTCTAATTCTGTCACCGATTGCCTACTTAAATTTGATACCCAAACAAACCATTCAGGGTGTTAGGTCAACGAACTATATGAGATTTGTCTCTTGGTCGATTTGACGACTGCAGGGAGTATCGCTATGTTTTGTGGCGTTGCCTCGCCCGTTACGAAATATCCACATAGCAGTAAAGAAGAAATTAATTTACTAAAACAGAGTAACATTTCATACAATCGGTACTAGTCAAATGCAATTTTTGTTTTTTAAAATATTTTGTGAAATAAAGCAGAACGTAACAATCCAGTAAAATTTACCACTGAATCCGATAAAAGAATCACGATTCCTTTCATTGAATCGGTAGTAGTTTTTTACGCCTTTCATGGATAAGGGACCGAATGTGTCATTTAATGTCTGAAACACTTTCGTAAGCTCGTTTTTAAAGTAAACAAACACAGCCGCACGGCTGGGTATAATCTTGGGTGTAATATTTCTTATTTTGAAACGCATTCATACCGAAGAAGAGCAGAAGTTAAAAACATAGTACAATTTAGTTTATTTGACCTCCAGTTTGGTTCCTGCTATAAATTTACTATAACGTATTCATTGGTTATGCCCTATAAATCGTTGGATGCGATAATGGACGAGGGTAACAAATAGTTGTTTCTTTTATACCGACACCTTGACAAAATTGCACACACATGCTAAAGTAGGTTTTCAGAGGGAAATATTTTGTTTTGGTATCCCTAAATTTATGGCAATAGATAGTAGTGCAAACAAATGCAGTTTTTCCTGTTTGAAAATTTTTGGATGTATCCTGATATACATGGGGCAAACGGTCAAATCTAACGTATAGCTTTATGCGCTCGATTTGAATCAAGGATTGGCCGAGGGTTATGTAAAAAGATCACTAAGTAATAAAAAGTACTAGTCAAAAGTGATAAATAATAATATTTTACAAGAGTTAAAAAACTAAGAAAATTAGTGATTTTGTATTGCCCTATAGAAAAAAAGAAGTTCACATTAACAAAATAAAAAAAAAAGTAAGTTTTGCGTATCTGAGATTTTACGAATAAAAACGTTTAGACATTTGTATGCATAAAATAGTGAAGGCTGAAAGAAAAAAGGGGGCTGGAAAATGCAGTTATGAACTATGGTCATTGGCAATAGATATTGAGAGCATACTGGAGTTTTCGAAAAGAATGGCATATTTTAGATTTATTTCTGTTTTTGTTCTACTGATGGCAAAAAAAAATGTATTAACCAACTGCCATAGGTTCCCGTTATGTTTTAAACATTTCGAAGATGGCTTTGCCATAGTTCATTAACGACGATTTGGTTCCCGTTATGTTTTGAACATTTCGAAGAAAGCTTTGCCATAGTACATTAACGACGATTTGGTTACCATTATGTTTTATGCATTTCGAAGATGGCTTTGCCATAGTACATTAACAACGATTTGGTTACCGTTATGATTTATGTATTTCGAAGATGGCTTTGCCATGGTTCATTATCAATGATTTGGTTCCCGTTATGTTTTGAACATTTCGAAGATAGCTTTGCCATAGTACATTAACGACGATTTGGTTACCGTTATGTTTTATGCATTTCGAAGATGGCTTTGCTATAGTACATTAACAACGATTTGGTTACCGTTATGTTTTATGCATTTCGAAGATGGCTTTGCCATAGTACATTAACAACGATTTGGTTACCGTTATGATTTATGCATTTCGAAGATGGCTTTGCCATGGTTCATTATCAATGATTTGGTTCCCGTTATGTTTTGAACATTTCGAAGATAGCTTTGCCATAGTACATTAACGACGATTTGGTTACCGTTATGTTTTATGCATTTCGAAGATGGCTTTGCCATAGTCCATTAACGACGATTTGGTTACCGTTATGTTTTATGCATTTCGAAGATGGCTTTACCGTAGTACATTAACGACGATTTGGTTACCGTTATGTTTTATGCATTTCGAAGATGGCTTTACCATAGTACATTAACAACGATTTGGTTACCGTTATGTTTTATGCATTTCGAAGATGGCTTTACCGTAGTACATTAACGACGATTTGGTTACCGTTATGTATTATGCATTTCGAAGATGGCTTTGCCATAGTACATTAACGACGATTTGGTTACCGTTATGTTTTATGCATTTCGAAGATGGCTTTGCCATAGTACATTAACGACGATTTGATTACCGTTATGTTTTATGCATTTCGAAGATGGCTTTGCCATAGTCCATTAACGACGATTTGGTTACCGTTATGTTTTATGCATTTCGAAGATGGCTTTACCGTAGTACATTAACGACGATTTGGTTACCGTTATGTATTATGCATTTTGAAGATGGCTTTGCCATAGTACATTAACGATGATTTGGTTACCGTTATGTTTTATGCATTTCGAAGATGGCTTTGCCATAGTACATGAACAACGATTTGGTTACCGTTATGTTTTATGCATTTCGAAGATGGCTTTACCGTAGTACATTAACGACGATTTGGTTACCGTTATGTTTTATGCATTTCGAAGATGGTTTTGCCATAGTACATTAACGACGATTTGATTACCGTTATGTTTTGAACATTTCGAAGAAAGCTTTGCCATAGTACATTAACGACGATTTGGTTACCGTTATGTTTTATGCATTTCGAAGATGGCTTTGCCATAGTACATTAACGATGATTTGGTTACCGTTATGTTTTACACATTTCGAAGCATGGGTTTTCCATGGTACATTATTAACGATTTGGTTCCTGTTATATTTTAAACATTTCGAAGCATGGGTTTTCCATGGTACATTATCAACGATTTGGTTCCCGTTATGTTTTTAAAAATTTCGAAGCATGAGTTTTCCATGATCCATTAACAATGATTGGTTTCTGGTGTATATGGGTCAGCATCTCCCATGGAAATTAACAACGATTGGTTTCTAACGTGCATGGGTCAGCATACTCCCATGGAAATTAACAACGATTGGTTTCTGATGTGCATGGGTCAGAATACTCCCGTGGAAATTAACATGTATGTATTTAAAACATTTCGGATCATGGAATCAACGTACTTTCATGGTAAACAAATTAGTATTTAATTAATTTTTCCTAAACAAAATGGTTTTTTTTTCTTCGTTTAGTCGAAAAGGAAGAAATGTGTTGACTTTGATTTGATTTGGTAATGACAAGGTATGTTTCGAGAGCGAAACATCCGTCAGGTTGGCCGTGTAAGCAACCAGAGTTGGCCCGCATTGTTTATATTTCGTGGCGCCAATCACCAGGAAAGAATTCCAATCACAACTTGTCCCGGCTGCGGGGACACTGTCCCGGCTGCGGGGATACTCTCCCAGCGTCATTCGGGCCTGGCGGAAGTGGATTGTTAATTCGATATTCCTGTTCAATAAATCGATAAATCGTTACCTGTGTTAACGTTCATTCAATTAATATTTAAAGTTTGTGTTACCTCTTATTATCGTTATAATTTGTGTGTCGCTACCGTTATTGGTGTTTAAATTATGGAGGAGGAACACGAATCTAACAATAGATAAAAATGTATAGAAGAAGTATCATCGATCAACCGTCTTTGCAAAGAGTAAACTGACTTGGTTTTAGGCATTTATTTATTTTAATTTCGTGAACGCATTATTTTGATAACGACGATGAAGTTGAATGTAAATTAGCTCAGAAATGTAATACTGAGACCAACAAAAGGAGCGCTACCCAAAAAAAAAATCGCAAATTAGACGGAAGAGGTAAGTAGATGAGGTCTTCAGGGGGATATCACTTAAAAAATATGTGCCAATTTCTGTACTTCTTAGGTAGAAATGAGGGCAACTACCCAAAATGACGCTATTCTCACTAAGGACTAAGTCTACAAAAAAAAATGGCAAATAACTTTTTTGTATCAAATTTTTAGCTCTCCAACTTTTATAAAAAACAATTCTTTGTTGGACTAAAATTGTGAAAATCATTTGCAGAAAGAAAATTTTTTATCTTTAAATCAATATAGCGACCATTCCCACAAGGTCTTGGCGGAAAATTTGTGTACGTATTTGTTAAGCCGAAGTTAAGATATTTCTAAAATAAAAATTTAATATTTAACCTTTTTGCAAGAAGGGTGATTTTTCATCTATCTTTCGTGGACTATTCTCCTTCTTCTTTAGTAGGGCTAGTTGCCTGTTCATTCTGGATTCCTTTTTTTGTTGTTCCAATGAAAGCGACTGCGAGCTGTTGCTGTTACGCCATCGTTTCGGTGGTCTCACTGTGGCTTTTCGTTGCGTACTATTTTCTCCAGCCTGTTGTCTGCCTTTCGATTAACGTGTTCATTCTACCCTCGTCTTCTTTTTCTTGAACATCGTAGCACATCTTCCACTTTACATTTTTTCCTAATATGGGCATTCCTTTGTCGATCCCACATTGTGTATCCTGCTATTGTTCTCAGGATTTTCACTTCCGTAGTTCTTAGATGTCTCTTGGTGGTGTTGTCTGTTCTCGTTTCAGCTGCGTATGTTACACAGGTCGGACACAAGTCTTATACACATCAGAAAAGTCAAACACTGTCCATAGGAAGAATGTTAATGGGAGATTTATCAGTAAGAGCTAATAGTGGGATAGATGGGCGGCGCCTTGTGTTCTCCTACACCGGTGTAAACAATTCAACGCAGAGCGCAGCAATCAGTGCTGGTGGAGATTTCAATAGTACATCATAGATTGTAACGTGTTTTGTTACGGGACTACTACTATCAGGCAATAATTTTATTGAAATTTGCGTACCACATGCTGTTTGTTCTTTTAGTCCGTTGATTTAATCAACGTCTGAGGCAAAACAAAACTGATATTTTTTTATAACCAAAATAAATAAACGAGATTTCTTAAACAAAATTAATAATAATTCTAATGAAGAATATAACAAAATAATTCTTTAAACATTACAATATAAGAAGTTCAAAGAGGCCGCCAGATTGTGCTAAACAATATTCCAGTCTGTTGTAAAACTCTCGAGTTTTTTTTAACATCTAAACTGGAAGATACGAGCATGCTGCGTCAAAGTAAGGGAATACGTTCAGCGGCCGTAGAAAACTATGGAAGGGACAATTCTTAGCGTTTTACATGGACAATGAAAATTTTTCCTTATCTGTATATTCTGCTTTTGCATGCGATGGATAGATATTTGTTCTTCCAGATAGTTTGTTTTAAATGAAATGGCCGCTGCCTTGATTACTTGTTGCCTTATTCCGTCTTTGACACTTCTGTTGCTCAAATTTTTTTTGCAAAGATCTTCGAAACTCATTACCTGTTTAATTATGGTGTTGTTTACTTCTAGTTACATCTTTGTTTGGTGCTTTTCGGTTCTTCAATTTAGTAATTTAATTTATGACTTGTATTTCTGTTATCGTTACTGGTTTTGGTTTTTGGGTTATGTTTTTTGCCTTGTCCTCATTGTTTTAAACAGCGGTATTATGAAAGAGAATTTTAAAATGTTGTACCCAAGTTTCTGAGTAATAATTTTTACCTCTACTTCCTCATTCGTTGTTTTCTTTAGACCTTTTATCATCTTCCTTTAAAGTCTGAACATGTGATATGTTCCATGTCTGTACTAAATTTTTGCCAATACTCATTTTTTATTTTACGTATTCTTCTGTTCACAAGATTTCTTTTTGCAATGTAGTTTTTATATGCTTCTTGTGTTTGTTTACTTTTGGATTCTAGGAAAGCTTCAGAAGAGTTTCGCCTCTGGTATGGTGGACATACTGAGTTACCGTGCTCTTCTGCCTAAACTTTCTTTTGTACCAAGTTTCAATTCAGAAGAGTTTCGCCTCTGGTATGGTGGACATACTGAGTCACCGTGCTCTTCTGTCTAAACTTTCTTATCCTTTGTACCAATTTTCAATTCAGAAGAGTTTCGCCTCTGGTATGGTGGACATACTGAGTTACCGTGCTCTGATGTTTTGAAATTGGCCTTTTATTTTTATTTTTCTTTTTTGCATATTCCCTCATTTCATCTATTTTCTTTCTTTGTTCCTGAAGAAGCCCCCTACGATGGTGGGCGAAACGTCGAACACTTTTAGTAGTTCTTTGACACGGTCCAATCCCGGAAGAAGTATATCCTGTACTGACTCTGGCCGTGGAAGCCTTCGTTATCATAGTTTAAGGACAACTGACAGATGGATAGAGACAAATGGCGCTTCGTTTGTAAGCCCAGATACACCTTTAACCTTGAATAGGGTTCTACTTTTTTTTGATACAGAGCAATGGTTATTTAACTAATGCTGGTAGCAATTTCGAATTTAGAATCCAACTTTCAAAGTGCATTTGCCCAAGGGTTGAGATAAATATCGCTTTGAGAATGCAGTGTAAACTCTGAACAAGCCTGGAAAAAACGGTGCTCATTTCAAGCACCTCTTGTAAAATTTAACTATTTTAAATGATAGGATTTGTGTTTTTGAAGACATTACATTTTTTTCCATCATTCATGGTGTGCTTCTTTACTTATTGATTGACGTTTAACTGATTATTTGAAGTTAAATTCTAAAGAGTGGTTCAAACATTAGTTTCATCTAGACATCTATCTCTTTGCTAGTTGACATACCCAAGCCGTTGATTTTACTAACAATAGGCGCTTAGCAAAGAATTTTGTGGAGAAAAAAGTTAAACCTGAAATGTGCTGCAAAACAAGTGATTTCCTCAAACACTAACTGCAGAAATAAAAAGCTACTAAAAAGAGGTGAAATGGACCTTTCAAGCAATAATCTTTTTAACCCCCTGTTTTATTTAGAATTTTTGAGGGGGCTGCTGTCCCGGCCAAGGGAGGGTGCACCTGCAGGTCTAAAACGACACTAATTAAGCGTCCCCCTCACTAATATTGACCGGTTTCGGCATTTTTCACATAATGTTGTTTTCTAGATATTTGGGGTGGTGCATTTTTAAATCACCCTGTATTTCAAAACTGGGTCCCAGAAATTTCGACTAAAAAGTTGGAAGGAATTTGTTTTGGAATCGAACTATTACCTTTTTTATTTGCAAATTAACATCGAAATTTCAAGCTTTGACTATAACATATTTCAGGGTATGTGCCTTTTTGGTGTAATTACCGATTTTCTATTTAGTAGAATTATCTGTCGAAATTAAAAGACAAATTAAATAACAAACACCCCAAAAATTGTTACCTTACAATTTTTTTATGTTATGATAAATAAAGCAGGCACACGATTTATTATATAATAAATAGAATTTTTATGCTACGTTAACTAAAGCAACCTCGAAAGCGAAATAAAAAGAATAAAATGGGTAGTTTCCAGCGAATCAACTCATTTGATAACAGGTTTGAGGTAGGGCTTTTAGGCGTTTGACATATCAAGAAGGAAAATAAATAGCATATTATTAGAAACACTTAAGCATGGTGGAACATTTGGACGTAGACACTATATGTAACAAAAAGAGAAGTTATGAATTTAAGGAAAGTTGTTTGTCGTTACGATAACTGCATTATTTTTATTATTAGGGCAGACATTAAAACGTGGCAAGCTTACACCAATGTTTTAAGAATTCAAAAGGGGAATAAAGATAACATCAAGTAATTAATAACAAATTTTCTAAATTATTTAATATATGGCCCTACAAAACATAAATATGTTCAAATCGTAAAATCCCCCACATTGGTGCCAGTAATTTATGCTTAAAATGCCACGTGAAACCACGTACATTCTATCGCAACATCCGTTTATCCTGACGTGTATCGATTAGGAGTTGAACAATTAAGCCCTCTTTAGCGGAGGGTTTAACGGTCGAATTAGCTATAAATTTAATCTCGGAAATGGGGAAACCCATGTAAAAAAAGTCTTCTTTTAATAACATGATATCTTTGCTTTTCAGGTGACATTCCTAATGATGCCTTTGGAGATAGGATGGGCCTCGACGGTAGCCTGGAGAGCTGGGGATTTAATGTGCAGGATAATGGCTTTTTTTAGGACTTTTGGACTCTTTTTGTCGAGTTTTATACTCGTCTGCATAAGCATAGACAGGTAAGTGAATGAGTTATGGTTGGTCACTGTTTTTGATTCATGTGAAAATAATCGTCGGCGAAACAGAATTTCTACTACTCATTTTGTAACATCAGAACATTCTAAGAATGTCCTGAAAGAAAATCAGCTTGTTAATATTTTAAAGTTAATACTTTAGCAATTACACTGGAGAACAGCAATTTCGTTGTTTTAGATCTGAGACTTGTTTTTGACTAATGTTTGCCCACAAGTTTTTAATCTACAGGATACCCCCTCTGTGTCTCAAAAGTTATAAACAAAGTGCATATAAAGGAAAATAAAGGTAAAAATTACCAAATATACCCTTCACAAATAATTCTCGTGCAAAGGCTAACTTATTTGTACATTTACTGCACGCTAAATTGTGCTTATACCAATAGTAATTTTTTTAAAAAGCGTTAAAGGTAAAATTTTTCGAGTATATACAACTTTTTCTTGAATGTTTAATGTGCGGATATTCTTGTCTAATCAATGCTCCAATACTAATCAACCAACATGTTATATATGTTTACATTTACATTCCATCTACCTTCATATCCTGTCTTCATGACCTTTAATTCTTGGTGGAATCGCTCCTCATCTTGCTCATCTTAACTGCACTAAGATATTTTTGGAAGTCAGCAAAATGGCTATCTAAAAATTGCAATTTGATGCTCATGTAGCAATTGGGCATTTTGAAGAGCTCCTAGGGTTGCTTTTGAACGCGTTTCAAGTTCCGCCACTGTTTCGATAAAAAGGTTCATTTTTAGTAAGCTACCGAATCTGATGACCCTCAAACACACTGGCCTTTATATTTGCAATTGATAGTCTAGGAAATGCCACAATGAATAGTTGAAATAATATGCTTCAATTGAGAAATAGCTTTAACGAATTGCTTTATGAGGTTCAGTTTGATATACAAAGCACAAACGTCAGATTTTTTTATCGATTTTGTTGATTGGCGCAGAATGTTTAAATCACCAGGTTTCAATTCACGTCTTAGGAGCTAATTCGACTGCATCCAATGGTTCTCACAAGCTCTGTTATTTCATATACACAAAAAATAGAAATCCTTGATATATTCGCGTTGTTGGCCAAAGAAAAAGCAGGAAGATGAATACAGATGATCCATTGGTGAATGTGATATTGCAACAAATCAGTGACTTTTTATGCGCACACAAACAAACTGAGTGACCTATTAGAACTTCATCAAATACATTTTCATTACGAAGGAAGACACACTTCAATCTTCAACTTGAGTTGCTGATAAAAAAGGTCATTCACTTGCGTTTTAGGCAGAAATTCCTGACACTTCTATTAAACCTTTTATGTTATGGCATTATACAACTCCATCATCACTGAATTAATTTCGAAAAAATTGCAAAAATGCACTTTCTCCTGATCGAGAGTAGTGAGTATCCGCATAAGATGCAGAGAAAAAACTAAATGTAGTAGGAGAAAACTTCCGACAGTTTTGAAATCAGTATACTTATTTAATTCTAAAGCTGCTTAAAAAACGAACTCAACAGAAATTATGTTCCAGATTATTTCCCAGTGTTATTATTTTATCTTTGACAGCTATAATTGTTTGAATTAGTATTAAATTTTGAAACACATTAAGACCAAATGACTATAACAAGAATTTCATAAGATATGAGCCCATGGAACAAATTTTTCGAAATTAATATCTTTTGTCTAATAAAATTATATCACCCTTAAGCCTTAAATCCACAAATTTTAAATTTATCTAAATTATCAAAATTTCGTGTTAAACGTTGAATTTTATTTGTGTAAATTTTATGTCTCTCGTGATATGTAAATATTTTCTCGAATTAATATTTCAATTTTTTGACCAAATTATGGTGCTTCTACTTCATAAATCATTGACTTTCAGATAACGCATAGCGTATGTGTAAAAGCATAAAATTTCACATAGGTGTTTCCCATAATACGTAAGTGAGCAATAAGAGAGAATTTTTTAAAATTCAGGTTCTAATTGGAGTTTAAAAATCCCTTAAAATGCTTGCAATGAATAATACAGGTGATTGTATTTAAAGTTGCCTATACGTGTTGAAATCAGACATCGTTCATGAATATGTCATCACACTAATTTATTCAAATTTTTTGCAGGTAGTCACAGTTCTTTTTTTTTAATATAAACTTCTAAACATTTAAGTTTAAAACTCGAAATTTTGTCTTTAATTTGGCATTTCCGATGCTTAACTTGAAAAGTTAAATAGCATTTTTTGAAACATTCCAAAGCTTTTTTTCGAAATTTCGATATCATTTCTAATTCTTAAATTTTGAGAAATGTTTAAATTAAAGTCAAAATTTTGCTTTGTACTCTTTTTTGTTTAAAATTCCTATCCAGATTATAAACTCGAAATGTTTTTTAAATTTTGTTTTTTTGAAACTTTTGAGTTTAAACTTGATAATACTTCCTTTTAAAATTCCTTTTAATATCAAAATTTAGCTAGTTCTCGAATTCATGTATATATTTCATTAAAAATTTTAAAAATTTTTAATTTACAAAGATAAATTTTTCAAAAAAAAAGAAAAACTTTTACGATTGGCAAATTTTTCAAAAAATTAAAGTTAAAAAAATTTGAGGTTTTGAGAAAAATGTTAACATTTTCAAAAAACTATAAAAAACTCCAAGTTTTCACAAATAGTCAAAATTTTGTCTAATTTCCGAAAATAGTTGTAACTAGAGACCCAATTATATGCATTTGTATATGCAAATATGCATTTTCACAGGTTTATTACAAATGTCACCGAGAATCCAATAATGGTGCATATTTCAGCTATATTTTCAATATTTTTCGGTGTATTTAATGATTAGTCTTGCCAAGCGCTGAGTGTGATGTTTACTCTCCTAGCTTAAAGCAGTGGATTGAAAATTTATATTCAACTAAATGGGTACCATTTTTTCCTCAAAATTCGCTTGTTTTGCAAAATATACCTTTCATTTTAAAATTTTGAATTTACTTTTAAAATGTGACTTATTTCTAATTAAAACCTGATCTCTTAAATGTCTTGAATTTTTATCCCTTCTTTAAAATTTCCATTTTTTAAAATTCAACTGTTTGAAAATTTACACTTTTTTAAAATGCGAATTTTTGTAAGTTTCGACCTGTTTATTAAAATTTGCCTGTTCTTCAAAATTTGGGCAATGTTTTGATAAAAAGTAAACACTTTGAAAAAATATGTTTTTGAAATTTCTGAATTTTCGTAAAAAGCAAAAGGCCTAGCAAATTTTCTTTGAAAATTTTAAGATTTTCGAGATTTTTTTATGTCCCCTTTTTTTTAAAAAACTCCAACTTGTTTCTCAAAATGTTAACATTTATCTTGTAGGCAGATTTACAACTATTTCAAATTTGGCGCCAGCGGGCGGAAGAGTCCACTCTCGGCAGAGGTGTGTCAGGGGTGTAAGAGTGTTGTTGTAGAAGAGTAAGAAATAAATCGTTTTTGATTAAAATAAACTTTTCATTTAATTATTGGCGGGCCCTCTTACAGTTCAGGTGTGGGGTTACAGCGGGGTAACGGGTCTTAGTGTTTAAATAAGTCAGACCACCCTCGCTGAACAATTTTTCCCGTTTGTGAGGTTACGTTTCCGTGGTCGCGCCAACGAAGTACCGACAAGATGAGTGAAGAACAAAAGGAATCGACCCATATTAACTTCTCCGTGGAAGATATTGTACAAACTACGGTACGAGCTTTGATGCTCCATGAAGAAGCTCGCCGTCAGCCATCTCCTATGCCGTCAACTTCTCGACAACCTCTGCAATACAAAAATAGTGAAATAGCCGCTCTGCTACCCGAATTCAACGGATTTGTGGACGACGTGAAAGGCTGGCTCGACAGAATCGATGCGGTCCAAAGTACGTATGCCGTACCAGACGAACTAATAAAGTTAATTTCAGTGGGTAAACTACAAGGGGAAGCAAAGAAATGGTATCAATCAAAAGTTGAGTTCATATCTATGCCATGGACAGAATTTAAGTACCAAATTAAGGCTATGTTCCGAAGAAGAATAAATAAGGTCGAAGCTGTCAGGCAGTTCGAGAAAAGAAGTTGGCAACGAAACGAAGATTTCACGAAATATTACGCAGACAAGGTCCAATTGGGATGCAAAGCAGAGTTACCAGAAGAAGACATTTTAGAGTATCTAATCGATGGAATTGACAATGTGATGTTGCAGAACTTCGCGAGGATGAATAATCCTAATGCATTGAGTGATATCCTAGATGTCATGAAGGATGTTAGAAATGAAGGGAGGCCTACCCCAAAGACCGACGTGCCGACTCCCACCAGAAGGCCCCCACAACAAGAAAATAAAAGGGAATTCCGATGCTACAATTGTAATGGCACTGGACACTTAGCCAATAAATGCACGAAACCTAAGAGAAACCCAGGGTCATGCTTCAAATGTGGATCAAGCGACCATCAGATACGAAACTGTACTAAGAACAATGGTCGAGATGAGAAGAAGGTCAATGTAGTGGACGCCTCGAAGAAACCAGAAGTAATGCCAGAGCTAAACCAAACAACAGAACGAGAAGTAAATGTAGCCAAAATAACCGTCAGTTCAACAGAAAGTGATGGAACTCAGTGCAAGTATGTACTTGACTCTTTAGTAGATACAGGTAGCAAAATCAGTTTTATTAAAAGTAAATATGTTCATGAATATAACTTCAATATGCCCATTTGTGATGATGACAAATTTTCTGGTGTTAACAATTCCAAACTTCACATATTGGGGATTTTTTCAACAACAATACTTATTAATGATAAAAAAGAAATTAAAGTTAAACTTTATGTGGTCCCGAATGAGACAATGAGTTATGGATGTGTCTTAGGTACCGATGTAATTGTTCCATGCTCTTTCGAATTTAGAGACAGTGTAAATCTAGAAAGTAATTTTATGTCTGAAATATTACATGTTAATTTCGAAAATATCAATCCCTGTGCAACAGATAGCCTAAATATTAATGAACGTTTAGATCATGTGACTTGCAACCATCTAAAATCTATGTTTACTGAACTTTATGAAAACAACTACTCCAACAATTATGATAATAGCTACGAAATGACAATTCAATTGAAGCACGATCAACCCATTTTCTTTCGACCAAGGCGTTTATCGTTTCATGAAAAAGAACAACTACAAAATATACTGGATGATTTGTTAAGCAAGGATATTATTAGAGCAAGCAGCTCACCGTATGCAAGCAAAATTGTATTAATCAAAAAAAAGAATGGTGAATTGCGACTGTGTATAGATTATCGAGAAATTAACAAAATTACAATTCGTGACAACTTTCCGACTCCATTAATCGACGATAATTTAGATCTGTTGAAAAATAAAAAGTATTTTAGTACATTAGATTTAAAAAATGGGTTCCACCATATTAAAGTTGCGGAATGTAGCATAATATACACCTCTTTTATAACTCCTTTAGGCCAATTTGAATATATTAGAATGCCGTTTGGCCTAACTAATGCTCCAAGGGTATTTCAACGGTATTTGTACAACATTTTTTCGGATCTTTTAAAATCACACAAAGTCATTCTCTACATGGACGACATTCTAGTCGCCACAGAAACCCTAGAAGAACATTTTGATATTTTGGAAAACATTTTCCGTATTGCGGCCGAGCGAAGCTTGAAGTTCCGATTAGATAAATGCTTTTTCTTGTATTACGAAATCACTTACCTTGGTTACCTAGTAAAGTTCGGTGGCATTAAGCCTAATCCAGCCAATATTGAATCAGTAAAGAATTATCCTATACCTACCTGTTCAAAAGAAGTTCAAAGATTTTTAGGATTAGCTAGTTATTTTCGTAGATTTATCTCGTCATTTTCACTTAAAGCTAAGCCTCTCTATGATTTAATTAAAAAGGATGCACAATTTAAATTGGAGGAAGAAGAACTAATGTCATTTGAAACCCTTAAAGATTCTCTTGTGAATGCCCCTTTGTTGGCAATATATTCGCCTATTTTAGAAACCGAAATACATTGCGACGCTTGCGCAAAAGGATTTGGAGCTATCTTGCTGCAAAAGCAAAAAGATGGTAAGTTTAAGCCTGTCCGCTATCTGAGTAAACGAACTACTGATGGTGAAGCAAAATTACATAGCTATGAACTAGAAATGTTAGCAGTCGTTTATGCTCTTGAAAAATTTCATACGTATGTACACGGATTAAAATTTAAAATCGTCACCGACTGCAATGCTATTAAAATGGCTTTAAATAAAAAAGATATTAATCCGCGTATTACCAGATGGGCCCTCATCTTAGAAAATTACGATTATACAATTGAACATCGCCCAAATCATCGAATGGCCCACGTAGATGCCCTTAGCCGGTGTAATGGCATCATGATTCTCGAAGAAAATACATTTGAACAAAATTTATCGATTGCACAAAATTTGGATAGCACTATTAAAGAATTAAAATTAGAATTGGAAACAAAAGATAGCAAACATTTTGAACTTAGAAATGGTCTTGTGTATAGAAAAAGAAAAAATAACCTGTTATTTTATGTGCCGAAATTAATGGAAAAAAATATTTTAATAATGTGTCATGATAATCTTGGTCATGTCGGTGGTGATAAAACCGCTGAATATCTTAGTAGATCTTATTGGTTTCCGGATTTCAGGCAAAAAATAAAAGATCACATAAAAAATTGCATAAAATGTATTACGTTTTCTCCCCCTACAGGTAAACCCGAAGGAAATTTACATAATATCGATAAAGGTAACAAACCATTCGCGACTATTTATATAGACCATTATGGTCCTCTGGAAAAAACTTCCTGTGGTAAAAGATACATATTTGAAATAATAGACGGATTTACCAAATTTGTTACTTTATTTGCGGTCAAGTCAACAAAAACTTGTGAAGTCATTAACTCGTTAAAGACATATTTCCGGTTCTATAGTATTCCAAAGCGCATAGTCTCAGATCGTGGTTCATGTTTTAAGTCAGGAGACTTCCAAAATTTCATTAATGAATATAATATAATCCATACTTTGATCGCCACCAATACCCCAGAAGCAAACGGTCAAATCGAGAGAATAAACCGAGATTTAACACCAATGTTGTCAAAACTAAGTGAATTATCCGCGAAATGGGATAAAGTAATTCCTGATGTCGAATTCGCAATCAATAATTCCTTTTGTCGATCTATAGCGACTTCTCCATCAAAACTTCTATTCGGAGTCAATCAACGCGATAAGAATGACGCGTTACGAGCATCTCTGGAAATTGATGAGGAAAGGGAAAATTTTGAGGAGGTGCGACATGAAGCTCGAAAAGCGAATGCAAAGATCCAAGAATATAACAAAAAATATTACGATAAGAAGCATAAACTTCCTCATAAGTATCAAGTTGATGATTATGTCATGATTAAAAATATTGATGTTACTACTGGAATCAATAAGAAACTGATTCCAAGATATCGTGGACCTTATCAGGTTGTAAAATGTCTTGAAAATGATAGATACGTGGTTAGAGATATCGATGGCTTCCAGGTCACCCAAATACCTTTTGAAGGGGTTTGCAGCCCTCACAATATGAAATTATGGCTATCTGCTGAAATGTAGATTTAAGTATTTTATGATGTTATGTTATGTTCCGTTTTCGTATCTTATGTCTACTTATGTACTTACGAATTATGTTATGAACCTTATGAATTCTGTTATGTACCTTACGATTAGGTTATGTGCTAGGATCTTACGATAAGTCCTTTATGTCCATTAAGTATTTATGTTATGTAACTTATGAATGTACTTACGTACCTTATGAATGTACTTATTATTACCGTATGTTTCTTATGTTTATGTTCTTATGTTTATGTTTCGGTTACTTACCCGATTATGTACTTATGATTGTGGCGAGGACGCCACCAAGGTCAGATTGGCCGAGTTGTAGGCAGATTTACAACTATTTCAAATTTGGCGCCAGCGGGCGGAAGAGTCCACTCTCGGCAGAGGTGTGTCAGGGGTGTAAGAGTGTTGTTGTAGAAGAGTAAGAAATAAATCGTTTTTGATTAAAATAAACTTTTCATTTAATTATTGGCGGGCCCTCTTACAATCTCAATATTGGACATTTTCTGAGGTTATGGTGAAGCAACCGGAAAATTTAATGTTTTTTCTCCAATTGTAACAAAATCTAGTTATAAAATTTGAATTAGTAAAGAATTCTCTCGCGCAGATGGATGGTATATAGTTTCCTTTTCTTTCTTTCCTCTCGGAAGAGTTTCGCCTTTGGTATGGTGGACATACTGAGTTATCGTGCTCTGATGTTTTGAAATTGGCCTTTTCATTCTTTCATTTTTGCATATTCCCTTATATTTTCCTTTTTATTTATTGTTTCTTTTCTTTGTTTCTGAAGAAGCCCCCCACGATGGTGGGCCAAACGTCGAACACTTTTAGTAGCTCTTTGACACGATCCAATCCAGGAAGAAATCTGTATTTGTTTAATATAAATCATTTTTTTTGAGATGGTTTCATTTTTTACTACTTCGACTTTTTCTGAAAACTTCTGTTTCTGGAAATTTGCTTGTTTACTCAAAATTAGTTCCAAATCGTAATAAAAAGTATATCCTGTAATTCTCTAGAAAACTTTGATAATGGGAACCGGCCGCGATAATAAATCATACGGCAGATGAGCGCTCTAGATGTTTCCGAAAGCGACAAGCCTTATCTTTACAGATTCCCTTCTAGAAAACATGAAGGCTATAAATACGCGGTCGGAAAAAACTCGAAAAATATTTAAATTTTGTCTGAACTTTTTCAAAAAATTCAAAATTAAATCAAAATCCTAAAGAGAAAGGGCTAAAATTTGGAAAAAGTGGAAATAAAAAAAAATTAGTTTAATATTTGTTAAAAATAATCTGTTTCCACAGAACATTTCAACTAATTTTATTTTCTCTCATTTCAAAGCCAACTATGAGTCACATCGGAGATTTTTAGGCGAGCGTTTTTAGTGTATCGAGATATAAAAATGCATTTTACTTAAAAATTGTTGACAATATCTTTTAGTAAAAGTGCCTTTTTTATGTAAAAACGTTTGTAGTTTATATTTTTGTGACTAAACTGCAAAAAAAAGTGCATACCAAAAAATGAGGCACGTTTTAAGCACCACTCCTCTGGATATACACGCCACTGGTTAAGTTCTGTTAAATATTTCTTAGATATTTGGAAAGGACATAAAAAGGTATAAAGTGTCCAATTTCATTCAATTATCTGTACACTATTAACTATTAATTAAAAACTATGGTAAAATCAGGAAGTTTATTTATTTATTTAGCTTATGGAGCGGCGTGCATGCAACATAGATACAGTATGTATAGGTATATTGTACGATTTTGCCATTCTGGCGGACAAATATTTAACTATTATACAGGGGGGACCATAAGTAATGGTACATAGAGCAAAAGTAGATTCTTATTATAAAAATAACGTGATTTAGCTACATTTACCTTATACCAAAAGTTGATATTAACAGAGATACAGGGTGTCAAAGCTGAAAAAAATTATGTTTTTTTCGCATAACTGATAAACACATTTCACTATAAACAAGAAATTTGGCATAGGGGGGTTTCTTTGATCAAGAAATTTTAATTTGCCAACAAATTGTCAGTAACTCGTAGGGGGCGTCACCTGCGCTACCTTGTATTATTCTAAAGCATCATAACTTTTTTGTGCCTTTATGTACACTTATTCTAAATAAATATTTTTATTTATCTACATTTTTTACAAAACAAAGGTATACTTTCCAAATGTTGATACAAGCAACCGTTTTCAATATATTTGCCTTCAAAATTTGCCGTACGTTTGTTTTAAGTTATGTAAATGTGAATTTTTCGCAGTAGGTTTTAAAATAAAAGTAATAAAACTGACTCTAAAATAGTTTATATCAAATATCACTTTACTGACAATATTATAACACATGTTTTTTAAATTTCTAAAGCAAATTTAAATAAAATACCAAAACAATTTTTATTTTCGAAAATAAGTATGTGGGAAATGACCTTTTTCATGTAAAGGGATTGTAAAAAATTAAAAATCTGGCTGCCTTTTATTGAAATTTATCTCCAAATATCTGCTTTAACCCCCCAGACTATTAAAATTTTTTTGTGCGGACTCAGAGATCATATCTCACATCCCTATGTTAGAAAATAAATTACGTTTTAATTTTTTGGATTTTCTTAACTGAGATTTTCAAAATTTAGGTAATAATTTTAACTGCAAAGTAATATTTTACATAAATTAGTTTCAAAGCTGTCTTATGATTACTTTTTTTATAGCCTACTTCGAAAATTTAATATCTTAGTAATTTAAAATCCAGGCACGTCAAGTTTTAAAGGCAAATATCTTGGAAACGGTTGCTTGTATCAACTTTAAGCAAGTAAACCTTTTTTACGTAAAAAATATGGGGAAATAAAATAACTCATTTAGAATTAATATACGTGGATGCACAAAAAAGTTATGATGATTTAGAACTATGCAGGATAGCGCAGGTAGCGCCCCCTATCAGCTATTGGTAATATGTTAAGAAATTAGAGTTTTTTGACCTAAAAAGCCCCCTTGTGCCAAATTTCGTGCTTATATTACAAACAGTATATTTTACCCTGTGTGGTTGGTATGTCAGATATATACAAATTGAATAGCAGTGGGGCCAGAACTGAGCCTTGTGGTAGGCCATTGTTAATGAGCCTGGTCTTGATGATCTTTCCATCCATAATCACTTGGAAACATCTATCGCCAAGCATATTTTGTATTAGGCGGGTCGTTGCTTGACAAGGTATGACCCTTAGCAGCTTGCAGATAAACCCTTCCTTCCAGACAATGTCGTAGGCCACCGTTATATCCAGGAACACCGCCGATATTCTTAAGTTTTGTTGAAAGCCGGCCTCTATGTACGATGTTAATGCTAGTACTTGATCGCAGCAGTTGCGGCCGGGCCAGAATCCAGCTTGCTCAGCTGGGATGTGCTCCAAGATGGGGTCGCATATCCTGTTATATATTAGGTGCTCGAGTAGTTTATATGTGCTGCTAAGGAGAGCTATTGGTCTATAGCTTTGGGGCTGATCTGCTGGTTTTCCCGGTTTCAGTAGGGCTATGATCTTGGCTTTTTTGAATTCTTTTGGGGGATGGCCAGTCTTAAATATGTTCGAAAAGAATTTTGACAGCCATTTTACTGTGTTTTTCCCAGCATGTATGATAAACTCTGGGTGGACTTTAACAAATCCTGGAGCTTTTCCCGGTTTCATAACTTTTATTGCAGTAGTTCTACTTCAGTGGCCTGGCGAGATCAGATTCTATATGAGCGGCTCTTTTGAGCTTTGTCAACTCTCTTTTGACATCTATGGTGTGCTGTTTATAGAATGTGGCTCTTGATAATTCCACAATTTTGTTTGCAACTTGTTTGGGAAGATGGGGGAGTTTCTTTTCACTGGAGCAGTTGATCGCCCGAGTTTATGCAGGAGACTCCATGCTTTTCTGCTTGATCGGGTGAAGTACATCTGTTCCACGTGTCTGTCCATTGTTGTCTTCTGGCGGAGTCGAGACTGTGTAATAGGTCATCGGCGATTTCTGGGTCCATTTTCGGCAAAGTCGTCATAGAGTTGCTCGCAATGGTAGTTCCATCCTGGGATGTATTCCCTTCTGAAGCCTTTGGGGATGGGCTTTTTGGCCGTGGTGATAGCTGCTTTTTTAAATTGATGGTAATTCTCTGGTAGGGGGAGAATGAATCGGATGCGCTTATTTAGATCGGTGCGATATCCTCCCCAGTCAGCTTTCTGGAAGTTCCATGTGGGTCGGGGAATGGACTTAATTATGGGTATTGAGAGACCAAGATTTAGTATTATTGGCCTGGGCCTGTGTGGGGAGTTGACAACAACAGTTCTTTGCGTGGGCAGTGGTTTGCCTTTGGTAGTGGTTACGAAACACAGATCCGGATTGTAATCTTTTCCCCATGCGGCCGAGTGGAATGTTCCCCGTTCTTTAGCATCAAATATAAGGTAGATCTTGTTTCCTTCGGCCCAGTCCAAGAGTCTTTCTCCACATTGGTTGTTCTGAGCATATCACCACTCTCGTGGTGGCTGTTAAAATCCCCAGCGTATAGCGTTGGGTGTTCGAGACTAGGGAGGACTTCATCAGGCCATTGCTGATTTGAAGGTTTGTATATATTTATGATGTTCGTTCGTTTCGCCCACCTTTATATTTACCATATGTATGTCTTTTTCGGATGTAGTAGTGAGGAATTGGGCATTCTCGATGCCGTTGCGGACGTATATGGCGACTCCATACGACTGGTGGTAAGTGGCTGCCACCAGTTCAAAGCGTTGTATTCTGCCCCTCCCCTTGAGGTCGGTTTCCGAGACGGCATGGGTTTCCTGAAGTAGCACAACGTCGACATTTTCGTCAAGCAGAAATTTTGTGAGATAGTCGCATCTGGATCTGCTTATGCTTTTTATGTTTAGCTGGCAGACGCGGAGTGAGGACCCGAATCTCTTAGTCTTTGGGCTATGATACGAGCCGTTATCGAATTTTTCGTATTTAGTTAGCATGCCTAGATTGCCAGGAGATCCTTTGGATTGTCTGGCAGCCAAGTTTTTTGTAGACTATTTAGCCGTGATGTTATCACGTTGCTCAGGGTGCACCGCGAGGAGGCTAGTCTACATTGCACCCAGGAAGTAAGTTGCCACAACCTGTATCTCGGAAACGAAGCATTTTACGACATATGTTTATATAAACTCTTAGACTTATTTTGGGTTTTAAAATACGATTTTGATTTTTTTAGAATCACCTTGTATATTACTATTATTAACTCATAGATTTGTTTCTGAATTTTAACTTTTTTCTGAATGTTTTCACTTTAAACTCAAAAATTATATATCTACATATTTTTTTCTTAGATTTCAACTTACTTTAAAAATGTAATATAAGTAGGAAGTGAAATCTAGAATTTCTTTTATAAATGAATAAACTAACTTTACTTAAAGCTTTTTTTAATCCGAATGCAAACTAAAAAATTGAAAATTTGTCTGGGCCAAGTTTCGGCCTATTTTCTGCCCAAACCGAAACTGCGGAGAAACCGAATTTTTTGGTCGAATCTAGGCGTAACCAAAATCAAAACCAAAGTCGATGTCCAATTTAAATATAATTTTAATATTTGTTGCATAAATCTCAAAATTACGGGGTTTGATATTGATGTTTATTTTTCTATGTCAATTGTCGGCCATAATATTAGTAAAAGAGTCCACTTGTTTGTTATTTTTGCGTAAAAGAAAATTAAAAATATAACCCGTGAATCCACCTCTTCAACTACCAACTAGCTGCCGGAGCTAGTGCACCTAATAATTAGTCTTTTTCTAAAAAGTAACAATTTCAAAAAACTCTGCAAAATATTTTTTTTTTGTAATTTCCCCGTTAATGTTTTTGATTTTTTTAGTTTGATTTTTATCTTGAAATATTAACTTTTTCTCGACATTTCAGAATTTTTTATACAAAATTCGAAACTTCGCTTTTGCGCTCAAAATTTTCGTTTTGACTTCTTAGTTTTTTTTTAAGTTTTTTGGAGTTATAGACTTCCATTTTTTTTAGTTCAATGTTAATTTCGAAATATTAACTTTTGTCTAATTTTGTCAAATGAAAAGTCGGAAACTTAAGTTATGTTTATTTAAGAATTGAGTTGACTGGGTGTGCTAACAGTATGTTGCTCCTAGGTTACTCTGTGTTATCCTTTTCCAATAGAAAGATGTTGTTGGCTGTATATAATTACAGTGTTTAAATAACGAAAGTTAGAAAGCACTTTTTTAATTAAGTATTGTTTAAAAAGTTCTTTTTAACTGAAAAATGTTAACCCTGTAAACAAACGAACGTGTATAAGCTAGATATTTTTAATTAGTGGAATGTATAAATTGGTTGTGTGTTTGTACGTTTGTACGTATGCAATTACAGTTGTTTACTTTTTTTTAAATTCAATTTGGAAAATCTCAGAACCTATTTATTTTCTTTTCTTTGCCCATTACAGCGCTAAATCATAACTCGCTTGTGGTTTTCAATTCAACGAAAGCGCCTTTTTAACAGAAATCTTTTAAACTTGACGAATTATTCGCCTTTACTTCCTAAATTTTCCACGAAACGCACACATAAGCATCTCGTGTGCCACGTAAAATTTCATTTGATATGCAAACGAGAACCTTTGCGTCCCCCTCTAGGACATTTTCCAAGGGAATTCCTAAGCTTGCCGCTGGATGAGGATAATGACTTTTTACTGCCTTCCTGCCGGATCAAGGAACTACCTTTTGGGAACACTAAATTAGAATTGTTAATGCTGCCATTGGCGGAGACATTCGTAATATTCGAGAATTCTAAGAAGAGAACGCCAAACTTTCGCATTGTTGTCCAAACTTTCGCAACACATTTTAAACCTTTTGGTTCAAAATATGCTAATATGTGGAAGTTGCAGTTGTGCCGGCTTAAAGTTTAAATAAGAATTCTGTCTTTCTTCTATATTTTCAACAGTCTGAACGACGTTTTAATATAGTCATCTGATTTTATTGCAAAATAATTTTTCTATAAAGTTTTTGCCAGACACGTCAATGGCGTTCACTCTCTAGCGGACCACTACAATATTTATTTATTTAAATTTACAGCCAATAATACTAAAATGTGAGGAATATTCCTTCTGGTGTTGTATTGCACGTAGAAAGTCAATTTTCGGAGAGGCCAAATGTGCACTCTATAAAAATGTTAATTCGTTATCGAAATGAATTTAAAAAATATATATTTTTTTTAATCTCTAGTAATGGCAGATAACCGTAATTTGCGAAAATAAAACTCATTTTCCAAAAATTCGAATCTTTAACTTCTCCAAATTCTTATTTGTATTTCGACGTTATCTAGAGAGTTTAAATTTTTTGCAGATTTAAACTTATACTTAAAAAATTAAAATTTAACAAATCAAGCAAATTAAGCATCTCCTATTTCGATTTCTCCCAAAAATCTTGAATATTTTTCAAAATTTCACCTTGTCTAAATGATAACGAAGGCTTTCACTGCCAGAGTCAGTACAGGATATACTTTCTTCCGGGATTGGACCGTGTCAAAGAACTACTAAAAGTGTTCGACGTTTCGCCTACCATCGTAGGGGGCTTCTTTAGGAAAAAAGAACAGAAACAATCAATAAAAAAGAGAAGTATAAGGGAATATGCAAAAATGAAAGACTAAAAAGGTCAATTTCACAACATCAGAGCACGGTAACTCAGTATGTCCACCATACCAGAGGCGAAACTCTTCTGAATTGAAAATTGGTACAAAGGATAAGAAAGTTTAGACAGAAGAGCACGGTAACTTAGAATGTCCGCCATACCAATGGCGAAACTCTTCTAAGAGGAAAGAGGGAAAGGGAAAATTCATGTACCATTCATCTGTGTGATCACTCCCGAAGATTTCCGATGGTTGGTTTCCAGATGGAGGAAAGCATGTAATCGTCGTCTCTGATGATGTATTTGGAGAATTTTTGGCTTCCAATGGCATCGCGTATTTTTCTATTATAGTAATTGGGAATATTGAATATAATTGAAATATTATTAAAGAGAATCTTATGTTCGGTCTCATGTTGATGTTTCGCAATGGCTGACTGCGAAAATAAACCAGACCTAAGACATCTTCGGTGCTCGGATATTTGCGTCTTAAATGATCGCCCCGTTTCTCCGATGTACACTGAACCACAAGAACAAGAAACCCTGTATACACCATTAGAACAAAAGGATGAAATTTTATCTTTGGGAAATGGGAGGAGCTGTTGGATCTTTGAGAATGATGAAAAAATGGGTTTAATGTTGTGTTTTCTCAACAATTTTCCGATTTGATCTGTTTCTCCATAAACATGAGGAAGAAAGGCTTTAGAAGAAATTATTGAATTTTGTGAAGGACGAGGGGTAGGGTGAAGATGTCGTTTAATGACAGTTTCAATGTCGTGCGATTTGTAACTATTGTTGCGGAAGTTGAAACGAATTTTAATCAACTCGCCTCAAAGATTTATCGGTTGTGAAATTGCTACAGCTCGTGAAATCAGTGAATTTATGACAGAACGTTTTTGGGAAGGGTGATAATGGGACTCTGCATGCAAATAACGATTGGTATGGGTGGGTTTTCAATAAACGGAATGAGAAACTTGGCCGTTTGGTAAACGGGTGACCAGTACGTCAAGAAAAGGAAGAGAACCGTTGTTTTCGATTTCCATAGTAAAGCTAATGGTAGAATATAAACTATTAAGGTGACTACGTCACCTCATGACAGTTGACAAAAAGTAGGTCAATATTTAGAAGCTTCATAATAACTTAGTAGCACATAATACGTTAATTACAATTACAATACGTTAGTTATTTATCATAATATCGTAAATACAAATTTCATTTTAATAGTTTGTTGATTTTTTTATGTCATCGTTGTCAATGGTACCATAAAGCTTTGAATGCAATTCGATTATTAGGAATTTAAACAATTTCGGACGTGGCCAGAAGACTCGACTAACTCCTCGTCGCTTGGAAACTTCCTTGATTTTTATAAATCGCATAATAATCTCGTTACATCAGTAGCTATAATTTTGGCTATGCCTTATAATTACCACATTTTAGTATTTCAAATATTTTTCAAAATTTTGTTCATTTACTACATTTTCAATATGTTTTTTCGACTTTCTTCAAAATTTAACATTTTTGCAAAAATGTCGATATTTTTAATATCGACATTTTTACAAAACTAGGTGCTAAGTCAGTCGACCCCACTCGCTTTCTTTAACCTTTTTAAATGAATACATATTTTTTTTTAATTTCAGCATTTTTCCAAAATATAAATTTTTTGATGTTTTTGTTTTTTCAGTTTTGTTTTTATTTCCAACATTTTGCCTTTTTACATTGCATACCTTAAAAGAAAATAAACGGAACCCTTATAATGTCACCATAATGTCCACTCTTCCGCCGGCCACAAAAAGATTTTCCTCGAAAATCGAAAGCTATGTAACGTAGGAATTTGAAATTTTGAACAACGTTAGTTCTTGATAACCCACGCCAATTAAAAGGAAAAAATACGTTGCAATAAAATGAGGGTTAATTTGGTCACTGAAAAATCAAGTCTTAGTTGATTGATATATCGTGCAAGCTTTCATTTGAAACAACTATCTCTAAGGATCCGAAAATATTTTCTTTATAATTTTCGATGCAATAGTCTCAAAGAGACAGCCCAAAATGTGTACGAAATGGCCGTTCCTCTCCTTGATCTTTTAGGTTTCTAAAGATACAATTTTAGATTTTTATAGGGTTAGTAGATGTTAGATTATAAATTATTGGAAAACTGTAGGTTTTTTCCACATTATAATACTCGAGGAGATCAAATTTTTCTATTACCTTATTTCATTAAGATAAATATTTTCAGAGTTAGCACAAGTTTATTAAATTGCAAGAAACACAGTAATTGCGGTTGGAATCAAACATTTTAGAGCGATCTCATAAATTGACTTTATTTTGGAAAATTTGGAAATACAAACTTTTTTCAAACTTCAGACCAAGCCCAAATCCAGTAAGTAAGAAGCCCGATTAGATTTTTGCGGGGCCCTCTATCTTTTTTTTTTTTTTTTAATTTTTGTTTTGGCTGAGTAGCTAGCGAAAATAAAATAATGTTTATGCTGTAACCGAGTTCATATGTAAAACAAAACAAATCGAATTCTTTCAATTTCACAAACCATGAAATTGCCTAAATTGTTGGTTACTTTGGATTACTGATTACATAGTTTTATTTCTGTTACTATTTTTTTTAAATGGTTTTTTCGACCGTTTTGTTTTATTACATTTTATACATAATATTAAGGAATATATTCTAGCTAACCGTAGGCGGAGGTAGAATAGGGCAGGCTGGGGCACTTGTCCACTCTAGTTCATGCAGCAAACCGAAAATTTACGTATTCAACTGGGAGACCAAAAATTTTTCTTCCAACTTCAAAATTAATTCTTTCCTTAAAATATTTTTTCGAAATTTTTACTTTTAACATTGGAAATGTTTATGTTGAGATATGGGGTGAAGTTTCGGGTTTTCGTTCAAGCTTGAGAGAACAAGGTGTCGGTGGGTCGGACATACTCGAATCGCCAGTCGATCGCTCTCGGCGTCGAGAAGCCGGAATAAAAACTATGGGAGAATGTTAAGTTCACAGTTCACCGCAGAGCACCATATTCGTTTAATCCAGTGACGTTTCATTGGATAAGGCTATCAGCTATGGATATTAAGAGTATGAAAAATAGCGAAAAGTGTAAGACATATTGAGAGTTTAAAAAACGTTTACGAGAGATTGAAAATAGAGAATCTAGTGAGTTAAGTACGCAAAAATCGCTAACAAAAACTGAACACAGTAGGCGGTATCGTGAGCATGTAAATATGCGCAAACTTAAAGGTTCTGAAGTTTACACGGGCTACCCAAGTCAGCGGCCCTTAACTGAGGGGTTATAATTCCATTATTATGCTGTAAACTCTTACCCTAAATCCAATTCACGTACTGTCTTGAAAACCTTGAAGTACTCAGTAAACGAATGTGGTAAAATATCTGCACTTATAATTTTTAGGGCTCAAATAAATGTAAATTACAATGAAGTTGACAAATTTTTGCTTGTAGATTAAATATATTTTAATATTTCATTGTTTTCGATTTGTACTAAAATATTTCTTTCAAGAGCCATAAGCATAGGTGCCTTAATATTATTTTGATTTAAATTATTTCGTAGTCTATTTGGTTATACGAGTATATTTCAATTTAAAAAATAATCTTTCAGAAGAAACTTGGCTAATGGAAACTGTAAATTTAGAAAAGATAAACATTGCAGAAATAATCTTAAAAATAGAAAAAAGTCGAAAGAAAAATATTTGAATATTCAAGTTTTCACTCGAAATCTCAAGTCGAATACTTTGATATTAAGGTCGAAAATAAAAGAAAAATAGTTAAATAACGCCAAAATTTTGAATTCAGAAAAGTTGCGAGAAAAACAGTTAAAAAAATAGACAATTTTAGGAAAATATTCCAGGATTTCAAAAAATTCATAATGTTCTAAAATTTTAAAACATATGTCAACATTTTGAGGTTAAAGATAAAATTTTGCAACTAAATCAAAATCATTTAAAATAAAATTAAAATATTTCATTTAAAGTCAAGATTTTAAATAAATGACTTGTGTTCTTAAAAAGAGTCTAGATTAAATTTAAAACCTTAAAAATAAAAAATTAAAGCTTTAACACTGGTTGAAACTTTTATTGGTGTTGGAAATAAAAGTAGAAAGTAAAGTTTGAATTTTGGGATTTTAAAATTTGAGGAAACTCACCACTCATAATTCAATGACAAAGGGGATCTGAAATTTCGAAAAAAAAGTTTACCTTACAAAATTTCGATACAAAATCTTGAGTTTTCGAGTTGATATATTTATAATTTTAAGAATTTTTTAGGCTGTCACAATTTCGAAAATAAGTCCAAATCTTTAGAAATATTTAGAATTTATTATTTAACATGAAAATTTTAAACAAAACGTAAATATTTATTGACAGTTTAAGAAAAATAAATGACATTTTGCAAGGTTGAGGAATTTTGTGAAAAAGTCATAATTTCAAGAAAATACTCTATATTTATTTTTTTAATGCAATATCTTGGGATAGACTCGCAAGACTGATGTTCAAATTTTGAATTCGTTTGAAATCCGAAGTTTTAAGAACAAACACAAGAATTGCAAGTTTAAAGTAAAAATTTAAAAAATTGGAAATTGTGGAAGAAATTATTAAATTTCGGAAAAGCCCAAAATTTGTGTTTATAATTATTTTGAAAGCATAAGCGCATAATTTTGTAAAGAAGATAAAAATAAGAGTAAAATAGATTTCTAGACGATTTTCTTTAGGTTAGAAAATTTTAACCTCTCTGGATAAATAAGACGTCAAAATGACCCTTGACGGATCAACCAAAATAGTCAATAAGTAATCGAATGCCGGGTTCACTACGTTCTCTTTTAAAAAACTTACAGCACACTTGATGACTTTTTCATTTGAACATCCGATAAAATTTTAACTGACATAAATTGAAATTTACTAATTCAATCAGACTCACTCTGTCATTATTAAACGGCTCGAGATAATTATATACCATATCTGTTGCTAATTTAAAGCCCTCATCGCTTCCCATTTTTGTTTTTAGATCCATTTAAGTGGTTAGTTCATTACGACAAGCGTATTTTTGATATTAAGAAATTTCATTATCTTTGCGATTCTGTGGAAGGAGATTCAAGTGACGTTATTGAATCATTGTCATTATCACTTAATTATTATTATTAATTAATTATGCAATAGAGTTGCTGCAAGACCGCTTTAAAATAAAAGAACAGGTCACAACTTTCCTAAACTTTTTTTAATTTAGAAGAACCACACAACCCGCTCTAAGACAACTAATTAACTGTAATAAAGGTTTTCGAGCTTTCGGCAAAAAAGGGATTTACTTTTATTTATTATTCCTATAAGAGCAGAAAAATTAAATGATCATGCAAAGCGAAAATGTCAATCAGTACAACCATTACAGCTCTAGTTTTAATTAGAAATAGGTGCAGTAACTTTAAACAATGTCCAGCATTGTTAAATCCAGGGTGTCAAGCGAACATCATTACTTTAGCATTAGTTAAAAAATTGTAGTTTTCTTTAAAAGATTTTGAAGTAATGTAACATATGAATCAAATCACATCTAAACGAATTCATGTGTGATCTGGAATATGATAAACAAAATCACAGAACCAACCTCAATTTTTAAGATTGATAAATTTGCCATTCAACTGCCCTCTAATGTTTTTTTCGATGATCCTGATTTCAATGCGAAATAATCTAAATAAGATTTATTAACTGAAACAAGTTTATTTTGGAAGTAATTAAAAATTCCATTGAAATCAGAAAAAATTAACTTCATTTTTAAGAAACCAAATTGGGTTGAATGCAGCTGGTCATTTAAAAGTCCATTCAAAGAAACAAAAATATGACATGCAATTCAAAGACCATAAATTCTTGTCAGGAAGAACAATTACATGACCGGAGCAATAAATGTTAGGATCAAGAGGAAACTGAAAACAAAATACTTTTATCCCAAGAAAAAAAGGCCAGGAATAACACTTTCAAGACAATTACTACTTACGAGCACCCTGTGGTCTCTTCATTGTAACGTTGCCTTTCAAAAAGGAAAGAAGGCACATTCAGTGTCAATAAAATGATTCTTAAACTTATATCTAAGATCCACTTGTCCGAATGACAAATTTCTGAAATGTACTACTTATCCAACCAGGGGGTTCAAACAAACTGTGAAGGGCCATAAAATTTATGTGGTGTAAGACATATCTGCAAACACTTTCAACACAGTCAGCCTTAACGACATTTTAATCAGTTATAAAAAAAATATAAACTAAACGTAATACGTATTGTTGTAAATCAATACATATTTTATGTAATTATTATTATTTACTACTTTGAAGATACAAAGATAATTGTCGTGGCGAATTTCAAGGGGTGTCGGATAACACAAGGGTCGACGTCACTAAGATTCTAGCCTTAATAATCTAAATAAATAAAGGTTTCATATTTCAACACGATCGGTAAAGAGGTTATGAAATTATTAATTAAATTATTTTTTATAACAACTTTGAAAATCTGCGATTCGAAAAGTAAACATTTTTTATTATTTTTTTTTTTTTTTTCGTAATTCGTATTTATTTATCATCCCGAATCAACTGCCAAGCGTTGTCTTTGAAATTTGTAAATACCCTGTATAACCTTGTATGTTAAATAAAGTGTTAATTATGTTTCTATTTGGTGTTATCATTTCCAATGTCTCCGTTGGTTGCAAGGATTGCGAAATCTGTGAATTTTTTCTCAAATTTTGTAATTTTTAATAAAATTTGTCTTTTCTTTTTCAGAATTTATTTATAAAATTTCACGTTTTTTTATAAAACATGGCTTTATCAAAATTTCAAATTTTTATTTAAAAGTTCGTAGTTTTTTCCGAAATTTTGCCATTTCTAAAAATTCGATTTTTGATGAAATTTTGGACTTTTTTTAATTTCTACAAATTTCAGCTTGTTTAATGAAATTTGCCTTTTTCCCGAAATTTAGTTGATCTTCTGATAAAAAAAGTAAATTTTTTGCAATTTAATTTTTTTTTAAGAAAATTACGAAAATTTTTTTTGGAAATTTTAATTTGTTTGTCAAAATTTTTACGTGTATCACAATATTGGATATTTTCTGACGCCATATGAGTCAAGGTAGGGCGCATGTCTTTCTCTGAGTCGAGCAGTCAAGAGAAAATTAATATTCACCCAGGAAATGTTCATTTTTTTTTCTTAAAATGTCGTTTTTTCCCAAGATTTACTTTTTTCCTCAATTTAAATAAAATCTGAACTTTCACAAAATTTCAAATTTTCACTATAGGAATAAACGCATTTTCTCAAAATTTAGATGTTTTTCGCAGAATTTTGATCATTTTTTCCTGATTTTTTAAAAATTTAGAATATTTTTTTCAAAATTTCGACTTTTTTCTTAAAGTTTGACTTTCTTTGGAACATTTTTTGTCCATTTCGAAGTTTTCATGAAAAGGTGGTTTGTTTTTCAAATTTTGATAATCTTTCTTTTCTTCTAGTTTTTGAGAATTTGGAATCTGATATTTTTGAAATTTCGACTGGTTTCTTTTTCATGAAATTTTGAATTTCATCTTGATATCCGATATTCAATATTTTCTTGGTTAAGTCGTCTTTTTGTTTGAAAATTTTTACCTTTTCTTTTAAAATAGTCTTTTTCCTAAAAATTGTTTTTTTCCTCAATATTCGACTTTTTTTAAATCTTGATTTCATTAGCGAAATTCTACTTTGTAAACTTTTGTTTCAAAAATCGTTTATTTATTTCGAAATTCTGCAAATTTTCTTAATATTTGTCTTTTTTATCAAATTTCCCCTTTTATCTCAAAATGTGTTTTTTTATGATTCTGAAATAGTTTTTTCTGTAAATTAGATCGGATTGTTAATAAAAATGTAAAGAAAAATATTTTTGAGGATTAAGACAAAAATATTTCTTATAAATTCAACGTCTTTATTGAGTTTTAAATTTTGAGAACAACGTTTTTGGAAGTTGCGAATTTTTTCTCAAAATTAGAATTTCTCACAAAATTGGACAATTGAAACTTTCAACTTATTTTGAACATTTTTCAAGCTTCTATAATTTATTAAAAACTCTGACTTGTTTTCAAAAATCCAATTTTGATCTTAAAATTGGATTTTTTCTTGGAAAGTTGAAATATTTTTTAGAAAATGGGATCTTTTTCTGTTAATTTCTCTAGATTGTAGGTATTTTTTCAAAATCGTGATGTTTATTCAGTCCGTTTTGGTAATTATCTGTTTTTTCTTGATTGCTTTTTTAAATTTGATTTCCAGTGATTTCACATTATTGTTCGAAATTCATATTTTCTGCAAATTTTTACTTTTATCTAATTATTTGATATATTCTGTTTCTAAACATTTCTATTAAAAATTTAATTTTTTTTGGAAATTTCGACTATTTTACAAAATTTGTTTATTTTTAAAAATTGGATCAAAATGTTAATAGAAAGGTATTAATTGACATTTCCAACCCTTACTTCGTGGAATTCTTTAATATTCATAACTATTAAACTTTACTAACAATTAAAAAGCAAGAGATATTAAAAATTCCATAATGTTTAGAAACTTTGTGGAATTCTTAATATATGTTGCTTGTTAATTGTTAATATAGTTTAATTTTTTTTTGGTTGAACGTACTGGTTGTGGGTTATCTTCAAAAACTGAAATACAAATCTTCTCCCCTGAAACCAAGAAAGATTAAAAAATTCAACAGAGGTTGCTTTAAAGCGTTTCGATAGCCAAGCTATCATCTTCTGAAGATGATAGCTTGGCTATCGATATAATTTAATATTTATGAATAGAAATCTAAGTCTGAGAACAATATTTCTAGGAAATTTAGAAAAAAAGATTTTTCTTAAATTTCCAGAACATTTAAATAAAATAAAAATTCGGACAGAAATATTTTTGAAAGTTACATTATTTTTTTATTTAAAGACTTGTTACGGAAATTTACCAAGAATCGACCTTCAGAAATTTCGACTTTTTCCTGAAATTTCCACTTTTCCAAAATTTTGTTTGAACATTTCTTGAAGTTTTCTGAAAGATGTTTTCTTAAAGTTTGGGACTTTTTCGACATTTCGACTTTAAATCTGAAAATTCGATCTCCCCAATTCATGTAGTTTTTAAGAAAAAATATATGTACATTATTACTCAGCCGGAAGGTTTTCTTTTTAGTCCATGAATTTTTCACAACCTAAATTCCTGGATATACAATAATGAGTGCACCCGTAAATGGGCACTGCTTAACATGACATTTTTAAAGAAAATCCATCCTCGATGAAGTAAAATGTTAACATTTTCTAGAAAAACATTATTCAATTCCACGCGGACGGTGCCCCGGGTAGCAGCTAGTATTATAATAAACACAATAATAAATCTCATCCATCAATACGAACTTAAAATAAATATATTTGTAATTATTTGAATAATTTATAATTTATCCTTTATGGTCAAAAGTAATTAGCTCTAAATTGCGAAAAATAATTTTTGGTAATTTTGGTGGTGATACGGCGCCCCTTCAAGTGCGGGGCCCGATTGGGCGGACCCAATCGCTCAAATCACCTTAAATCCCGGCCTAGGCAAATTCATGTCTTCAGGTTGAAGTCGAAATTTGCAAAAAAAGTCAAATTTTTAATTTTAAAATGGAAAAAATTAAATCATAAATTTAATTTTACTGTGAAAACTTTGAGACAACAAACTTTGAGGTAAAAACTGTAAAAGTTATTCGAAATAAATTTATTTTAAATGAACCAATTTTCAAATTTAATTTTTTTAGTTTAAAACAAGGTAAAACTCTTATAACAAAAACATTCTCTAGTCTTTAACTATAAAATTTAAACACAGAATTTTGAGAAAAAATCCAAATGAAAAAAATTTAAAGTTATTTATTTACAAGAATACAATTCTAATACGAAATTTTAAGAAAAAAGTTGAAATTTCGAGTTTAAAATCAAAATTTCGAAAAAGAAGTTTAAGCTTTTACATGAAAGGCAAAATTTTGGAATTCAAAGCCCAAATCTTAAAAAAAGTCTAATTACAAATTTTATATCAAAATTTTAGAGAAAGGCTTAAAATTTCCGGCATTTTCTCGAATTTTAAGATTAAAGTAAAAAATTCGATGAAATAGCTGAAATTTCAGGAGTAAACTAAAAATTTTCGTAAAATGTTTTTATTTAATAAAATCAATTTTTTTAAATTTAACTTTAAAATTTTAAACCTAAGAACCTCATTTTAAGAAAAAAGTTTAAATGTTTATATAAGCTTAAAATTGATAAAAATGAATGTCAATTTAACGACAAATTATAAAAAAAATTTCAACATTTTAAGAAAAACTTGAAATTTATGAGCTTTTTTTTTGATTATAACCTTTGAGGTTGTAGATATCAAATTTAAACATAAAATTTTGATTAATTTGCAAAGTTTTGAGATTAAACTAAGAATTTTGATTTTTTTATTAAATAATGTTTTCACTTTGTCAAAACTTTCTTAGAAACTTGAATTTTTTTGGAAGTTTTTTTGTTGAAACTATGGCTTTTTATACATGTGTGATTTCACTTAAAAATTTTTAAACTTAAAAATACCAGCAGTTTCTTAAAATCTTTGTTTTTTTTTCAAATATTGATTTTTCTGAAAATTTTCAGTTCGACACTTAAATTTTTACTGTTTCTCTAAAATATCAACATTAGGATCAAAATATAAAACTTTGTTTGGACTTTATTTTAAACTGTCGATTTTTCTCGAAATTTCGAGTTCTAAGATCAAAACTTTGAAAAACAAAAAAATAGTTATTTATGATACCAGGGTTAAAAGTGACATTTTATTTTGTGAGTGCAAGCAAAATAAAATAACTTTTAACAAGTGTATCATACAATATTTTTTGTAACTGTTAGACTAAAAAAAAAAAAAATGCCATCTAGGGTTAAATATTCAGTTTATCTTTTGAGTGTTGAATTATATATTTGACAATTACATGTGACAATCAAGTCAGGTATTGGACAGAGTGTAACTAAATAAAACAATTGTTGTTGAAGTTGTTTAATGTTTATTAGTAACCACAATTGAACCTGTCCTAAAATATTTTAAATTTTATAGCTAATAAACATGAATTTTAAATCAAAGATTGGAAATTTAAGCAATTTTATTATTCCACCAGATATTGAGGAAAGAGCAAATACATCAACTCAGATTTATTGCCCCAGAAATCGCGACAACAATATGATGGTCTGAAATAAAGGGTTTAGCGGATAACTTCACTAAGAATATGTTTTTGATTTACGTCGAAGGAAATTCTTAGTTATGGAATATCTTTATTATAAAAGCTAGTTTCCAAATCAAAAACAACTAGGATATAAGCAAGTATTACAACAAGCGTACAAGATAATACATTTTTGAATGGAACTTCAGACACCAAATATGTATAAAAAGTTGCGTCAGTTTTTGGATTATTTGGAGCATGTCGCCGTGAAGAATTTTGTAAATTAACGCTGGATCACATTGAAAAATCAGAAAAATCTTTATTGTTAAATATTGTGGAGACTAAAAGCAACGTCTATTGTAGGTTTTGTATGGATTACTAGCATAAATACCTCTGCAATTCTCAGGAAAACTAAAATAAGTAACCGTTTAGATTGTAATAGTAATATAAATATTATAAATAAATAATTTATGACTGATCGAATATGTTTTATGTTTGAAAACCATATTACATAATAATCAAGGATCGGTTCGTTCGACCAAAAACAAAATCTTTCTAATTTTGTCAGTGCAGGTTTCTACTTGATAAGAATGCATATTGCTAATATATCAGTGTTTCCTAAATAGTGAGCCATGACCGGGTACTGGGTATAAAAATAAAATACCATGTTACAGAATAGTCTTCATACTCACAAATGATCAGTTCTTATATATTAAAATATAGTGGGTAGAGGAAATATTAAAAACAAGCGGGCCAGGGCAAAAAAGTTTAAGAAACGCTGCCATATTTACTTTTAAAAAGTAGAGAAGAAAAAGTTAAAAAAGTGTTAAAAGTGTTTTTGACACGTGTCATTATAAAAGTCAATTTTTAGTTCACTTATCAATGAACTAAAAATGTCACTTTTAATGACAGTTTTACAAAAAAATATTTTCACAGTAATCAAAAAATTTCAATTTAAACCGGCAAATTTCGACCTTCATTATTTACGAAATTAGACGTTAATTACGGTATTTTGAATTTAAAAATATCAAATTTGTAACTTTAATCACCATAATTCGAAAGAAAAGATTTTATGAAAACTCTTGAAACCTTTATCAATTTTTAAGTTTAAAACTGTCAACTCGGTAACTAAATTTGAAATTCTCAACATTTGCCTGAAAATTCAAAGCTTCTTGAAAAATGAAAATCCCACGATTAAAAATTTAACTTTGAAAAACATTTTTGATTTTTATTTTTTTCTTAAAAAAAATTAAACTTGGTATCTTCAGAACATAATAAAATATTGAATCTTACTTCGAAATGTCTCCTAGAAATTTCCTTAAAACTTTAAAATGTCTAAAAAAAATTTGATCAAATATCTGTTAATATATTTGACTTTAATTCAAAATTTTAAGGTTTGTCTTAAAATTTCCCAAATAATTTTCAATTTTATGTTTTTTTTAAATAAAATTTTGGCTTCAAACTGGAAATGTAGTATTTTTTTAATTATGACTTTTTTCTCCATATTTGCGTTTTAATCTTTAAGGTTCAAAGAACCTTTTGCTCAGAATTACTAAATAAAAGGAATATCTTAAGAAAGTTATTCAAAAATTATATTTTTTTCTTGGTATTAGCGCTTTAATCTTTAAATATTCAAGTGTTTAAATGACCTCTTACTCGGAGTAACCAAAAATAAGTTAAAATTTTAAGAAAATTTTCCAAAAATTATAACATTTTTATTGATATTTGCGCTTTAATATCTAAATTATAATGTTTAAAAGAAGATTACCTAATATTTTTTTTAAAAAAAGGTAAAATCTCAAGGAATTTTTATTTGTGAATTTAGTTTTTTTTTAACTTTGATCTGTTTCTAAGACTGCAATTGTTCCCCCAAAGGATTTGTTCCTTGAAACGTTGACTTGAAACACCAAATTAAAAAAATTGTCAAGTTTTAACTAACAATTTTAAGAAAATAGTTTAAATAAAAAAAAACTCAAAGGTTAGTTAAAAAAATTTCAAGTTTTCACTTTTATCATTACATATTGACTTTCAGTCAATTGTTCGAGTATTTTCTCGAAACTTAAAATCCCAGATTAAGTGGGAACTTTGCAAATTTGTACTGTTTTAAATTTTTAATTTTTTACGAAATTCTGAAATAGTTATCTTTTTATTCTATTTATTTATTATCAGATTTTTGCCACCTTTGTAGTCCGCCTATAATTTTTAACTTAAAGGTTGGCCACTACTATTATAAACTCAAGATTTCGAATTTTGTTTTTAAATTCAAAATTTTGATTTTTTCTAGTAATATTGAATTATCTTTTATTTTTTTCGAAATTTTTTCCTTATAATTATTTTAGGGACTTTTTCATAATGTTTATATTTTTTTTAATTTGGCTTTGTTTTTTAAACTTTTACACAAATCCGTACAGCTTTCATTTCAAAATTCTGACTTTAGACTTTCAATTTCTAATTTTGTTAAGTTAGATTAGCATTTAACAATTTTTACATTTTATTAAAAATACCAAGGCTTCGAACTGGAACTAAACCGAAAACCGAAAACCGGAAAAAACCGTTATTTTTGCCGGAAGGAAAACCGGTACCAAACCAAAAAAAATACCTCTTTATTTTGGTTCATCGAATTTATATACTTAAAATAGTTTTTACTTTATACTGAAGACTGGAATTGTTTTTTGAAATTTCAGATTTTTTTTAATTTTACACAATCCCATGCAACTTTCATCTCATCTTAATCCCTTATTTCTGATTAGATTATATTAGAAACTCACAATTTCCACATTTTCTAGAAAATATTGACGTTATTTTCAAAATTTCAACCCAGATTAAAATTTAAAGTTTTAACTTGAATGTTTTTTCAAGATTTCAGACTTTTTCTTGAAATTTGGACTTTAATCCGAAAATTATTAGAAATATTTCTTTTATTCTCCTAAAATTTTAAGTTTGAAATAAAAAAAAAATTTCTGTCGTATCTTTGAAATGAAGTAGTAGCGTGTGTTTAATTCAAGCTTAGCAAACTCAGTTTTTCTTACAATTTTTTTTTGCAAATTCGTGTTTTTCTGGAAACTTTTTTTAAAAAATTCCAAATTTACTTCTTTCGTTAAATTTCAATTTCCTTTTCCTAATTCAATATCTATATTCTTTGTTTTTAGTCAATTTTCGATTTTTCGTGAATTTCTTCCTTTAAATTCCACCTTGATTTCAGTATACCAATTTTTTTTCGCAATTTTAAATTTAAATTTCTGCTACCGACTTCCTGAATCTTCCAAAAATTCCCAGATATGATTTTCGCTAAAATCTCGCAGTTTCAAAAACCTAGAAATGTTTAAATTTCAAGTAAAAATTTCAGTAAAAAATCCAACATGATATTTCAATTTAAGCCTGGATCTTGGCATTGGGATGGAAATTTTTATATTAAATTTGAAAAGGTGACATGTTAGAAAATATATAATTTAAACTTGCAATTTTTTTTACGTTGAAATAGTAATTTTTATTCTGAAAACTTTGATGTTTTTCTCTAGATTTCGACTTTAGCCTCAAAAATGCTATTTGTTTGGAATTTAGAAGTCAAAATTGTGTTCTCTCTTAAATATTAGGTAATTAACTTCCGACATAAACTCGAAGCTTCGGCCCTTTGCAAGTTCGGCTCTTTACTCCTTGAACATTTGTGTCAACAATCCGTTCTAAAAATGTTAAATTTATTCACAAACTTTTTAGCTACAGCTGAAATTATTTCTAAAATTTCGTCTTTAAAATTGAAATTTGCGTCTATTTTTTTCAAAAAATTGGCCGCAGATCTTAAAATTTCAATTTTTTCATGGACAAAAGTTTAGAAATAATTAAACTTGCACTTTTTGTGACATTTTTTTATTTTTACTCTTAAAATTTACATTTCCATAAAAAATTTTAAGTTTTTGCCTAAAATGTTAGCAGAAGTTAGATTTCAAACGCAAAAGTGCAAATTTGAAATTGAAAATTGTATGTTACTTTTTATTTTGAATATTAATTTAAAATCTCTAAAGAATATCCCAATTTCAAGCAAAAAGACATTATTTTTGAAAAAGTCTAAGTTTTGAGGAAAAACAAACCAAATTTATGACAAACAATTCTTCAAAATTAATCTCAAAATTCAGAGTCATGAAAATTTTGAGCTATCTAGCTAAAAGTCTAATATTCGAAATTTCCAAATTGAAACTTATATTTGTCCATTTCTTATAGTCCAAGTCTCAACTCATAATTTCGAGAAACATTTTTATAATTAAAGCATAAAAGTCAATATGTCGATTAGAAGGTTAGGAGGTTGCTAAAGAAAGACTTAATTTTGATTAAAATCGAAATTTTAGAAAAAAATAATAATAAAAAATGCACACAAGTTTAAATTTAAAACTGCAAAAGAAAAAAGGTAAAATATCAAAAAAAGGTAAATACATTAAATAAAACTTTCTAGAAGAAGTTTTCAGCAACATTTCCAGAAAAAAAATCGAATATTTTGGTTTAAAGTCAAGACTTCCAAATTAGGGTAGAAATTTTGAAAACTCTTTTTTTAAATAAATTTGAAGTTCTTTTTTTGAAATTGTGACTGTCCCGCAAATCTTTATTCAAAATTTTTTATTTTATAATTTTTGGTCTTTTTTGTTTTCATATTTGATCTTTTCAATCGAGAATTCTAGAAAACAAAGTCGTAACAGTTAGAAAAAGCGAGGCAAAGTCAAAACTTCGATAGAGAACCAAAATTATGAAAGAAAAGAGAAAAGTCTCTCAAATTTTCGATTTTAATCGTCAAAGTTCGTATATTCTAGAAGATTTTGTTTTTTATAAATTTTGGGTTTTTCTTGAAATTTGAACTCAAATTGAACTCAAAATTCAGAGTTTTAGCATGAAATTTTTAATCTTGAAAAATAGTAATTTTAGGCAAAATCAGAGTAGTTACGTGTTGTAATATCGAAAGAAAAAAGACATCACATTTTCTTATTTATGTACAAAAATCAATTTTTAATGTGAAAAACTTTTAAAAACCAAAAAATATGTCACTCGGAACTGAACCGAAAACCGGAAAAAACCGTTGTTTTTGTCGGAACGAAAACCGGAACTGAACCGATAATTTTTTTTGCTGGAACGAAAACCGAAAACCGGAACGAATAAAATAGCGGTTCGAAGCCCTGAAAAATACTGACTTTATATTCAAAATTTCAGTATAAATCTAAATTTTAAATTTTTATTTGAATATTTAATCAATTTAAATAAAAAATTAAAACTCAGTCTCTCCGATGAACTGAAAAACGAAAACCCCTAAAAACCGTTATTTATGCCGAAACGATACTGGAATTGCACCAATTCAATTTTTTTTCCGGAATGAAAATTGTAAATCGGAACAAAAAAAATAACGGTTGGAAGCCCTAATTTCTTTGCTGCGACGCAAGTTGGGTTACCACTGGGGCCACGATTCCCAGCCTGTAGCATATAAAGTATTCTGCTCCCCCTTACCCCTTTGCTAGCCGGCAATCTTCCATTGCATTTTAGTGGTACTAGAATTATTTTTCACTTTTTTAATATCTCTTGCCACCTCATTTACTACTAGAAAAATTTACGATAAAAAATGTATTATCAATTTTTCAGGGTTGCCAGTTCTACCTTTGTTAAAACCATAAAATAATTAAACTTAAATTCAGAATATCGGAAAATAGGTAACAGGAGAGACCTGTTCAATTTACAAAAGCAATTAAGAGTTAGGATCGTTTTTAATTATATTTCAACCCATCATGCCGGTATAATCTCGTCATAAGGAAATAGACGCATCAAAGCAATTAAAACAAATTAGATGATTAAGACAATCTCCTTAATTGTGCTCAGATCACATGCAAAAGGAAGGAAGATCTGAAGTAGTTTTGACGTTATTCTAGAATTGAAATGGCAGGTCCTTGCACAACTTTCTAAACCTCTCTTGCCGCACACAATGGAACTCCTTTACTTCAATGCCGTCTTCATGCCACTTTCTGTATTTCCTGGAAATTAAATCTTAAATTACATTGGTGTCAAATGCTAAACATGAAGACAATCGATTTTGTTACAGGTTTAATTAGAGACATCTTGAGTGCGAATATTTAGCAAAAGAAGGAGTTAATTAACAAAGCAAGCATTCGGTTGAATTTTGAATTTAAAACGTTTTCGTAGACATGTCAAAACAGTAATAATACGTATACTCTTAGAGTTATTATTTCGAATGCCATCAATAAGTTTGGTTGTATCTTCGACTGATAGTGATTTTGAATAACCCAGTTTCACTGTGCAAATCAAACAAAGTGTTCAAACGCAAAACTAAATTTTAAAACATGAGGGAAGTTGTCTTTAGACCTGGAGGGGGGTAAAAACATCAACATTAAAAGATATATTCATTTTTTTCTGTTATGCTCTATGTCATATTCGAATATTTTTGGAATGGCTAATTGCCCCACCTAACTTCAGCCATGTTTTAAGCTACAAAGTCGGTGTTTCTTTTTTATTAATTTATGTTGCCATTCTTAATCCAGAAATATTGACATCAGGGGTAGTGTGTTCTTCCCAGGAGCTGGGGAAGCACATCTTATCTTCCAAACTAAAAAATGCATGAACCATTTTATTTTAAAACCTATTTTATCAGGCAGGAGCTAAAAATTTTGACATTATTTAAAAATTTCGATTTTTTTTTTAATTTTGGATGTTCTCACATTTTGACTTGTTTTAAGAATTGATCTCCTATTTCGACTTATTTTTATGAATTTTAACTTTTTTGAAGATTTAGACATTTCAAAATTTCTATTTTTATCAAAATTTCTATTTTTTTTAATTTAACTTTTTATAGAAATTTTTATTTTTTCTAGAAACCTTTTTGCAAATTTAGACATTTTGGAAAAATTCAATTTCTTCAAGAACATTTTCTTTTTTATATAAAGAAACGGCTTTTTCTAATTTCGGCATTTCAAAAATAGACTTTTTTTCCAAATTTTAACTTTTTATCGAAATTGCAATATACTTAAAACTAAGCCGTTTTTATTAATATTGATTATTTTAAAAATTGCCATCCTTTTGAAAATTTAAAATCTTGAAACATTTGATTTTTTAAAAATGTGTACTTTTTTTAAATTTCGGTTGTCTCCAAATTTTACTGTTATTAATATTTCGTCTTTACTCAAAATTTAAATTTCTTTTCGAAATTTTGACGTCGTATTTGAAAATTTTTACTTTTTTCTAAAAAAATCGACTTTTATTGATTTAAACTTTTTTTGAAAATTGTTAAAATCAAAATGTCAACTTTGTCTCTAAAAATTTCCAAAACGATACTTTTTTGCCATTATATTTTAAAAACCCAAAATTTTTAAAACATTTTCTTTTTTTTTAAAATTTTGACTCTTGAAACTTTAAACGACAAAATTAAAATTTCCGACCGTAGGCATAGTTCGAATGGGGCAGGGTAGAACACTTGCTCATAAACTTTACCGAAAATTTATATTAAATTAGGGAGATTTTTTTTTGAAAAATTTCTATTCGTCAAAATTTGTTCTTTTTTGAGATTTTTTTCTCAAAATTTCGACATATTTCTTAGAATTCATCTTTCTTTCATAAATTTATTTTAAAATTTAAAATTTATTCCTAAAATTCGATTTCTTTCATCAGAATCTGATTCTCTCAAAATTTCGAATTTTCATCTCAAAATTCGTCGTGTTATTTTTTGAAATTTCTCGAAATTCTTTTTTTCTCGAAAATTTCAACTATTCTTTAAATGTTGATTTTTTGCAAATTTCAACTTGTTTATTAATATTTATCTTTTCCTCAAAATTTGATTGATCTTTTGATAAAAAACTGAAAATATTTATCTGGAAATGTTGATAATCATTTTTTTAGAAATTTTGTTAATTTTGTAAGAAAATAAAAATTCGGAAAATTTTTTTTCTGGAATTATAAATGTTTATAAAAATTAAAATACAACTTTCTAGAAATTACAACTTGTTTCTCAAAATTTTGACTTTTATCTCAATATTCGAAGTTTTCTGACTTGAAGTGGGGCAGATCGGGGGCATCTGTTTCAAGCAGTCAAAAAAAAAATTCATTTTTCGCAAGATTCATCCTTTTTTCAAAATTTCAAAAAAAATATGACTTTCTAAAGAACTTCGAAGGTTTACTAAATTTAAAACTTTATTTCAAAACTTAAGTCTTTTTTTTAAAATTTCGAAATTTTGTTTCTTAAATTCGGTTTTGTTTTTCAAGAGAACAAAATCGAAATTTTCAGAAAAAAACTTTTTTTGATATTTCTCTTAAATCAGCCTCTGTTCGAAAATATGATATTTATCGTAAAATCAATCCTGTACTTTTCCGAAAATCTTAATATTTTCCTCGAAATTAGTCTTTTTCTTAAAATTTTAACTTTTTTCAAGATTAATTTTTATCGTAAACGAATATTGTCAAAATTGTACCGTTTTCTTCAAAGGCTTTACTTGAAAAATGTCGATATTTTACTTCATTGGGTACTTTTTGACTCTTTTTCCAAGATTTCGTTTTTTTTTCGAAGTTTTGTTATTTTTATTAACATCGGGTCTTCATAAAGATTTTGATCTATAAGAATTTAATTTTTCAGAAATTTTGACGAATTTTTTTAAAGTTTTCCGTTTTTTCAATTTTATCATTTTTATCTCAAAATTCGATATTAAACTTTTACACAAATTTTGACTTTATTCTCAAAATTCTACTCATCTCTTAAAAATCAATTTTTCTGTCAAAATTCTGTCACTTTTCTTAATATTTGTCTTTTTTTATATTTGCGACTTTTTTACATTTCAGTCCAGAAATTTCAACTCCATATTCAATTTTTTTTTCAAAATTTTGACATTTATTTTAAGATGCGATGGTTTAGTTTCTGGAACTGTCGACTTTTTCCTAGGAAATAGCTTTTCCCAAAAAATTTCGATTTTCTCGAAATTCGTCTGTTTTCTCTAATTTAGCTTGGCATGTTATCAAAAATTAAAAATGTTGAGAAAAATATTATTGAGTAATTTTGAGAAAACAATATTTTATCTACATTTAATTTCTTTCATGAAATTTAAATAATGTGTCCAAATTAGAAAAAAATCAAAAATTTCGAATAAAAATGTTTTTGGAAATTACGAATTTTTTCACTTATTCGACTTTCGGAAATATTTTGTCATTTTTGGAATTTTCAACATTTTTCGAGTTTTTCCCAAAGGTTGCGTTTTTATTCTTACTTTGGTTTTTTAAAGAACCCGATTTTCCCAAAATTGAACTTTTTTCTCGAAATTCGTCGCTTTCGAAATTACGATTTTATTCTATTTCCCACTTTTCTCTCAAAACTAAACTTTCTCTTAAAAATTCTGAAATTCTTTCTAAAGTTTCGACCTTCTTTTTGACATTTCGGTGGTATTTTTCAAAAATCATTATTTTTCGAGGTTCATTTTTTTAATATTTCGTTTCTTTCTGTTTTTTTTTTAAATTTACCTTTTATATATCGCAAAATTTGTCTTATTCGCCGCGAAATTTTGACTTGTACTTCAAATGCGATACTTTAAGTTTCTGGAAATCGCCATTTACAATGAAAATTTTTTTTAAAAACTTCAACTGTTTCTGAAAATAGGGTCTTTTTACACAAAATTCAAAATGAACATTTTTTTAAATTTTTAACGTTTTTTAGGATTTTTCCAATAGTTAGGTTTTTATTTTAAATATGATTTTCTAATCATTACAACTGTTTCCTAAGAAATTTGCTTCTTTCGAAATTATTCTTAAAAATTCTACGTTGCCCTAAAACTCGAATGTTCTATTGGAAATTTTGAGTTTTCTTCAAGAACTTTTAGCTTTTTCTTGACATTTCGACAGTATTTTTTAAATATTGTTATTTTGTTTTTTTTTGATATACATTTTTTAATATTTGGATTTTTCTAAACATTTTTTTATTTTTAATTTAGCTTTCCAAAAATTTAGGTTATATTTATCAAAATTTGTTGTGATCTCGAAATTTTGACAAAAGGCGATGTTTTTAAAAATTTCCACTTACAATGGGACATTTGCTCAAAATTTCGACTTTTTTCAAAATTATTTATTTTATCAAAATTGAATTGACATTTTAATAAAAATCTATATATTCTAAAAATAACATTTTTAGGAAACTTCGAGAAAAAGATTTTTTGTTAATTTCAAAATTAAAACAATATTGAACCAAAGTAAAATTTCTGAGAAAAATATTTTTGGGGTCTGAAATTTTTTTTTCCAATTTCGACTTACAATTAGTTTGGGAATCGTCATTTTTTGCATAACTTGACACTAAAATTTCGACATTTTTTTCTTCCAAATTTCAATAACTTTCGAAATTTTCCGAAAGATTCAGTTGCTATTCTGGATTCAATTTTCTGGCTAAAAGTTGGGCTCCATTTCCAAATTTCTTGAAAATTTGATCCCCCAGTTCATGTACTTAAGTGAATATATACATATACTTAGCCTGAATATTTTCCGGGTTACCTGTTTATTATGAATTTTTCAATATGATTCTTGTCTCTCTCTGAACGAAATCCTGCTTACACCCATGATTCCGACTCTTTTTGAAGTTTTGACTGATTTGTGTTTTTTTAACATTCAGACTTTTTTAAAGTTTTGACTTTATTGTCAAAATTTTGAGTTTGTAGAAATTTCTACTTTACGTTGAAAAATTTAATTTTTCCTAAAATTAAATTTCTTTGCAAATTATTGACTCTATTTTTTATTGTTTACTTTCGAAATTTCGATTTTTTCTAAAATTTTTAATATTTCTTGAAATATTCAACTATTTTGATAATTTCGATCTTTTTAAAAAGTCTACTTTAGTTGAAAATTTGATTTCTCTTGACAAATTCTAGTTTTACAAAATGTCGATTTTTCCCAAAAATTTATAAAAATATTTTTTTTTACTTTTTTTCTAGAATGTGGAAATTTTTGAACTAAATTTTTTGGAAAACTTTTACTCTTTTTAAACAAAAATAACACTTTCTTGCAAAATTTCGACCTTTTCTCGAAATTCTGGATAAAAAATTGTACATTTTCCCTGAAAATTTTAATTTTTTTATATTTTTGACTTCTTTCCGGAATTTTGACTTTTTTTGTAAGACTTACAATTTTTTTAGAAATCTTTACTTTGACAATATTGACATTTTTGAAAATTTTGTTTATTCTAAAATTTAGTCAAATTCTTCTAAAAATTTAAGCCTTTTTTAAAAATATTGACCTAAAATTTTGAGTTTATTTGAAAATTTAAGCTCTTTATTGGAAAATACGGCTTTTAATCTAAACCAAGACGTTTCTGAAATTTGCTAACTTTTTTATAAATTTCGTCTTTTTTTTTCGAGAATTTCGAATTTATTAAAAATTTGAACTTTTTTGAAAAATTTGGTTTGTTTAAAATGTTGCTCTTTTTCAAAAATATCCTATTTTAGTTTATAAATTTTTGAAAATTTCGAGATTGTTAAAAATTTTGACTTTTTTTGAAAATATTGACTTACAAATTTAGATATTTTTCTGATAATTCAAACATCCTTTAAAGAATACGACTATTCTGCAAATTTCAACCTTTATAGTAGACCTACTTTGCTCTTTCTTGACAAATTCTAGTTTTTCAAAATGTCGATTTTTTCGCCATAAATTACAAAAACATTTTTGCATTTTTCCTGAGAATATAAAAATTTTTGAATCATTTTTATTTGAAAATTTTCACTTTTTTAACACAAAAATGAGAATGTTGGCTTTTGGATCGCAAAATTGACATTTTTAAATATGTCGGTTTTTCTCTTAAATATTGTACCATTTTTTTTTTAATTTTGTTTTTTTTTTAGTTGTGGATTCTTGAAGCTTCGACACTTTTAGTAAGATTTTGATTTTTCCGAAATTTTTATTTCACTGTCTTTTTTTTGAAAATTTGATGTTTTCTAAATTTTAGATTTTCTCTTCGCAAAATGTTCGCCATGATTTGTAATGTCGACTTTTTTTCAAAATTAAACTTTCTTGAAAATTTGAATTCCCAAGATTGTGGCTTTTTCCAAATTTTCCGGCTTTTCCTCGAAATTTCGTCTTTTTTAATTTTTTTTGTAATACTTAGATATTTTAGAATAATTGTATTTTAAATGGTTCAATGTCTTTTCTTCGACTTTATCTTAATATTATGACGTCTTTAAAAAAAATTGAATTCTTTAAAATTTTGAATTGTTTGAAAATATAAACTTTTTTTAAAATTTTCATAATTTCTTAAATTTCGATCCTTATTTCAAAATTTCTAATTTATGAAAAAAAATAACATTTTCCTAAAATTTAAACTTACTCTAGAGAAAATAAATTCTTGCTTAATTTTCATACTTTTTGTAATTTTTTGCCAGGCGAAATTTCAGGGAAAGATGCAAGTTTAGAAGGATAAATAAAAAAATAAATTGAAGTGGTCCGAACTTCCAGTTAGTCTAAACTTGTAGAAATTAAACTGAACATTAATCAAAAAATAAATCTGAAATTTATATTTTCTTAAAAAAATTGATCTCAAAATTTTGACTTGTCGTAAATATCTGGATGTAAACTTAAAATGTTTATTTTCTCCACATTTAAAATAGATATTTAGACTATTTTCTAAAAATTTTAAGTTTGTTTTCAAAATTCTAAATTTAAATAGAAATGTTAGATAATCGAAACAAAAATAAAAAAAAATATTATACCCACTTTTTGAACGCATTACAACTGAAGGCAAAATTTTAATTATTCTTTTAAAGCAGTTTGATATTAAAATTAAAAAAAGGCATTTGGTGTTTTTTCTACTAGCTTTCCAATTCATAAAATTCACGAAACGTCGCTGGATGTCAATGAATATGAATTTACGCTTGAACAACGAATTTTGATGGTTAAAAATATTATCAAGTTTTTTGTTGGCGGAAAATTTCTTGCTTACCATAGTTTTGTTTTATCACAAATATTTTAAGAAGATCATTTGGGAAAGCATTTTAATTCAAGAAGAAAAAATCCGAAAGGGCAAAAAAATTTTAACTGTATTCTCGAAATTTTAGCTTTAAGTTCGAAATATCGAATTTAAACCCCCGATTTCAAAAAAAGTTTCAATTCAACATTTCCACTTTTTTTAAATATTTCGAATGTGTAACCAAAATTTTAAATTAAGTATAGCAATCTCGTTAAATTTTCATATATTTTTTAAATATCTCAAATATCTCAAAAACTGCTAATTATTTTTATCGGCATTTTGCATAGGGTGGTTCCTCAAAAATTTTCGAGAAAGCTTTTCATTATTAGCGGTAACATTTCTACTTTCACTTTCAATAAAAATGTTGCAAGTATTCCGGAGTTTTCAGTGTTTTTTTAACACAATTGAAAATAAATCCTTGAATTTGAACACGCCTCAATATTAAGGACATTTTTAATCCATGCTTTCGGGTTTCAGGTATTATGCTGTGTTAAAACCACTTCATCTGGCCGCTTTAGATCGGCGAGAACGACTGATGCTCCTCGGCGCTTGGATGGGAGCAGTTTTATGCAGTATGCCTCAGGTAACAGCTTATTTTTGTCTCCTTTTATAACTCCAAATCCTTATTAATTTCTTTGCTTTTTTTCCTTTATTTAAATTGACGCTACATTGGGCAAACTCGGGATGAGATCAACGACAATGGTAGCGCAGAAAAGAAAGTTATTATGCTCGTTAAAAAGACGGTTTTATTGTTTTATTAAGCGAGCTTTTCAAGTTAGGGTTCAAAAGGGAAATATGAAATACCTCACCGGAATTTTTTTACTTACAATGATATTTGTGTACAGCCGTCTATACAAGTGTTGCATTCACAATATTATTAATTTTAAGAGGCTATGGAGAAAAATGAGCATGATAAAGAATGAGAGATTAAGCATTTTTTATTGTATATTTGTACTAAAGAAAACATTTTCAAGTGCAGATTTCTGGGGGCTTCGTAACCGTAACCGAAACTGTAGAATATCCGAAATATCACGGTCGCTACCGATTTAAATGAATAAAGTTTTTAAATTTGAAGAGCTCTTTTCTATTTTTTGGCTTTTTGTGAGGATATGAATTTTCCCCAACGACTTCATTTCAAAACTGTCGATTTTTTTAAATTTTGATTTTTTTTAAATATGCAAATTTCCAGAATTTTTACACTTTAAAAGTCCACTGTAGTGAAAATTTCAACATTTGTAAAAACTTTTATCTTTTGAAAATTTCAAATTTCTTTGAAGACTCGACAATAACAATGTTTCACAACTATTAAACTCTATTAACGATAAATACAAGACACGCCTTCAAAAATAAACATCCACAAATATCAAATTTTACAAATCATCTATTAGAAACACAACATAAACTTACATAAGCGAAAACAATAGAAGTATTACATATTAGCAATAGTACCAAAAAACTTAATTTCTTGGTTCCCACGGATTCACAAATATTTCAAATCGAGTCAATTTACACTTACCGAGCAGCTAGATCTTCTGAACACAACTCTAATTGAAGTTTTAGATGAGAATTAGGATTAGAGAGAATATTCGTAGCAGTCTGTCATCCACGGAACTGTTGGCATAACAACGGCTAAATAAATTACTGCTATAACCGCCGACGATACTAAAAAGCGAAACCAGGTCCGGTCATAGCAAATATTTGTGGAAACATCCTGAAATTTTTAATATCTTTTGTTGTATTTATCGTTAATATAATTTAATAGTTATAAATATTGTTACGTGCGTTATCGGTTCGAATTGATACACGTGATGGATTTATTCCCACTTTATTACTGAACTCAACTTGAATCACCACAATTTACAGTTAACTCACTTCTACTAACTTACTAATTGCACTGATTCTAACTGACTGACTCGAGGGAAAACTGACCGCCTTTTTATAGTTTCGGCCCGCGTTCTTCCAGAATTTTCGGCAGATAAGGCTTATCGAATGCCGAAATTTCTGGAACGCTTATCTGCCGTTTGTTTCGTTATCGCGGCCGCTTTCCCCTTATCAGAACCTTCTAGAAACCTTTTTTATTTACTAAATTCTACAATTCTATCCTAAATCCTATTTCATCTATTTACATTGCGTTACACTGCCTCCCCCTTAGAAATGATCGTCCCGATCAGTTCCAATCAGTCACTTCGCCACTAAATTTGCATAGTCTGTTCAGGTGCACCACTTTCATTTTACTCCTGGAGCTACGCTGGATCCTGTATACCAAGTCGTTGATCCTCTTCACCACTTTGTACGGCCCTTCCCAAGATGGCGTAAACTTTGGCGAAACTCCTTTCTTTCGCTGAGGGTTGTATAGCCATACCAACTCGCCCTCACTGAAACCACCATGATTGGCACTCACGTCATACCTGGCCTTCATCCGGTCCGTCGCCAAGTTGATCTTCGTCCGCACCAGAGCATGCGTCTCCAGTATCGCTTCCCTCAAGTCATCTACGAAACCCATCGTTTCCCTGGGGACCTCCCTTGGTGATCCAAACACCAAGTCACACGGAAGCCGCAGTTCCCTCCCGAAGATCACTTTTGCCGGAGTCTGACTTGTAGTTTCATGAGTTGCCGCGCGATAGGCCATCAGGAACAGTGGTAGATGTCGGTCCCAGTCGGTCTGATGTTTGGAAACGACCTTCGAAAGATGTTCCTCTAAGGTCCTGTTAAATCTCTCCACCATTCCGTCAGACTGTGGATGAAGAGGTGTTGTTCGAGTTTTCCTTATTCCAAGAAGACGACACACCTCTTGGAAAACCCCCGATTCAAAGTTCCTTCCCTGGTCCGAGTGTAGTTCAAAGGGAACACCAAATCGACAGATGAAGTTGTCCACAAGAACCCTTGCGACTGTGGTGGCTTCCTGGTTCGGGATGGCATAAGCTTCAGGCCATTTACTGAAATAATCCATGGCCACCAGGATGTACTTGTTTCCATCGTCTGAAACTGGGAATGGTCCTGCCACATCGACTGCAATTCTTTCAAATGGAGCTCCCACATTATATTGCTTCAGGGCCCCTTTGGTTCTCGAACGGGGACCCTTGGATGCAGCACAGGTGACACATTTCCGACACCACCGCTCGACGTCCTCCCTGCAGTTGACCCGTTTTCGAACCTTCTCCAGGGTCTTGTTCATCCCTAGGTGTCCACCTGAGGTCCCATTGTGCACCTCCCACAAGACCTGTGGAATCTTCTCCTGAGGCACTACCAACTGCAAGTTGACACGCTTTCCATCCGCGCTTTCCCATGCTCTCTTCAGTACCCCGTCCTCGACCTGGAGGGATTTCCATTGAGCCCACAAATTCTTAAGAGCTGGACTTCTGTCGGAAACCTCTTGCCATTCCGGTCTGTCTCCAGCTTCTTTCCATTCCAATATGGGTCCGATATCAGCGTCGCTCCTCTGTAGCTTCCGAAGGCCTTCAACAGTCCATTCGTCTTCTGGCTGGACAGAAGTGACCCTTATATCCACCATGTCCTCATGGTCCTCAACTCGTTTGCAGTGTTTGCAATCACCACAAGGTCTTCTGGACAAAGCGTCAGCGTTGTTATGCTGTCGACCCGGTCTATGATGCACCTTGAAGTGATACTGCTGAAGCCTTTCTAACCATCTAGCCGTCTGTCCCTCCGCGTTCTTCATTCGGAGTAACCAAGAAAGTGCCGAATGATCTGTCCTGATAAGGAATTCTTGCCCATACAAGTACTTGTGAAAGTGTTCCACGGCCTTCACGATCGCAAGTAGTTCCTTCCTGGTGGTGGTGTCGTCTTCGTTCTTCATCGTGTTCTTTAAACATTGCGAATAACGCTTGCATTTGTTGTTCCATTTTGGCCGATTTTAATCTCGTATCCATAAAGCGTATTTGAATGTTCACGAATTTATTTGACGCGCCTCGTATAACTATTTAACAGTTTAAAAGGTCCGAGATAACGTCAACTACGACACCTGGCACGAATTTTTTTTCGAGTAATAAAGCACAATCCACGAACAATCCCACTTCTGACACCAAATGTTACGTGCGTTATCGGTTCGAATTGATACACGTGATGGATTTATTCCCACTTTATTACTGAACTCAACTTGAATCACCACAATTTACAGTTAACTCACTTCTACTAACTTACTAATTGCACTGATTCTAACTGACTGACTCGAGGGAAAACTGACCGCCTTTTTATAGTTTCGGCCCGCGTTCTTCCAGAATTTTCGGCAGATAAGGCTTATCGAATGCCGAAATTTCTGGAACGCTTATCTGCCGTTTGTTTCGTTATCGCGGCCGCTTTCCCCTTATCAGAACCTTCTAGAAACCTTTTTTATTTACTAAATTCTACAATTCTATCCTAAATCCTATTTCATCTATTTACATTGCGTTACAATATTAAAGAACCCCACACAGTAAGGGTTGAAAATGTTAGCAACATGTTTGATAATCTTTCTTTTCCAAAATTTCGACTTTCTCTCAAAATAAAGGCTGTTTTTAAAATTTTCAACTTTTTCAAAATTTTTATGTTTTTGACAATTTTGACTTATGTTTGAATTGTTTTGGAAATTTCAATTCGCAATTTCACTTTTTGAAAAATTGGACTTTTGAAACTTTTGATTTTTTTTTTACTTTTCAAAGTTTAGATTTTTCTAAAATTGCGCATTATTTTAAATCTCGACTTGTATGAAAATTTCGACTTTTTTTTTTAATTTCTTACTGTTTTGAAAATGGAGAAGTTCTTAAAAGCTGAAATATTTTCTTTAAATTTCAACCTTTTTAAAATTTCGATTTTTTCAAAATTTCACCTTTTTTAAAATCTAACTTTTTTAAAAATAATAATTCTTCAAAACTCTTATTTTAAAACCTTTGACGACTTTTTTAAATTCCAACTGTTTCAAAATTTCAGCTTTATTCGAAAATTCCAATTGTATTTTAAATTGCTGCATTTTTTTGAAATCTGGTTTTTTTTTTGACAATTTTTAGATTCTTTCAATATTTAATTTTTTTTTAATTTCGTCTTTTCTGTTGTTTTTATATTTCCAACAATTCTGGAAATGCTAACTTTTCAAAACTTGCAAATTTTTTTTCAAAATCTTAACTGTTTCGAAAATTTCTGATTAAAAATATTTTAATTAACCAAAACTTTTAATTTTTCAATATTTCGACTTTTTTTGAAAATTTTGGCTTTTCTGATAATTGTAAGTTTTCTTTTAGATTTCGGATTCTATTTTAAATTTGTCTGCAAATATTTTTAAATCTCGACTTTTTTTTAAATTTTGATTGTTTTTGAAATTTAAGATTATTATTCCAAATTTTGCCTTTTTCAAAATTTTGAATATTTTTGGTAATTTCTCACTTTTTCTAATTGACGGATATGTTGAAAATCTTAACATTTTTTAATTTAAACTCTTCATAAAAATTTCGACTTTTTTCAAAATTTATCTTTATTTGGAATTATAATATTTTCGAGGTTTTCTAAATTTCATCTATTTTTTGAAAATTTCGACTTGTTTTGGAAATTTGGAACTTTTTGGAAAACTTAATCTTATTTTTATATTTTCTTTTTTTCTGTGAAAAAATATCGTTTTTTTCAAAATTTCAACATCTCTGTAAAATTTATTTTTAGTTTCTATATTTTAAAATTTAAACATTTTTCAAAATTTTAACCAATTTCGATTTTTATTTAATATTTTGGACTCTTTTTTTAAATGTCGACTTTTGAAGATGTTCGATTTTTTAAAAATACCATCTTTTTTAAAAATTTTGACTTCAAATTTTTGATTTTTTTCAATAAGGACAATTTTTTGAAAATCCTGACTATTTTTTAAAGTTGTGCATTGGTATTTGGGGAAATACTTAAGTGTTTATTTTCCTTAGCTCAATATCGAATTATCTAAGGATTGTTGCTCCTACGAAGAAAAAAAATTCGATGGTATCAAAAAATTTCAGACAGCATTAGGGGAAGGGGGGGCAAAACCGGATAGTGGGGTAAAACCGAATTTCGAAGGTATTTAAAAACGATTACTGACATTCGCCGTTTAATGGGTAAAATAAGTCTGTTAGGTATAAATCTGTATGTAAAATGAAGATACATCGCCAGAAGCAATTCCTGATCTAATTTACGATCATTTTTAAAGAACCAGCAAATGATGTTGCTTATAAACGTAGTTTCTAATTTTTTGTGCAATAGATAGACCATCTTATAAGTTTCTCTTTGTATGCTTTCTGATACTCTAATAATGTTATGATGCATGTTGGTGTTGCATATAATCAAAAAGTATGTTTGGGGAAGAAGCTTATACGGCAAAACCGTATGCTATCCGGTCGTGCTATTTTTAGGTCATTCTGCCGCATATTCTTTAAAATTTTATAATGCCAGCCACGTACTAGAGAAAATAGATTAGGCAAGGATGGGATACGGAAAGTAGGCGCAAAGAAATAGAAGCAGTAAAGGAAAAATAAATAGGCTTCAAGGAAGCTGGCTAGAGCTAAACTGCAATCGAGTTTTTCAAAAAAGGGACACAAGAAGTACCCCTTTTTATGAAGAAAATCTGAATGAATTTCTTTTTGACAAATGCAATCTTGCTCGAAATGCTTAAACAACAGTAGTAGTCCGGTTGTGCCCCGGGTATAGGAGCAAAACCGGTTTTTCCAAATTTAAGAAAATATTTATTTGTTCAAATCTTTTACTAAAATAAAGATTTATTTTTCTGTTGAAATTTAGTCTACAGTTGTAGGAATATGTAGTAATGTTTATTTTCTCAATAAACAGGTTTTTAGTATCTTTTCCAGGGTATTAAATATAAGTATACGGTTATGCCCCCCTTCCTCTACCTATTCCCCCTATAGATCCACAAAGCTTTTTATATTTAGTGAATAATCATCGTTTTTTTTTTCAAGATATTCCTTAAGTTATAAATTGCCAAAAACGCTGATTCATCTAACTGTTATTTATAAACAGAAATCTAAATACCGATTGCGATATTTCCTACTTCAAAGATGAGGAATTTTCATACAAATTTTTATCCCGCATTTGCTCCACAGATTTTTAAAAACTCTTTTTTAATACTCATCTACGTTATATAAGGAACCGATGTGCGAGATTTTAATGCTTTTAAATCGATCGTTTTAGGCTATGGGTTCTCTATCAGTCAGTGTTTAGAGTTTTATTAAGTAGATATAACTTGAGGACCTTTTTTTTGGTCAATAAAAATGGTTTAAAGATATCTATAATTGAAATTGTTGGATATTCGAAATAATTTCATATCCGTATCCGTAACCGAAACTGATATAATACTAGGAACATATTTATATCCATATATCCAAAATATCATATCCAAGCAATCCTATTTTCAAGTCGTAATATAAACCACTTTTCAGGCTGTTACTAAATCCAGTCGGCTTCGACGTCGCTCATAATGCGACAGTTGCATTGCAACTTTCATTGGAAATCGAGAGAAATAAAGCAATGCTTCAATTAAATCTGAAAGATGAAATTTTGCGAATCATTAGGTAATAATGTCGGCGGCGAGAACCTAAAAAAATTTGTTCGTCCGAAAATTGGCCAATAGCGTCAACTAATTACAGAAGAATGTTAAGGTGAAATCGTGTATAGTGCAAAACATTTTGAAAAGAAATGTGTGTACGTGTTATAAAGTGGATTATACTTAGGAAATATTTTCTCACGGCCACTACAAATGTTTTGAGTTTTGTGAATTGTGAATCTATGAGGGAAGCAATGAAATTATTTTTGTTTGCGTGTTGTTTAACGACACATCATCTTTTGTTTTGTTCATAGACGTCACAATCCTCAAATGTAGCACATCAGTTTTCCTGTTTTTAGGCTGTACTACTTCTAGTGAATCAAATATTTGGGTTATGTTAAGAATTCCACCGTTGGCACATTTTTTATAACCAACAACATAACTAATGACAAATTCTTCAAAATTAAATAATCCGGATGCGTGAGCATTAAACATTAATTTTGTCGATGATTATGTATATGATGATTATGGTGCATGATGCAACTAGACATTTTGAACCTCTCTGGGAGTTACTGGATGCTTCTGATATAATTCTGAGCTCGTGTATTGTATTTCCAACAAAGTTTCTGACAATATTTTTAAATGCCATTTTTTTCAGTTTTGTCATTGTTGTGATGAAAAGTTCATTTTTAGCGAGCTGTCGAATCTGTGGACCATCAAGCTTTATCTTTTCAAATAACAGTCTAGGCAATGCCACAATAAATAATTGAAACAATCTGCTTCAACTGATCTAGCTTTATCAAACTGATTCACGAGATCCACTTGTATGTACAGAGGTAAAAACATCAGATTCTTTCTGTCGACCAGTGGCTAGTGTAGAATGTATGAACCACCAGGATTTAGTTTACATACTGGAAGCCAATTTGACTACATCCAATCTGTTGTTCCTCATACTCAAAAAACAGGAATCCTTGATATATTTGCCTTGTTGTCCAAGGAAACAGTAGGAAGGTTAATACAGAATATTGATTGGTGCATATTATATTAATTGCAACAAACCACTGACTCTCTTTATGCCTTTATATTGTTCACGCAAGAAAGCTGAGTAACCCATTCTCCAAATAAATTTATATTGTGAAGGGAGACACGCTTCAATCTTCACTAAGAGTTACCGATGAAAAAACACCATTCAGTTGTGTTTTAGGCAGAAATTCATAACTTTTTTTCTAATAGCCCAATCAGATTATTCATGTTACCTGGCAAAACGTCGGTTAATGCTGATTTTTCTTTCATGTTGTTTTGAGTGAGGTAGATGTAAAAAAATTAAGTGTTTGACATTGGAAGTCCAGTACTTAATCCGCAATCCTCAAAAAAAAACAAAAGATTAAAATTTCGTACTTCTTTTATGTCTTTAAGAATACCTTTTTTTCTAAGCTACGTAGCGTTGACAATAGCCATTATTATTATAAATAGCACAAAATGATCTCCAATTTGGTATATGCAAGCGAGCTATGAATACTTCAACTGGAAAAAAAAATTCAAAATAACACCAACAGTACACTTCTATTAGTTGTAAAATAGTAGTGAAAACATTAATACGGAAAGGTTTTATTACTCATTTCCGGAAATTAAAAGCTTAATTATCAGATTTCGAAATCAAACAAAATTATTCGACTTTGTTCTTGTAACTTTAAATTTATAAAACCAAAACTTTGCAATTAATGTCGGCTAGAAAAAGCCACAAAATATCCATAAGAAAATTAAAATATTATAATTAAAAATCCGGAAAAAAATCGATAATTTTTTAAAAGTTCAGAAATGTTTGAAACAATTTCGAAAATTCGGAAATTTAGGATTAAATATTTTGGGCAAAAAGTAGACATTTTAATAAAATATATACATTTTGATTTTAAAACATTTTTTTAATATTTCCGCATAGATTAAAATTTTTGACTTTTGGTTGAATCTGCAGAGAAAAATCAAAATTATAAGATGAAAATCTGAATTTTGGAATAAAGAAAAGATATTTTTAAATTCTATATTGCAGATTGAAACTGGAAATGTTGACAAAGAAATAGAATTTTGAAGAAACCCTCAAAATTGAAAAAACTTGGATTCTGGTTTTATGCTCTTATAATTTTAACCCTATTCAGGAAAAACTCACAATTAAAAGAAAAATCTTTAAGACTTGAGAAAAAATTAAAAATTCCGAAACGAAAGTTAAAATTTTTACAGAAAAAATTTGGTAAAAATTTCTGATTAAAATGTTTCAAAAAATTTTAAATGTTTAAAAATAAGGAGCTGGAAATATTTAAGTAAAAACTAGAAAATCTGATATTTCGAGAAAAAAATGTTTCAGGCATTTTTATACCTTTTTCCTGAAATCTTGAATTATTGGTTTTAAATATTAATTTTCCTTTTCCTAAATTTTTGTTCTCGAGGTCGAATATTTCTACTTTAAATTCTAACTTTCTATTCTGTTTCTGAAAATTAAAAAAATGGGCATCCCTGTGGACTACCGACACAAGTGAAAACTTAAAACTAGGAAATAACAGTGATAACATTTTTCCTGATGTTACTGAATATAAAGTAATTTAATTGTTTTGGAACTAATCTAAAATATTTATAAATTTTTCTACCTGCGGGGTACATGGATAAAATTTTATATTACTGAGGTGACAGACGACTAATAATAGCTAGCCTTGATCCTGACCATATCTTTCCATTTATCCATCGTAATATTTTCAAATGTATTCACCACAATTATTCCGTAGTTAAATCTCGCATTTTATGGTAGCAAAAATACATTGTCATTTAATATTTTACAAGAAATAACTGGGTCACAAAAGCACAAAAATCGAAATCCTATATAAAATTTGGAACTTATTTAAACTGCATTTTCTAGTAAATGGTATGCCAAATAAAAATTTAAAGACGTTACTGCCAATATTATTTACTTTCAGGGATAACATTTTTCTTTTTGAAAATCTTGTATTTAAAAAAATGGCCTATCAACATGTAGATCTCAGCGGCCCATATTTAAATATAATGTTAATTTTTTAAAATACGGTTACGGGCTTATCGTGATTCGAATTGATTATTAAACACGTGCTGAATAATACCCACTTTATTACCAACCTAAACTGGGATCACTACAACTGAACAACAACTCACTTATGTACTTCTAACTACCAACTCACAACTACACTGACTCTAACTGACTTACTCTAGGGAAAGCTGACCGCCTTATAAAGTTTTAACTCCCGCAGATAAGGCTTCTCGTTTGCCGAACTTTCTGGAATGCTTATCTGCCATTTGTTTCGTTATCGCGGCCACTTTCCCCTTATCAGATCTTTCTAGAAACTTTTCTTATGCACTAAATTCTATTCTAAATTGTATTCTATCTATTAACATTGCATTACAATATTTTTTCTTATAGCTCCTAGAGGCAGTAACGTTTAGCTTGGTTTACCCTGTATATCCATCTCTCAAATTCTTTACTGAAGTAAATGAACATACATCGTATTACATATATGATTTAATTTAAATTCAGGGATAGGGTTAGAGTATCAGGCCAGTTTAGCAACTGGTCCAGTAGTCCAGAATCTGTACTATGCGTGGTGGGGTCCGAGTTTAAGCCTTGCTGTCTATCTCGCGTTTTTATAATAATATTTCGGGTTCTATTCATAGGTACATAAACTGTAAACATTGCAGCATGTAGCTTACGACAATTAGCGTGATGGTAATGCGAAACCATTAGTTTTTCCCTTATCAAAAGTGGCTCAACGCGCCTAAAGAAGATTTCACTTTAAAAAATATTAGGAAATCCACTTTGGCATCAAAATTAGATAAAACGACACTTGATTCTATATTTGAAAATAGTATTTTTCTTGACTGCTGACAAGAAAAATACTATTTCGAATATAAAATCAAGTGTCGTTTTAACTAATTTTGATGACAAAGTAGATTCATAAATAAAAAAACGATCCAACCAAAATAAACCAAAAAATATTTTCAAAAGTTTTTAAGTCAAGAACAAGTTTCAAAAGTTGAATTGAAACTATGAGATTAAGATCATGATTGTAAATAAAATAGTTAAAAGTTCTGACAGAAATTCCAAAAATCAAATTTATATTCAAAATGTTGTGACCAAAATCCAAATTTCTAAAAAAAATTGAGATATTGAGATGAAAAATAGAAATTTGGAGTTTAAAACAAAAGTTACAGAAAATCATTAAATGTCTTAAAAACCATCAAATATTGAGAAAAATTTGATTTGTTTTTAAAATACTGAGGTTGTGATTTTCAAAAAAATCACTGAACAAATTTTCTTCTGAAATTCGTAGACTTTCTGGAATTTCAATTTTCGTCTAAAATTTAAGGAAATTTATATTTATATTTAAAATCATATTTATATTTAAAAGTTCAACTTCTAACTGCGATATTAAAGAATATCATAAATTATCGTTAAATCATGGTTTATGAATTCAAGTTGCGCACAAAACTTTCATTGTAGATACCAAATTGCTAAAAGATACATAAAGAGCAAAAAGTATAGTAACAAACATGTTTCTTCTTTTTATTTTACCCTTTTCATACAATACCAGGTATATTTTGTTCAAGTCTACTATTGCTTATTCTGAAAAATGCTCTATTCAGCAAAATAAATGTTGGCAACTGAAGTATAGACTGGGCGAAAAAACTTAAAAAAAGAACGTTTTCCGATAATTTCAAAATAATCCGAAACTGGAGAAATAACCATATTTGGCAGGCACGAAAGTCAGATCAGGTTTCCGAATCAGAAAATCAGATTGAAATTCAGAATTCAGTCATTAGTTGCATACGCACGGATTTCAGACGTTTGATAAAAATGAGTCCATTTCAGTATTTGTATTCAGAAACCAAACCAGGAATACGTCGATTTTAAAAGCTAAATTTTCTCTTTGGAAGTTTATTTGGAGATTTTAAATGAAAACTTAAAAAAGGCATTTCTTTTAATGTCATTGAGGGAAGGTGTAGCTTGTTGAAGTACAACTTCAAAAATTCTTTCTATTTTTATCACATTTTTGAAAAAAAAATGTATAAAAACTATCGCTATCAAAAATCTGAAATAAATTAGAACTAATGTCAGTAAACTATAGGTTAGGCGAAAATAATCGAGCAAGCAATAATGTATTAGATTCGATAGTTTTGTTTTTATACCAAAAAAAAATGTTTACGATAAACTTTGTTTTTCGTCTGAAATTTGCTTGGTAGACGTATTGATTATAGTTACAAACAATACTACATATCATTCATGTCACAACAAATATTTGTCTTTATGTTGATCCTTTACGTTTTTTTGTTTTTTCTTTCTTTTTTTTTGTTCATCGGGTAAAATGTTGCAAGATCAAATCAATGAAACTATTCCATTATATTTCTAATAAAATACTGATTAAAGCGAGCCCAAAAACACGATATGTGTGGTTTGTTAGGGAGGAGTCCATAGTTTCTAATCGGCCTTAGCAGCAGCATCAGGTTACAGTGACAACATCACTTCATTGTTATGACTTTGGGTATATATAATTTTATATCAAACTTAACAAGGCAACTCGGCAAGGCCTATTATGATGTAACGCACCACCACACTAGTCGAATTTTCGTGATAAAACCACTTTAGAAAAATGTTCCTGGGAAATATCGTCTAAAATAACACCTAGAAAGAGTAGTAAATAGTTTTTATACAACTTTTTAAAATATTTACAGTGTTTTGTGTAATAAACTTAAAAACCCCTGACAATAACTTACAATCAGTTTACAAGCTGCAGATAACTTTTCATTAAAAAAATTTAAAAGTTATCTGAAATTCAGTATCGTGCAAGTGGAGCATATCACTCGAGTGATTTTACAACAAATAATTTTTTATGTACAGTTTTGGGAAAATGAGATTTTTCTCTAAGCATTTCAATTCAATTAATGCTTTCATTCAAAACTTATAAACTATATTTAATAAGAAATATATGGACACAACTATGAAAATTCCACAGCATCTGAATAAAGTTTTAGATTTTCCTGACCGGAATCGTTTTACAGCATCATCGGCCTAGAGAACCTCAAAGGAGAAATGGATGAACGCTGTAGTTGGCTGTGGTTGGTTCGAGGCGCTAATCTTGTCATAAGTCAAAAATATGTCAGATGCCAAGAGTTTAATGGACAAGTTTTCCAACGCAGAAACACTTGCACTTTTTTGATCTCCGTGCACATTTGGAGCAATTTATTGTTGGAAAATTACAAGTACAAGTAGCTTCATAATAATTGTTGCAGTTGTAGCACATGCTGATTTTCATCCTGCATTGTATAAAAATTAAGTTTACAAAATTTATTTTTACCACTTACTAATTCCAAGACAAATTTTACTGGCTACAATTTGCTTTTACTTTTCTTTACTTTAAATACTGTAATTATTTTACTTAAAATTATTCGAAGCAGCGATGCATGTACCTACCTGTTAAAAATTTTCTGAAGTTTTCCGTTAAAATAACTAAATTACTTAGATGGTTTCAATTACTGGAGGCATTTTTTTGTTCGCTTCACAAGAAGGGTTGATGCAAGAACGCTTCGTTTTTTTTTTAATTTTTCAGTACAGTACAGATTAGTTAATAAGACGAAAATGGCTAGAATCTTTTTGCAAAATCTCTTTTTTTATTCATTCAAAAATATATATTTTTGCATGGAGGTAAAGAAATTTGTATCTTTTTTAAATATTTTTTTTACATTTTTGCAATCTTGACATTTTTAAATTACTGACTTCTTAAAATTTCTGGATTAGAAATGAAGTTAAAAGTTGGAATTTTCAAAATAAGTTAAATTTTCTTAAAATCTTCATACATATTTTCAATAAAAATCGAATTCTTAAAAAAATAGAATTTTCCGAAATTTAACATTTTAAAGTAGGAGAAATTTTTAAAAGGCACCAAGCCCTAAAAAACAAATTTAGAAAAAAGTTCAGGTTTAAAAAAAAAAGTCAAAATGTTTGAAATTTTCGAAATTTTAAATTTTCAAAAGAGTTGAAATTTGAAGAATTTTAGTTTTAAAAAGAGTTGAAATGTGCCAAATAAAATCAATTTTTTTGTAATTTTCTTAATTCGTTACAACCAAAATTATGAAGTTAAACCACAAATATATTTTTGTCCTCAAATGTGAAATAGATTATTTCTCTTTCTGCTAATAAGGGTTCATGCATTCAACTTTCCTATAAAGTATAAAATGTTTGATTTTTGATATGTTGCATGCACTTCATTTTTACTTTGAACTATGTGATCTCACACAGGCACCTCTTGGATGCGTCACTGCGTTAAAATCAGACGCCGAGTCGAATTTCCCGTAGCGATTTTTATCGAACATGAAGAATGAGGAAAATACCATTCTGGCACGTGTCAGCTCGATAACAGATCTAATTGCATTGGAGAGCAGATTCTACTATGTGTCATTTATCAAGTGCGGCACTCATCCTCGAGGAACATCAAACAATTAAAACGCATTGATTTTCTTCCATTTCGAAGCATTTTATAAATCACTAGAAGGTTCTCGTAATCCTGCCTGAGAATATTTTGTATACAGTGTGTCCAAAAAGTATGGAATATTGCCTGCAACTTTTAAAGAATACGTTTTAGAGATAAATGACTTGAATAAAAGTTAGATTACTAATAACGGATGCTGCGGCAACATCACCTTTTTTTATGTCTACATTTCTTGTCTCCATGGAGACATGTTAATAATTTTTAATAGCAACCTATATATTTTTTGTTATTCTTAAATACAGCTTTTGTTTTTCAATATCATAACCGATTTTGTTTATAGTGTTAGATATTAATAGAGTCAAAAATTTTAATTCCAAATTTAAAATTGGAAATTAAAGTTCCCAGATATTACTTTATTAGATAGATTGACATTAAGTAGTGCCAAATTGTTATATTTAATTGCAAGTGACAATAAATTGTTGATTTATAAAAAAATAAATAAATCATAAATTTGAGTGATAAAGAAAGCGTAGAATCTCTTTGGTTTCGGAATCCGAGGGTAGAAAATGATCACAAATAAGAGATGTGTGCGCTATTTAATGGCAGGAACGGAACAGTTAAGTGGCCGGAAGATTCCCGGACTTAACACCTCTTGAATTTTTTGATAGTATCCTTAAAAGTAACGTGATAATTAGAGGCCAAATAATTTGGAAGAGCTTAGTGCTCGAATTACTGAGTATACTCACAACGTATCACAGGAAACTCAATAATTTTGTTAGAAGTTTTTGTTACAGATAGGCGCATTGCTTATAAAATGATGGATCAGTTTAAACATTTGTTGAATTAAATCTGCTTATTAAAAATAACAAAATACGTATTTTTTATTTTGATGTACACTTGATTGTTTTATTAGGGAACCCTACGAGCAAAATGTGCTATGATATTAAAAAACAAAGATGTATTCAAAAATGTCAAAGAATATATAGTTTGCTATCTAAAAAAAAAGGATATGTCTCCATAAAAAAGTTGCAAACGGAAAAAAAGTTAAGGTTGACATAGTATCCGTGGTCAATAATCATTCAACTTAGGTTATATTTCAAAAGTGATATTCCATACTTTTTGGACAAACTGTATAAGTAATAAATATCATTTTTTACTACATAAAAGATAAAATAGGGTCAAGTATGGTATTTATTTGTAAACGATTTTGAAATTTTGAAGTTTAAAGCTCTATATATTTTTAACGAAAGTCAAATTAGGGCATCTCAATCATTAATGAAGTTAATTATAAAGTTTTTGGTTCATTTGTATTGTTGAATATGTAAAATTTGCGAGATTTTTTGCAAAAAAAATCAGTTTGCACCTATCCTTTGCTCATTATGGCAGTTGAAAATATTGGGGTAATTGAGAACAGCCCTTTTTGGGTGTGCTATGATTTATAAACGTATTCAATAGAGCAGTTACCTTTACTAGTTCAGATAAACTTGGCTCATGTAAGTAATATTATTACCTTCGGTTTGGGTTGTGGTGTCAGACATCATTTTTTTGTTTTCTGTATTTTTAAAAAAGAATAGGCTCAAATTCACCCCATAAAAAATTTCTAGCATCTATAGGATAAATTCTAGTAAAATTTCAGATAATATTAGCAGGAGCAATTACTGACACACACACACGTCCTTTTATATTTAAAAAAAAATTGATTTTTGGAAAAATCTTATTACTTGCGCATTAATTGATGTTCGCAATTACTTCAGCATTTTGTTTCCCATTTTCCCTGATCAGTGGATCTTCTGGAACAATTGCAAACCCTAATCCCTAACCTAATCCACATCATTTGCGAGCATTTATTTTTTTAAATACTCATAATATTTGTTGACTTATAATAGTGTAATTATAGAATTTAGAACATAATGAAATTTTCTAAAAGAGTTTAAGGGAAAGCGGCCGCGATAATGAAACAAACGGCAGATAAGCGTTCCTAAAATTTCGGCAAACGATAAGCCTTATCCGATGGATTTTTCTAGAACCCGAACCGGGAACTATATATTGGGGGTCCCGTTGGCTTTTCCTCAGTCAGTGAAGCTACTTAGTCAAGTTAGTTAGAAGTTAATGAATAAATTGGTGAATTGCAATCGTAGTGTTCCGAGTTCAGTTTAGAAATAAAGTGTTTTACAATTCATGTGTTAATGTGATAATGCGCAACAATATGTAAATTACGTTATATTTTACAATTTTTATTAAAAGAAGGCTAAAGCCCTTCTGAACTGATTTCTAGACATTTTTGTAAATATTGGCATAAAATATCATGACCCTTTTATTCTGTTGCTTAAAGAGCAAAAAGTTTTACTAACTGAACTAGACGTCACGGTGTATAAGTTACATTAGTTTAAACTTTTCACAGTTGGATGTTTTGAAAATATATAGGTTGTTTTCATTTACCTCAGTTTTACTTTTACCCCACTTGACCCTATAGGGCTTTCACAACAGAGAGTCGTATTAACAAAAGTTAAATATACAGGAGAATTAAAGATACTTTCAAAATTCTATATTTAAATTGCATTTTTAGCACGTGACCATACAGGATGAGACAGTAAAAATGGGCCAATGCTAAGCTTAAGATATCAGACACCATAATATTACTATTGAACTGAACATGCCTTATAACAATGACGTTGGTTTAAGAGACACAGGGGATCAGAGTTTAAATTTTATTCTGAAATTTCCCAATAATTGAGAAAGTTTTCATACTATAAATTCATAGCCCAGTGAAATTATGATTTTTTGATGATATAATTCGGAGAAAGCTGGAAATCATTTTAATGCCTTTATTTGATGTTAAATATAAGTAATCTGAATTTGCACGATATCAGGAGGTGGGCTTCACTTTCTAGTGCAAAAAACCGTGACATTTCTGAACTTTCTTCAATTTGCCAGCCAGTGAGAACTCCCAGAAGCTCCAGGTACTTAGCTGTTACGCAAGAGAATATTTTACAGGCCTTGAGAGAATGCAACATCAGATTAGCCAGCAGGTAAAAAGAAAGTGCCCTTTTTTTGACTGACAATTGCTGCTATACTACTGCATTGGTTTCAAGTTTAAGTACCCATTCCAATTAAAATTTAATGCTCTACAATTCTTGAAATAGCTATTTTTTTCCGTAAGAAGCGCTTTTTTAATATTATCACTGGAAAATGCAAAAAGGTGTAAAAATTTCGTGGTTGTTTTGGGCTTGAAAATTAATATTACTTCCCAAGACCGTGCAAAGTCAGACTATTCATATTTAATATCAAATAAAGGCATTAAAGGGTTACGGTTGGATACTTTTCTACGATCCCGATGATGGAGAGATCGAACCCAGAGACTAGAGACCCTGCCCACGTTAGCTCATGGTTTGTGTTCTCTACCTCCTAATAGAGGGGACGCCATGCCCTTACCTTGATTTTTACCTCCCTGCCATTATTTCCTTCCTATTTCCTCCTCTCGCCAACACGCAGGGCAAGCGTGGCGTTGTAATACCAATATCCCTTCAAAAAAATGAAATGTTGACTTTCAAAACAAAAATATTCAAGGTGAGTAGAGCAGAATGCCTTAAATCTCACAGTAATTCAGTCAGTCTCATAGATTCTGGGGGAGGGTAAAATTCGATATTATACCCAAAGGAGAAAAAACGTAGCAAGAACATCATAATAATTTTCACCTATAATATCCGTACTATAAGATTAAATGAGCCCTAGAAAATGAACTGCAAAACATTAAATGGAACATTCTGGAAATCAGTGAGGAAAGGTTAAAAGGAGAAACCTCTGCAATCTTGCCATCCGGGCACCTACTGTTCCAACGAAACTCCGACAGTAACCACCACTTTGGTGCCATGTCATATCAAACCATGTTCTCTATATCGTACTGAAACTAAATAGCAGATGCAGCATACAGGTTATTGAGGCCTATGCCCACACCGCTGCTTCACCCGATGAAGTAGTAGAGCATTGTTATGAAAACCTTTTAGTAGCAAATAATGCAGAGCAGAGAGAACAAAGATCAAGGTTCTTATTGGAAATTTCATTGCTAAAATTGAAAAAAAACAGCAATAGACCTTTTAAATATTGGCAATTTTGGATTGGCCCCAAGAAATGATAGAGGGCAAACGATGCTATACTTTCTATGCAAAGATGGCATGTATTCCATGAACATCCTTTACCGAAGGCTTTCCCATAGAAAGTGGACCTGGAAAAGCCCAGAGGGTACGATCAAGTACGAGATCGACCATATAATGGTAAATGACAGATTTATATGCACTGACGTATCGGTCCTTAATGATTGCAATACAGGATGCGATCATAGGCTTATAAGAGCTACAAGATGTGTTGACATTCAGCTCAAAAGAAAGAAGCAAAGATAAGACCAAAAAAGACTGCGTTAGAAAGAAAGCAGGAGGAATTCGGCAAACAGATAGAACAAAGGCTGAAACCGACAAACGGATTGAAGAACTTAGACTTAAATGAGCTGACACAAAAATTGGTCAAAAGTATCCAAGTGACAACCAAGAAAGTCTGCAGATTTGAATAACACAGAAACACGAAGCTTACTCCTGACAGGATAAGACTATTGGAAGAGCGCAGAGTTATATAACATGACGCACCTTAATACCGCTATCTAGATAAAATAGTAAAGAGAGCGATTCGTAGAGACTTGTAGACATACAAAGCAAGGAAAATCCAAGAAGCCATTAAAGATAATATGAACATGAGAATCCTTTGATCCAAATAGCTAAAGGGAAAGCGCTCATATACGATGAAAAATGAACAGGGCATAGTAATATCAGAGAAAAGTAAAATCGGTACCGTCATCGAAAACTATCGGATATTGTACAGACAGTCAACACCAGAGCCATACCAGCTCCGTGAGGATAAAGGCCGAGTGATCCAAAACGTGGGCTCCGAGGAGATCCCCGACATTAACCAACAAGAACTGAAGTTAGCACTGAAAGTGATAAAAAACAGAAAGGCTCCCGGAGAAGACCAAGTCACAAATAAGACGCTCAAGACTGGAGGAAAAGCCTTAGACAAAGCAATTCTTATTCTCCTTAACAAATTCCTGAAAGAAGGAAGAATTCCTGATGCATGGAGAAATTCTGGCATGACTCTCCTCTTTAAAAAAAGCGATCCAACGAACATCGAAAACTACCGCCCTAACAGCCTCCTCTCGGCACTATACAAGCTCCTAACTAGAATAATCACCAACCGTCTTAACAATAAGCTTTAGCAACCTGTGAAACAAATTGAATTCAGAAAAGGTTACAGCACGATCAATCATATTCAAACAGTGCGCACACTGATCGAGAAATGCACTGAATACAATGTCCCACTCCATCTGGCATTCGTCGATTACCAAAAGGCTTTTGACTCGATAGAAATCTGCATGAGATAAACGCTGCAACGATTGATTTAAGACACTCAAAATTCATCAGAAACATCTATGAATAAGCTACTTTCCTCATCAAAGTTAAAGAAGACTTAGTCACCGGGAGGATACCCATCAAAAGAGGAGTCAGACAAGGCGACACCATTTTTCCGAAGCTGTTTACGCTCGCACTACAAGATGTCTTCTAAAATCTAACATCGCAACAGAAAGGAGTCAATATCGGCAGAAAGTTTCTGAGTCACCTACGCTTCGCTGATGAGATAATCCTGAGCACGACGCGAATGAACTCAAAGATTTGTTAAGAGAGCTGAGAAAAGTTTTGGAGACCGTTGGACTGCGGATGAACCTTCAAAAACAAGTCATGCGTCCAGACAACATTCAGGTTACGCTCGACAACCACACACTTGAAGTGGTTGAGGAATATATGTACCTTGCCATAACCTCAAGATCGACAAAAAAATTAGGCCACAGAAATCACCAGGCGAGTTGACTTGATATGGACGGCATTTGGAAAAGTTTGCCACATCCTCAGGAAACCGGACATTCCTATCAACCTGAAACGGGAAGTCTTCGACTCTTGCATATTGCCTGTCATGGCATATGACCTCGAGACAGAAACCCTAACGCAAAGCAGGGCACATCGTTTAAGGGTATGCCAACGAGCGATTGAGCGCGCAATTTTGGGGATCAGTTTGAGAGACCGAGTCAGAAGCGAAACCATCATAGAGAGAACGAGAATAGTCGATGTCATAGAACATGTAATCACTAATAAATGACGCTGAACAGGACATGTCGCCAGAGATGATATTAAATGGACAAAGGCAATAATACAGTAGAGACCCAGGGAAACTAAACGAAGTCTTAGACGCTCTCAAACAAGAAGGAGATACTATATTTAGAGGCGAACTAGCAAAAACTGGATCTTGAATGCTCAAGATAGAGAGCGGTGGAAAAACATGGAGGACGCCTATGTCTAGAAGTGGATGAGAACGGGCTAAAGAAGAAAAAAAAAAGAAGAAAAGGCATTAAAATGATTTCCAGCTTTCTCCGAATTATTTCACCAAACGCCGTATTTGAAAACTATTTTTAATGGACTTTTATAAGGTTATATTTTTATTTATATAAAATAAAACATATGTTTATATCGTTTGTATTTAAAACAAGTGCAGAATATAAAAAAGACCAATTCTACAAAGAAAAGGTACTCTTGTTCAGGTCATCTAAATCGATTGGTTTTTAAGTTATTTTGATTTAAAAGGTTCACGTATGATTTTTTTATTCTTGAAATAGGCAAAGATAGGAGAGGTAATCAAAGCATCAATAAATAACAATTATTTTTAATAGAGACAATGACAGACTTTAAGTTCAATGTTAAAAGTGTCACGTATGGAATGTTGCCTGTAACGTTTGAAAGTATGTTTTGAAAGAAAAATCACCTTAATAAAAGTTGATAATGAACGAATATTTCAAAAGTTGGAGTCAATATTCCAACTCCTTGGACACACTGTACACAATACTTAAAATGCAATAACTTGTTTTATTTATTGCGATCATACAAAATGCATCACATGTTGGGGGTTGAATTTCGAAAAAAAATTTCTTTGAGAATTCCTACGTCGTTTAAGGAATGTATTTGCCAAATTTTAAATGTAATATTTTCTAAGATTTTTTGCTGAGTGGCATTTGACTTTTTATAGAATCAGAATTAATTTACAAAACAAGTTAAGTCTACAGCGGACTCATTCTTATAGGAATGCATAACGTGAAATAACAAAAGGAAGATTTATAACCAAAATTAAAAATTTATACGAAACGGTACCAAATGTCAGTTTTTTTTAGATAGAAATTATGTGTAATATTTTCGGAAATGACTGTCAATTAGTATTACATCATGAGGCGTTTTGTTCCACCAAAAATTAAACAAAATAAAGCATTCATGATGGCATTATTTATTACCTGCGACGAACTTGAAATTCACTCAGTGCAAAGCATAATGAAGTAAAACCGATTAACATTCTTTTTTTTTTTTTTCATTTAGGTAAGGGAAAATGCAATTAAAACTGGGTTTGCATTAATTTCGTGCTGATCGAATCAATTAAATGAAATTCATCACGGAACAGATTAGATATTCAATTTCGGAGTGGAAACGACAGGTTAATCTGTTCGATAAATATAATGCAAAGGATTCTCACGTTTCGATACTCCTGTTTTATTCTTTCGCAAAAACTAAATGAGTTGTATCGTTTTGATTAAACCAGCTTTATGGCGAATGTTACAAGCAAAGGCTTAAAGAATAAATTATTTGAAGGAAGATAGGGTTATTTAAATTATTTATCTTAGTACAAATTTGATTGCTTAAGAACATCTTAACACATATCTGTGTTGAAGTGAAAACTTCTTTGGGCGCGTTAAGTGATTTTGGATAGAGACTAAAATTATGGTTTCGTTTACCATCACGGATTACCAATAAGCTCTATTGTTAATATTTTATCATATTGGTAACCCAAATTAGCGTGATGATGACGCTAAGCCATAAATTGACCCTCTATTAAAAGCTGCTCAACGTGCTTAAGAACTTTGAACTTCAAAAATGCGTGACCGACATCGGGGTTTAAGTCCGCGACCACTCAAGTGAGTCAAGCCAAAAAGCTGCTTTAACCAACTAAACCATTTGGACAATCATTTTCCAAAAACGGTAGTTTTCTGTACTGAGAAATTCCAAAAGAATCGCAAAAATTCATAAAGAATTGCGAGCGTGCACACAGTGGCAAATTTTGGAGTTAACAGAAATTTTAAATTGAAGTAAATGGTATCGTTATTTACATAAAGCTGTTCCCTATTTAAAACGCTTTGTTATAATTGATTTGGTGCAAAATTTTCCTAGATATAGTTAGATTTAGAGTAAAAATCTAATCCTTTGCATTTCTCGATAATAGAGCAAACCATCGAGTGGTGTGAATTTTTTGAAACCGGGTATGTGCAAATATTAATTTGTATTGCGAATATCAAAAAAATATATACATAAATATGGAGAGCAAAAAATCGTGTTTGTTTATAGACGTAAATCCGCTAATATTATTTTACCAAATATCGCCTTCAGCTGACACATCTCATCACATTTTTTTTAACAATATAATGAGCCAGCGAATACGAGATGCAAGCTGTCTCCGCTCCGCCGCATAAGATAAATTAGGCCCGTGTGCGAATGCGAAGCCGCAAAACAAACAAAAGTCGACGCTTCACCCTTTAACTTAGAATATGAGCGGAGGAACTAGAGGGAGAGAAAATCAGACTTTGAGTAACGATTGAGCGCCCACGCGCCTTTTTTTATCTTGGATTCTCCTTTCGTCTTGGGCTGCTAATGAGCACCGGGAAATCTTATTTTCATACTCATTATCTAGTTTATTTATTGCCTTAGCCTTAAGCCACACAGTGACAATTAAATATAAAGTAATGTCTGGAAGTTGGAGACAGCTTCTGGAGTGTTAAATCGATAAACCTCTTTTTTATATTAGATTGTCCGTAAGCTAATATTTGGTGTTACTTTCCTAAATTAGGCTGCAGTTTTTTTGGTAAAGAAATAAGTTTAATCTGCTTTTTTATGTTGGTTAATTATCTTGGTGAAGGCAAGAGATTTTATATTTTTTTTCTTCCTTTAATAAAGTCAGGCTTTGAGCTAATTCAGCAGATTGCGACCATGAATTAATTTTACGGTTTACTGTATCTATGTTTATTAATGTTATGTAACATTTCAGCGGTCCAGTTTGCATAATAAAATTAATAAGCATAACTGTACCGGGTGGCCAACTAAGAAAGGACGCCGGCTGTACCTCAGCACTGAATCACCTTACAGCTTTGGGAAAAAAATTTCAATAAGAAAAGTGGCCCTGAAAAATCGCTGGAAAATATTTTTGAAGTTCTAAAATGACCGCTAGGTGGCGTAATAGGTAAGACTGAATAGAAAATTAGGATTTTCTCGAAATTTTGCCCAATTAAGGTATATGGAAAATACATGCATTGTAATCCTAGAATATTTTCGATTCGTTTTGCTTTACACTTTTTGTTCTGTCTTTTAAAAAAAGTGGTGGGGAGACGTCGAAAAAAATTTTTTTAAAATAATATTTACTTCAGTTAGCCTTAAGGAAATTTAACAAATTTAGTCTTTATAGAAAGAGTGCTATTTAGTCTATCGACGGCACTTTCACGTGTTTTTATTTTAAAATTATTGTCGCTGCTACAGTGCGTTATATAAAATGGTATCAAATTTCGCCGTTTTTCTAAAAAAAATTAAATAGAATGATATGTCAATTCTGATATTTTAAAATAGAGAATTAAAAGCCCTAAATATCAGTAACAATCGCAACTCGATATCTTTTGTCTAATCGAAGATATTGACAAACAAAGTTTAAGTTATAAATAATCATATAGTTTGTCCACAAAACTGGTAAAGTGGCCCCTGAAAAAAATTAACTGGGAAAATGAAATAAAAAAAGTGCAAATCTTTAAGGTTGCAAATGTGTTTACTACCTGCTCTTTTAACTGAATTGTTATTTCCGCTTTTACATTTCTTTATAAAATAAAAAATTGGTTTCAGGGGGCAAGATTTGTATTTCAATTTTTAAAATTAAAAAGATTTAAACAAAAGAAGAAGCATTTGACATGCTAACTAACCATTTATTTTGAATCCATGAAAATGCAAGTGATGCTGCTAAATAAATCTACGCGTGCAGTATCCCGAAAAACGTAATCAAAGTGAAAGAGCTTTCCTTCGACTGATACATCGCATACGCACCACAGGATATGTGCATGTTGTTATGTTCAGAAGATAACGTAGAGGTGGCATCGAGCAAAATATTGTAACTGTTTTAGAATATGTGAAATTTAATCCTCATTTAAGTGCTAGAACAATAGCTAATGACTTGGGGATATGGTGAACCACCGTGCAAAACCAGGCCCACGTGGCAAGTAGATAGGAAGTGGATGTCAGTTTTCTTGGTCATCCAGGTCCCCAGATCTGACTTGCCTTGATTTTTATTTGTCAGGCGAATAGAAGACCTTGTTTTTGCCAACAAGCCTACAAAAGAAAGGGTATCATCAAAAGAATAAGAAACAATATTTAGAGGGGTAGAATGGTCAATGGTAAAAGTTAAAATTGCAGTGTTGTTCATTCGTCAGAGGATTCACTGCATGAAAATGATAGGCTGCAATCAGTTTGAACATCTAGGGCTCCAGTCAATAGAGGATATTAATTTAATATTTTTAATGTAATGCAGTGTCTTTTTTTTTACTTTTTTGAATATTAGATTGTTTCTTCGGTTAATTTTTTTACATTATTCACTATTATTACTATTAGATCGTTGTAGGTATGTTAATTACTTATTTTTATATTATGTAAGACAAATTCTAAACCTCCTCTGAATTCGTATTCTAAATGGTAAACAACATCATCAAGCTTTTACGTTACTGAAATTTTATTTGCCAATATCTCCGGTTAGATAAAAGATATCGAGTTGCGGTTTGCACTGATATCTAGGGCTTTTAATTCTCTATTTTCAGATATCAGAATTGACATGTCTTCCTATTTAATTTTTTTAATAAAAACGGCGAAATTTGTTACCATTTTATATAACGCGCTGAAGCAACGACAATAATTTTAAAATAAAAACATATGAAAGTGCTTTCGATAGACTAAATAACACTCTTTCTATAGAGACTAAATTTGTTAAATTTTATTGAGGTTAACTGAAGTAAATGGTATTTAAAAAAAATTTTTTTCGATGTCCCCCCCACCACTTTATTTTTTGAGATAGAAGAAAGAGTTACAAAAAAAACATATTGAAACTACTCTAGGATTACAATGCATGCATTTTTAATATACCTTAATTAGGCAAAACTTCGAGAAAATCCACATTTTCTATTTAGCTTTACGTATTACGCCACCTAGCGGTCATTTTAGAACCTCAAAAATATTTTCCAGCGATTTGTCAGGGCCACTTTACTTATCGAAATTTTTTTCTCAAAGTTGTGGGATGGTTCATTGCTGAGATATAGCCGGCGTCCTTTTTTAGTTGGCCACCCGGTACATTTCTCTCTGACATAAAATATATGTATTTCTCTCTGAGATGTGTCAACTATCCTGAGAGAAGCTGAGAATCTATAGCTATTCTCAGGATAGTTGAACTTATGTCAGAGAGAAATATATTTTACGTTAGAGAGAAATGTACGGAATAAAGTGTCTGGTATAAACGCACCGAAGAATTTTGACATCAAAATCTTAGAAAGAAATAATTTTAAAAGTAAACAATAAATTTGGGTAAAAAGAGTTGAAATTTTCAATAAAATGCAAGCATTAAACTCCAAAATTAGAGAAATAGGTCAAAAATCTTAGAATTAATATCCACAAAAATTCGTATAAATTTTAATAAAATTCAAATTAGAAGCTTTTAGTAAACATTCAAAATTCACTTGAAATTTTTATATTATGGTAAATATTTTGAAAACAAAATCGTAATTTTACCTAAGAACTAAAAATTTTTAGTTAAAACTAGAAAGTTTAAGAAATTTGGAGAAAAAGCAAAGAAGCAAATTTCTGAGACAGGGAGTGAAAATTTCTAGAACAAATTTTGTACTAGCGTTCTATTAATCTCGGTTTTGTATATTTTTGCTGGGAGCTTGATACCTGCTGACTGAGGCTCGAACAAACTTATGAAAGTTACAAGTGATTTTGAATCTAGGTGGCAGGGCTTATAACGGCCTCTACAAAGGAAAAAAAGATCTTTTAGTTAATCAGACTTAGTTCATCTACACTTTTAAAATGAAAGACCCGATGTGCTGCCTCTGACAGAAACCCAATCCATCAATACGGTCCATTTGCTTTGCCCTAATTACAACTTGCACACAAAGTTTCGACACAAGAGGGAAATTTGTGCTTTTAAGCAAAGCGACCTGTCTTGTCCTGGAATCTGCTGATCACGATGTGATTTGAAAATCTGCTTTAAAAGCGAAGTAATATGCATTTGTTCCCTTTATCTGCCTCCAAACGATCTCTCGTACAGGCAGCTCTTCCCTTACCTCTCCGTAACCTTCGATCACCTACAGACCAAGCATCCAAAGGCTGATGTCGTCTTTCTCAGAGATAGTGATGCACTAAGCAAAATTTCTTATCTTGCTCGATAACTTCTTGTCTTGCTTAGCAAGACCTCTTATACCTCTTGTCCTGTCAATTTCTTGCTGGGTTGATTCTTGTCTTGCTAGCAAGAGTCTTGCTTTTTCTTGTTCCTTGCTGGTTTGTTTATTTGTCGCATGATCAACAACAAAACAGCTTTAGAATTGAGGGTGACGCAATGAATTAAAGAAGTACACTATAAAAGGTGTAAAGACAAAGTACAACGGTGAATTTGAGAAGTGGATCCCAGAAACCATTATTAAGGCATTGCCTGCAGCCAGGGACATAATTTTAAAATATTATTAAAGGTCCAATTGAATATATTGTGTTGCTGTAATTTTGGATCAGCGGCATAAAAAAACAATATGTTTTTAACAAATTATAGGAAAAATTGAAATACAAATTGTGTCTCCTGAAACCAAGAAGGATTAAAAAATACAACAAAGGTTGCTCTAATGCGTTTCCATAGCCAAGCTATCATCTTCTGAGAGATCAGTATCTCCGTTTCACCAAAATTATAGAAAATGTCAATAAAAAACTGGAACAAATTTATAGAAAAAATTATTTTGTTGCAAAAGATATTAGTTAGATATTAAATCAATCAAAACCCAAGACATCTTTTTCAGCCTCTAACTAAATGTGATAGTTATTTTAAAACCTACGGATGGAAGAGAATACGAAGATTCTTGACTGATAAGGTAAACTCAAAAATTCGTATTCAGCATTATTAAGAATGGTGAAGGATATTACGTACTTACTTCAACGACCAGAGACAATTCGATCATACACTATTTCCTTGAGCATCGCTTATTACAACAAAATATTGCAAAACGCTTCTTGCTAAGAGAATTTTTTGTCTTGGCTTGTTCTTGCTCACAAACTTTTTGTCTTGTTCTTGCAGCAAGAAGAAGACAAGAACAAGAAAAAGCAAGACAATAACAAGAAATTGGTGAAACACTAAACAGACTGCATTTTTGAGGAAAGATCTGCTTTTATAGCTTCCATATAGAAGACTCTACTGTTAGAGAACGTACTATTTTATGTACTGCATGTGCTGATATACGTAGCATTCTGAAAATTCTTAGGCCAAAATGTCTATTTAATTTCTCCTACATTATAACACACTTGCATATTATAGCGTGTTATAAATTTATAAAGGGCCCAGCAAACAGTGTATCATTGGGGGGGGGAGGCAAAAAATGTTGATATTATTATGACACGGGCCGTATAGCAAAAAGTTGTTAATAAAACCAAAATTTTGTTCCCCTCCAGATGATTTTATAGCATACACTTCAATTTTCGACTTTTTTTGGATATTTTAACTTCAAAATATAAAAATGTATTTGGAACTATTTACTAGAAAATAACCAAAGGCTCGACATTAAATTTAACATATTGTTACGGGCTTATCGGTTCGATTGATTACACGTGATGAATTATACCCCTTTATTACCAAATTAACTCGGCACACTTCAACTGAACAGTAACTCACTACTTATTTACTAATTGCTAACCCACTAACCAGTGGCGGCTAGTGCTAAGGTTTGCAGGTTTGCGCAACCTCCAAAAAAAAATGTGCCGGGATAAAAAATAAAATAATTGTTGTCTATTTTATTTATTAATATAACAGATTTATCGTTACCAAACATAACTATAACGGATTCCCCCGGTTTGTTAGAATTTGGCGAGGTTGTTGGGTCCATGGTTTGCAGAGTTTGCAGGCTAGACTGCAAACTTTGCTTTCCACATATGCACCTGCGCCTTAACTCATATTTTGTTCGTTTAAATAGTTGCTCATAAGCAAGCATTAGGTTGCACTTGTGGATGCAAACCAAATATCAACTCGCTATTTTAATTTGTTGTCGGCCAATGTTGTGAGCCGTGAAACACAAATAAAAATGAATTGAGTGGAAAATTTAATTGCACAACCATTCTGTAACCGATCTGTGTCGAAAAAACTGGAAATTAAACGACTTGGATGATCTATTCCAGACTTAAATATTCTGCAGACGATGTTTAGTTTATTGCAGCAACCTTATTTTTTTCTGAAAACTTTAATCGATATAGAACCACTTTTCTCGAAAAGAGTTTTAAAGAAACCACTAAGATTTATCCATTTTTGGATTAAAATCGGCTTTTGGTTTACTTGTACTCTACAACATTATTTCAGAAAACAGTGAGCTTAGTAAATTTTTAGTGGAACTCTAAATGCTTTCAAAAATCTTTATAACTATCCCAATGGCTTCTCCTGAAGCAGAGGGTTCTTCTCCACCCTGAAAAGAATTAAAAACTTTTAAGAAATACATTATGCCAGAAAAAATTGTCCGCATTAACGATGCTTTCCAAAAAAAAGGACTTAATCCAAGGAAGACTCGACCGCAATCAAAAATTATTAATAAATTTGCATCTGCCAAAGATCATCGTATGGAATTCCGCTTCCAATAAGTGAATGTCTAATTTTTGTGCATATTATAAAAAGAAAATTTTAATAATATACTATACGTGTATAACATATATCATTTAAAGCTGACCGCCTTTTATAGTTTTGGCCCCCGTCTTCTAGAACTTTTCGGCAGATAAGGCTTATCGTTCCCGAAATTTCTGGAACGCTTATCTGCCATTTGTTTCGTTATCGCGGCCGCTTTTCCCTTATCAGATCTTTCTAGAAACTTTTTTTGTTTACTAAATTATACAATTCTATTCTAAATTCTATTCTATCTATTTACATTGCGTTACAATATTATCTATATTTCTCTTAAAACAACAATTTTTTAGACATGAGATTAAATCCAATCTCGAAGCTTATGAAATCTCCACTTTTGTCAAAATTTTGAATTTGCTGAATTTGAATAAAGACCGACCGAAACTAGAATTTTGACCAAAACCCAAAACCGAATTTCGGCATCTGTTCTGTTTTCGACCGATGAACCTTATTGAAACTTGTTAAAAATTACATTATACTCACAATTAATGCTTTCCTTGCAAAGCTAGATATACAAAGAAAGAGCCATGGCGGTTTCCCTTTCTTGAAATTTTTTGGCGGTTACTGAAAAATCTAAAAAAAAGAAAATTCAAAAATTATTTTTTAATTTAACGAAATTCCGTTTTTAATTTCAACCTTACAAGTTTATGGGGTTAAACTCTAAATTTCAATACAAAAAGTTTAAATTGAAAAAATTTATATTTAATTTGAAAAAACCAAGGAGTCAACATTTCGTTAAAGTTACACATTTTTGAAATAAGAAACAAAATGAAATCAAGTTTTGGATAAAATAATTTAATTAAAAAAATTTGCCTTTGACTAGAAATTCAAAATTTCTAAGAAAATTTGAATAAATGGGTCGAATAATTCTCTCTTCTCTCTTTTATCAAAATTTCGAGGTTTATTTAAAAATCTTGTTATTTTTTTTGCAGTTTTAATCCAAAAATTTAAGATTAAGGTTTGTGAAATCTTTGGAAGATAATTAAGGTTTATATAAAGGATTTTCTCAAAATTTCAAGATCAAATTTGGAATTAAAAATTGAATTTTACTTTTAGAATTTTGTGTTCCTCCACAAATTCTCCAAATAAAAAGTTAAAGCTTCAAATTGTTAAACCCTAAAATTAGAATTCTGTTTTTATTTAAATCGGTAATTCAAGAGTAAACAATAGAGATTTTGTAAAACCTATAATTTATCGAAATTTCAAGTTTAATCACGAAATAGTTTTATGAAATCTTCGAATTTCATTTCAAAATTTTACCTTTTTTGAGAAGTTTGAAGCTTCTTGTTGGGTTTAAATGTCAGCATTATGAGAGAAACTTCGAATATTTCAGTTTAACATTGAATTAGGAGATTAGAGGAACGTTTGAGCAGACGCTCGAAACTTTTAGAAATCTTATATTATGAAAATTGCAAGTTTTTTTGAAATGTGCAGTTTCTCAAAATTCTGATTCTTAAACCTACAAAATTTTTTTGTTTTTTTCTAAAATTTTGCCTCTAAATTAAAAACATAGACTTTTTCCTAAAATTTTTACTTTAAATTCGAAACGTAGACTAGAAATTTTACCAGTTGGTTGTTAGTCGTAAATGTTTTCAACTGTAGCACGTTCAACTGTTTCATTGGGGAACATATAATTAGTGTTAAAGTGAATTTTTACTGTCAAGGAATAATAGTAACAATTGTTTTTTATTTGTATGTACAGGGTATTTGGTTATAAATGCACCTCCCATTTATCTTTCGAAATATGATAGATATAAAAATGTTAAATGCAAATGTTTTTAGACCTCTATTGAATTTTTATTTGAAATAAGTTTGTGGTATACAAGGTCTTACGTTAAATCACCTTTGCTTTTTTAAATAGAAAACCCTAACCAATTTTTCATTTTCAAATTCTCCTGAAAATTCTACACATCTTTTATATAACATACCCTATTCCTAAATTCAACTCTTTCTAAAATATTGTTAGTTGAAAATCGTCAATATGGTGCACATTTTCCAGTATGCAACTGTAGATTCGCTTGATCTTTTGTGTGGTGATAACCCTAAAACTAACAACTGAAGAAAAGCATTATTTGCGAAATGAAGGTCTTCCAATGGGTAGTCCAATTTCATCCACCTTGTCAAATATGTTTATGGATAATTTAGAAAACAAAATATTTAATTCTCATGAGTCGAGAAATATCCTCTTTTGGTATAGATATGTAGGTGATATACTAGATGGTTTTCTGGGCTCTTCTAGGCAATTAGATAAATTTTTAAAATACATTAATAGCCTACATTCAAATATTAAATTTACTGCAGAAATCGAAACGGAAAATAAAATAGGTTTTTTGGATTTAACCATATTAACCATATTAACGAATTCAGATGAATTAGAATTTTCAATTTATAGAAAACCTATGCAAACAGACGTTACAATTCCAAATGATTCCTTACATCCAATTTCACACAAATTGGCAGCATACACATCGATGATAAATAGAGCTTATATGGTAACAATGAATGAAGAAAATTTCAATCGAGAAATTAATATAATTAAACAAATAGCTTATACCAATTGATATTCTGAAAACATAAATAATAGATTAATATCTAAAAAAGAACACAAGCTAGCTATTAATTCTAATTTTCCTTAACAACCAAACACAAAAATAGACTGTTTTGCTATTACCTATGTTGAAAACACCTCGAAAAAGATAAGTACAGGCACGTAGCCAGGATTTTCGTTCGGGGGGGGTTCAATCTCCCCCCCCCCCACTCTTCAGAAAATATAAGAACATACATCAATTACTTTTACGTATTCGTTTCTTTTATTTTATTTTTTTTTTTCATTTTGTTAATTAGTAAAAGTGAAGAATAAAATCTAGTGGCCCTAACACAAATAAAAACGTAAAACTTACCAAAGAAAAATTTCCTAATATCTATTTTGAGTTTACGTATTTAACTTATCACCGATCAAGAATCGACTTTTTTTTTGAAGTAAAAATTACAAGAGAGTAGAAAAAACATCAATTTGAAAAAAATTATCACGGAATGTTGACTTTTTCTTCTTTAAATTCCGAGATTAAAGTCAAAATTTCGACTTTAATGTGAAAATTTCGAAAAAAAAACGTCGAAATTTGGTGTTTGAAGTCGAAATTTCTAAAAAAAAGTTGAAATTTCAATTTTTAAATCGAAAATCTTGCAAAGGCGTAGAAAGGACATCGATTTAAAAAAAATGTTGTGTTTAGAAATTTCGACTTTTTTCTCAAACTTCGACTTTTTTTCTCAAATTTAGAATTTTTTCTCAAAATTTCGACTCTTTTTCGAAATTTTGACTTTTTTCTGGAAATTTCCACTTTTTCGAAATGTTACAAAGGCGTACAAAAGACATCGATTAAAAAAAATGTCATTTTAAGAAATTTCAACTTTTTTTTCTCAAATTTCGATTTTAAGCTCGAAATTTCGACTTTTTTCTCGAAATTTAGATTTTTTTCTTAAATTTCGAGTTTATTTCTCAAAATTTCGACTTTCTTCTCGAAATTTTGACTTTTTTCTCAAAATTTGATTTTTTTCTCGAAATTTTGCCTTTTTCTCGAAATTTCGTTTTTTTTTCCCAAATTTCGACTTCTTTCTCGAAATTTTGGCCTTAATATCAGAATTTCGACATTTCTCTCAAAATTTCGATTTTATACTCAAAATTTCGACCTTTTTTATCGAAATTTCGACTTTTTTCTCAAATATCGATTTTTTTCTTAAAATTTTGACTTTAATATAGAAATTTCGACATTTCTCTCAAAATTTCGACTTTATACTCAAAATTTTGACCTTTTTTTATCGAAATTTCGACCTTTCTTTATCAAAATTTCGATTTTTTTTGCAAAGTTTGACTTTTTTCTCGAAATTTCGTTTTTTTTTCTCAATTTTAAACTTTTTTTTCAAATATCGATTTTTTTCTCGAAATTTTAACCTTAATATCAAAATTTCGACTTTTTTTCTCGAAATTTCGTCTTTTTGCGTGAAACATTTCGAAATTTCTACTTTTTTCTCGAAATTTCGACGTTGTTCTTAAATTTCGAATTTTTGCTCGAAATGTTTCGAAATTTCGACGTTATTTTCAAATTTCGTTTTTTTTTTCTCAATTTTAGACTTTTTTCTCAAATATCGACTTTTTTCTCGAAATTTTAACCTTAATATCGAAATTTCGACATTTCGGATTTAAACTCAATATGTCTACTATTTTTCTAGAAATTTCGACTTTTTTCTCAAATTTCGACTTTTTTCTCGGAATTTCGACTTACGTTTTTCTCAAACTTCGACTTTTTTCTCGAAATTTCTATCTTTTTCTCGAAATTTCTACTTTTTTTTTCAAATTCCGACTTTTTTTTTGAAATTTTCATCTTAATCACGAAGTTTCGATCTTTTTCTCGAATTTTCAACTTTCATCTCGAAATTTCTAAAAAAAAACATTTGCTAACTAAAAATAGCAATAATTGGACGCACCCTACTACAAACTGTTAAGATTGTTGGGAAAGAGGAGTGGGGGGACGCAACAGTCATCTGCCTAATTTGATCATAGTGTAGAAATTTTGACTTATTCGAAAAAAATGTCGACATTAAAGTCGAAATTTTGACCTTAGTCTCGGAATTTTAAGAAGAAAGTAGAAATGTCAAGAAAAAAGTCGAATTTTAGAAAAAAAGTCGAAATTTCGAGTGTTAAGTCGAAATTTTGAGTTTAAAGCCGAAATTTCGAGAAAAAAATCGAAGTTTAAAAAAAACCGAATTTTTGACAAAAAAAGTCGAAATCCCTAAACATTTTTTTAATAATCAGTGTCCTTTTTACGCTTTTGTAAAATGTCGAAATTTCTAAATATATTTTTTTTAATCAGTGCCTTCCTATGCTTTTGTAAAATGTCGACTTTAAACTCAAAATTTCGACTTTTTTCTCGAAAATTCTACTCCATGCATACATATGTCAAGAATGTCGAAATTTGAGATAATAAAAAATTGAAATTACTGAACGTACCCTACTACTAAGTGTCAATATTAAACTGTAAAAGGGTTGGTGCATGTATTGGGAAGGCTTGAGCTCATTGCCAATTTTTATTAAAATGTCTACATGGCTATTTTGCTTATCATAAGCTCAATAGTTGGCAATTTCGAAAATTATTTACATGCTTAAATATACAATCAGCCGTTTTTCTACTGATATTTCAATTCGTATCATCGTAAATTTTTTGGGGAATATTCATTTCGGGGAGGGTCCGGACCCCTTGGACGCCCCCCCCTTGGCTACGTGCCTGCTTCTCACACATCCAAAGCGACAACTAGCTTTAAATCATATAATTCGTAACACGATTTTTAACGCAAAAGAAAAAACTCCACGACTTGGTAAATCTGGTATTTATAAATTGAATTTCTCTGAGCGTAATACTGTCTGCACCACGTAATTTTCACATTAGGTGCAGCGAACATCTTGCTGCCTTCAAAAATAAACATCCAAAAAGATCAAATTTTGCAAAGTATTTATTAGAGACACAACATAAACTTACATGGGCGAACACAGTAGAAGTATTACATATTTGTAATAACACTAAAAAACTTAATTTCTGGGAAGCCATATAAATTCACAAATATTTACATATTAGTCAATTTACACTTATGAACAAGCACCTTGATCTTTTGAAGATACCTCTAATTGAAGCTTTGGACGAGAATTCGGATTAGATGGAATATTCGTAGGAGTCTGTGATCTAGACTCTGCTGTGATCCATGGAGTTTGTTAGCAAAACAACGGCTAAACAAATTGCTGGTATAACCGCCGATGATGCAGTAATGCGAAACCTGGTTCGATGTTAGCAAATATTTATTGAAACATTGTGGAATTTTTGAATATCTGTTGTTTTTAAATCGTTAATAAGGTTTAATACTTATAAGTAGTAGTCCTTATATTTTGTTTTAAAACTTTAGTTATATATACACACATTTTTTTATAATCAGACTTTTAGAAACAAAGAAATGTATTGGGGGAATTCGAAAGTAGCTTGCGTCAATAGAATTTTTACGTAGTTTGATTAAATTTTATTTTATCTTGGCTTGAAGCAAACACTTCTTTCTGTTCCAGGCGGTTATTTTCCACGTGGAGCCGCACCCCAACGTGACATGGTATAAACAATGCGTTACTTACAATTCCTTCCCTTCGTACGTCCATGAACTGATGTATTCGATTTTTGGAATGCTCATGATGTACGCCTTGCCCCTCGTAGTGATTCTCTTCTCATACTCGTCAATTCTCATCGAAATATTTCGAAGAACCAGGAATCCAATAGGAGGTAAGTCACGTTCAACTAAAATTGTCCTAATTTACTTTTACACGTCAAAACAAAACATTAATAAAAGGAAGTGTGACGAGTAGATGTATGCTGAACTTCCCACGCTGTCGCCTACTTTACAAAACGTATATTTCGTCCTTTTGCTGGATTAAGGACCAAATGAATATCGTAAATATTTTACTGCTGAAAAAATGAGTAAATAAGAATTTATTTTTCCCAATAATAAAGTTCGTATCATTCGGAACGAATAAATTACAACTCTGTAGTCAGATAAGTTAAATTTGTTTCTCCTATAATGAAAAAGTGTTGTAATTACTCGTCTCCCAGCTAACAAACGACGCGATGGGGGTCAAATTTGAACTTAGGTAATGAATGTAATGATGAAAATCTGTAGACTTCTGGCAGACTGAAGACGGAAAGTTGCCTAATCACAGCTTATAAAGTAAGCTTGAAAATTTTATTACGGGAAATGTAGTCGTTTTCATATAGAGCGACGACATAATGTAGGCGTTCAGTGTGATATCCTTGATAGTTCCTTTCATAAACTCCCCATTTGATCTTCAATGTCTTATAATTAGATAAAGGAAATCTGATTTTACTAAAATATCCCTCCGGCGTGACGCTTTTGGTCTATTATTACTCGAGATTTATCTTTTATAGAATTAAAGTGACACATAACAACAAGTTGATTGAGTTTACATAAGGTTCGAGATCGAAGTTAACCAAAATGCTAAATAAGGTAATATTGTTATAAGTATATTGTTACGCGTTACCGGTTAAAGTAATATTACACCTTAAATTTTATTTAACAGAAAAAGTTAACTTAAAGGTATTCAAGAATGATTGTCCGTCTTATTTACGAGGGTAAATCAATATGAACCAGAATTTCGGTCATATTTGGAGAGTGTGCGCATACTCTTTGACATGTTAGGTGGGGATATCACGTGAGTTCCTGCACTCAAGCGAATTCCGTTCTCGTCGTTTGTGAGTTCTAAATACAATAAGTGTACAAGAAGCTCATCCGCACGTTTCGCAGCGCATTATTATTAAATTTCTTGCTATTGAAGGTGTAAAGACCACCGAAATTCTTCGTAGATTAGAAGCACAGTTAAGGAATACTTGTCTGAAGAAAACTCAAATGTATGATTCGCAGAATAGTATATTCTACAACAAGTTGTGGAATGGCGCATATTCCACACGAGCGAAAAGTTTGTAGCCCAAGCCGCAGGCGAGGGTTACGGTTTCGCGAGTGTAGAATATGCCATTCCAAACGTGTTGTAGACTATACTTTCTCTCTCTAACAATGTTATAGAAAAACCTCTAAATGTTTATAAAAATCTTCAAAATAGATTACAAATTTGAAACGCGAGGCTTTCAGTAAATACCTTAATTATTACATGTAACCATAGCAACAAAAACAATTTACTTGATGTTTCGCCCTAAAATGAACCTAAACGGTTTCTGATTCGTCGAAAGCCGTGTTAGAATATTAATATTCTAAACGGTGTGTAGAATTACGAATATTCTGAACGGGTGCTGGAATGACATTTGTTCCATCACAATTTCTAGTCATAGAATGTGCAGTTTCCATGACAGTGTTAGAGAAAAAATTTTCGGAAGGACAAACCCAAGTTAAAAATGAACCCCATGCCCGTCGTTCTCGGACCAGTGTGACTGCGGACAAGATTAATGCTGTTCAACGCCTTTTGGAAGGTGATCGTCACTTAACTGTTGGTGAAATTGCAGCTCAGATAGGGATAAGCTTTAGACGTGCTCAGTCCATCATTACAGATAAGCTGGGGTTTCACAAAATTTCTGCCAGGTGGGTACCTCGTCTTTTGACTGAAGAACAGAAACAACAACTTCTGGAGATTTGTCAGCGCCATCTTGGACGCTTTCAATGTAAAGGTGATAATTTTTTGCAATATATCGTTACGTGTGATAGGACTTGGGTCCACCATTACATTCTTGAATCTAAACAAACAAGCATGGAGTGGAGAAGAAAGAGATAACATGCACCTATCAAGGCAAAAACTCGCCTCTCAAGTGGAAAGGTTCTTGCGACAATGTTTTGGGATTTTAAAGGAGTTGTGCACGTCGATTTTCTGCATGAACGTCTTACGATTAACGCTACTAACTACTGTCAGGTATTGGATAAAGCAAAACGTGCATATCGGCGAATGAGGCCCGATTTTTCCGTCAGAAATGTGATTTTACTTCATGACAATGCCCGCCCCCACTGAGCCAATCTGACACATCAAAAATTAGAGAACATGCATTGAGCAACATTAGAACACCTTCCTTATAGTCCCGACTTATCACCATGCGATTATCATATGTTTGGGCACCTGAAAGAAGCTCTAAGAAGTGAGCGATTCTACGATGATGCTGCTGTTGAGACATTTGTGCGCAAATGGCTGCAAACACGCCTTTCGTCTTTTTATGATGATGGCATTAAAAAACTCCCAATCCGTTGAAAAAAAGGCATAAGAAAATCAGGAGATTGTGTAGAAAAATAATTAATAACTTTCATATGTACATACCGGGTGTTTTTTTAGTTGGGATGTTACCTTTATATGGAGAACTACGTGTTATAAAGGCAAACTGATTTTGTAGAGGAAGCTTAATCGGGGCTGAACTATCTTTTAAAAATATTTTTAACTTTCTCCCACTTTTGTTTATACCGAAAGTAGACATCAGCTTTCTTATTTTAAGAAGCAACCCCCAAATTTTATATTTTATTTAAGTTTTACGTAAAAAAATAAGGTGAGTTTATGTATAAATGTTTATTGCTACCTTTGATAGTTTTAAAGATATTTCAATTTATCAAAAAAAAATGACAGCAAAGGAAGTTATTTTGACTCTTTGTATCTTTTTATTATTTGCAGTAAAAACATTACATTGGAATTGAAGTCGCGAAATATTATAAAGACTATAATAACGTAATCAAATTTCACATTTATTATACAGGGTGATGAGAATTCTACAATCTTTACTGTTTTTGTTTTATTCAAAAAAACTCTGTTTTTTTAAATAAGAACTATATGTTTTTTAATCATTTTTGATTCTTCCCATAAAAAGAAAAAAAAGTTAATCACTTATTTTTTAAAATGTTGTGCCGTTACCGAGGTATTTCACATAAATCTCAAAATAAAAAGAATTAAACATCTCTTTTTTGTTCAAGTAGGAAACTAACTATAGGCAAAAAAGGCTTAAAGAATTAATCATAATAAGTAATAGGAAAATAAAATAATTGACAAAAAATTTACATCAAGAACAACAAGGACGGTCTTCTGCTTCAATACATTTAAAGGCATATTTTAAGATTTCGAATTGAGTAACCTTTTTAAGCACATTTGATTGTTCCTAGCAATATGCTTGTCATGCAGTAGTCGTAAAAAAATCAATAATTAATTTCCATTTCGATTTTCATTATAAAATTTAACGCTTGCAAATCCTGAGTTCTAATCTAATAGCATAACAGTTAAAGGACAAATTTTCTTGAACATTTGTTGTCGATTTTCATTACTCCAAAAATGAAATCTCTAACAAACCATTTTTACGAAACTTTCATTTTTGGCTTCCTAAACATTTTTTAATAAGTAGTCTAACAATTAGCCAAAAACTTATTCGTCTTGTACAGTTATATTTTAAATGTTATTTAGCCTAAAATTATTAGGCCTTGTGATTATGTTTTAGTTTTGAAAATTTCGTTGTCTACTACCAAGTTGCTACTAGAGAAGAAAAATATATATATTTTTTTTTTATTTTGAATTATATCTCTGTAACGGTGTAGAATTTTAAAAAATTGGTCATATAACTTTTTTCTCCCTTCTACGTGAAGCATCCAAAAATTACTAAAATACATATAGCTCTCATTTAAAAAAGCAGAGTTTTTTTGAGTAAAACAAACACAATAGAGATCATAAAATTTCCATCACCCTGTGTAATAAATGTAAAACCTGATAACATTATTACAGTCTCCATAATATTCCATGACTTTGACTTAAATTTCATGTATTTACTGCAAATAATAAAAAAGATACAAAGAGTCCAAATAACACTCTTTTCTGTCATTTTTTTTTTTCGAAAAATTGAAATATCGTTAAAACTATTAAGGGTAGCAATAATACATGTATACATGAACTCACCTTATTTTTTTACGTAAGATCCAAATATAGTATAAAATTTGGAGGTTGCTTTTTAAAATAAGAAAGTTAATGTTTACTTCTGGTATAACCGGAAGTGGGAGGAAGTTGAAAATATTTTTAAAAGGTAGCTTAGCTTCGATTAACTTCATTGACAAAAACAGTTTACCTTTAAAATAAGTGATACTCCATATAAAGGTAACCTTCCAACTAAAAAAACACACGGTATATGTATCTTGTACCAATAAATTTTTAAAAACAAATTCCGATTCATATTTGATTTACCCTCGTATATAGGTCATCCGTACGAAATATTCGTTAAGTTATAGGTTTTGAAGGGTTTGGCTTTTTATTCAAAATTTCGAACTGTTCCAAAATTTGGACTTTTTGTGAAAATTTTGACTTTTAAAATTTTTTTTAAATGTTGACCTTTTTCTCAAAGCTTTGAATTTTGTTAACCTTGCAAAAAATTTGCCTATTCTAAAGAATCTGATTTTCTAAATGAAAATTTTTAATTTTTTAAAGAATTGTGTAAAACGAATTCCAAACTTAACTACATGTTAACTTTAAAGTTGGCATCTTAAAAAAAAAGAGATGGACTGTGGTCCCGTGGTATAGGCGCTGGACTTTGTCTGGATTACAATCTAAGAGAGTCTTCCTCGTATGCCGCTCGGCTCTAGTAATAGCAGCCTATACCTGCTATCTCCATAGCGTTTGAAAGCGCTGCAAAAGGAAGTTAATATTATTATCTTAAAAAGAAATATTTTTAAGTTCAAACTGACACGTCTTTGAAAAAGTCGAAATAAAGAAAACATTTTTAGTGTAAAATCTAAATAGCAATTTTGAAATAAGGGCACAAAGCGAAATTTTGGCTTCAATTTAGTAATTACAATGTTTCAGTGTGGAGAATCATGTTCAACCCAAATTTTTAATTATTGTAAAGTTGCAAAATTAAAAATAAGAAGTCGAGATTTGTCAAAATAATTTTTACAGTTTTGCGATTATGACTGTTTTTAAAAAACAAAAAAACAAAATGTTCAACTACAGATATATGTATAAATAAAAATTCAAAGAAGGTCGAAATTTTAAATAAAAAATATCGAAAATGACTTTGGCCTCGAAGGAATTTTCTTTAAATTTGCTTCAATTTTACAGTTTCAGGATTTTGACAGTGTCCTTGAAATTTCAAGACACAAGAAATAAAAGAAAATTTTAAATTGTTTCTCAAAATTTAATTTTTTGTTTTTAAATGTTGACGCTATTCTGACATGTCATTTTTAAAGTCGACATTAGAAGAAAATTTAAAGAATTTAAAGATTTCTAATGTTTTTGGAAATCATCACTTCAAATTTAAAACCGGGAAAACATCGAAATGTCTAAAAAGAATCCTAAATATTTCTGAAAATGTTTTCTCTTTTTTACCATTGTTGGAATTTTAACTTTTTTTTTCTGGAACTTAAGAATTTAACATCTTAATTATAAAGTCGAAATTTTCATATGCTTTTTAAAACCTCAGCAAATATTTGGAGCTTTTCAAAGAACATTCAATTTCGGTAAATTAAAAGTCTCAGATTTTAAACAAAAATTAAAAAAAAAACGTAAAAAAAAATCTCTCCAATTTGCGATTGTGTGCAGAAAATTTTGACCATAAACTCGAGATTTTCATTTAAATATTGGAAATGCCAAATCAAAACCAAAATTTCGAGTTTAAAAGTTAAGTTATAGAAGTCAGAAAGAAAGAATATTTGCAAAAAGGCAAAATATGCCTGTAAAGTTTGAATATAATTCTAAACACATTAATCAACAATGGTAACTCCTAAGGCTTATATTAACCATGACCTAAAAATCGCCCATCCGATAATAACCATTTTTACTACCTTAGAGGTTGAATTTAAAAAAAATCTTCTGTAGTGCTCACCTACGTATCATGGAAAACATCCGTATGAAATTTCATGCTCCTAAACTCACTCGTTTAGGCTGTGCATTGTCTGTAAATTAGTGCTTAGAGGTCTATTAAATAGATGTATTTTCATCATTTTAAATTTTTTCTCAAAAGTTCTCGTTAAAACTAGGGATCGACCAAAATTTTAAAAATATTTAGAGATTAAAGAAAAAAAGGTTGCCATTTATAATAACAATGTAAGCAAATTTTTTAGATTTTAAAATGGAACAGAACGAGAAATTTCGGAAAAAAATTGATATTTGAATTTAAAAAAAATTCCAGAAAAAAAATCGAGGTTTTAGAATTAATTTATTTTGAAACCAAAAAAAATATATATATATACAGAAATACTATACACTTTGCTATTTAAGTGCAAATTAAAATTATATTAATAAGTGCGCGTTCACCCTCAAAATTTTTAGAAAAGATTAAGCAGTTCATACAAAATCTTTAACTTATAACTTATAAAAAAAATTCTTAAAATTTCAAGTTTATTCTCGAAATTGGAATGTTCCGAAATATTACAAAAGCTTGGAAATAGGTATGATAAATTTTCAAAAATGGTGAAAAATATCGCAAGAAATATTAAAAAGTTTTGAAAATGTTTCAAAATAAGGATAATTGTCCAAAGTCCCGAAAAATTTCAAAATATCCCAGAAAATGTTGAATGTTAATAGTGCAAATCTTTTAAAACATTTTTAAAATTTCATAACTTTCGAAAAATTAAAAAGATTTTATTGAAAATATGCAAGATCAAACAACTGTTTTTATTTCTTTCTTAATTTCCATTTTAAATCTAAAAATGTTTACTTAAATCTGGTAATTTTGAGTTTAATTGTGAATTTTCTAATGTTTTGACAAAATTCTGAATTTCAAGTCAAATTTCAAGTATGATGTTAAACTTTTTATGTCACAGTCAAAATTTTATAAAAGAAAATTTCAAAGTTTTAAGAATTATACTTCATTCTTAAGATTTTTATTTTTTAGAACTTTAAATTTGTGATTTGAAAATTTCGAATTAAAAACCTTTAAAGTTAAAATTGCGTAATTTTAAGCTTACATTTTTAGAAATCATAAAATAGTTGAAATTTCTAAATATCGAAATTTTGAGGTACATTTTAACTCAGAAAAAATGTGTATTAAAAGAAAAGAGTCAACATTTCAAATACTTTACTTTTACTTTAACATTTGGACTTCATCTAATTTTTTTTTATTTTATCTATAACGACGAAATTTTAATGTCAAACTCAAAACTTCGACTTTTGGAATTTCCCGAGCTTTGGATTTCGGACTTCAAAATGCCAACTTTTTAAATTATGAATTTAGAACCTCAAAATTTTGAATTTAATCCCGAAATTATAACCAGTGATGTAGCTATGAGGGGACAGCATTCTGTGGTGCATGTGTTTCACAGTTTTTGCTTAAACCCAATTTAGAGGAGCGCACATTGTTGAAACTGCAAATTTTAAATGCTATATAAATGTCCCAAAAGTGGATTTAAAGGCATGGGTACATTTTCGAGGAGGCTTCGGGGAATTAACCCAACAAAAAACTCCAAATTTATGAGAAATGATTAGACTTATTTCTACACAATTTCTAGAAAAAGTCGTTTGCTAACAATAGCTTAGTAGAAAAAAAATGTGGGACAAATAAAAAATTGGAGATTTTGAAAGAAAATATCGAAATTCTTTTAGAAAATTGAAAAAATTTAAATCATTTCCTCAAAACTGAGCTTGAAGTCAAAATCATACAAAAAAAAGTAGAAATCGTTGGTGAAACCAAAAATGCCACCACGTAAATTGGTTTTATATAAACTTTTTAAAAAAAGCAGACTTCGTCTTCAAGCTCAACAGACGAGCACAAATCTACTTTATTCTAAACTATTTTTAAAACAATTTCTAAAACAAAACAAGTTACCCGAAATATAATCATTTTTATGACATGCTTTTTGGAATTTTTGTGTTTTTGGCATTTTCTGATAATGAAGCAAATCGCTACCAACGAATATGTTGTGCAAAATTTGGAGTTCAAAATAATCGATAAATATGAGGATTTTCAGAAAACAAAACCATTTATGAAATTTTTCTTAGGCTTGTATTTGACATTTAATAAAAATAAAAAACACGAAATTATGAAAAGAATTTAACCTCAGAAATAATTTTGACTTTCAACTAATAATTTAGTTTAAAAAAATTGGAAATTAAAAATTATACTTCTTTGTGGGCGTAAAAACCAATTCTGTTTATGAATACAAGTTTTCTTTTCAAAATGTGAACTGTTTAAAATAAATTTTAAGTAAGTTTTGGCCAAATTTGCAAAACGAATTCTAATAAATGCAACAATTTTGTTTAAACGCCTTTTTCTCGGAAACGGTTACTTTTAGCGACTTTGAGAAAGAGTACCTTTTTTGTATAAAAAATGTTGCTTTTTACGATTATGGCACTCTTGTGTCGAAATATTGCAATACAAAAAAGTTACGGCAAAAAATAATCGCGGGCAACCCCCTACACACCACGCTACTGCTTATTTAAAAAATATGTTACATGAGAATATGCCTAATCCAATTCTTTAACTGCTTGCCCAATTTCATGACTTTGCTACTAACCGTTAACTTTTTGTAGTAAAAAAACCACTTTAGGGGCGCCATTTTTAAATGGTCATATCTCCGTTAGGAGGCAATTTAAAGAAAAAAATGTATTTCAACATTTTTCATATTTTAATGTGTAGAATATGCTCCTGAAGTAGCGGCCCGGACTTTTGTAACACCCTGTATAATATAATAAAATGTAGTTGCATTAGTGATTATTAGAGCCCGAAAGTTGTGGCAGTAAAATAGTTAAGTTTTGACGCCATATATGGCAAATAAAATGGGCAAAAATGGCAGTAAAAACGTATAAAATGGCATTTATAAATTTTTATTATTATAAATTTATACGTATATGGAAAAAGACCTTTCTCTCATAGCAATGTTGTGCCAGATTGATGTCACTTTCTGGCTTATGCAGTCAACTGAAAATACATATTCAACCAGAAAAGGAGTTTATTCAGAAATTTTCATTATTATATTTCAAAATTCGTTTTTTCCTCGAGGTTTCGAATTTTTCCAACAAATTCGTTTTTTTTAATTTCGAATATATACTTGGAATCCGATTTTTTCCTTAAAATCTGACTTTCTCAAAGTTTTGAATTTTTATTTTAAAAGTTGTCGTTTTTTACCTAAATTTCGTCATTTCTCAAAATTCAAATTTTTCTAAAAATTTCAACTGTTTTTAAAATACGACTTTTCTCAGATTTCTTAAAATTTAGCTTTTTCCAAATTTGGTCAATCTTTTGATAAAAAAGTAAAAATGTTTATAAAAAAAGTGTTTACAAATTTTGGGTTTTGGAAATATATTGCATTTTTATAAAAAAATATAATCTGCGGGAGAATTTTCTTTAAAAAAATGTAAACCTTATTCTCAAATTTGGTTTTCTCTGCGAAATTTTTATTCTGTTTCAGAATGGCAAATGTTTCTCCTAAATTCGCCTTTTTCTTGAAAGGATTACTTTTGTCAAAATTCGTCTTTTGTTCCAAAATTATGATTCTATTCGCAAAATTCGACTTTTTTCAAATTAAAATTTCAATTTCTCCAAATGTCGACTTTTCACTCGAAAATTCGATCTTTTTTTCGATTACTTCTTCTATGTCGGGCTTTTTGTGCAAGTTTCGATTTTTTAAAATCTAACTTTTCGGAATATTTTCAATGGATTCCTTAATTTTTGCCATCAAATTTCGACATTTTTCTGGAAATTTACACTTCTTTTAAAAAATTCGTTTTTTTTATTTCAAATATATTTCTAAAACGTGTCGTCTTTTTTCCTGAAAATTTTGAATTTTTATCTTTAAATTCGTCAGTTTTTTTCAAATTTTCGCCATTTCTCAAATTTTGTTTTTTTTTGTGAAAATTTCGACTCTTTTGAAAATTCTAATTTCTGCAAATTTGCCTTATTAACCAAAATGTGATTTTTTTTGAAATTTGGTTAATATTTTGATAAAAAGACAAAGATTTGAAGAAAAATATTGATTGAGAGATTTTGAAAAATATTTTTTGGAAGTTCTGTAAAAAGGCTCTTTTTTAAATGTTCCAATTTATTCCCAAATTTTCTTAAAATCAGACTTTCTCTGAAAAATTTTAATTCTATTTTGAAAATAAGTACTTATTCATCAAAAGTCGTCTTTTGCCAAATTTAGATTTTTTTTTAATTACTGGTCTTTTTTTCCACATTTTGAGTTTATTCGCAAAATTCGATTTTTTTGTATTGAAATTTGACTTTTTGTGAAAAATTCTGGAATTTTTTTCAATCTTAGGTTTTTCTTTGTAATGTCGAGCTTTTCCTCGAAATGTTAATCTTTTTTTTCGAAATTCCATATTATTTCTTAACACTGGGCTTTTAGGACCTGACTTTTTGGAAACTTTCAGTAGTTTTTTTGTCTTTTTCGTGAAATTTTGATTTTTATATCTTTCCAGATTTAGAAACCTTAGCATTTTCTTGAAATTCGTCTTTTTCTTAAAATTTTGAATTTTTCCCTTACATTTATCTTATCCCAAAGTTTCCCTCTTTCTCTATATTCGCTGATTTCGAAACTGTGATTTTCAAAGAAAAATCTGATTTTCTAAAAATGTTTAATTTTTGTCTCAAAATCTATTTTTATTTTCGAATTATCTTTTTTCTGAAAACTTCGATTTTTTTAACAAAGCTTTCCTCAAATTTCAACTTACTTATCAAAATTTGTCTTTTTGTCAAAATTTTGGGAACAATTTTTCTTGGAGAACTTTCATATTTTTCAAAAATGATATTTTCTAAAAAGATAATAATTGCAATAATTTTATTCACACTCATAAGTAATATCTCAAAAAATTTATCAAATGCAAATATCCATTTATTTTAAAATACTTTTCTTCAACATTTCGATTGGTTTTTTTAAAATGCTTCTTTTTTTCGACTTAAATCAACGTTTTTTCTTAATTACTGTTAATAATTTTTTCTGGAAAAGGTGACCTTTTTTCGAAGTTTTATCTTTTTCTTGGTATTTCGATTTCTTCTAGAAATTCCGTTATATTTTCAATATTGGGCTTTTCCTGAAGGTTCAAACTTTCTTCGAATTTGACTAATCAGAAATTTTTACTGATTTTATAAGATTCAAATTTTTAACACAAATTGCATATTTAGTTTTTCCTCGAACTATCTTCTCACAAACTAAGTATTTTCCCAAAATTCGCCTTTTTCTAAAAAAGCTTATTTCTATAAATTTGGACTTTATTCTCAAAATTATACCTTTTCGACTTTTCTTCCACAATTGGCTCCTTTTTAAAATTTCACCATTTTCTCGAGATTTCAGATTGTAATTTCAAAATTCGATGTTTCTCAAATTTCCATTTTTTCTGAGAAGGAATATTGTATGAAATTACAGCTTCTTTTTCAAAATTTATCTTCTCGTGGAAATTGCAAATTTTTTTCACAAAATTTGACTTTTAGAAATTTTGATTTTTCCGAATTGTTGTGGTTTTTCGATGTTTCCGAAATATTAATTTCTTAGTTTAATTTTGATTTAAATTTTTTTTTACCCAGAACTGATTTTCTTTTTGGCAATGTCACCCTTTTTTTAAATTTCAACTGTATTTTTCAAAAGTCGTTTATTTTTTCAAATTATTTTCATTAGTATTTAGCAATTTCTGAAAATTTCTTTGAAATTTGACTTTTAGGAGTTTAAGCTTGGTTTGCATAATTCGGCTAATTTTCGAATTTCTAACTTGTAGTTCAAAATTATATTTCTGGAAATTTGAAGTCGAAATTAGATTTTTTTTCTTTAAATAACACCTTAAAATTCGTTTATATTTCCAAAATTGTATCGAGTAATATAAAGCTAACAATTCCGAGAAATATTTCTTGTAAATTTCAAGATGATTGTCAAAATCTGAATAGGGTAAAAATTCTGATTTTTGGAAATTGTTTCTTTTCAAATGCTGTCTTTCACAAAACTAGACTTTTGAAAATTTAAATTTTTGTTTTTAAAATTAAGAATTTTATTTAAATATTTGGAAAGTTTCGATTTCTATTTTAAAATCGATTTTCTGTTTAGTTATTTTTCGAAATGTCTACCCCCAGTTCATGCAATTAAATCAAAATGTTTACAAATACTCAACCGAAAGGTTTTTACAAATTATGTTCTTTTTGTTCATCCGATTTTTCAAGATAATTAATGCCTCCCCTATTAAAGCTATTACAGACTCATTTATAATTATTATAAAATTTTAATTGATGCAATTTTGACGTTTTCTTAAGTCTTTCTTTTTGTGAATATAAGGCAAAAAAATGGCAATAACACCAAAAATGGCAAAATAACCTAAACATTGTCAAACATGATTTCCGCGCTCTAGTGATTACACTGTAAGGAAATCTCTAGCAACATTTGATAATGGAAAGCGGCCGCGAGAATGAATCATACGGCAGATAAGCGCTCTAGACGTTTCCGCAAGCGATAAGTCTTATCTGTACGGAGGTCCATTCTGGAAAACGGAACGGTACCTATAAATAGGCGGTCGTCTTTCCCTCAATTGGTCGGTTAGTTGCTCAGATAGTCTGATAGTTAAGTGAATTATAATTGAAATGTTCCGAAATAAGTTTGAAATAAAGTGTTTACAATTCACGAAGTTTTAATTTTCGAACTGATAACGCGCAACAATAATATATTTCATCTTTTTCGGTCATCGTGAATTGTGTTTAAAAAATTGGTTGGCCTAAGGCTTAAATCCTGCCTACCCCTATCTGTCTAGAGACCTAAAGAGGAAAATGGCTTCGAGACTTGCATTTCCTAGGGGCCTTGCGTGGCTTAATCCGGCCGTGTCTAACTGATACACTTCATTTTCCTATTAAGTACAGTCTCTGGCCTTCGACATAATTATTTTCTCAGCTTAAAGGAGATATCTTATGTTTGAACTGAGTTCGCTTCTACGGACATCACGTTCTCGTTCGGTATCAAAATTAGTTTCGCGCGGTATACTTTGAGGATTTGTCACAATTTCAATTATATGAGCTCTGGGACCCATTTGAAGGCAAAACTATCTCAACAATTTCCAAGTTTACCAACGTAACGTAATTTAGACAGATTTTTCTTCAAAACTTTTTACAGCGTTAAAATGGAAATTAACCGCGTTTTGGAAGTTGAAACTGCTAGCTGGAATCTCTCGCTGAAATTCCTAATTTCACTTATTATGGGCACTGAAAAATGATTCGTTTAAAGACGTGAAAAGAAAATTTGATTGAAGTAAAAATTTTATACGTATTGAGCGATTTTATATAGGGGAAAACTTATAGTCTCTCGTCACCACCATGCATTACCGACATGCTCTAATATTAATAGTAATTATGAAGCTATATAAGTAAAAGGACTATTTATAGCAGGGATAAGTAATCTTAAACAAACTCTAATGAGAATTATGAAGTTGCTTCTTTGCCAATTCCTCAGAATTCATCATTTCCTTGAAACATTTTTTCGAAATTTCTAACTTTTTCTCGATTTTTTCCAATTCCTCAGAATTCATCATTTCCTTGAAACATTTTTTCGAAATTTCTATCTTTTTCTCAATTTTTTTTTTGAAATTTCGCATTTATTCATAAAATTCGACTTCTATTGACTGTCAAAATTTCGAATGTAAAAGTTCGGTGTTTCTTTTTTTCTAAAATTTTGCCATTTCTCGAAATTTGACTTATCTGAAAATTTCAACTTTTTTTGATTCTGAAAATTTCAGCTTGTTTATTAAAATTTGCCCTTTTCTTAAAATCTGATCCATCTTCCAATAAAAAAGTATATTTTTTGGAATTTTTGACGCCCGTTTTTCTTACGCCCGTTGAGGTAACGTCTTGCTCTGACTTGAGAAGTCAAGAGAAAATAAATATTCGATTTTTTCTTAAAATTTGCTTTTTTTAAATTTCGATAAAATTTGATTCTTTCTGGGAAATTTCGAAATTTCGTTTTTTCTAAAAATTTAGATCTATTTCGCAAAAGCTTTCTCATAATATTGTCTTTTTCTCGGGGTTTTGATTATTTTTTTTCTAATTTCGACTTTTTTATAAATTTGACTTTTTTTTTAATTTTTGGTCCATTTCAAAGTTTTCTCGAAATTTCGTTTTTTTTTCAAAATCTGATATTTTTCAAGACATTTAGCTAAATATTTCCATGTTTTAAGTTCCTGAAATTTTAGAAAGTTTGACTGGTTTCTTAAAGTTTGTCTTTTTCGGGAAATCTTGATTTTGTCTCAAAATCCGATATTTAATATTTCTATAAGTTTCTTCTTTTTCCTGGTATATTCGTCTTGTCTTTTCAAAAGTTTAAATTTTTCTAAAATAGTCTTTACTCAAAATTCGCCTGTACCTCAAAATTTGTCTTTTTTTTAAATTACGACTTCATTTTCAAAATCCTACCTTTTGGTCTTTATCAAAAATAGTTTATTTATTTTCAAATTTTGTAGTTTGTCTGAATATTTGTCTTTTTTGACCAATTATGACTTTTAGCTAAAATGGTTTTATGGTTCTGAAAATGCACTTGTCCCTCCAAATTAAATCGAAATGTTAATAAAAATGTTGTGAAAAATATTTTCGGAGATTTCGAGAAAACAATTTTTTGTAAATTCAACATCTTTACTAAATTAGGAATTCTGAAAACAATGTTTTTGAAAATTGCGATTTTCTTTCTCAAAATTCGACTTTTTCTGAAAATTGCGTCTTTTTACAAAAGTAGACCTAAACATTTGACTTTTTCGATTTATAAACATTTCTTGAGTTTTTGAGAAAGTTTAGGTATTTATTTTTAATATGATTTATTAAAAACTTGACCTTTACGAATTTCTCTCTTACAATTGGACTTTCTTTTGCAAATTTGAAATATTTTCGAGAAAGTTCGATATTCTTCTGGAAATTGCAACGTAATTTTCAAATACCATGATTTTTTTTCGAAGCCTTCGTTTGCTTTGAATTTTTTTTTAATTTGCTTCCCGGTAATTTTAACCCATCTGAAATTTATCTTATTTTCCAAGTGTTGACTTTATCTCAAAATGCGATATAATCTGTTTCCATGGATATTTCCATTTAAAATTAATTTTTTTCTGAAGATTTAGATTTTTTCACAAAATTTGTTTATTTTTATAAAGTTATATCGAAATTTTAATGGAAATCTAAAAATCTGAGAACAATATTTTTAGGAAACTTTGAGAAAAAGATTTCTTGAATTTTTTTAAGAATATTGCAAAAGTGAAATAAAATAGAAATTCTGAGAGAATATTTTTGAAATTTGCAATTTTTTTTACTTGAATTTGACTTGTTCGAGAAATTACCACCTTTTCAACAAAAATTGCCTTTAGAAATTTCGTCTTTTTTGCATTTCCACTTCTTCTAAATTTCGACATTTCTTAAAGTTCTTCGAAAGTTGAAACACAAACCAATCCCCTGAAACCAAAAAAGATTAAAAAACACAACAAAGATTGCTCTAACGCGTTTCGACAACCAAGCTATTATCTTCGGAGAGATAGCAACACCGAAAGGTTTTTTCTTAGGATTGGTCGAAATTTCGACTTAAATCTAAAAATGCAATCTCTCCAGTTCTGCAGTTTTTAGTGAAAATAGACATTACTCAGCCAGAAGTTTTTTTTTTGTCCATGAATTTTTCAGAATGATTGCTGCCCCTTCCTTAAAGAAAAACCTGCCTAGCTTATGTCCGAAATATTTCATGATTTGCATTGCATAGCTGACCAATCATGTAGGTTAATTTACTGGAATTTTTGAATGTCCTTATTGTGAAATTTTATCCTTAAATAGGTGTTGTTTTATAAATTTATTAATTCCATTTGTGCTCATTTGGAACTATTTGTGTTCTATATTAAATGCATAGGAAAAAGTAGGAAAACTACTAGTAATTTCTTCGGATCGAAATATTTTAAATCTGGATTCAAATTTATTTATTAAGTTTTAAATTTTCTGGCCATATTTACTTCTATCTGAAGGAGTTTGTTTTCTCAAGTATGGAAAATGTTTCGTGTTTTTTGACAACATGTTTCTTTCAAATGGTATTTTTTTTTCGTCAAATTGTTTAACATTTTCTTTCCAAAATTTTTATGTAAAGCACTAGAGCTAAGCGGGCCGCACAAAAATATTAGGCGGGCCGCGTCTTGCCCATCCCTGATTTAGAGGAAATGTGGGTAAAAGTACCACAGCGAGTAAAGGTTGTTTTTAATTTTTTTTGACATTCCCAAAAAAAAACAATTCCGTTATAGTGATCCTATACCCACCATTCCCCTAAGTTGAGACAGTCTTACTGACTTTGTCTATCGGGGGCCACATTTCATAGAACCTTATGACACGATCGCAACGCCGATAAGAATTGTACATATTTTGCAGAACCGTCCCATAGTGGAGTGATGCAATGGACGAACGTGGACATGGCATTTTTGTGAACACTAGTAAAGCAATTTAGATGAAATTTTATGAGCAGTTGAGGTTATTGGTCTACTAAAGCTATCCTCATGGCCGTAGCTAAGGGGTACATTGGTGGGCAGTGCCCACCCTAAAAAGATCATTGCCTCCTCTAGAAAAATATATATAAACATATACATTATTTGTACCTATAACGCATATGATGCTTACCTTGCAGATCTTCTTGCCCACCCAAGAAATATCGTTGTTCCAGTTTGCCGTTCTTCCTAGAAAAAAATCCTACCTACGCCCATGGTAGTCCTATGGCAACACTCAAAGAAAATAATTACCCAAATCTCCAGATTTAATCTTTTCGCTAATTTTTATTTACTATTAATTTTGTTATAGGTCTTCATTAAAGAATTCTAAACTAATTTTAAGTGAAAAATAATGCAAACATACAAAATTATTATTAAATTGAAAAGAATATCTATTCTCAATTCAAAAAATAGGAAATTCCCTACAAATTTCAAAGGATAAGGCACCTGTGATAATAATATGCAGGGTGTTCATGTAGCATGCATGTCTCGAAAATGCACCTTTGTAGAAAAAACTTTATATTTAAAGTATTTGAAAACAATATTTTTTTAATGTTGTTATTCTTAAAAATGGTTTATCTATTATGTTGTGATATTTTTTGTGTTTAGTTTCATGCTTTCTTCATTTCCATTTCAGTATTAGATGTAATAACATTTTGCGATAATAAAATACGTATTTCTTTCCGTCACAAACTGATCATTTTTAGTGTAGCTTAAACATTGTAGCATTACAATTTTCTCTAAAATGGTGCCTTCTAGCGACATACAAGAAGTAAACCTTTTCAGAAGCAAATTGAATACTGTTGAAAGCTAAATATTTTCTAAAATTCTTTATTGTTAAAAAGAATCTTTAAAAAAACGGTGAATTAAGAAAATATTTTTTCAGGCATGTAACAATCTATTACTGAAGTATGGCCCATTACACTAAGCTGAACACCCAGCATACTAATTGCCCTTACTTCTCAAACGATTTTGTTTTCACTTTTTTTGGGAACTGTTTTACCAAAATAGGATTTACATTAAATTTTCTTGTTAATGAGTTAGTTGTATGGTGCTTTTGTTTAAATGACGTAGTGGGTCCCGTTTCCTCCTATTCCATCTCGCTATAACTATTCTCGATAATCTCCTCAGGTTCAATCTTTAAAAGGTCAAGTGCTTCCGGAAAAAAATTATGAAATTGTCTGGCCATTTTGGCTTCATGCTTAAAATAAGAGTGTCGAATGTTATAAACAATGAATGCAAAAAAAATCTTCGTTCGCTGCTCGTCAATTACATTTTCCAGATCTGCGTTCCTTAAATTTTCTAAAATCTTTTCTAGCTTCTTGGGCTTTCTCGGATAACTATGCAATTGGCACCAACAATTTTTTTATTACTTCTTCATCATGGATTAAAACTTTATGTATAGTTGCTGACATATAATACCATAGGTGCAAATATACAAATAGCTGGGCTGTTTCTCTTGCAAAGAAGTCGCATTTTTCTGCATAAATTTTTATTCCAAAACTTGTAGAATAACTGAAAATCGATAAATCAAAAAGTCAATTCCACTGACTTTAGATAAAATTCTCGGAGTTTGGAAAAATTTGCGGGCAGTATTTCCTTTATTTATAGTTCTTTTTTCCTGTCTTTCTTGATCTACAATAAATCCTAATTCCATACGAAACTTATTTTGAATTGTCAACTTTGAAGCAGATTGCAACACTTTTGGTCTGGAGATCGTGCTGCATATGATTTAAATTTTAAATTGTACGAAATGTGAAGAAGGCACTCAAAGAAACGAACTTGGCATTGCAGAAAAGCCAAAATTGTAAAATACTCCATTAGGTTTTTTACTTTCAAATTCGATAAATTGTTTATCTATTTGGGGCTTGCTGAACATATATAACACAGCAAAGATGAAGTTGTTTGAGCAACTACATTGCACATGTTTCCATCTACCATCGTCATTATTAATTTATGTTTACATTTAACATGAATCTCTTCTCGGCGCCATTTCAGGCCCCAAAATACGTTGTTCCAGTATTTTAGTTCGCTGCTAAAGAATCATCACAAAACAGTCTGAGAATAATGTATTTCATGCTAGGACGAGAAGGTAGGTCACTTTTACTTACCAGAAAACAAAAAACAAATACTGGTTGTTAAGAAAGAGATTTCATAAAAAAATAGATGAAAATGAAAAATTTCATGAATGTATAAAAATTAATTAATTAAAGTAATATTGTTCTTCATGGTGAACTCTTATTGACCGGAAATATTATGTTTTTTTAAGTAATATTGATTCCCGCTAGAATTAAAAATCATTCATTATACTATTACGCATTAATTTGAAGATTTATATTTTAATCATAAGTATAAAGAACCATTATTTTTTGTTCTCTATTTACTTCTAGCTATAAGGAAACAAGTTTCAGAGAACAAGAAACTATTATATGTCCAATCTTCAAGATATAATAGAATCTTTTAGTTACATACAGATAAACGCGATAATGCCGGAAGTAACTACCAATTATTACGTTTATATATCGATTCAATACCTAACTACGACGCAAACCCACATACGTTTATAGGTATGTTTTCATAGATAATTGTAAAAGCCTATTGAACAATTTCAAAACTCGAAACGACCTTAATGATCCAATTAATGACTTTCTTCTTAGAGCAATTATCGGTACACTCACAGGACGAGCATTACTTTTAATTGGATCTAGAACTGAACTTAGAAAATAGACGAACATTGAAAATGCCTTAAGCCTGAGTTTTGGTGATCAACGAAGCATAGATTGCTTGATTCAGGACTTAATTTCGTTAAAACCAAACAAGAATGAACTACCGTATAATTTTGGAATGCGATGTCAAGATGCAAAAGGTTTAATCATTTCAAAATGAAACACTATCGATGGATAGAACTGAAGAATTAATTAGAATATAAAATTTCGGAGACTTAGCTTTAAAAACATTTATTAGAGCATTAAGCAGACAAATGCAGAACAATATTAGATTGAAAAATCTTGATAGTTTGAAAAAGCCATAAGTTTATCAATTGAAGCAGAAATTTTTTCATATTTGCAACAACGACAAAACTCTTTAAAACCGCAACAAAATTTTAAACCATCACAAAGATTTATCCCGATGAGACAAAGTGTACCCAATGTAACAATCAACCATTCACGCAAAATATACCGTATACCAACCGACCAATTACCAACAACCTATATATTCAAATATTCAATTCCAACAACCTACATTTAATCAACCAATATTCCAAAGACCACAATTTTAACAAATACCTTTTCGAACTCCTTACCAACCACAATTCCAAACAGACCAATTCCAACAATCTCAAAATTGGAGACCGAACAATAATTTCTCAATACAGAGACATCCAGGTTTCCAACAACCAGATTCGTCAACTTAACAAATATCAATTAGATAAAATAGAAATTTTAAGCCAGAAGCTATGAATACGTCATCCGGAAATGCAAAAATTTACGTCAAAAGAACTATTTAGTCAAGCAGTAAAAACAGATAAAGGCAATAAAGTAGAATATGCAAAACAAGCGCAAGAAGATATATTTCAAGCAAGTGTAAATGATATGTCCGATTATACTTTACTAGATTATTCTTACAATACTCAACCAAATTATATTTATAACGACGAATCCAATTTTAATTTTGAAAATTTTAATTTAAAATATTTACATTTTTATCAAAGGATCTACCCAATTTCGAGAAAAAGGCGAAGTTTGATAAACAAGTCGAAATTTACGGAAAGTAAAAAAAAATGGGAATTTTCAGAAAAACTCGAATTTTGATAAATAACGAAATTTTGAAAAAAAAAGACGAATTTTAAGATGAAAATTCGAAATTTTGAGCAAATCGGATTTCAATAAAAGAAGTCGAATTTTAGAATAAATTTGAAATTTTACAAGAAAAAGGGGAATTTAAAAAAAAACACAGATTTTGAGAAAACAGTCGAACTTCGAGAAAGTGTCAAAATTTCATAAGAAAAACTAATTCTTCTATTGTAGCTAGCTAGTAGAAAAAAACAAGAAAAATAATAGAAATTCTTTTTAATAGGTAGAACTGGATAAGGATTCATGAATCCCAGGTTAAGAAACCCTGCCTTAGCAGTTGCATTGTTATTCCCTAAATAATTTTCCGCCAAATACATTCACAATATATTCGCATTATTTTTTGCGAATGCGAATGCGAATATCAAAAAAAAAAGTGCCAGTATTCGCGAATGTGAGTGCGAATGCGAATATATGTTACAACACTACTAGTTAGTATCTAAAATTCAAAAAAAATATTTTAAGCGTTATCAAAGTATTCAAGGGAAAACGAAATTTTTCTTTAATTTTCAAGTATTAAAAATCAAGAGGTTTCAGACCTATGTTGATATGACTTTTTGTTCCTAGGAACGTTCGAAGCTTATTCAGTATTAGCATCTTATTCGAAAACACCCTGTATATAAATCATTTATGAGATTTCTTACAAATTACTTCTTTTTTGGCAACCAATATTTTAACATGAATGTTGCGCCCCTGAAATAAATTCTGCCTAATCCCGTGGGACCATGTTTATTAAAAAAAAACATCGTTCAAGCGTATCATTGTTCAAGTGTAGCAATCTGGGAAACATCGAAAGAAATACTTAGTCGTCATTTAGGAAGTTAGATAGGTACAGAGGATAGGTATATAAGATTTTTTACCTATGATACAGTCGACTCTCGCTAAAATTGCGCCCGTTAAAGTTGTTCGCTCGTTAAAGTTGTCAGGATACGATCGTTGTTGCACTCTAATTTTCGAACAACGAATTGGACTTCCGAGTTTTAGCGCCACTTTTGAATAACTCGCTCAACCGCGAAAGGAGCAATAAAACATATATATTTTTCGACAATGGTGGGAATAACGGGGAGTAGCAACTTTAACGGTCGATCCAGTACGGTAAGTGCAACTTTAGCGGGAGTTCACTATAACTGGAAATATAAAAATTGGGCCAAATTGTTTTTGAAAACCTACTTTTCGACCTATAAAAAAATTTTAATTTTAAATTAAATCTCCCTTTTCACCCTTGCTACGACTTGTACTTATGCAAAACTGTTACAATATCCTCAACGGTTTTCTAGGATAAAAGTGTCCTACTAACAATTCAACCTTGCAAGATCAAAATAGTTTCAGTAATTAGGCCTTGACAAGCGAGCAAACTGATAAACAAACACATTTTTCCATTAATATATTAGGTAAAATTAGGATTGAAATAAGGCACAATGTCGTGGATGATCTTCGAGAATTCAAACTCAGTTACAGTGAATCCAAATCGATCCAAAATATCAACAAATGGATAAAGTATTAAAGAATGCTTTTTCGGCGTTGGTTTCAAAATTTCAGTTGCGGTGAATTCAACCTTGAAAATAAGAAAGCTCATGAATGTCCTTCCACTTTAAGAGTAACGAATTGAGAGCGACTGTCGAACGTTGATCCGCGGAAACCTAAGTGCACGCCCATCGTGCGCCATTTGAATCATCATGTAGAAGTGAAAAAGTTGAACAGATAAGAAGGGTCATGAATGTCCTTCCACTTTAAGAGTAACGAATTGAGAGCACCTGTCGAAAGTTGATCCGCGGAAAACTAAATGCATGCCCGTCGTGCGCCATTTAAAGCATCATGTAAAAGTGAAAAAATTGAACAAATAAATGGAAACCACAAGTTTAACGACAACCGGAAGAGTTGTCGTTTTGTAATCTACTCCGCTTTTGCTTTCGTAATAAAAACACCGGATCAAATTGGGAACTGCCATAAAAAGTGAGCCCTTTACGACAACCGTAAACATTGAAATGTCATTTCAATTAAACACAAAAATTTATACAAGAAATCAATTTTATCTCTTGAAATTTTTCTTCTAACAGATAGATTAATTACAAATAACTAATTTGTAACTTTTCTGATATGTTTATTAATAAATAGTATTTATCAAACAGAACAGAAAGTGACAGTCAGTTGTTAAAACTTCCTCAGAATCACAACCCTATTTAAAAATCGGAGTTCCCTGACATTCAGGCTGGGCCTGTTACTGTAGTATATTAAAATTCCATTCCGATTATGAGACTATGGTAAGTATAAAACGCGACAAGTCAGCGTGATAGTCCACACGCTGTCGTGCATTTATGGATTCTCGACAGTCTGAAGCGTATAAGATAACCTTCGCGTGTGCAAGATATAATATCTACATACAATAGATATTTGGCAAACCTCCATATTTCAGCTTATATACTTTAATTTGATATCGAATTTATATTTGCTTAGTGTTTTTTATAAGTAATTTGAACTGAATATCTTCTGTGTGGTATTTCGTTGTACAAAATTAACATCATCAGCGAAATATCGTATATAAATTAACTTTTACTTGTAAGTCACTTTAAAAAAATCATTTATTTTGTTACTACACGATGTAGAACTCAACTCTTACAATTCTAATACTAAACTTAGACTAACTTTACAGGATTATATCAAATGCTTATATACTAAGAACATAGAGGCTACTTGGCTAAATTTGGTAGGGAAGGTCCTCTTGTATGTTGCGTGTTGTCCATTTTCGGATGTTTAGGCTAGGATGCCACTTATGGGTGATATTGGTAATCGACCTTCATGTCCGTTTATGGAAGATGCAATACGTAATGATATGATAACTCCTCCCTCCTTAGAATGAAGCTTCCTCCGGAAGGTTGATGCTTTTAGGGTGAGGTTGAAGTGGTCCTCTTGCTTCAAGTTCCTGGGGTTGTTCTTGTAGCCGGTATAGTTGCCTTTTTCTTAAAAATCGGAATAAACCGTAGATGGAGCAACCAATAACTGCTACGTAGATCAATACAGTCCATATACTGGGAATGTGTAGATTGACGGGGGTCTCAACGACTGGTGCGACTGGATACATCGGGATTTCTTCTAAATTTAATGTCTTTAGGTCGACTTTAAAATCTGTAATCTGGCTTTCTTTAAATTGCATTGGAAATTTGGTAATAATGGTAGGGCTGCCTAGAGTATTTTCTAGAAAGTTTAATTTGTGTCTATTAAAGAAGGTGTGACACTCATTTTGTTTGATCAAATAAATTCCTTTTAATAATTGGGTTTCAGTTTCTTTGGGGCATTCCATTGTTATAGCTTCTTCTTTTGGAAATACGCCTAAATATTGGTTGATTTCTGGGATGACTTCAATGTGACTTTTTATTACGTTTACTTTAGTAAGATGACATCTTGTGGAGTTTTCATTTAACAAAATTAAGGTTTCGCAAATTGGTTCAGAGTTGCTTTGAAGATGACTTGGGCATTGATAAAATTTGCCTTTTACGCAAACATCATTCAGAGGTACTATCGTGCCATCGTCTGATTTTAATAAGTATCTGACATTCGGAATTATTGTCATAAATTCTGATTTATAAACTGTCGGTATTGAACGTAAATGATATAATTCAAAATCTTTTTCTAAATTTATTGGTATTGAAAGAAAGTAATTTATCTGATTTATTTCTATTTTACAATTTACTTTAATAATAGATTCGAAATCAAGGATATTTTCAAATTTTAATTCAAAAGGCAATTGTTCTCTATAGTGTAAACTGATTTTCCTCAACTCAAAGAATAACTCTCTAGGTTTTATAATACTTGGATGTAAAGTCTTAAGTTTACAAAATGTCACGGAATTTTCGATGTCTTGCAGAATGTTTAATACTGTCTCTAGAAGTATTAATAATTGATTGTATAAGTCTTTTGCATATAAAACATTTTGAGCTTCATTTTTATCTCTAATTATTCCTTGAAGTTCTACAATTTTTGCTCTTAGTTCGTCCTCATTATGTTGGATATCTCTAATTGTATCATTGAATTTTTTAATAATTTTATAGTTAACAGAGTATTGTAATTGAAGTTGGCTATGAAAATCATTTTGATTTTTCTTTAAATTATTTAATATATTAGTTATTCTTTTACCATCTTCAGCGTCAAGGTTTCCTGTAATTCCTTTGATTAAAGATCCTAATCCGTCTATGAGTCCTCTACGTTTTCTAGGGTGTTCTGTATGTGCATGAATATTGTTAATTTTTTCGTTAATTGTATTTAATAAATAATTTGTTATTGTTTCATAGTTAGCTAATTCCTTAGTATATAATCGACTAGCGTAAATTGTTGCTTGTAAATATTTGTGTTGAAGATTAAGTCTTTCAAATTCTTGATATAAAGGGTTTAAATTATAATAATGGACAAATGTGTGTTCTGTACGTTGCAATTTTGCGATGCCAAGATTAATTGGTAATATTCCAATATTTGTAGTTATATTTTTTATTTCTGCTCCATGTCCGATTGTGAGGAACCTGGAACATTATTATGTTTAACCGTTGGTCTTTTAATGTTTGATAAGTGAATCTTTTCTACTGTATTATGATGTTGTTGTAAAATTTTAGCAGTTTTTAATTGAGGGTTGATTGATTTAATATTTTCCTTTTTGTATTTGTTTTTGCTTTTCTGCTGCTTTTGTTTATTTTTAACGTAAACTTGTTCAGGTATTTGAGGTAGTTCTTCGCGTTTTTCATTAAATTTATTAATAACTTTTTCTTTCTTTTCCTGAATGTCTTTATTTAATTTTCCGTACAAAATTTTTAGTTTTGCTTTATGACTTGTGACATAATTATTTACTAATTGTTTTTCGATTTCTACTTCAAAAGGGGAATTTGTTTCTAAATGACCATTTATGATTTCAAAGGGTTTTAATTTAGTTAAGGAGTGAGTAGTATTGTTATATGCTAAAATTGAGTATTTTACTTTACTTTCGATAAATTCATCTTTAAATTCTGCCTGATTGTTTAACAATCTAACATGTTCTATCAAAGTTGAATGAAATCGTTCAATTAGTCCGTTAGATTCTGGATGTTGTGAGCTAATAAAGTGTATTTGAATTTTATGAAATTCCAATAATTCTTTAATTATACTATTTTTAAATTCTAATCCATTATCTGAGACAATTTGTTCGGGTATACAATGGTGGGAAAAATACTGGATTAATTTATCTGCAACTTCAATAGCTTGTGATGAATTTAATTTATAAGCTTGAGCATATTTTGAGAAGGAATCGATTAGGGTCAGAAATTTTACATTTTCTAAGGTAATGCTGTCGATGTGTATAATTTGAAATGGTTTTACAGCAGTTGGTGTTATATTAAGTTTTAATTTAAGGGGATGTCTATCATATTTTGTGATTTGACATATGTCACAATTGTTTATAAAGTTTTGTATTGATTTCCTTAAGTTTGGCCAATAGTATAAAGATTTTATTCTTGATTCTGTTTCATCAATACCTCGATGATTAGTTTTACCTTCGTGATAATTTGTGATTACTTCTTTAATTTCATCATCTGTACAAACGTCTACTAATTTTTTATTACATTTAATCATGTCAATTTGAGAATTTTTAAAATATCTCTGCAAAATAATACTAAATTTTTCATATAATGGGTTTTCGAAATAAATGTGATACTTGACTTTTGGTACAATAAATTCTTTTATAAAATTAATCATTTCTCTTTCAAAGTTATTTTTTGAAAATTGTACTAGAATTCGTTGTTTAGAGTTAAATAAATTGATAATTGAAGGTTTTGATGGTGCAAAATTTACTTCTGAAATAATTATTTGATTGTTGCCATAATTAACTGCTTGTTCTGATATAGGGATGTTAATAATAGGGTTTTCAATATTTGAATGAATGGTTTCGTTGTCATCAATATCTTTTATTACAACTAGTGATTGTTCTGGTTCGACTATCATTGATTCTGTTTCAATTCTATTCTCTAATTCTTTATTGAATTCTTCCATATATTGATAGATATCAAATGGTTTATCTTCAATGGCATTTAATTCGATTCTAGATAAAGCGTCTGCATTTTTATTTAAAATTCCTTTTTTATAAATTATTTCGAAATCAAACTCTTCGAGTTTTAACCTCCATCTGACTAATTTAGAGTTAGGTTCTTTCAAAGAGAATAACCATTGTAGTGGTTTATGATCGGTTATAATTTTAAATTTGCGTCCGAAAAGATATGGTCTAAAATATTTAGTAGCCCATACGATAGCAAGTAATTCTTTTTCTATTGTAGAATAATTTGTTTCTGAATCGTTGAGTGTTCTGCTAGCATAAGCTATGGGAAGATCGGAACCTATTTTACCTTGAGAAAGTACTGCTCCAATTGCAAAGTTACTAGCGTCTGTTGTCAAGTTAAAGGGTTTAGAAAAATCTGGATATTGTAATAGTGGTTCGTTAATTAATAAATTTTTGCAAAATTCGAAACATTGTTTGTATTCAGGGTTTTTAATATCAATAACACTATCTTTTTTCAAGCATTTAGTTAATGGTTTTGTGATTTTTGCAAAGTCTTTGATAAATTTTCTATAATAACCTAATAATCCTAAGAATCCTTTAATTTGTTTTGTTGTTTTGGGAATTGGATAATTTATAATGGCTTTTATCTTATCTGGGTTTGGTTTAACACCTTCAGGAGTTATAATATGACCTAGATACGAAACTTCTTTTCTTAAAAATTCGGACTTATCTAATTGGATTTTAAAATTGGAATTTCTTAATCTCTCGAAAACTTCCTTTAATCTAATAATGTGTTCTTGTAAGCTAGTGCTAAAAATTATAATGTCGTCTAAATAAACTAAACATTTTTCATTTTGGATACCTCGTAAGATATTATCCATTGTTCTCTGAAAAGTAGCGGGTGCATTTTTTAAACCAAATGGCATTCTAAGAAATTCGTAATGACCATTTTCTGTGTTAAACGCGGTTTTCTGAATATCATCTTCAGCCATTTCTATCTGGTGAAATCCTGAAGCAAGATCTAATGTCGAAAAATATTGGCATTTTCCTAATTTATCCAATAAGTCTGTGATATTTGGTAAAGGGTATTTGTCATCAATAGTTTTTTCGTTTAATTTGCGGTAAGCTATGACTACTCGCCATTTACGTTTACCAGAGGCGTCTAATTTTTTTGGTACTATCCAAATAGGGGAAGACCATGGGGAATGTGACGGCCTAATAATTTTTTGGTTTAGCATTTTTTGGATTTGTTCTTTGACCTCTTTTTTGTGAATTTCAGGATATCTGTATGATTTTGTATAAACTGGTAATTCATTTTTAGTTTTAATGACGTGTTTTACTTTATTTGTAAATGTTAATTTGTTTTTATCAAAATAGAATATATCAGAGTATTCTTTTATTAATCTACTTATAACTCTTTTTTCTTCATTGTTCATGTGATCCATGCGAATTTTTGAAAAATCAAAGTGAGCATTTTGGGTTTCTGTGAAATTTAAGTTCGGACTATTGACATATTCGTATTCAGCGAATTGTTCAACTTTAACAGGCTTTGTTAAATCAACCGAAACTTCATTTTCAGATGAATTTATAATGCTACATATTGCTTGGAAATTTTCTACTTTGGCGATACATTCTGGTATTTCCAGACGTTCATTTTTAATATGAGGGATAATTACATCTCCCTCTTTTACATTTTCAATATTTAGTTTTATTATCTGCTCCGTTCGCGGTTGCACTAATATACAGTTAGTGTTAACGGGCGATCTTTTGAATTGTAATTTCAGTTTGCGATTAGGGGTGATTAGTAAATTATTTTCAAGATCAATCGATGCTCGAAGTAGTTTTAGATTATCCATGCCTAATAAACATTGGAATTGATCGTGGAAATTGAATAGGTGGAATTTTAGTTCATCGAGTTCTGTTGTATTAAATAATTTTCCGAAAGGAATTGTTGTGCTAAATTTTTCAATAGAAGTACCGTGAGCTGTGCTTATCTTAAAGGGATCATTAATTATCTTTTCTCTAAAATATTTTTTTGCAATAACCGGATTAACGAAAGATTTACTACTGCCGGTATCAATAAGAATTTTGAAATTAAATTTTGGGTGAATAATGAAGGGTAGTTCAGTGTGGTGGTTAGTTAAATTCATTAATTCAATGGTTGGTTGTCCGAGGCTGTTAGGTCTAAAAAATTATCATCTTCAACGTGATACTGTTTGTTTCCGTTATTATATTCTGTTAAAGGGTGATCATTAATGTTGTACATTTCCTCGTCTACGACCATTGGTTGTTGGTAATGCTTTTGCGGAAAATTACGTTTATTAAATTGGGTACGGGGTTGCATAGTGTTTCTCGTTTGTACGCTCATAGGTTGTGGTTGAAAATCTCGTTTTATAGGGGGATTTGATCTTTGGATCATTTGATTTTGGTATTGGGGTGGTTTACTAAATTTATTTTGATTACTTGAACTCGGATACTGATAATTTCTTTGGAAATTATATTGTTGAAAAGGTGTATATTTAGAATAATTAGTTTTTATTTGATTTTTTGTAATATTCGGTCTATTATATGTGGTATTGTTTCTTACTTTTTCAAATTTATTTTTCATATTGCTTTCTAATTGAAAGTCGTTAGTTAACATGTGTAATGCCATATTAAGATCTGTTGGGTTTTTAGTCCTCATCAAAGAGCCTATGGGATCTTTTAACCCTCGAAGAAGTATACGTAACGCGTATTGTCTAAAGTAGGCTGAAAGAATTTTAGCTTCCTCAGCTGAAATATGTGTTATTAAGTATGAAATTTGCAAATTTAACAAATTCTGTACTTTATTATAAAACTCAAAAGGACTTTCATTGCCTTGTTTTAATTCTGTTAATTCGATATTTAAACTGTAACAATCTCTTTTATCTGAGTAACAATTTATGAGTGCTGTTTTCAAATCTAACCAGCTATTAATGCTGCTAGAAGAAATATTTACAGCTGCTTCACCTTTTATTTTTGCAAGAATGCTAGACATCAAATATTCATTTTGAAAGTCATTCACATCCTGAGCATTGTAAAATTTATTAACAAGTTTTTCGCTAATTTCAATGAATCTTGGAAGAAGTTCAGTTTCTCCATAGAAATCAGGTATCATGTTGAGATACTCTTGTTTCAAGATTGGTTGAGTGTTTTGATTAAGCGACATGTTTGTGGTTTGAAATGTGTTATTAAATTCAAAAACTTGTGAGTCTAAATCAGAATCGGAATTCTCAGAGTCAGAACTTAAAATAATTTGGCGAAATTGATCAAATTTATTTAGTTCTCTAAATGACATTAGTGTACTTACAGCAAAGTTATCAATGTCCTTTCCATCAGGTTGGTGTGGGTATCTTGGAGAATCTGCCTCGATATGCCCTCGGGATCTTCTCGTTGACTTGGCCAACTGGTCACGGAAAAAACGGAATATGGTTACTTTTTCACTTGATCGTTAAAATGAAGACGAAATTATATGCCCTAATTTCGCGTGAATGTATCCTACAACGACTGCGCCAATTAACTTTTACTTGTTGTAAGTCACTTTAAAAAAATCATTTATTTTGTTACTACACGATGTAGAACTCAACTCTTACAATTCTAATACTAAACTTAGACTAACTTTACAGGATTATATCAAATGCTTATATACTAAGAACATAGAGGCTACTTGGCTAAATTTGGTAGGGAAGGTCCTCTTGTATGTTGCGTGTTGTCCATTTTCGGATGTTTAGGCTAGGATGCCACTTATGGGTGATATTGGTAATCGACCTTCATGTCCGTTTATGGAAGATGCAATACGTAATGATATGATAACTCCTCCCTCCTTAGAATGAAGCTTCCTCCGGAAGGTTGATGCTTTTAGGGTGAGGTTGAAGTGGTCCTCTTGCTTCAAGTTCCTGGGGTTGTTCTTGTAGCCGGTATAGTTGCCTTTTTCTTAAAAATCGGAATAAACCGTAGATGGAGCAACCAATAACTGCTACGTAGATCAATACAGTCCATATACTGGGAATGTGTAGATTGACGGGGGTCTCAACGACTGGTGCGACTGGATACATCGGGATTTCTTCTAAATTTAATGTCTTTAGGTCGACTTTAAAATCTGTAATCTGGCTTTCTTTAAATTGCATTGGAAATTTGGTAATAATGGTAGGGCTGCCTAGAGTATTTTCTAGAAAGTTTAATTTGTGTCTATTAAAGAAGGTGTGACACTCATTTTGTTTGATCAAATAAATTCCTTTTAATAATTGGGTTTCAGTTTCTTTGGGGCATTCCATTGTTATAGCTTCTTCTTTTGGAAATACGCCTAAATATTGGTTGATTTCTGGGATGACTTCAATGTGACTTTTTATTACGTTTACTTTAGTAAGATGACATTTTGTGGAGTTTTCATTTAACAAAATTAAGGTTTCGCAAATTGGTTCAGCGTTGCTTTGAAGATGACTTGGGCATTGATAAAATTTGCCTTTTACGCAAACATCATTCAGAGGTACTATCGTGCCATCGTCTGATTTTAATAAGTATCTGACATTCGGAATTATTGTCATAAATTCTGATTTATAAACTGTCGGTATTGAACGTAAATGATATAATTCAAAATCTTTTTCTAAATTTATTGGTATTGAAAGAAAGTAATTTATCTGATTTATTTCTATTTTACAATTTACTTTAATAATAGATTCGAAATCAAGGATATTTTCAAATTTTAATTCAAAAGGCAATTGTTCTCTATAGTGTAAACTGATTTTCCTCAACTCAAAGAATAACTCTCTAGGTTTTATAATACTTGGATGTAAAGTCTTAAGTTTACAAAATGTCACGGAATTTTCGATGTCTTGCAGAATGTTTAATACTGTCTCTAGAAGTATTAATAATTGATTGTATAAGTCTTTTGCATATAAAACATTTTGAGCTTCATTTTTATCTCTAATTATTCCTTGAAGTTCTACAATTTTTGCTCTTAGTTCGTCCTCATTATGTTGGATATCTCTAATGGTACCATTGAATTTTTTAATAATTTTATAGTTAACAGAGTATTGTAATTGAAGTTGGCTATGAAAATCATTTTGATTTTTCTTTAAATTATTTAATATATTAGTTATTCTTTTACCATCTTCAGCGTCAAGGTTTCCTGTAATTCCTTTGATTAAAGATCCTAATCCGTCTATGAGTCCTCTACGTTTTCTAGGGTGTTCTGTATGTGCATGAATATTGTTAATTTTTTCGTTAATTGTATTTAATAAATAATTTGTTATTGTTTCATAGTTAGCTAATTCCTTAGTATATAATTGACTAGCGTAAATTGTTGCTTGTAAATATTTATGTTGAAGATTAAGTCTTTCAAATTCTTGATATAAGGGGTTTAAATTATAATAATGGACAAATGTGTGTTCTGTACGTTGCAATTTTGCGATGCCAAGATTAATTGGTAATATTCCAATATTTGTAGTTATATTTTTTATTTCTGCTCCATGTCCGATTGTGAGGAACCTGGAATATTGTTATGTTTAACCGTTGGTCTTTTAATGTTTGATAAGTGAATCTTTTCTACTGTATTATGATGTTGTTGTAAAATTTTAGCAGTTTTTAATTGAGGGTTGATTGATTTAATATTTTCCTTTTTGTATTTGTTTTTGGTTTTCTGCTGCTTTTGTTTATTTTTAACGTAAACTTGTTCAGGTATTTGAGGTAGTTCTTCGCGTTTTTCAGTTAAATTTATTAATAACTTTTTCTTTCTTTTCCTGAATGTCTTTATTTAATTTTCCGTACAAAATTTTTAATTTTGCTTTATGACTTTGTGACATAATTATTTACTAATTGCTTTTTCAATTTCTACTTCAAAAGGGGAATTTGTTTCTAAATGACCATTTATGATTTCAAAGGGTTTTAATTTAGTTAAGGAGTGAGTAGTATTATTATATGCTAAAATTGAGTATTTTACTTTACTTTCGATAAATTTATCTTTAAATTCTGCCTGATTGTTTAACAATCTAACATGTTCTATCAAAGTTGAATGAAATCGTTCAATCAGTCCGTTAGATTCTGGATGTTGTGAGCTAATAAAGTGTATTTGAATTTTATGAAATTCTAATAATTCTTTAATTATACTATTTTTAAATTCTAATCCATTATCTGAGACAATTTGTTCGGGTATACAATGGTGGGAAAAATACTGGATTAATTTATCTGCAACTTCAATAGCTTGTGATGAATTTAATTTATAAGCTTGAGCATATTTTGAGAAGGAATCGATTAGGGTCAGAAATTTTACATTTTCTAAGGTAATGCTGTCGATGTGTATAATTTGGAATGGTTTTACAGCAGTTGGTGTTATATTGAGTTTTAATTTAAGGGGATGTCTATCATATTTTGTGATTTGACATATTTCACAATTGTTTATAAAGTTTTGTATTGGTTTCCTTAAGTTTGGCCAATAGTATAAAGATTTTATTCTTGATTTTGTTTCATCAATACCTCGATGATTAGTTTTACCTTCGTGATAATTTGTGATTACTTCTTTAATTTCATCATCTGTACAAACGTCTACTAATTTTTTATTACATTTAATCATGTCAATTTGAGAATTTTTAAAATATCTCTGCAAAATAATACTAAATTTTTCATATAATGGGTTTTCGAAATAAATGTGATACTTAACTTTTGGTACAATAAATTCTTTTATAAAATTAATCATTTCTCTTTCAAAGTTATTTTTTGAAAATTGTACTAGAATTCGTTGTTTAGAGTTAAATAAATTGATAATTGAAGGTTTTGATGGTGCAAAATTTACTTCTGAAATAATTATTTGATTGTTGCCATAATTAACTGCTTGTTCTGATATAGGGATGTTAATAATAGGATTTTCAATATTTGAATGAATGGTTTCGTTGTCATCAATATCTTTTATTACAACTAGGTGATTGTTCTGGTTCAACTATCATTGATTCTGTTTCAATTCTATTCTCTAATTCTTTATTGAATTCTTCCATATATTGATAGATATCAAATGGTTTATCTTCAATGGCATTTAATTCGATTCTAGATAAAGCGTCTGCATTTTTATTTAAAATTCCTTTTTTATAAATTATTTCGAAATCAAACTCTTCGAGTTTTAACCTCCATCTGACTAATTTAGAGTTAGGTTCTTTCAAAGAGAATAACCATTGTAGTGGTTTATGATCGGTTATAATTTTAAATTTGCGTCCGAAAAGATATGGTCTAAAATATTTAGTAGCCCATACGATAGCAAGTAATTCTTTTTCTATTGTAGAATAATTTGTTTCTGAATCGTTGAGTGTTCTGCTAGCATAAGCTATGGGAAGATCGGAACCTATTTTACCTTGAGAAAGTACTGCTCCAATTGCAAAGTTACTAGCGTCTGTTGTCAAGTTAAAGGGTTTAGAAAAATCTGGATATTGTAATAGTGGTTCGTTAATTAATAAATTTTTGCAAAATTCGAAACATTGTTTGTATTCAGGGTTTTTAATATCAATAACACTATCTTTTTTCAAGCATTTAGTTAAGTGGTTTTGTGATTTTTGCAAAGTCTTTGATAAATTTTCTATAATAACCTAATAATCCTAAGAATCCTTTAATTTGTTTTGTTGTTTTGGGAATTGGATAATTTATAATGGCTTTTATCTTATCTGGGTTTGGTTTAACACCTTCAGGAGTTATAATATGACCTAGATACGAAACTTCTTTTCTTAAAAATTCGGACTTATCTAATTGGATTTTAAAATTGGAATTTCTTAATCTCTCGAAAACTTCCTTTAATCTAATAATGTGTTCTTGTAAGCTAGTGCTAAAAATTATAATGTCGTCTAAATAAACTAAACATTTTTCATTTTGGATACCTCGTAAGATATTATCCATTGTTCTCTGAAAAGTAGCGGGTGCATTTTTTAAACCAAATGGCATTCTAAGAAATTCGTAATGACCATTTTCTGTGTTAAACGCGGTTTTCTGAATATCATCTTCAGCCATTTCTATCTGGTGAAATCCTGAAGCAAGATCTAATGTCGAAAAATATTGGCATTTTCCTAATTTATCCAATAAGTCTGTGATATTTGGTAAAGGGTATTTGTCATCAATAGTTTTTTCGTTTAATTTGCGGTAATCTATGACTACTCGCCATTTACGTTTACCAGAGGCGTCTAATTTTTTTGGTACTATCCAAATAGGGGAAGACCATGGGGAATGTGACGGCCTAATAATTTTTTGGTTTAGCATTTTTTGGATTTGTTCTTTGACCTCTTTTTTGTGAATTTCAGGATATCTGTATGATTTTGTATAAACTGGTAATTCATCTTTAGTTTTAATGACGTGTTTTACTTTATTTGTAAATGTTAATTTATTTTTATCAAAATAGAATATATCGGAATATTCTTTTATTAATTTACTTATAACTCTTTTTTCTTCATTGTTCATGTGATCCATGCGAATTTTTGAAAAATCAAAGTGAGCATTTTGGGTTTCTGTGAAATTTAAGTTCGGACTATTGACATATTCGTATTCAGCGAATTGTTCAACTTTAACAGGTTTTGTTAAATCAACCGAAACTTCATTTTCAGATGAATTTATAATGCTACATATTGCTTGGGAATTTTCTACTTTGGCGATACATTCTGGTATTTCCAGACGTTCATTTTTAATATGAGGGATAATTACATCTCCCTCTTTTACATTTTCAATATTTAGTTTTATTATCTGCTCCGTTCGCGGTTGCACTAATATACAGTTAGTGTTAACGGGCGATCTTTTGAATTGTAATTTCAGTATGCGATTAGGGGTGATTAGTAAATTATTTTCAAGATCAATCGATGCTCGAAGTAGTTTTAGATTATCCATGCCTAATAAACATTGGAATTGATCGTGGAAATTGAATAGGTGGAATTTTAGTTCATCGAGTTCTGTTGTATTAAATAATTTTCCGAAAGGAATTGTTGTGCTAAATTTTTCAATAGAAGTACCGTGAGCTGTGCTTATCTTAAAGGGATCATTAATTATCTTTTCTCTAAAATATTTTTTTGCAATAACCGGATTAACGAAAGATTTACTACTACCGGTATCAATAAGAATTTTGAAATTAAATTTTGGGTGAATAATGAAGGGTAGTTCAGTGTGGTGGTTAGTCAAATTCATTAATTCAATGGTTGGTTGTCCGAGGCTGTTAGGTCTAAAAAATTATCATCTTCAACGTGATACTGTTTGTTTCCGTTATTATATTCTGTTAAAGGGTGATCATTAATGTTGTACATTTCCTCGTCTACGACCATTTGTTGTTGGTAATGCTTTTGCGGAAAATTACGTTTATTAAATTGGGTACGGGGTTGCATAGTGTTTCTCGTTTGTACGCTCATAGGTTGTGGTTGAAAATCTCGTTTTATAGGGGGATTTGATCTTTGGATCATTTGATTTTGGTATTGGGGTGGTTTACTAAATTTATTTTGATTATTTGAACTCGGATACTGATAATTTCTTTGGAAATTATATTGTTGAAAAGGTGTATATTTAGAATAATTAGTTTTTATTTGATTTCTTGTAATATTGGGTCTATTATATGTGGTATTGTTTCTTACTTTTTCAAATTTATTTTTCATATTGCTTTCTAATTGAAAGTCGTTAGTTAACATGTGTAATGCCATATTAAGATCTGTTGGGTTTTTAGTCCTCATCAAAGAGCCTATGGGATCTTTTAACCCTCGAAGAAGTATACGTAACGCGTATTGTCTAAAGTAGGCTGAAAGAATTTTAGCTTCCTCAGCTGAAATATGTGTTATTAAGTATGAAATTTGCAAATTTAACAAATTCTGTACTTTATTATAAAACTCAAAAGGACTTTCATTGCCTTGTTTTAATTCTGTTAATTCGATATTTAAACTGTAACAATCTCTTTTATCTGAGTAACAATTTATGAGTGCTGTTTTCAAATCTAACCAGCTATTAATGCTGCTAGAAGAAATATTTACAGCTGCTTCACCTTTTATTTTTGCAAGAATGCTAGACATCAAATATTCATTTTGAAAGTCATTCACATCCTGAGCATTGTAAAATTTATTAACAAGTTTTTCGCTAATTTCAATGAATCTTGGAAGAAGTTCAGTTTCTCCATAGAAATCAGGTATCATGTTGAGATACTCTTGTTTCAAGATTGGTTGAGTGTTTTGATTAAGCGACATGTTTGTGGTTTGAAATGTGTTATTAAATTCAAAAACTTGTGAGTCTAAATCAGAATCGGAATTCTCAGAGTCAGAACTTAAAATAATTTGGCGAAATTGATCAAATTTATTTAGTTCTCTAAATGACATTAGTGTACTTACAGCAAAGTTATCAATGTCCTTTCCATCAGGTTGGTGTGGGTATCTTGGAGAATCTGCCTCGATATGCCCTCGGGATCTTCTCGTTGACTTGGCCAACTGGTCACGGAAAAAACGGAATATGGTTACTTTTTCACTTGATCGTTAAAATGAAGACGAAATTATATGCCCTAATTTCGCGTGAATGTATCCTACAACGACTGCGCCAATTAACTTTTACTTGTTGTAAGTCACTTTAAAAAAATCATTTATTTTGTTACTACACGATGTAGAACTCAACTCTTACAATTCTAATACTAAACTTAGACTAACTTTACAGGATTATATCAAATGCTTATATACTAAGAACATAGAGGCTACTTGGCTAAATTTGGTAGGGAAGGTCCTCTTGTATGTTGCGTGTTGTCCATTTTCGGATGTTTAGGCTAGGATGCCACTTATGGGTGATATTGGTAATCGACCTTCATGTCCGTTTATGGAAGATGCAATACGTAATGATATGATAACTTATATGTCTAAAATACTTGAGTAACATTGCTTATTCAAGGCACAAAAGTCTGCAACTAAACAATAAAAAAATATAAAATGCACATTTATCTGAAGGTGACACGTTTGCAATCCGTTTGTCTCGCCGAGAAATAAAAGCACCTGCAACTTCCTAGGAAAATGCGCCCCGGTTTTGTAACTAGACAAATAAACATTATCAAGCTTTTAGATCTAAATCCCTCCACGACTTGTATGTATCAACATGAAACTCCCCGTTCAACAAATATGAGAAAATGGTGGATATTTCTGGCATGACAGCACATGAGCCATTAAAAGAGAAGGTTTGTCGCAAAAGAATTCGGTCCAAATATGGAATTAATTTTTAGCAAAGCGCAAAAGTTCGCGATTATTTGGGTCAAAAAGAGGCACATCAAAGACGTATTGTTGTCGATCTATACATTCAATATTCCGATTTCCAATTAATACATCAATCGTGATGAAAACCAAGGCAAACGTAAGCTCTGGCTTGTTAAGGAGGTTTCTTAAAAAATTTATTGCATAAATTTCCAATTAATGTTGTAATTTAGGATATAAACTCTTGATGACTTATATCCTGTACGGTTTCCTGCGTAGGATCTCAAATTAAATAACATATATTTTGTACGTTTTTAATCTCAGAAAGGGAAAATAAATTATTCATAATAATGTGCGATTGGATTTCAAGAATATAAAACAATTTTAACACTCAAAATTCAGACGATAAGGTGTTTTACATTCAGGTTTTCTCTAATCTGTTGGCTTAGGGGTCTAAAACAGGAACTTAGAAAATACATGAACGTCAATGGTGTACAAAAATAATTAAACAATCTAAGGACCGCAACCGTATTTGCTTGGTTTAAACCCACGCGTGGTTTAAAGCAAGCAAAAAATTTTATGAGGAAAACTTATTCTGAAAAACTGAAAACTTCTGACCATTTTTGGTATAGGCAACCTAAACAGAGGACATCCTGTATGACATATACCGACGCACAATCTTTTTAGGATTCCGGACCTTAAAACGAAAAAACGGAACCCTTGTAATCTCACTCTCATGTCCGTCCATCCATTCGTCTGCCATAAAGAGGAATTCCTCGTAAACTATGTAACGCGGGAATTTGAAATTTTGCGCACCCAAGCAAATACCGCCAGCCAACGATTAGAAAAAGAAAATATTTTATAATGAATTGGGGGGCAATCTGGTCACCGAAAAGCCAAGTTTTAATTTATGTTTTTTGTGAGATATCATTTGAAAAATCTGCCTCTAAGGATCCTAAAATATTGTTTTATATATTTTTTGATCCAAAGGTATTAAAGATACAGCTCGAAATATGTAGGAAATGACCGTTCTTCTCCTGATATCCTGGGTTTTGAGGACAAAATTTAGACCTTAATAGGGTTAGTAGATGTTGAGTCATAGATTATCGTAAAACTAAAGGTTTTTTCGATATTTTAACAGTTACTGAGAAAAAAAAATATTGAAAAAATAGGTGCTTGCATTCCAAGGCTTTTTAACCCATATAGTAATAATTTTTTTCAAATAAAAAACTTGATTTGACCGAAAGATAAAATGCAGATCAAATGGGTTTGTTACATTATTTTATTTAGATGAATATTTTCGAAGTAGCACAGGTTTTCTTAATTGGTCGCAACGTAAAAAATTCGACTGGAATCGCACATTATAGCGTGATCCGGAGTGATATCATATCCTGCGTTGTTAATCATCTACTGATTGAAAACTGGAAATGAATGCTTTTTACCTGGGACATTATCAACACAGTCACCACTTCCATAAATATTGCGATCATTGTAGAAAAAAATTGTGTATTTGAAAGTGGACAACTTTTTTATTTTGTAATTATAACTTCCGAAAATTTGCATAAAACTTTAAATCCACACATAAGTAAAATATATTTAATTAGAAATTGGCAATTCGACATTCGAAATACGAAATTCCAAGTTCCAAGTTTAAAGTCTCACGTTCGAAATTCGAAATATGAAATAAGAAATTCGAAATTCCTAATTCAAAGTTCAAAGTTCGAAATACGAAATATGAAGTACGAAATACGAATGTTTATTATTAAAAATTTAAATATTTCAGAACTGGGTCACAGAAATGTTAGATAAAATTAATAAACATAATGCTTCCGACAAATAAGAGTCCACCGTGAAGAATACGAAATAGGAAATACGAAATACGAAATACGAAATACGAAATACGAAATACGAAATACGAAATACGAAATACGAAATACGAAATACGAAATACGAAATACGAAATACGAAATACGAAATACGAAATACGAAATACGAAATACGAAATACGAAATACGAAATACGAAATACGAAATACGAAATACGAAATACGAAATACGAAATACGAAATACGAAATACGAAATACGAAATACGAAATACGAAATACGAAATACGAAATACGAAATACGAAATACGAAATACGAAATACGAAATACGAAATACGAAATACGAAATACGAAATACGAAATACGACATACGAAATACGAAATACGAAATACGAAATACGAAATACGAAATACGAAATACGAAATTTCAAGTCCCGAGTTCCAAGTTGCAAGTTCAAAGTTCCAAGTTGGAAATTGATAGACGAAATTCGAAATTCGAAATTCCAAGTTTCAAGTTCAAAATTCAAAATTTAAATTTGGTGACTAGATCCACTCCTTTTAGAAAAACAATTTTCTATAACCAACTTTTGTACTTTGTTCCTTTTTTTCTTTATTTTTTTAAATTTATTGCATATAAACTACTAATTTTTGGAAATAATAAGTTTCTTTTCGAAATTCCAAATTAAACCTATACTTTTCTATACTTTATTTATCAGCTGATATCTGCGCCTTTGTCTACGTCTATATGAAAGAAGATAAAGAATATCTGGGTAGGATTTTTCAAAATTCCGACTCTTTTTGAGAAATTAGAGTTTGGTTGATGTTTATTTCCAAATTTTCGACATTTAAAATATTCACTTTTCTCAGTGTAGACCTATCATCTTTTGACTCCTAAAAGTTCAAATTTTTCTTAAAGTTTTAACATAATTTTAAAAATTTCAACTATTTCGAAATTCTGACTTTTTTAAAACTGTAACATCCTGGAAATTCTGGGTTATTTGGATATGTTTTGATTATTAAAAAATTAAATAATTCAAAACTGGGTCGCAGAAATGTTAAATAAAATTAATAAACATAATGCTTTCAACCAATAAGAGTCTACCATGAAAAATACGAATTACGAAATAGGAAATACAAAATACGAAATACGAAGTACGAATTACAAAATATGAAATGCAAAATACGAATTACGAAATACGAAGGATTAAATACGAAATACGAAATTCGAATTACGAATACGAAGTACAAAATACGAAATACGAAATACGAAGTACGAAGTACAAAATGTGAAATACAAAATACAAAATTAAAATTCGAAATACAAAATCTGAAATTCGAAATTCCAAGTTCCAAGTTCCACGTTTAAAGTTCGATATTCGAAATTCGAAATACGAAGTATGAAATACAAAATTCGAAATTTCAAATTCAAAATTCAAGATTTAAAATTTATAATTTGAATTTGGTGACTAGATCCACTTCTTTTAGAAAAACAATTTTTTATAACCTACTGTCATACTTTCTTCCTTTTTCTTTCTTTTTTTTGTATTTATTGAATATAAGCTGCTAATTTTTGAAAATAATGAGTTTCTTTTCGAATTTCCAAATGAAACCTATACTTTTCTACTTATTTACCAGCTGATATCCGGCCTTTGTCTACGTCTATGTGAAAGAAGAGAAAGAATTCTTGGGTAAGATTTTTGAGAATTCTGACTCTTTTTGAGGAATTCGATTTTGGTTGATGTTTATTTCCAAATTTTCGACATTTAAAATATCCACTTTCTTTACAGTGTTAACCTTTTATCTTTTGACTCATTAAAGTTCAACTTTTTGTCAAAGTTTTAACTTAATTTTAAAAATTTCGACTGTTTTCGAAATTCTGACTTTTTGAAAACTGCAACACCCTGAAAATTCGGGGCTATGAATATTTTTTGATTTTTTAAAAATATTCTACTTATTCCTATACACTTGGTCTTTATAAAAAATTTTTCTTTCTAAAAATTTCAATTTTTTTGAAAACTTTCTTTTCAATATTTCGTATTTTTCAATATTTCGACTTATTTCGAAGTTTTGAGTTTTCGCAGAATTTTGACTTGATTCAAATATTTAACATTTGGGTATTTTTGAAGTTTAAACTAAAAAGTTCAAGGAGAAATTAAAATTTATAAAGATTTTTGAGTTTAAGGTCTAAATAGGATTTTTTTCTATAAATTTAATTATGTTGAAATGTTGATTTTCAAAAACTTTTACCTTTTGCTTGAAAACCACGTCTGTTCAAACTTTTGAAAATTTCCCGACTTTTTTTTCAAAATTGTTTACTCTTTTTTAATTTTCGCTTTTTAAAGAAAAAGAAATTTTTTCCAAAATTTCGACATTTGTAAAATGTTCGAACTTTTTCACAATTTTCACTTTTTTGCAAATTTAGACTGTGTTTATCAAAATTTCGACTTTTTTTTGAAGCCATAGCTTTTTTCAGATTTTGAATATTTGTCCAAATTTCAACTTTTTAAACAGGAGTACTTTTCAAGTTTAAACTAAAAGATTTCAAACAAATACGAAATTTAGAAGAACCTTCAAGTTTAAAATTAAAATGGAAATTTTGAAAAAAAAAAGAGAATTTAAAAAAAAAAGTCCAAATGAAAAGAAAAATGTTTCGGATTCTTTTAAGAAATTTCGAAACTATCATCTTTTAAACCTGAAATTCGCCAAGTAAGTTCTTTATACGACGTACGCATTCTCTTAGGAACAATTATTTGAAAATCCACCTCTATGAGGATGAATATGTGTTTCAAATTTTACATGTGATAAATCAGCCTCTTGCATTCTTTATATAAACAAATTGTTCACTGACATTTCAATTTCAAAACGTTGACTTTAATTTAGAAATTAGGGTGTTTAAATGGAAATGTAAAGGAACTTTTTTTAGACACTTTTAAGCATCTCTTTTCAAAGTTTTGACATCATTTTCAAATTTTACTTTTTAATTTAGAATTTCGAGAAACCGTTTGGTACTCAAATTTTCAATTTTGTGCAAAGATTGATTTTAAATTCCAAATTTCGAGAAGAAATGGTGTTGAGTTGGTACACATGTCCCGAAGATATGTTCACAGTTTCAAGTACATAGCCTACTTATTTTGTTTTTGGCAGTTAAAAGAGTTAGACGTATATTATTGTGCTTGGCGATTTTCTATTATTATAAAAAATGGAGCAAAGAATTTGCATTTAATTTGGTGTGAAAAATGGAATCAAATGCTCTAAAACACTTGAAATGTTGACAGTGGCGTACGGTAAGTCTACTCTAAGTAAAAAAAAATGTTTATAAGTGGTACAAACTCTTCCAAGATCGCGGAGAAGAAGCCGACGACGAACCTCGCTCTGGACGCCACAGCACATCAACAACAGAAGATGTCGAAGTGAAGAAAATTGTTTTTGAATATCATCGAATTACCATAAGAGAAATTGCCGAGAATGTTGGCATATCAATCGGCTCGTGTTATGCATTTTTTTCGGGTGTTTTGGGCATGAGACAGCGAAACTTGTTCCGTAACTTCTGAATTTTAATCAGAAGAACCGTCGCATGAGCATTGCTCAGGAGCTCTTGATGACGTCAGTGATGATCCTGATTGACGAATCATGGGTATATCGTTATGACGTCGAAACCAAAGTCCAATCGTCGCAATGGAAGCACCTAGGAGAGGCAAGACCGAAAAAAGCACGCCAAGTCCGAACAAATGTCAAAATTTCGCGCACTGTTTTTTTCGACTACCATGGTGTAATGCATCAGGAGTTTTTACGTCAAGGTCGTACGGTCAATAAGGAGTGTTACCGTGAAGTTATGCGCGTTTACGAGAAGCAATACGAAAAAAACATCTGGAATTGTGGAAAAATAATTCATGGCTTTTGCATCGCCATAATGCACCTTCTCATTTATCGTTGCTTGTGAGAGGTTTATTGACCAAAAAGAACACGACAATCATGCCTCAGCCGCCCTATTCACCGGATTTGGCCCCCTGCCACTTTTTCCTGTTCCCAAAACTTAAAAGACCCATTAAAGGATGGAGATTTGCAACGATTGATGAAATAAAAACTGCATTGCTGGAGAAATCTGAAGGCTATACCAAAAAGTGCTTTGGAGAAGTGCTTTGAAGATTGGAAAAAGCTTTGGCACAAGTGCGTTGTATCTGAAGGGGAGAGTATAAATGTTGATAAATAAATAAATATTTTTATAAAAATATAGTCACGTTACTTTTTGAAACACTTCGTATGAAAAAAGTCGTAAAAAAGACAATATATGGACTGGTCACCTGCAAAAATGTGGTTAAATTTTTTGTGGAAACACGTTTGTAAACGATGTCAGCTCTTAACCAGTTTAGGTAATGTTAAATACAATCGTGTGTATTATTCATCGCATATATTTTAGGAAGTTTTTAGTGGCCATTTTCATCACTTTAGAGTAAGAGGCTGAATTTTGAAAAATCCTCTCTTGTGGCTCACCTACGTATTATGGAGCAAATCTGTGTGAAATTCCGTGCTCCTACACCCATGCGCCTATGCGCTGTCTGTCAATCCTTAGAGATTTAGTAAATATATTTTCGCTAAAATTTTTACTTACAATTGAAAATTTATGTTTCTTTTTGAACCAAATATTTCTCTTGAAGCTTAAAATTTTTACAAATATTCGAAAAGAACTTCAACATTTTAAAATTAAAAGCTTCAAAAATTTATACTGAAATCCCAAACATTCTCGAATTTTTGAGAAAACAATTTTAAATTAAACCAATCATTTAAAGAAAAATATTCAAATTTTGAAAATAAAATTGGAATTTACAAAACTAAAATTTAGTTTAATACAAAATAGGGAAAGTCAAGATTTCGAAGAGCATTTGGAAGTTAAAAAATATGCAAATTTTAATTAGGCACGAAATTGTGATAAAAACTTCAAGTAGGTAAATTGACAACTTCTGGTATATTTGAAAATAAATTAAAAGCAAAATTCTGAGAATTCTCTTTAGGTGTCTACTTGAGATTGAAAAGTTTTTACTTTTGACTCAAAAATTGACGTTGATTTTTTTTAATTTCAAATTTTCCTAAGATATTTACAATTAAAATAAGAAACTAAAGTAATTAAAAATTCATTTAAAAATACTTTTCTTAAAGCAACCAAAAATTTGCAAGTTAAATTTTGAAAGTTTGACAAAAATTTATAATTGTAGATAATTATCAAATTTATAAGCAAGTTTATAAGTTCAGTTGGTTTTTTCGCAAATTTAAATTTATTTGGAATATTTTACTTTTTGGAATTTTTCTCGAGGCTAAAAATTAAAACTCAAAATATAAAAATAAAAATATTCAAATTCCAAATTTTGACATTATACTCTAAATTTCGAGATTGATATTTTTGATAAAAATCCAAAATTTTTAAAGAGAACGGACATTTTGAACGAAAAAATTTATGTGTTAAAAAAACTCATTTCAATTTACAAAACTAAATTTTTCTAAAAGAAAATTGAACTTTATAAATGAATACGAAATTCCAAGAACAAAGCCGAACTTTTAAAAAACACTCGAGCTTTATACATAACAAGATTTAATAGAAAAATTAAAATTGAATTTAAATTTTGGGAAAAGAGTTTAAGCTTTTAAATGAAAGTCAACACTTTTCGACAAGAATATAAATATGTATAAAATTTTACTGTTTAACTAAAAAATATGTGCAAATTAAAGTCAAAACTTAGACCAATGTAAAATCAGAATTTTAAAAATTACAACTGAAACGAGTCCTAATTTCAGGTTTTCTCTCGAAATTTCAATTTTAAAGTAAAATAGACTACTTTTTTGATAGAATTTAGACTTACATTTTCGAAATGGCGAAAATTTAAAGGAGAGTTTGAGAAAGAAATCAAAATTTGTAAAATATAAAAATTTTTAATTTCTACCAAGAAGTTTGAAAAAAAAAGGTCTAAATTTCAAGAGAAATTTGACCATTGAGTTTTAAGAAACATTTTGAGGTTAGATTTAAGTTTTTGAGAAAATTGAAAAGTTTTGGGAAAAACGAAAATTTCGACTTCCGCAGTCAAAATTTCTATAAAAATTAAAATTTTAAGATAAAAATTTTAAGATTATGAAAATTTTGCTCATCTGTTCCTTGAATTTGTTTGCATTTTATAATTATGTCTTCATTAAACGTGCAAGTCTCTTTGTGAGATTTTCTATATTTATCAGTTTTTTAAATTCACTTTGTATTTTGCGGAACAAACAATAAACCAGCTCAGATTCCGTCGAAAGACATTTTAGTGAAATTAATAATTGCGTTAAACATAAGCCACCACATCCAAAATTGCTTAACATCTTGTAAATTACAACATAGATAACATTCACTGAACTGGCAAAGCCAAATCAGTCAATCACGTTTAATCTCGACTAAAAAAAAATAAACAGATTTAATCGATCATTTCAATCTTCACAAAACTGAATTTAATTTGCCAGTCATTAGTAAGACTTAAAAATTTAGTTTTAATTTTAAATCATTAGTCTAACTAAATTTTTGCCAACTTTGACTCGAACGAATAGTTAATTGTTAAATTTGTTACAGCTGACAGTATAACGCGTTCGAGTCTACCATTCCTGGGAAAAGCCAAAACACGAACGTTGAAGATGACAGTGATCATAGTTCTGGTATTTTTCGTCTGCTGGACGCCCTATTACGTAATGTCTGTGTGGTAAGTTTTTTCCTTTATAATAAAATTAATTAAATCCAAACTACATCAAATTCCAAGTTTCTTGAACTGCATGGGGTAGGAATGTGAATCGGAAAATTCGAGATTTTCCTGTAACGCTATTTCCTTTCAAAGGATCTCGAAAGTTTCATATTCCAACTTGAGCTTTCTCGACGACTGTTTATTTAGCTTAGTGTTCAATGCAGACTTCAGAAAACTTTGCTAGCTTATAATTTTCTTGAAACTACGCCATATTTAATACTAGCTGTTACCTGCGACTTCGTCCGCGATAATTAGAACTTAACAGAAAACTTGTCCAACATTAGAGAGTTTTTATATTTTTTGAATTGATGAATCAATTTATTTGTTTTAATGTGTTAATTTGTCTTTGCAATAGATGATGCTGCCGATCAAATGTTCTTTCTTATTAATGAAATTAGCTGTGGAGATTACAGTATTTTCTTTTGACTAAAGGGTTATTTATCAAATCCTATAAGTATTGTCATCTTTGAAAAGAAAAGCTCTATCCCAATATACACAATTATTCTGTAAGTTCCATTTCAGAATAATAAAGTTTTTTCTGGCACAGTTTTAAAAACACCCTATATAAAGTTGAATGCCAGGAAAATATGACAAAATCAATGGTTTCGAGAGATGTTTTATAAAACAATGTTTCCTTTGTTTCTGAAAATTATGCATTACTTTATGGGCGCAATGTACATGTGTATTGGGAATATATTTAACATTATTCAGTTCCCTGTTTTCTCCGTAAACTAAAGATGTCTAAATCAGAAAAAGACAAAGCACATGGTACTGCGAGAGATTAGCATATAAAAACGGGTTTAGCAATATTTTACCTGAAATTGGTTAAAAGTAGAATTTTGTCTTTCAAAAAAAATTGGTGAAATAAAAAAGGTCTTTATATTTTTCATATAAAATTTGTGTTACCTTTGCACTCTTTAAAATGCGGGAAATTTCTTTCCAAATACGGAAGTACCAAAATATAAAAGAACTCGTACAATATGGGAGATCCAGCAGCTATCATCGCAGAAAAGCCGGGAAGAGAGGGACTCGTGCCTGCGGATTGTGGAATAAGGATAATGCACGCCCTATATTGGCCATGTATAAAAATTTGACCAAAATGCGCCTAGAAAGTGGAGAAGCTTCGACTATTTTTTTTTCTCTCTCCTGTTGAGTATCTTTGCTAATGATACGCACAAGCGTTGATCAATCAACGCCACAAGATATTATAATAACAAATTAGAATTAAGTAAAATCGGCAAGTTGTTACATTTGTCGACAGCTGTTTAATAGCCTTATTTATTTAGTTCATTTCTTATTGGTAATAGCATTCCAGCACACCTACTCTCTAAATGCTTTTTCGAAACCAGTTTTTACGATCGTGTACTATCCTTACTCTATAGTTCGTTGTCGTGCCCGTTGATTGAATATTGTATAGATCGCGGAAGCAATAGACCAAAAGCGTACGCCATTTTTGGACGCTCAGGAGCTCTGCTTCAGGACGCATCCACCAAAATCAATGATAGTCTTTGCGTCCACTTGATCTTATCCCTGGTCCTCTGCATCCTTCTGTTTAATCTTTTCACCAATAGAGGGACACGGTAATTGCAGGTTCCGACAGCCGTCAGTGATGAGCGGCTGGTGGGGTAGTATTTTGAAATCATTTGAACTCTTAAATAATGGGCCACTTCAGCCTTCAGGCAAAATAAAGCCTGTTTTATGACTGGGTAGATGGCAAGTCCTGCATTAGCATTGTTGCTTGAATTAGCCAAAATGCTCTTGTTGGAATAAACAAATCGTTATATTTTTCTTTAACTGAATTCAACTTAAGATTCTTAAAAGAATTTAAAACAAATTTAAATATTAGTTAATGCAATAAACCAGTGTAAAAAGATTATGTATGCTTATTTCTTAAAATTTTTGATAAACTTTTTGTTAAATTAATTTAATTGATATAATTAATTCAATCTCGGAATCTCGACTTTTTCCTTAAAATTTGTAGTTCATGTAAATTAGTTTTTTAAGTTTTTGTTGATTTTTTAATTAATTTACTTATAAAAATTATTACTTTTTCGAAAATATTTTTTATTGTTTAGACAGAATTTTTGGCATTTCAGCATTATATATTTTTTTAAACCGGCATGAATTCTGTCTAAGAAAGAAGCCCTTAGTTTTGGATGTTGCGTATTATTTTTTTCTGACCTTCATATTAAAGACAACTTTGATAATACCATAATACTGCCATAATAATTACTAGAGACCGGATTTTATGTCATGTCCTACTTTTTTACATTTTTCGGCGTTTTTCATGCGTCTTTGCCTTAATTTTAATTTCGTTTGTTTGTTTTTGATTTGGACTATTTTCAAAAAGTGTACTGCCTATTTATCCTTTTCTATTGCTCTATTGCTCTATTTAAGCAGAAATATGTACTTAATAAAACAGTATAATTAATTATAATAACAATAACAAACTTGAAGCATAAATTTCCACGAAAAGCAATTTTATAATAATTACTGTTATGACTCGCCCAGCCCCTTTTGAAGTTTTGTCTGCTATTGTGACGCAGGCCAATTGAACTACGTTGTTTATTTACCTTACTTTCTAAGTAAAAACAGATGTTTGGGTAAAATGATAAAATTACTGGAAGGGTGTTCCTTTTCTAAAAGTTATATTTGAACTGAGAGTATTTATTGCCATCAAGATGCACAAATTTTACAATGGAAAATATTTATAAATATTTGTCGTTGAGAAAAAAGTAATGTTCAAATTGACCAATATCTGTTTTTTTTTGTTAATTATGAGTCTTAGAAAAAAACCGAAATAAAATTCTAATTTTAACACGAAAACACTTTGTTTTGAGAAAAAAAGTTCGCTTTTTGTGAGACTTGAAAAAATCGAAATAATATTCAAATTTTAACGCGAAATTTCTAGTAAAAAGCTAAGATTTTGAGAATTCGAAATTTATAAAAACTGTTTAAAAATCCAAATGTTAGATAAACTTAACATTTTGATAAAATTTCGAATATTCGACTTTTTGCTGAGAAACTTTTAAAAAAGGCAAAATTTCAACATTGGGAAATAAAGTCAAAATTTTGAAAAAAATTTTGAAAGTTTGAAAAAAGGAAGAATTTTTAGAACAATTCATTAGATTTAAAAAAAAATTGAAATTGAATGAAAAAACGAAATTTTTAAGATAATTGGTAAAATTTTGAAAAAATTTTAAATTTCTAAGAAAATCCAAACTTTGAAAAATAGATTTATTTGAAAAATGGTCGAAATTGTTTTAAATATTCTGAAATTAAAAAAAAAATGAAAATTTGAAAAGCTAAAAATTTGAAAATAATGATAATTTAAAACACTAGTTGAAATGTCAAAATTGTCATAAAGTTGGAATTTTAAAAAAATTGATAATTTTGAAAAAAGCCGAAATTTTGAAAAATGTAAAAATTTTCATAAAAAGCAAAATTTTCAACAAAAATAAATCTTAAAAAAAAGTCGAAATTATTCACAAAAAGTCGAAATTATGCAAACAAATCGTTATATAATAGTCACAATATTGACGTCAAAAAGTGCAAAAAGGAAAATGTTTAAAATAGACGAAATTTGGAAAAAATATCTAAATTGAAAAAACTGGTGCAGTGCAGTTCTTTAAAAAAATTAAAATTTTTTTAAAATCAAAACTGAGTAATTCGAAAATTTTGAATAACATTCAAAATTATCAAAAGCCGAAATATTCAAAGACAATCAAAAAATTTTTTGAAAAAGTATAAAATTTAAAAAGTCGAAATTTCAGTCAATTTTTGGAAAAAGTTAAGGTCTTCAAAAAAAGTTGACTTTTTTAAAAGGACGAAATTTTAGAAAAATTCGTGATTTTTAAAAAAGTCGAAATTTTGAATAGTTGAAAATTTCAAAGATGGCAAAATTTTGAAAAAAGTGAAAATTTTCATTTCATTTTCATAAAAAGTTAAATTTTCAAAAAAAAATCAAAATGTTTAAGGAAAGTCTAAATTTTGAATAGTTGGAAAACAAATTTTAAAAGAAGGCAATTGCCAAGTTTTCCTAATTTAATTTTTTTGCAGCGCTTATGTTGTCAGTTAGCGTTAATTAGGATGAGTCATGACTTTCTACACTAAAGATAAAATGGGACCAAAAAAATGTTTGATATTTTAAAAATTACTCTTGTATCCAGAAAATTGTGCAGATTACAAATGTTTAATAATATACAGGGTGTTCTATTTAAAAATCAAAAGTTGGTATCAGTTCTAGCGAAAGTGACAACAATAGGAATGTAAATTTTATGTAACAATTTTACATTTTATAAAATCATCAAGTGTAGCAATTATGAAAAATTTATCTTTATAAATAAAGAAGAAATAAGGGGTGTACCATGATCCTGCTACACCCGGTATATATATATATCAAAAACTAAAATAAATCGAAATTGTTTGTTTTGAATTTAGTAGTCAAAATTGTGTGTTGTCTAAAGTGTTCGTTCCGTTGCTCCTTCAACTTTTGTGTCAAAAATTGTCTTTTATCTGTTTTCTTAAAAGGTTAAGTTTCTTCACAAACTTATTAGTCGCAGAGCTAAATTTTTTTATAAAACTTCGTTTTTGAGATTTAAATTTCGTTTTGTTTTTGATCTTAAAATTTCAATTTTGCCGCAGAAAATTTGAATTTAGAAATTGAAATAAATTTTTTATGACATTTTTGACTTCCATAGAAAACCAAAATTATGAAAAAAAATCTCTCATATTTTTCAATTTAATTGTCAAATTTCGCATATTTTTAGTTTTCAAATATTGGATAAATATTTTAAATGAATATTTTTGTAAAAATTCCGAGTTTAAATTTAATAATTCTAAACCCGAAAAAAAATTCCGATTTATTTTATGTTCTTATAAAGTTAAGGTTTTTCTTAACTTCGTCTCATACTGAATCTGTAAATTGCCAGGTAGACGTGAGTGAAAAAATATGAATCAATACCAAGGTTGCCGTTTTGCCAATAAATACTGGCATTAGCCAGGAATATAAGGTCCTGCCAGTAAACTTGCCAGTATTGACTTATAACCAGGAATTTCAAGAAATAACCTCGAATTTCGTTTCGCGATTTTTACACACTACATATTTTGCAATTTTTACACGCTGGCCCTTTTGACAGCGATTCTCTTGTAATATTGGATCTTAAACATGTGTTGTACAGAGAAAACCAAAGCGCATTTAAGGTGCAATTCAATGTCTTTGTTGTGTAGGGTAGGGTTTCTAACTTTTCAGAGTCAAGTGTTTTCAATAATTTTAACTGCTTTTATTATATGAACAAGTTTTATAACCATTGCTTTTTTGTCCCTATTGACATAATTCTCGTAACTCAACGTGGAGAGGGTCACTTTGGTCTGCTAGCGGAAATTCTCCTTGCGGTTGTAAAGATCTAACGCTTCTCAGCTAAGAACGTTTTAATATGGCAAAAATATTTTATATAATATGATTTAAATAAATTTCTGTTAAAATTGATTTGTTAAAAGCTCATTAAAGCAAATATATAATAAATACAATTTAATTTTGAATTTGTCACGAAATTCAAGGAATATAGCATTTAAATTTTGCTAGAAAAGTCAGAAATCTAATCAAGATTGGTCAGTAATTTCGTATTTTGCAAGCGGTAACACTGATCAGAACAGCAGCCCATCTGTGGCGAACTAGTCGGTCGGTATCGGAATGCAATGATTAAGATAACGGGCATAAGCAGGTAAAATATCAAGGGACAATTTGAGTTGAAGAGTAAAAAAGAAAAAATATAAAATGCTTACGACACGTTTCGAGTTGAAAAGTAAAAAATATCACACTCACGACTTTAATTAAATACCGAAATTTCCAATTTTTTCTTGAAAGTTCGTTCGAAAATACAAAATTTCTAGAAAGTCCTGATTTTGTGATTAAAGCGGAAATATGAAGAGAATAACAAATTTGTAAATTTACAATTTTAAATTTTGAAAAAAAGTGAGCTTTTCCACTCGTTGGTATTACTAGAATAATAAACATTTTGTTAAAAAAATGTCTCGAATTTTCCAATTTAAAGTTGGGTTATTGGGAAAAATTTTTTAAAAATAAAATTTTTGAATCGAAGGAAAAAAGTAGCAAGTTCAACTTGAAATTTTGAAAAGTTTTTTTTTATAAATTTATTTTTTGCTTTAAATTCCCAAAATTCAAACTTTAAATTTGCAATAATTGTTCTCTTTTTTCTCTAAAATGCTGACTTCAAATTGAAAATATTTAATTAATAACGAGTTATAAAATAAAATAATAAATATCGCGATTTTTTATAAATTTGGAGTTATTTCTTAAAGTTTTCTATATTCGTTTAGTAATTTCTAATTTCTAACCCGATTATTCTGATTTATTTTATGTTCTTATAAAGTTAAGGTTTTTCTTAACTTCGTCCCATTCTGAATCTGTAAATTGCCAGGTAGGCGTGAGTAGAAAAATATGAATCAGTACAGCACCCCATCTGTTGCGAATTAGTCGGTCGGTATAGGAATGGAATTATTAAGATAACGGGCATAACCAGGTAAAATATCAACGGTCAATTTGAGTAAAAGATTTCTAGAAAATTCTGATTTCGTGATTAAAGTGGAAATATGAAGAGAAGAATAAACTTGTAAATTCACAATTCGAAATTTTGAGAAAAAGTTATGACTTTAAAAATAAAAAGAGATTTTCCAACGTCTATAAAAAGTTGAAATTACTAGAATAATAAACATTTTGTTAAAAAAATGTCTCGAATGTTCCAATTTAAACGCGAGTTATTGGGAACAATTTAAAAAAAAATAAAATTTTGAATAGAAGGAAAAAAGTAGCAAGTTAATTTTTTTACTTTAAATTCTAACTTTAAATTTGCAATTCTTGTTTTTTTTTCCCTAAAATGTTGACTTCAAATTGAAAATATTTAATTAATAACGAGTTGTAAATTAAAAAAATAAATTTCACGATTTTTTTTTAATTTGGAGTTATTTCTTAAAAGTTACTGTATTCGTTTAGTAATTTCTAATTTTTCTAAAAATTTGGAAATTTTGTACAATATATTCCAAGTTAAAGATGAAAATTCGGCTTAAAAATTCGAAGTTAATAAAATGTCTCAAACTCTATAAAAAAAAAGGTGTTTTGTCAAAGTTTCATAATTTAAAAGTGTATTCATCAAAGTGAAACTTCCCATCCCATCACGCGGCGACCTTGGACATATCAATAAGAGAAAATAATTATTGTTTGATTTGTGGTGTAGATCTTGGATAAATGACCAAAACCGTGAAGAACTCTGTTAAATTTTGTGAACAATTGTAAAATTCAGAGAAAAGAAATTGTAAAAAATTGGAAGCTTAGAAAAAATTATCGAACTTTTAGAAAGCATAAGTGTTTCAGAGAAGAAAAAAAAATTGCATTTTTCCACAGAAAGTTAAATTTCGAGAACAAGGCGAATAAAAAAAAACTCCAAATGTTCAGATAAATACAAAATTTGATAGAATTGGTAAAATAATTTCAAAAGAAAAGACAATGTTGATACAACTTCCAGTTTCGAGAAAAATCAAATTTTGAGATTCAAATATTTTAAAAATTGACAAATTTCATCGGAAAAATGGCAGTTTGCAGAAAAAATAAAATGTAGGGAATGTGTTGAAAAAAGGACAAATTTTGAAAAGAATATAGAAATTTCGAGAAAAGTGTCAAAGTGTTGAAGGTCAAAATTTCCCAGAAAAGTCAAATTTTGAGATGAAGATAAACATTTTAAAAATATCTAGATAAATTTCGTTAAAAGATCGCAGTTTGCAGAAGCAATAAAATGTCGAGTTTCAAAAGTCGGAACAAAAAAACCGAATTTTGCCTAACAAGTCCGAATTTGTAGAAAATAAATAAAAGTTTAAATGTTTCGTAAAAGTCAATTTAGGGGAAAATTCCGAAATTTGTTAAAAGGACGAATTGAATTTAAAAAAATAAGTAGAATGTTCTAGAAAAAAGCCGTAATTTAGAATAAAAAACTCGAAAAAATGTAATTTTGAAAAAAGTGAAATTTGGGAATAGATCTAAATTTTGAAATAAGAAAACTTTAAAAGAAAAGGTCGAAATCTTTAAAAACTTTTTTACTTAACATCCCCAATTACTGCAAATATTTTTACTTTTTTTATTAAAAAATCAACAAACGATGAATTTTTGAGAAATAAGTTGAATTTTCTAGAAAGTCGAATTAGAAAAAAATAAACATTATTACAAAATGTCGAGTTTTGAGAAGAAAAGAAGATTTGGGGTAAAAGTCTAATTTTAGAAACAAAATAGATATTAAGAAAGAAGACTAATATAGAGAAGAATTAAAAAAGCCGAAAATGCAAAAAGAAAGGCAAATTTTGAATTAAAGGTCTAAATTTTGAGCAATGAAAAGTCTTTTGGGCTGAATATATTTTCGTTTGACTACATGAATCCCATATTTTGTCTAATTTATCTGATTTAATTTTGAAATAAAATGTTAAACTTAGAAATAAAAATTTGTCGCTCTTTGAAATTCACAAAATCATTTTTATTATTGCGGCTGGCTCTTCCGGTTTAAAAGTTTGCCAACCCTTGCCTAAGTCGAAACTTGGATCTAATTTGTAAAAGCACGAAATGTTTGTAAACAGGTTACTGATGAGACAAAAAGGGATTTCGATCGTAAAATGCGCCAGAAGCTTATCACTGTCCTAACAGTTCCAGGTCCTTTTGGGGATTTGCAATGTCAATTGGAAAAAAATTTACATATTCAAATTTTCGACCTTTGCTCGATGACAACAACAATATTGCGATTACTTCTAAAAAAGCTGATCTGCTAGCTCTAATGTTTGCTAAAAATTCCAACCTTTATTCTCGAAACGCAGAACCCCCCATTCTTCGTAAGGTTGGCACTTCGATGCCTAAAGTTGTTTTTAGACAACGCACAATCAAGATTCTCCTTGAGCTCGACACATCGAATGCTTCTGGCCTTGATGTTATTGCCGCTATTGTTCTTAAAAAGTACACTCCAAAGTTGTCTCCTGTCCTAAGTAAATTGATCACACTTTCTTACAAGAAAGGTGTATTCCCTAATATCTGGAAATGTGCTATTGGGCAGCCTGTCCCTACAAAGGGAAAAGGAATCTGGCTAAGAATTATCGCCTTATATCTTTCTTACCCGTTATATCTAAAGTGATGAAAAAGATTATTTACCTTCATGGTGGACTCTTATTGGTCGGAAACGTTATATTTATTTATTTTATTTAACATTTCCGCGACCCAGTTTAAATATATTTAAATTGTTATTAAAAACTTTAAATATTTCCAAACTAAGTCGGAGAAATGTTAAATAAAACTAATAAACAAAAACAAGATTATTAATGTCGAGATTCTCAAATAACTGAAGAAGAACAGAATTATCTCAGATAATCTTCAACTGGCGATCTACTGGCATATGTTACTCATTTCTGTAACTCAGCTATGGAAAAAGACGGTGAGGCTATGATTATGGCATTGGATATCTCAAAATCCTTCGACAAAGTCTGGCATCGGTCTCTGTTTGCCAAATTAACATCTTATGGTCTTCCTCTATGCAGTTTTCTCACTGACATATCTTTTCAGGTCGTCGTTAATGGCATCTTATCCTAAACATTTGCGATTAATGCAGGAGTACCTCAGGGGTCTGTCATGTCTTCTACTCTGTTCATGTTACACATAAACGATTGCATAGCTTCAACTTCCAATCAGATATACAGCTACGCAGATGGCAGTAGACTGATGTCATTATTTTTCTACGATAAACCATTATCCGTCAGTGCTTCAGATCGGCTGAGAGAACAGCAGATGCAGATGATTAATTGGAAACCATTCTGGAATGGGGTAAGGGATATCTGGTCGACTTCAACGCCTCAAAAAGTCAGGATGCGATTTTCTCTAAATAAAACATCAAGCAATAATGCAACAAATATACTCGTGGGCGGTAAAATTCTCCCGATGGGATTTAATATGTCTATTCTAGCAGTAAATGCGAGTAGCAACTTATCTTGGGACGATCATGTGCAGGCCATGACTAAGTTCGCTTCTTAGAAGCGAGGCTTTCTTTTTAGAGCTAAAAAGTACATTACATCTCATCAGCTGCTCACTCTATACAGAGCCCAAGTAAGGCCAACACTAAAATACTGTTCTCATATTTGGTGTTCAGCCCCCAAAACGCACTTTGGCTCTTTTGGATTCAAGTCAAAGAAAAGCGATTTGCCTAATTAAAGACAGGAGTTTGACTGATTCTCTCGAAACGTTAGACCACAGACGGATGGTTGGTTTCTACAAGTACTTTCATGAGAGATACTTGCAGGAACTACTAGGATTGATCCTTTCAAGGATAAGATTTTCAAAGCATACAAGACAGTCAGAAACAGCAAATTCCTGTACGGTCCACTACAGTGGTACAGTGAAGACTTCTGTCTATGGAGACTCTTCTTTCTATATAATTTCCAAGTTATGGAATTCGTTATCAAACGGAATTTTGCCCAAAAAATATAATCTAATGTCCTTATTTAAGAACGTGATTCATCGCCATCTATCCTTTTTTGCGCATCCTACTCACGATGCTCTGAAGGCATATGGGGTTGACGTTTGCGAGTGGATTAATCGATCGAATGTACAACATTCATAAATACACTGGAATAATAGTGTCTTTAAGTGCAAACAACAATTTTGTAATACATGAAATTTATACATTTATCGAGAGGATACCAAAATAATACCGGATTTTGAAAAATGGTTACCCTTTCATTACAAAAAAAACTGTGTATCTTAAGAAATTTAGAATTACCCACGAAGAAAAAACATTTAAATTTTTGATTTCTAAATTACACCATTTTATTTAAGACATAAATACTCCAAGTCTTATTAGAGCCTCTGAGTTTATAAATGGTTGTTTTTGGAAGTAGTTTAAAGTTCGTTATCCTAGGAATACAAATTCTTATGCTTACAAAGAACCTCTTTCAATATTGGCAAGTAAAGTGATTCATATAAAACTCTTACTTTAGTGGATTGATAAGGAAAACAAGGCATTTTATGAAAAAATTATCACGATAACAAATAAATTATGTAAATATTGCTGTTTGTTATATTACAATATATGTGTATAGTTTGTTACTGAAATACTTTAGGTAAATATTTTTTTAGTTATTTGAATGAAATACAGATGTTTATTAATAAATATATTTGCTTACGTCTATTTTGACTTCTTTTCGACTTAAATCACAACAAATATAAATAAAACAGCTCCCTGTTACCACAGAATGTTTTTTTTAATTTACCAAGATTTATGAAAGGTGACTTACAAGGAAAGTACCCAAGGTGTACCCCACCGACTTTTTTCATTTTGTGATATGTTATAGTACATAACAAGGTCAACTTTGGTTTTTAATTTTCTTAATAATATTGGTATATTGACTGAAATGATCGGTAAATGTAGATTTTTTTCAGCACAATATAATGTTTCGGTACTTTGTTCAGTAAAGAACATTTCATTCCATTGAAGCGAAAATATAAGACCCTAAATAAATATAAGAGACCCTAAACAATAAGTATTTTCAAAGTAAAACTCAATTGTTGACATATTATATTGTTGAAATATCGACATAAAATAAGTAGAAGGTGAAAAAATGAATGTTATACCCCGCAGTATGATAATGATCAATCCCATTGCCAACCCTCATAAAGGTAAGAGTTTTAGATTATTTCACTTTTAAGGAAAATTATATGCCAGAAAAAGCATTATAGCAATAAAATAAAAACCATATGTTTGTTTAATTATTCATATCATTCTACAAAAAAAATGACTCTAGGGGTAAATCACCCTTTCCAATGCTTTTTTTTGTAAAATCTCGAGACAGGTCAATTTTATTTTTTAATTTTCTTAATGACATTGTCAAATTCCATAAAATTTAAAAATTTAATAGTTGGTATAAAAGACAAAAATTAAACCCAACCCTATTCAAATTAAGGGTTACAAGCCTTTGGCATAACTGATACGTTTTTAGAAGCACATTCTTATGGGAAATAACGTAACAATGGTTTTACCGAAAAATTCCAATTTATTCTTGAGATATTAAAGAAAAACTCTTTTTGGGGGTTATCTTTAGGGAGTGGGGAGTTCACCACCTAAGTCACAAATTCAGCATCTAAAAAAATTGTTGATACATTATTTTGATGAAATATCAACATATAATAAGTTAAAGGTGAAAAAATAAATGTTTTGATTTGCAATCTAATAATGAACAAATCCATGGGGTTTTCCAAGGGTCATAAAAATAGGGATGTTACGTTATTTCACTGTTAATGCAAAATATATGTCAAAATAATCATTATAGAAATAAAATTGAAAACATATGTTGTGTTTAACTTTCCATATCACTGTACTGAAAAAATTAACTCAAGGGGTAAATCACCCCTTTCAAGGATTTTTTTGCAAAACCCCGAGACAGGTCAATTTTATTTTTTAGTGTTCCTAATAAAATTGTTAACTTTGATAAAATTCAGTTGTTCAAAAGTTGATATATAAGAAAAAAAATGAAACTCACCCCCATAAAAATTAGGAGTTGCAACTTTTAAACATAACCAATGTGTTTTTAGAAGCACTTTTTATGAGAAATAACAGAGCGTTTGTCTCATCAAAAAAATCTAATTAATTCTTGAGTTATTGAAGAAAAACTCTTTTTTGGGGTTAACTTTAAGGGGTGGTTTCACCACTTAAATCGCCGAGTTAGTATCTAAAAAAAATACGTGTTCAATATTTTGTTATGTACTATAACATATCACAAAATGAAAAAAAACGGTGGCGTACACCTTGTTAGTGTGTTTAAGCAATAAGTGATTCAACTATTGTTTCGTTTACCAAACATATCGTTTTATATTTTTAGAGCGTATTTTCTAAACAATTGGTGGATAAGTTTCTTTGTATATGTGTTGACTTCACTTCAGCCTTTGATTTATTTCGTGGAAGCAACAACTCTTTCCGAAACAAAAGAATTTTAGAAAAACAACTTAAACAAACAAACTGGGAAAACACTGTCCATTATGCTATAATTACAGAGTAAACCTTCCTAAGGTACATATTAACTAATTTATTACTAACAGTTTAAAGCGACATTACGACTTTTTAGCCAAAGCATTTGATTTTTAAGCTAACTTGAATTTTATTTTCGGTTGTGACATTTTATAAATGGGGAAGCTGATAGCAAAATGAACAAGTGCTCTTTTTAATGCAAAGTTTAAACTTCAACTTTAATACTGCAATTTTGAAATTAAATTGGAAATTTTAAAAAAATAGTGAAACTAAAAATAATGTATAAAACCCAAAAAATGAAAAATTAAGAAATGAACATATTTTTACAATTTTTATCTTATTTTATTTTTTTCCAGAACTTTGGCTTTATTTCAAATGCTCGATTTTTAATTGAAAATTTAAATTTTAAAGTGTGCATTGCTATTTTTTTTCAACTTTAAAGTTAAAATTTTATCATTAATATGAAAATTTCAAGAAAAGTAAAGATTTTGAAATACAACTTGCTAATTAGACTTTGATTCAAATTTCTGAAAAAAGTGGAAATTTCGACCGTTAAAAGATTAAGTTCTTTAACTTTAATTGACTGACTAACTCTTCTTGAACCTTCGTTTAAGAAGAGTCAGAACTTCAGAAAAATTTAAGATATTTCTAGAAATTGTTCGGCTTTTTTAAAGAAAATATTTATTCACCTTAAGTAAAAATTTTGCGACTAAATTCGAAATTTCAAGGAACGAGTTCCTAATTTGAAAGTTCAATCCTCACTTAGACGGCTTTTTGCAGAAAGGAACAATACACACCACAAATTCTTAACCATTAGATTTTTAGGAAGAAGAAGAAGAAATCATAATCTTTTCTGCAAAAAGAACTCATTTTAAAGCCTAGCATCACCTACTAACCAAAGAACTATTCAATTGAATGAGTTGGGCAGGTAAAAAAACCTGCAGAAAGTACCTAAGTGCTTTGATTCCTTTCTGGAAAACAAAAAGTTAATAACATATTAATGTTTTCATAAATATAACTAGAATAAAAAATTGAAATACAGAACTTATACCCTGAAACCAAAAAAGATTAAAAAACACAACAAACGTTGCTCTAACGCGTTTCGACAGCCAAGCTGTCATCTTCAGAGAGATATAGTATCTCTCTGAAGATGACAGCTTGGGTGTCGAAACGCTTTAGAGCAACGTTTGTTGTATTTCTCAATATTTGTTGGTTTCAGGGGATAAGTTCTGTATTTCAATTTTTGAAGATTTTGAAGGACCAGTACGTTCCACCAAACAACTAGAATAAGGCAGGGCACGGTACCTGTGCCCCTCGTTCAAGCAATCAATCGAAATTTTATATTTAACTTGGGAAACTTTTCCTAGAACTTTCCATTTTTTCTTCAAAATTTGTTCTTCCTTAAAATTTCGACATTTTCTTTAACATTAACTTTTTTTCTCGAAATTCAACTTTTTTCACAGAATTTGTCTTTTTTTATAATTTCTAACTCATTTTTATAATTTGGCTCCAATTATTAAAATCTCACAAATTTTGTGAGTTTATCTCAAAATTCTTTTTTATTTTTTCCAAATTCACTATTCCACAAAATTCGACTTTCTGAAAATTTCAACATTTTTAAAATTTGATATACATTTTGTTTGATTTATTAAAATTTGAAAATTTTCCGAATCTTTTAATAAAATTGTAAAAATTTTGAAACATATTTTTTGATAATTTTCATTTTTTGTATTAGCAAAAACTCAGGAAACATTTTCTTTGGAAATTTAAAATTTTTTTTTTCAACTTTCTGGAAAGTCTTCTATGTTTTCCAAAATTTTAATAACCATTTCAATACTGGACAGGATGGAGAGCTCGTCTCCGTCTAACTTAAACACTCAAAAGAAAATAAATATTCAGCCAAAAATTTCCGACTTTTCCTCAAAGTTCACCCAGTTTTTGAAATTTCGGCAAAAATTCGAATTTTTACTAAAATTTGATCTTTTTCTCGTAATTTCGATCTTTTTTTAAAAGCTTAGATTTTTTTCTCAAAATTTTGATTTTTTTAAAAATTTGCTTTTGTTTTCTGAAATTTCAATTTTTTTCCCAATACTCGTCTTTTTTCGAAAATTTTTTTTTTCTTAAAATCCAACTATTTTTATAACTTTTTCAAAATTTGACTATTTCTCAAAATTTTACGCAAAAAATTCGTTTCTTTTCAAGTTTTTATAATTTTCTCAAAATTTGTCTTTTTTCGGAATTTCGACTTTCTTTTTCTAAAATTTCCCTTTTTTATTTTGTCTTTATTTAAAAAAAAAGCGAGTTTTTGGATTTCTAAGCAAAAATTTCATTTTTGTTTCTCAAAATTTGTCTTTTTTCTGGGAATTTCTACTAGTTTTAATTTTTTTTTACATTTGGACTATATTTACAAAATTTAACTTTTTGCCTTAAAATTTACTTTCCCTGAAAATTTTCTAATATTTTTTGGATTTCCAAATTTTTCTCGAAATTTTGACTATTTTTTTTTAGATTTCGTCCTTTTCCTTAACATCGGATATTTTTTTAATTTTGCCCCTTTAGAATCTAAATTTTCCGAAATTTTGACTGGATTCTTAAAGTTTGGCTTGATAAGGTTTCTTTCCTAAAGTTTGAATTTTTATCTCAAATTTTGATATTCAACATTTCTAGAAACACAATCCATCTTTTTCGAAATTTTGAATTGATTCTGAAAATTTCACTTCTTGAATGAAAATCTCAAAAATTGCCTTTTTTAACCCCGCAATTTGCATATACTTAAAATAATCTTTTTTGCCCTAAAGTTTGGAATTTTTTTTAGAACTGTCGACTTCTTTTTTTTTACTTTTACACAAATTTATGCAGCTTTCATCTCAAAATTACGAGTTTACTTTCAATCTCTCGTTTTTTTTTTCTAAAGGTTAAACAAACTCACAATTTTTAATTATTAATTATTAATATTAATTTGAGCCAAATTAAAATTTTAAGTTTCATAACTTGAATATTTTCTTTTAAAATTTCGAGTTTTTCTTGAAGTTTGGATTTTGTCTCAAAATAGTTCGAAATATTTTCTTTTCCTATAATTTTGAGTTTAAAATCAAAATTTTAGGCTCTGTTATAAATTTGGACTAAAATAGTGGCGTCTTTTTCATTGAAGCTATGAAAACACAACTGTGTTTACGGTTCGAAGTCATTAAAACAGCGATCTCCAATCTTACGAAAATAAAGCTCAAAATTTTGAATCTTATGTTTTATCATTGAAACTTGCAAAAGAACTTTATAGCAAAATAAAAATTTGGAATAACTATATTAATACAGGGAAGTCAATCTAATATAATATCTTTGTTTAATATTATTTATCTTAACACACAAATAAATTATCAAACAAATCTTTAAACTTCCCCAAATATTGAAATAAATCTAGCTCAAGAAATTCAATATTAACAAACTGAATCAATCAAATCTTAGGTCTTTCGAAACTTTCGTGTAGGTACAGATTTTCGTAGTGCAGCTAAGGTGTTCGTTCGTCCTTCAAAATATGTTCTGCTTTGACCAAAATATTTTCCTATTTGGAACGGGAACAGGAAAATACTGCTTTATCTGGAATGAAAACTTCGAGAGGAAGCTCCAATTTAGAGAAATAAATTTCGAGAAAGTCGAAATTTCTAAAACTGTTAAAACTGTTTTCTCTCAAAATTATTAAATTAAAATTTCTACTGCATACTTTCCAAATTTGGAAATTTACCTCTTGAAAAAGTAAAAATAAAAAATGTAAACTGAACATTTTAAAAATTTCTATAATTTCCTTATATCATTGAAAAGATTAATATAAAAATTACCAAAAATTAGAAATTTTCAGCAAGAAATATAGCCTAAAAACCTCAGGACTTCGGAAAAAATTCGATTTCTAAAGATCTACCACTGAAATTTTAAAAAAACCTCAAATTTAAAAAGATGTTCTCAAAGTATGGGAAATAGACAAAGCAAGACTAAAATGGAAACTTAAGTAAAGCAAAATAATCAAAATTATCAAAACATTGCTATGTAAATTTAAAAAATAAATATAAAAATACGGAATTTGATGCAAATGGAAACTGGGAAAAGCAGTCCCCAAATTTTGATAAAAATAACTTGAAATAAATTCCTTTTGTGTGAAAGATTTTATAAAGATATTTATGAATATTGCTTTAACTTAGCCAGAAGGCTTATTAACAATTTTTAGAGGTTTACTTCTGGAGGATGTAAGAATAGATGAGAATTGTATAAAACAAACAGATATAATTTTCGTTTAAACTGCATTTTCTGGAAATTAAATTCTTAATAAAAAGTTTCAAATTCATATTTTCCATGTTATTGACTCATAAAAGTCAGTTTGCTTGCTTTTATGTATCTACCTACGCCGTCTTGAGTGGCATAATATTTACATGAAACGCATGGGTATCCCTTTTTCCAGTTAGGAATCGCATTTATTAAATTTTCACGCGAGCTCTTTTTTAATCTATTCAAGAATATTGCCCTTTACGCCGTGTTATGTCTGGAAGAAACATATTTGTATATTTTATACAGTTAGGTGAATAAAAATGAAAGCAAAAATAAGACGAATTGAGTGAAATAAAAACACATGGTTGTTTCCCAATGCGGCAGAGCGGAAATATTCTATCAAAGCGAGATCATTTTTAACCACGGCTTCGAACCGTAATTTTCTCGGGGCTTCGAACCGCTATTTTTTTCTTTCCGGTTTTTGGTTTTCGGTTTTCGTTCCGAAAATAAAAACTATACCGGTTCTGGTTTTCGTTTCGACAAAAATAGCGACTTTTTCCGGGTTTAGGTACAGTTCCAGATGAATCATTTTTTAAATTTATTTGAATCAAAAAAAGATTTTCAAATATAATTTAGGATATGTTTTCCATTTTTTTTCTTAATATTAAAACATTTAACTACTCTGATCTTTAAAAATTGATACACCTACAAATCTTGTCCCATGAAACCAAGAAAGATTAACAACACAACAGTTGCACTAACGCGAGAGCTCTAACGCTCTAAAGATGAGAGCTTGGCTGTCGAAACGCGTTAGAGCAATTCAGGTGTTGGACAATTTTTACCCCTACTATGACAACTTTTGTCATGTGACAGGGTCCAATTGCCAACATAGAAAGCAAAAAAGACGATTGGCATTTTATCTATAAAGATTAATAAACACAACAGTTGCTCTAGCGCGAGAGCTCTAACGCTCTGAAAATGAGAGCTTGGCTGTCGAAACGCGTTAGAGCAATTCAGGTGTTAAACAATTTTTACCCCCACTATGATAACTTTTATCATGTGACAGGGTCCAATTGCCAACATAGAAAGCAAAAAAGACGATTGGTACTTTATCTAGCAACTTTCCTATTTACATTTTACATTGACAACGGCAACTATCACTACCATTGTGGACAGCTTTTTTGTCATGTATTGTTTATTTATTTACTTGCTATGTTATGAAGCATTAACACAGCAAAATAACTTGCAAAATAACTTACATATGTCGTACAGCTTGAATACCATATAAAATAAAATAAAATACGTAAACTAAACAATAAATAAGTTAAATTCACAAATGACAAATATTTTTGAAAAAATCATGTTATGCACCACTCTATTATTTAAACTAAATATTTTATCAATTATAGGTTTTTAAGCCTTCCCTTTGACAGTGTCCGACACCTGGACCAACTGTTGTGTTTTTTATTCTTTTTTGTTTTGGGGGCAAGATTTGTATATTAATTTTTTGAGATAACCAAGGACCAGTCCTTCCACCGAAAAAAACTCTGATCTTGCTTAAAGTGTGGAGACAATATTTTCGATATTTCGAGTTTAAAAATTTTGAACCAAAACTCTGAATTCTCAGTTCATTTTGAGTTTAAACTTTAAGAAAAACCAGAATTCTATAAAAAATAAATCCAAATATTCGGGTTCAAAAATTTCAAATTAAAATTTTAAATTTTCTTACAAATCTGATATTAGTTATCCAGGAGTTGAAAACTTCTAGAATATTAGAAATTTTTCAAATAAATTTCAAATGTTAAGGGACATTTGTTAGCATTTGAGTTGGATATGCCAATCTGACGAGATCTTACAAGATGGAAACCGGTTTTTGGTTTCCAAACTTCGAATCTAAAAAATGTTCAAACCTACTGGTCTGTGCATTAAAATCCTTGTTCTCTGGGAACTTTCCTAGAGAACAACCGCATCGTTAGGTGGCAGTGTTTCGACTGTTGGTAGTTCAGCCTTCTATCATTCACTGTACTCGTCTAGAAGGGTTGCATGAATTTGCAGTCTAGATTGTATTCTACTTGCATATTACCCGAAACTTAAAATTTGGTGCATTGGTATAGCAGCAATTGAGAGCCAAAACAGGGCAACTTTCTGCTCCTTTATGAAATTTGTACAAACTCACTGTATATGCATACGTAACTTTGAAACTGCAATTCTAACCTAAAAAACTTGTAGAATAAAAGTTGTAGAGCATTAAATTTTGTGTCCAGGAAGTACCAAAATGTTTAAATTGGAGTAATTTTACGTATAGTACATATGCACATAAATCCAAAATAGCTTGCTAATTAATTGTTCTCTAGCACGCATTCTCTAAATGTGTGCTTGTGTACCTCCAGCTTCTTTATAAATCCAATTTGAATATATAATTATCTAGTTAAAAAATAAATTTCCAGTTTAATAACAATTTTTTATTTCTTGTAAACGCCCAAGAACAGAAAAAGTAGTAAAGATATATTCACACCGTTTTATGAGTGTACGTCGCATTTCTGCCATGAAATCATTAAGTTTTAGCATTTCATTTACCAAAACAGAAGTTCTAAACATAATCATTAAGATGTAGGCAGGCGGAGATTTTTATTTCGTCCCTCACTTTAGCTTCTAATAGTTGGATAAGTTTCAGATGTATTGGTCAAATGGTGCTATTACTGCTATTAGGCGTTCGAGTATTTTCCTCTGATTTTTTTTTAATTTGGAAAATATTTACTTAATTTCTCAAGCTCCCAGTAGTTTTGGGTACTCAGCTATTGTAAAGGAGAATGTTATTTTACATGCTTTGAGCAGTTGTAACATCACGTCGGCATTCTTTTCTGAGAAAATCATGGCGGTGCAAGTTTTTAAAGATAAAGATACAAGTGTAGATGGCATGGTGTCATACATCAAGTTAGCAAAAAATAGTAGGAAACCGTTTTTTCTTCAATTATTTACTGGAGCTGGTTCATTGATGATGGAAATGAAAAACAGACAAGTTCTACCTTAACCAATTATTCCCCAACAATATCACATTTGAATTTGGTGGCATGCCTACAGAGAACCCTAATATACTGCTGCTTTAGTTAGGGACAGCAAGGCGAGGTTGAGAACACAAAGAGTTTTAAGTTTTCTTGGACCAATATAGGAGAACGCAGGATTGATACGAATGTTTTAATTGCGGACACTATATAACCAACCCTAGTGCCTTTGTTTTTATAAATTTGCACTGCTTCAACTTTCTTAAAGATGGATTCGCTTTTAGTAACCTCGAGAATTTTAATTTTCTTTGGCAAAAAAATACTACTGTGGTATTGCATTTGCTTAAAGCATCTGCTTACCGGTTAAGATCTTGATCTAGATCAAAACCGGTCTTTGGTTTCCAAACTTCGAATCTAATAAATGTTCAAATCTATTAGTCTGTGCATTAGAATCTTTGTCTTCTGGGAACTTTTCTAGAGAGCAACCGCTTCTCTAGGTGGCAATGTTTCAACTGTTGGTAGTTCAGCTACCTATGATTCACTTTACACGCCTGGAGGGCAGCATGAATTTTCGTTCGGATGTCCGGGTGGAAGGTGTACGAGGGAATCCAAAATCGACGAAAAATTTTAATGCACCACGAGTTAAGTTTCTTTCAAACAATTCATTCAAAATTCAATTCTGTAACATTCGGGTTCTAAACTCAAATCTAAACTCGGTTCATCAACACCTTCAAAATGAAAGACTCCATGTGCTGTCTCCAACAGAAACCCAAGTCTTCCCATCCATCAATACAGTCCATTTGCTTTGCCCTAACTACACTACGACTTGCACACAAAATTTCGACACAAGAGGGGAATTTGTGCTTTTACGTGAAGCGACCTGTCCTGTCAACGAAAAGAAGCCCTGTTATCTGCTGATTATGATGTGACTTGGCTGAAAATCTGCTCCAAAAACGAAGTAATATTCATTTGTTTACTTTATTTGTCTCCAAACGATCCCTCATACAGACAGCTCTTCTCTTATCTCTCCGTAACTTTTGATCACCTACAGATAAATTATCCAAATGCTGAGGTTGTCTTTCTCGGTGACTTCAACGTACACAACATCCCTTAGTTAAGGTTTTGTTCCCGAACTGACGACGCGGGAAGGGTGGCAGAGGCTTTCGCCATCACTTGTGGACTATCGCAATTAGTTGAGAAACCCACAAGAATTCCTGATGTAGATACCCATTAACCTAATCTACTTGCCCTTTTTCTTACAAATTCACCAAATTCGTATAAAATCTGTGACATCACCGCTTGGAAATTCGGATCAGAAGCTTGTAGCAGCCTCTCGTTCGCTTCATATACCACCTCCTTCCCAGACGCAGTTCCGTAGGGTTTGGCACTTTAACTCTGCAAACTGGAAAGAATTAAGAGACTTCTTTGCATCTTTCTCATCGCAGGAAGTCTGCTTTAACTCAGACAACCCTTCCTTAGTCGTCGAATCCATCACGGAAACTATCCTGATTCGTATGGAACGCTCAATTCCCCACTCCCAAAAGAAGTCTGCCTCCAGTAAATCTTGGTTCAGTAAACAATGTGCTCGGGCTGTCTCCTGCAAAAATTGCCCATATCGTCGTTGGCGAAGTAATCCCTCAGTCGAGACTCGAACCATATTTGTAGATGCACGAAATTCTTGTAAACAGGTTATTGACGAGGCAAAAGGTGATTTCGATCGTAAAATGCGCCAGAGGCTTATCAACTGTCAGAACGGTTCCAGGTCCTTTTGGGAATTTGCAAAGTCGATTGAAAAAAATTTTTGTAAAACTGACATTAAAAGTGACATTTTTAGTTCACCGATAAGTGAACTAAAAATTGACTTTTATAATGATACGTGTCAAAAATACTTTTAACACTAGTGCGACAAAGTGTTTTCGCACTAGTATTAAAAGTAAATATAGCAGCGTTTCCCAAACTTTGTTTGCCCTGACCCGGTTGTTTTTAATATTTTCCCTTCGCGATCCAGTAAAAGATGTTTTAATTACATTTTAATGTACAAGAACTAATCATTTGTGAGTATGAAGACAATTTTGCAACCTGGTATTTTATTTTTATGGCCCGGTGCCGGGTTGTGACCCACTATTTAGGAAACACTGATATATAGCAATATGCAATATTATTAAATAGAAAGCTGTACTGAAAAAATTAAAAAGATTTTTTTTTTGGTTGAACGGACTGGTTCTTGATTATTGTGTAATATTGTTTCCAAACATTAAAACATATTTAAATAGTTATAAATTATTTATTTATAATATTAATATTACCATTACAAGCTGAACGATTACTTATTTTAGTTTTCCTGAGAAGTAATTGCAGAGATATTTATGCTAGTAATCCATGCAAAAACTAGGACAGATGTTGATTTTAGTTTGACGCAACTTTTTACTACATATTTCGTCTGAAGCCTCATTCAAAAAAATCTTGTACGCTTGTTTTAATACTTGCTTATATCCTAGTTGTTCTTGATTTGAAAACTAGCTTTTATCATAGAGAGATTCCAAAACTTAGAATTTCCTTCGACGTAAATAAAAAACATATTTTGAGTGAAGTTATCCGCTAGATTCTTTATTTCATACCATCAGATTTTTGTCCCGATTTCTGGAGCAAAAAATCTTAGTTGATGTATTTGCTGTTTCTTCAACATCTGGTGGAATAATAAAATTTCTTTAATTTCCAAACTTTTCGTGGGGTTGCTCCACTCGCTACGCTCGTTCCGCAATACTCCCCACTCACAAAATAAAATGTCACTTTTAACACTTGTATCATAAATAACTATTACACCATTAAATTTTCCACCTTTACTCGATGAAAATAGCAATATTGCCACTACCTCCATGGAAAAGGCTGACATGTTAACCTTAATGTTTGCTGAAATTTTCAATCTTTAGTTTCGAAACTCAGAACCTCCTATTCTTTCTAAGGCTGGCACTTCGATGCCTGAAGTTGTTTTCAGACAACGCACAATCAGCTATGGAAAAACATGGTGAGGCTGGGATTGTGGCATTGGATATCTCAAAGGCTTTCGACAGAGTCTGGCACCGATCTCTTCTTGCCAAATTAACATCTTATGGTCTTCTTCCTGGACTCTGTCATTTGATATCCAATTTTTTCGCTGACAGATCTCTTCAGGTCGTCGTCGATGGCATCTTATCAGAGACATTTGCGATTAACGCAGGGGTGCCTCAGGGGCCTGTTCTGTCTCCTATTTTATTTCTGTTACACATAAACGATCTCTTAGCTTCAACTTCCGATCCTATATACACCTACGCAGATGATAGTAACCTTGTGTCATTTTTTTTCTCCGACAAACCATTATCTTTCGCTGCTTCAGATCAACTAAGGGAGCAGCAGATACAGACGATTAATCAGGATTTCGAGATTATTCTGCAATGGGGCAAAAACAATTTGGTCGACTTCAACGCTTCAAAAACTCAGGCCGCGGTTTTCTATAAGAAAACATCAAGGGATAATGCAAAAAAAATACTAATGGACGGTAAAATCCTTCCGATGGGATCTAATCTATCTATTCTAGGAGTGAATGCGAGCACTAACCTTTCTTGGGACGATCATGTGCGCGCCATTGCCAAATCCGCCTCTCAGAAGCTAGGCTTTCTTGTTAGAGCTAAAAAGTACTTCACATCTCATCAGCTAATAACCCTATACAAAGCTCAAGTTAGGCCAACACTAGAATACTATTCTCGTGTTTGAAGTTCAGCCCCAAAACACACTTTAGCTCTCTTGGATTTAATTCAAAGAAGAGCGATTCGCCTAATTGATGACGAGAGTCTGACCGATTCTCTCGAAACACTAGAGAATAGGCGTATGGTTGGTGACTTTTCTGTTTTCTACAAGTACTATTATGGAAGAGGCTCGCAGGAACTAATAGGATTGATCCCCCCAAGGGCAAGATTTTTGAGGCGCAATGGACAGTCGGAGACAGCAAATTTTTTTTCTGTTAATCTTCCAAGTTATGGAACTTATTACCGAAAGTAATTTTCCCCAAAAATTACAAGCTTTCCTTGTTTAAAGAGGCGGTTTATCGCCATATATCTTTGTTTCCGCATCCTACTCGCAGTGCTTTGAAAGCATAATGGGGTTACCTTTTGCGAGTGGATTATTATAAGTGTTTAAAATGACAACCCTCTGACCCTAAACGAAAACACAATCTTTTTTTAAGACCTTCACCAACATTTGTCAACATTTCTGGGCATTTTTTTCATGAAAATCTTCCAATGCTTCTACTCATATTACCTGGTTTTTCTTTGAGATATGTTAAAAACAATTTATTTTACATAGTCTTTTAAAAAACAGGTTAATTTAAATTAAATAAATCCGATCTTAAAAAAATTTAAATGGAACACTTTTTATAATTTTTCACTTCCAACATTGGAAACAAAGGCAGAGATGGGGCTTGTAATAAATGGAACTCCACCTGATTTTTGCGGTGAGGTCTTAGAATTTTCAAATGTTAATCTTTCATAAACCCTAGATATAAAGAAATGTGTTTCATAGTTGCTCCCCACGATCGCCAAATTTAAATTCACTGATTTTTTATAAGGATATGTAAAATATTTTTTTTGGCCCAGTTTCAATAACATCAGATAATTTGAAGGAGCACATCAGGGAAGATTTACGAAATAAATGTCCTCAAATGCTGATAAATATTACTGCGAGTCTTGAAACGAGATAACGTTCTTCTTATGAGTCGAAGGGTCGTCATTTTACACCCTCAAAAGAGAACAGTATTGTCTGTTGTACTTCCAACATTTTTTTTTTATTTTGCTTCTTCAAGTTAATCTTAACTTTTTAGAATTTTAAATGATGATTACGAAATGTTTTTCCTGCAAATCTGCTGTTTATTACAAGTGGTTCTGATTTTTGAAAATGTCATAGTTGACTTGAAAAATATTAAATTTGTTAAAATCGGTTTTCATTTTGAAAATGTGCGCTTTCCATGAAAACACGAACAATTAGGTTCAGGGAAGCCTGCCAGTATTCGGTAGAGAATTAAATTCTTCAACTGACGTTGACATAAAATACAGGTTGTTCCAATTTTAAATAAACAAGTTATTAGCATTTAAAACTTCTACTGATTTGGTCAGTGGAACACAAAATTTATTCAATTATAGTAGAACTTAATTTGTTTTTAATAGCAGAAATAAGTGTTGAGAATTTAAACAATGAAATTTTTACTACATTTTGACAACATACCAAGTCCTTAAGGTTTACGTAAGGTAAACCTTTATAAAACTCCCTTTCATTGTGACCGTAGGATCTGAAATAGTAAAAATATATAGCGTGTTCTATTGAAAAAATACAGCATTGACATGTTTTATGCTTTTTAGATATCCTGTAGATTATAAAACTAATTTTAAAATGGGCCAGTGGGTCCCTATCCATCCCTAAAATAAAACTTATTAAAAATCAAGTAATATAGGCATAATTTTCCGTGACGTATGCCGTAAATAACCCGGTATAATGATTTTTCTAGGGTGAGCAATAAGCCTTCTGGGATGGGCACTGCCCACCCACGTCCCCGCCCTAGCTACACTAATGATGATCTATTTTCCTTAAAAGTAGTTACATGATTGTTGAAAATTTTAGCAACCATATATTCAAATGATCCTTCAAATTTGGTTCTAAAACGAAATGGCATACTTTAGTTATCACAGTATCTTAATTCTCTGGTATGAATCTGAGACAAGTAACATGGTGTCATAAAGATAATTATGTTAAAAACAAATGCAGCAAACTGCATTTGCATTGGTTAGTCAATTTTGAACTAATTATAACGTATTTAATAAGGGGTTACATGTTCACGTCTATTAATGTCTGAAGCATACATTGTGGATCTTTTGTAGGCTCTAGGTTCTAATGTTAATAAATTATAACACTACAATGACACAAAACAAGACGATTGATATTTGCATCCAGCGAATCTTTAAACTTGTATAAAGTCTTCATTTTAAAATAACATGTGCTTTTTTACATACGTTAGCTTCTAAAGTAAAGTTTTAGTTAAATATAATTCCTTCGTTTCTTGCAGTATCAGTAATATAACTAACATGATTTCCCAACATTATATCTGGTACCTTAGTCTCACAGGCCTTAGTACACCTAACACTAGTTCCAATGCACTTTTTTTGATTCAAAAAAGTGTACTCTTAAGTGAACACAGTCTTATCACTTCCAAATTATTATTAATTACTTCTTCAATTACAATGATGTGTCATCAACATACTTATAAATTTGACAAGTATGTATTCAAGAACAAAGTTCGGCAGTAAAGAAAGCAAACAGCAAGGTTCCTTTCTTGGGGGATGCCATGTAAGATAAGAAACTCTGATTCTCTTGTTCAATTTGATGGCTTACTGTCTATTTCCAAGATAATTTCAAATGTAAATCCAAATGCTGAGGTTATCTTTCTCGGTGACTTCAACTTACACAATATCCCTGGTTAAGGTTTTCTTCCCGAACCGACGACGAGGGAAGGGTAGCAGAGACTTTCGCCATCACTTGTAGACTATCGCAATTGGTTGAGGAAAACACAAGATTTCCTGATAAAGATATCCATCAATTTAATCTATACGACCTTTTTCTTACAAATTCTCCAAATTCGTATATAAACACTGTGGCATCACTGCTGGGAAATTCCGATCACAAGCAGCCTCTCGCTCGCTTCATATACTGCCTCCTTCTCAGACACAGCCACGTATGGTTTGGTACTTTAACTCAACAAACTGGGAAGAATTAAGAGACTTCTTTACTTCTTTTCCATGGCAAGAAGTCTGCTTTAACTCAAACAACCCTTCCTTAGTCGCCGAATTCATTACTGCAACTATCCTGGTTTCGTATGGAATACTCAACTCTCCATTCCCAAAAGAAGTATGCCTCCAATAAAACCTTGTTTTAGCAAAAAATGTGGTCGGGCTCGCGCATATCGTCGTTGGATAAACTCGGACCACCTTTGTAAATGCACGAAATTTTTGTAAACAGGTTATTGACGTGGCAAAAAGTGATAGCGATCATAAAATGCGCCAGAGGCTTATCAACTGTCCAAACAGTTCCAGGTCCTTTTGGAGATTTGCAAAGTCGATTAAAAAGAATTTTACATCTTTAAATGTTCTACCTTTATTCGATGACAACAACAATATTTCGACTACTTCCAAGGAAAAGGCTGACTTGCTAGCCTTAATGTTTGCTGAAAATTCCAACCTTGATTCTCGAAACGCAGAACCTCCTATTCTTCTTAAGGTTGGCACTTTGATGCCTGAAGTTGTTTACAGACAACGAAGATTTTCCTCGAGCTCGACGCATCAAAAGATTCTGGCCTTAATGTATCCCTGCTATTGTTCTTAAGAAGTGCGCTCCAGAGTTGACTCCTGTCCTAAGCAAATTGCTTACACTCTCTTACAACAAATGGTACCTCAGCGGTCTGTCCTGTCTCCTACTCTGTTTCTGTTACAAATAAACGATTTTTGACTTCAACTTCCAATCCAACATACAGTTACGCAGATAGTAGCAGCCTGGAGTCATCTTTTTTCTCCGACAAACCATTATCCGACGCTGCTTTAGATCGACTAAGGGAACAGCACATACAGATGATTATTCGAGACCTGGAAACCATTCTGCAATGGGCTAAGAAAAATCTAGTTGATTTCAACGCCTCAAAAATTCAGGCCGCGGTTTTCTATAAGAAAACATTAGGGGATAATGCTTATGGACGGTAAAATCCTTACGATGGAATTTAATCTGTCTCTCCTAGGAGTGAATGCGAGCACTATCTTCTCTTGGGACGATCATGTGCGCGCCATTGCCAAATCCGCTTCTCAGAAGCTAGGCTTTCTTTTTAGAGTTAAAAAGTATCTCATCAGCTTCTCACACTAGACAAAGCTCAAAGTTAGACCAACATTGAAATACTGTTCTCATGTTTGGAGCTTAGCTTCAAACCACACTTTAGCTCTTTTGGATTCAGTTTAAAGAAGAGCGATTCACCTAATTGATGAAGAGAGTTTGACTGGTTCTCTCGAAACACTAGAGCACAGGCGGATGGTTGGTGTTTTATATCTTTTCTACAAATACTTTTGTGGGAGATGCTAACAGGAACTAATAGGAATGATCCCCCCCAAGGGCAAGATTTTTGAAGCATACAAGACAGGCGAAGACAGCAAATTCCTGTGCTGTCCAGCTTGACATAATGAGGACTTCTGTCTACGGAAATTTTTTTTTCTATATAACTTCCAAACTATGGAACTTGTTACCGAATGGAATTTTTTCCAAAAAATATAATCTATCCTTGTTTGAGAAGGGGGTTCATCGCCATCTGTCCTTGCTTCCGTATCCTACGCGCGGTGCATTGAAGGCATAATAGAGTTACCCTTTGCAAGTGGATTGAACATAAAAAAAAATAAATCATTGAATGGTAAGATTACTCCATAATATTGAATGACTGGGCTAATGTTATTCTCTTGGGTATACGTAGAAAATAAAAGATATAATACATGCTTAATGAGTTAACGTGTGTAGGCAACTTTAAATAAAACAATTTATTTTATTCATTGCATGCAATGTGAATAATTTACATGTGAAATTTAATTTCAATTTTCAACCCCTTAGAGGCTGCATTTTGAAAAATCCTCTCTTGGTGGTCACCTCCGTCACATTGGGAACATCTCTGCATATCTGCATTTCCGCATCTATGCAGAAGTTTAAGCTAAACCTCGTCTGTCAAACAGTGCTTAAGTATTTATTAGCTAGATGATCAGACCAAATATTCCAAATAAATTAAATTTTAATGTTCTATTTCTAACAGGTTAAAGAGAGAACAAGGGAGAAGAGGAAGAGACTAAAAATACGAGAAGACAGTAATTTAGATTTTTAAAATATTGAGTAAAAAACCATATAAAAATATAGATCAGAACAAAAAACTTTATATGTTGAATGCAATGCCGTAAGAATTCCTCAGTATTTTAATGCTCCTTCCTAATAATGTTCGGGACGTTACAAACCAACCAAGGCGAAGTTCTCATTCAGGCGAAGACTGGGGAGTGGCAAACACGAGAACTGAATTAATACCGATAAAGATTTGAATTCGCCGAGTTCGATGGAAAGTTGAGAAAAATAAACCATTATCCCTAATGGAAAATGAATAAAAAATGTATGTCCTTCATCATATACACTTGGCCAGATCGATATGCTCTATCAATCCGCGCAAAGTGGTCTTTGTTTCAAACTATTAGCCGTAAAATGAGAAAGGGTTCGATTACACCAGCTGGTCATCTTTTATCTGAAATCATTTTCACAATTTCAGGTCGTGATAAATATTTGTTTTGGCTGCCTGGTACAATATATTGTCCCTTTACACTTTGAAAATTTGTAATTTCGGGTAGGTTTAATTATTTCAAATGGTTTTCAATTAATGTGCCACTGGTGCATTCGCTAGAGAAAATCAACATGTTTTGCATTAACAGTAAAAGTTTTACTTTAAAAGCATCACATTAAAACACCAAACTGGACTTTTATCCTGATAAATTTCGAATCGATAAAGTAACCAGGATGTGCGACTTGCTGCCTGATCTCGTCCGTACACATAAGCCAACTGACGAAAATACATGTCGTTGTTGGGTGGAAAATTTGGTTAAAAACAATTAAAAAAAAAACAACAAATGGTATCGTTTAGAGAAAGATGTCCCTTTTCCAAAACGTTAAGTTATGATTAATTTAAATTATCTTCTTACCAGTTATTACTAAAAATCGGATTATATGCAACATTAAAAGCTTAAAATATGCATGCAAATATGCAAGGAGAATGCTTAAAATATACATGAAAAGTGTTAAAATATGGAACTTTAAATAATAATGCTGTTAATCTAAACAAATTTACTTCTCGTTTGAAGAGATTTAATTTTAATTTGAACTGTGTTATTAATTTGAATACGTTTGTTGTAGTGTAAACAAATTTGTTTCTATTTAAATAGGTTTGCCTCTAATTTGTACAAATTTGCTGAGGCTTTGAACAAATTTGCTTCCAATTTTGACAAAATTCTACTATTTGCCTACCCTTTAAAAGTTTTTCTCGAAATTTGGTCCTTTCTCTCAAAATCTAGTGTAGGTATAAATTTAAAAATTACCTGTCAATATTTGTATTTCATTTTGTTGTGCTTTTCTTGAAAATTGAATTTTTTTATAGAAATTTTGGGTTTCTCATTAAAATTTTGAAACTCAAATGTTATACAATTTTTTTTATAAATGGAATGCGGTTCAAATTCTAAGTATAAAATGAAACAGAAATTTCAAATAAAAAAGTGAACACTTCAAAAGAAGCCTAATTTTTGCAAAAAAAACTTTTCTTCCTTTTACGACTGTAATTATAAAATTTTCGATGTTTCTCTCAAAACTTTCCAAGAAAAATTACATAATTTATACATTTTGGTCCAAACATGATCTCAAAACTTTTTGGCAAATTACCTTTGATTTTACTTTTTTGTTTTCCGAATCGATGTTTGATTACCAACTTAAGAATGTGTACTTTTTTTTTAATTTTGATTTTATTTTCGATATTTCATTTTTATCCGAATTTGTTTTTTTTTTATTTTGAGATTTTTGCTATAATCCTAATATGAATTTTTAAAAATTATTTTCCGAAAATTCAAGTTCAAATTCAAAAGCTTACTCATGAAATTCACGTTTTAAATTTTTGGAATTATGGTCCTTTCGATTTTTTTTAAGTTGGACATTTTTCAAATTGCCACATTTTCAGCATTTCAGCTTTTCAAAATCATTTTTTTTTAATTCTTAGGTTGCTACAATTTTAATTTTTTTATTTCTAAATATTGTACAAACATTTAACTCTAGATCCCAAGGTTTTTCCACAAATTTTAGTTTTTGAAATTTTTGACTCATAAAATTTCTTTTTACAAAATCTTGACTTTTTGCAAAATTTCGACTTCATAATTTTTTCTTATTTCTTCCTTTTTGAATACTTTAAACTCTTTTTAAATATCTTCTTTTTTTCAAAATAGAAAGTTCAAATTTTTGACCTCTATTTAAATTTTGATTTGTTTACTTTCAATTTTTTTTGTCAGAATATCAAATTTTGTCAAATATATCACTTTTTCAAAATGATGACTTTCAAAATGATGACTTTCAAAATGATGACTTTCAAAATAGCGACTTTTAAAATTACGGTTTTCCCAATTTGATTTTCTAAATTGAGTTTCAATAAATTCTGAATTTTGTTTTGTTCTGAGTTTGTTGATCTTAAAATTTCGACATATTTTTCGAAAATTCAGGTTGGTATTCGAAACTTCTTTCACACATTTTAGGATGGATTAACTTTTTTGGCTGGTTTTTTTTCCAAAATTTTAATTTTTTTATTGATAATTTCGAATTTAAAAACATTGTAATTTTTTTGAAATTTTAAAGTTTTTTGAAAATCTTGTCTGTTTCTCAAAGTAGGTACTTTAAAATGTCGACTTTTTCAAAATTGTAACTCACTAAATTGGGACTTTCAAAATTTCGAAAATTTCGACTTGAATTTTCCGGAAGAGTTATTAGCCCTCGGAGTAGTTGTTTCTTGTGGGTCGAGCTTCAAATATTTAAATTTTTACCATCGTAAATTATTGATAAAACGTCTATTCATGTTAAATTTTTTTTATATATTTTAATTTTTTTATTTTTAAGTATTTCTTTTTCATTGTTCCCTTTCCATGTTAAGCACTGCTGACGAGTTTAAATGAGAGCAAAACATCGATGTCCAGTGGTACAATCTTTTTTTATATTTCTTACATTTTCATAATTTATCAAAAAAAAACAATTTTTTCATATCTAATTTTGGTCTTCTATTTTTCATTTTTTTTTCCTATTCTATGTAATGTACCTAATTTTTGGTCAACTGTCATAAGATGACGTTTTAAATAAATTTAGATATCATGTAGTCATATTTCAAAAAGTGTTTTAGTATATTGTCAAATAATATTAATAAACATTGAATTTTCAATGTTTTTTTTTAATTTGGACATCTTAAAATTTGAAATATTTCTCAAAACTGTTACTTTTACAAAATGTATGTGACCAAACCACAGATCAGATCGTTACATACATCGTACTCAACATTTTCAAACATTAAATTTTTTTTGAAAATTTCTATCTTTATTTGCAAATTCAAATCTTTTTTGAACTTTTTCACTTTTTGTTTTAATTTTCATTTTTTTTTAATTTCGTCTTTTTAAGGTTTTGGATTGTTTAATATTTTTTTTTTAATTTCGACATTTTTTAATTAATTCGAATTTTTTAAGAATCCAGCTTGAAGAAATAATTGGAGAATTATTACTAATGCTGATACATTAAACGGCAATAGAAAGTGGAAAGTAAAAGATCGCGTTAGGGTAGCGCTATCTGCAGCAGGGATGAGCAAGAAGCCTAGCATTTTTGTGCGACCCGCTTAAGCTCTACTGCTTTACATAAAAAATTTTGGAAAAGAAAATGTCAAACAATTTGACGAACAAAAAAAAACTTACCAATTGGAAGAAACATATATTATAAAAAAAACACGAAACATTTTCCATATTTGAGAAAAGAAACTCTTTTAGATATGACCAGGAAATTCAAAACTTAATAAACCAAATTGAATCGAGATTTAAAATATTTCGATCCGAAGAAATTGCTCGTATTTTCGGTATTTTTTTAGTCATTCAATATAGGACAAAACAACACCAATTTAAGGAGCAAATTTCACAATTAAAATATTCTAATTAAATAACCTACCTGATTAGTCATTAGGGTGTCCCTTATATGGGTGATTTTTTTCAGATATCAAAATGCATGCCTAATTCTTTTTAGACTACCTAGACTTAGCCAAATACAAAATTTTATCTTCCTATGTTAACATTAACCCGTGCCGACAAGGCTGTAAAGATTTTAAAAATCGCTAAAAAATGTAATCGTCGCAATGTAGTTAAATTAAATGAAATATTTATAAAATATACAAATAATAATATCATAGATAGTTTTAAAATAGATATTCATTTAATAAAAGAACATAAAATTACACATCAGCAAGAATATTTTCTTTTAAAGGTCTCATTTACAATCTGGATATAGATTTCTATGTTCTTGCACACCGCGTAGCAAAAATTATTTTTGTTCTTCCTTTGCAGTGATCAAACCATGAAAATCTTGCATAAGTTTTACAGCTCTTTCAGCTGTATCATTCACTGCCCTTAGAGAAAGAACCTTTCGTTTTGCCCATAAATAGGCAACATCTTCTTCCCACGTAGATACGGGTTTTTTCAAGAAGTTTTCATCAATTGTTAAACGAGAAAATAAATTTATGCTCTTGACAGATACAAAATTACTTAATGATTTTCCTGTAACAATAGACAAGACAGTATGATTATAAATTTATTAAAAACGGTGTAAGATATAAAACTATGTATTTCCACTAACCATACAAATAATCAGACATATCTTCTTTCGCTGGAATGTATCTCTTCCCAGAATCGTACAAACTCTCTCTTTGTAAGTTCACTACAATATTTCCCTTGGTTTGTTCATCAACTTCTTCATTAAAGAGTGATAAAACAGTAATTTCTTCTAACAAGTACCAAAGATGTTCACTAAACTTGCTCAGCTGCTTTGGAGATCTCTTTGTTAACAGTTTCATATTCCTTAAGCCTCTTTAAAAAGCGCAAATCTTGATTTGGTGTCTTCACCGCTAGACTACATCCAAGCCATTGTTTCACATATACAGATAAGGAAAAATTTTCATTGTCCATGTAAAACGTTAGGAATTGTCCCTTCCATCGTTTTCTACGGCCGCTGAACGTATTCCCTTACTTTGACGCAGCATGCTCGTATCTTCCAGTTTAGATGTTACAAAAAACTCTTCTAGAGTTTTACAACAGACTGGAATATTGTTTATTATAGTCTGGCGGCCTACTTGAATTCCTTATATTGTAATGTTTAAATTGTTATTATGTTCATTAGAATTATTATTTATTTTGTTTACGAAACCCCGTTTATTTATTTTGGTTATCAAAGAATATCAGTTTTATTTTGCCTAGACGTTGATTACATCAACGGACTAAAAGAACAAACAGCATGTGGTACGCAAATTTTAATAAAATTGTTGCCTGCCAGTAGTAATCCCGTAACAAAACACGTTAGAAGCTATGATGTACTACTGAAATCTCCACCAGCACTGATCGCTGCGCTCTGCGTTGAATTATTTACACCGGTGTAGGGGAATACAAGGCGCCGCCCATCTATCCCACTATTAGCTCTCAATGTTAAATCTCTCATTATCATTCTCCGTATGGACAGTGTTTGACTTTCCTGATGTGTATAACCACAATGAATAAACAAGTGCTCGTTTACCCTTGGCGTTAATTTTAAACTAAGATTGCAACAAACAGCAACAGAATAAATAGCTCTAGCCATCCACCTTTCTTGATGCATAGCGTCAGGGGGTCTTACTTTAATTTTTTTCTCAATACCTCCTCCTAAGAAAATAATAGATAGTTCAATTAGTTCCCGGTAATCGTCGCGGACAGTGGATTTTGGTAGTTCTTGAATATAAAATGTCAACAATTCTTCTGTTATTGTATTACAAAAATGCTGCAAGACGATGTCAGTGTATGTTTCAATAGCAGCAGGATTAACAGTTTTCCAGTTGTCTCTAAACTTTTTAAATATCGGAATATTAAAGCTACTTGTGATTTGGTGGATTTTTGTTTCAAATACCCATTTTAAAACCAGTTCATAAACGTGATGGCGGCAAGCAAAGAGTAATAATTTCCGATCTAGATTTTGTTCCAAAAGTACACAAGCCCCTTTCAATCGCCCTGTATTTGATGCAGTTGTGTCACAGCACATTATTTGTACTTTGTCCTCGAGATTCCAGTCATAAATTGCGTTTAACACAGCTTTAGCTTGTTCTTGACCGGAAGAGCTTTTCAGTTTGGGTGCAGCCAAAGGTTGTTCCTTTTCTTCAAATGAAATAATAAATAATAATTGGCAGGTGTTCTTCTTTAGAACTTCTTACGTCCAGTCCAGGTAATAATTTTCTGTCCCAATGAACGGTCACCGTTTCAGACAAATTATTCTGAAAATCGGATTTTATAGATTCCGCCCTATCTTTTCTACTCTGTGTGCGACTGCGCTGAATAGACGATTTGTTTATCGGAAAATCATCACAGCTTAGATCTAGTGCTTCTACTACAACCTGAAGTATATAGACAGAATCCCTTATGCTTATTTGACAACTATCTGAAGCTGCAACTAACTTATGAGTGATGAAGTTTTTCCTTCCTAGTTTTTTAGTAGTTCCAGAACTTATTGTGTGAGATGTCGATGGCAAGGATTCCTTTGCATTTCAATAAAATCTTGTGTAGTTTTAGATGACGATAAACCCTCGGAATGCATTTACTTATGTATTTTTTTCCTCTTCTTTTAAATTTCTCTGTCTTGCTCTTTTTTCTTTCTCGGGTAGCTTCTTATCTACACCTGCTAAACATCCTGGATGTCCTGGTTCTGTTTGTTTTTGTAAAAAGATTTAATCATTTTCCATTTTTATCCTTTCCAAAGCATTAGCGTGTGCTATATCGAATAAATTATCCAAATTGTTTTGAGAGTCCTCCTCACGACACTTGCAAACATCTTGTGTTTTTTTGGAATTTTTTTGCAACTCTCTCCAAACATGGTAATCCACAAGTTAGGAATAGCTCTGGAAGGAATTCTAGCTTTTTTCCAAAATATAATACACTCTCGAATGACGAGATTTACGCTTTCATTGACAGTCAATTTAACTTCGCGAATGTTGAAAAAGAGGAGTGCAAGAACTTAACGGTTAGACGGTAACTTGCTCCAGTTTGATTTGATGGTTGACGTCACCAACTAAGAAAATACTTTTTTAGTGCTTCTTAATTCCACTGCCATTTCTTAAATGTAAAACAATGTGTTAATCACGATAATAACTAAGAATAAATGACAAATACGCTACTTACGTGCAACTTGTTTGAACATGATTCGATGCAAGTCGGCACGACTTATTATTCTCCAAATGCGGTAAAAATTTATTTCCCAGTGTTTTAAGCACAAATGAAAAAACTAAGACCTATGCGTTAAAAAATAAAAACTTTAAAAAATAAGGGGCAACCTATTAATCAGGCATGCAATGAAATATTGTTGACATGAGGCAAAAATCTTCTAATCTTCTAGTTTTGAGAGAATAATGACAATTTCGGAACCATAAAACCGTTCGAGCTAAAAATCGTAATTTATTGAAAATGACAAATATTCAGAAAAATTACAAAATTTTGAAATAAATAAACCATTTTTAAAAAAGTTCAAAAAGTAGGATTTTGAAAATAAAATCGAAATTTCAAAAAAGACAACCTTTGAGGAACAGGCGCATTTTAGGTAAAAGCCTATTTTAAAAAAATTTAAAATTAATAAAAAAAGACAAATTTACCAGGAAAAAAGAAAAATTTATAAAAATATTAAATATTGGACTTTGGTGGAACGGACTGGTCCTTGGTTACTTCAAAAATTGAAACACAAAACTTGTCTTCTGAAACCAAGAAAGATTAAAAAAACACGACAAAGAATGCTCTAACGCGTTTCGACAGCCAAGCTATCATCTTCAGAGAGATACTGAAACATGAAAGCTTGACTGTTGAAACGCGTTAGAGCAACTTTTGTTGTGTTTTTTAATCTTTCTTGATTTCAGGGGACAAATTCTGTATTTCAAATATTGGATATTGAGGTAGAAATCAAGATTTTTGAAAAGGGCAAACTTTAGGAAACCAGTCAAAATTTCTAAAAAATTCAGAATCTAAAAGATCGAAATCTTCAGCTAAATGTTCAGAAAAATATCGAAATTTGAAAAAAAGGGAAATTTCGAGAAAACTTTTAAATGGACAAAAAAATCTTCAGTGAAATTTCCCAGAAGGAATTAGATTTTATCGAAATTAGAAAAAGAGTAAATTTTAAGAAAAAAATCGAATATTTATTTTCTCTTGACTCCTCGAGTCAAAGAAATATATATTTCCAAATAATATACTTTTTTATCAGAAGGTCGATCAAATTCTAAGGAAAAGGTAAATTTTAATAAACTGAAATTTTCAAAATTAAAAAAAGTCGAAACTTTCAGAAAAAATCAAATTTGGAGAAATGGCAAAATTTCAGAAAAAAAAGACAAACTATTAAATTCGAAATTTTGACAGACTTGGTTAATAAAAGAAGTCGAATGTTATGATTAAATATTAAATATTGAAAGAAAAAGATAAATTTTGTGAAAAAATACACGAAATTTAAGAAAAAGGAAAAAAAATCAAAAAAATTTTTCAAGGAAAGGACGAATTCTGAAGAATTCCCCCCCCCCCCCCCCCCAAGTGAATACATATAAATTTTTCTGCCCCATCCTGCCCTATTCTAATTACACCTATGATTTTGGAAGAACATAGGTTTGCAAACAATTATTTTCCATAATGAAAATAGTTAAAAGGAACCGCAGGTTCGAACTAAATAACGTACTACTAAAAAGTTCTGTGCGAGTTGCTATGGCAAATATAACAAATAAGCAACTCAAAAATTCTCCTTAAAGTTTGTTCAAGATTTTTTTCCCCTAATAATTTCCCTTTTCTAATTTCTATTATGTATTTTAATTAGATAATGTTTATAGTACTTTTTTATTTTTGTTTTGTTAATAGAAACTTAATAATTAGCGTTAATTATCTAATCTAACGTTCATATTTTCCTCACATGAGGCCCGTGCAAAATTTTTAGCCTGTAAAAAAAGGTTGCTCATCCCTGATCTACAGTAAGCCCTTATAGATATTAAACAACGTATGGAAGCAATAGCTCGCATTTTGGTCAAAGTATAACATTTATAATACTTCGAATTCTTCTGAAGTGTTACATTTTTGTTGTTGAATATTTCCAGTTTATTATTTATAAAAAAAACAGGGATTTGAAAAAAATTTTAAATGATAATACCAAAACGTAGAATTTTGAGAATAAAGTCGAATTGTAGGAAAAATACTTATTTTCGGAGAAAATATCAAAATTTTAAGAAAAGGATGAATTTCGAAGTGTAAATTTCCAGAAACTTTGGGGATTCGGTAAATAGTTCTAGACATTTAGATTGTAGAGAGTTAAAATTTTGAGGAAAAAACAAGATAAAAGAACGGAATTTTAAAAAATAGGTAAAATTTCGAGAAAAAAAACGGTCACAATTCAACTGTCGAATATTAAGAAAAAATTTGAAATTTTCCAAAGAAAATCAATTTTATTTATATTATTATTCGTGTCAGAGCATCAATATATGTATATATATAACAGCGGATATAGTAAGTTAGATGTACAATATATATATATATATATATATATATATATATGTAACATATTAAACACTTCTTGCCCAGAAGCGGGCAACGTCGTTTGCATTTGGCTTTGCTACTTTAAGATCCTCTAGGATGCATTGGGCGGGACAGAGTGGGCACTTATACATGTGTGCGGTGGTTTGTTGTGCTCGGCATTCGCAGAGGCTGGAGTCTACAGGATAACCTCATTTGTTCAGGGTATTTCGTGATCTTGCAGTGCCCGTGCGCAATCGGGCAAGCATACTTAGCTGCGGAATGGCATAGAGCGATTGCTGAGGTTTTGAGGACTCTCGGTTTTGCTCCCCAGCTAGAACATGTCAGTTTCCGGATTATATTGTTTCTCCCGCTGACCTTCAATTTGGTATTGAGTAGTGATGGGCAAAACTGCTACTTACAAGTAGCAGTAACAAGTTGCTCCTGCTACAATCAAGTAACAGTTTTAAATAGCTGCTACTTTTGTCACTGTTACTTATTATGAATACGTGTTAAACGATCGCAGTCGCAGTCGGATCAAATGGAGCAACGAGTAACGGACAAGGAATACCTGCTACTGTACTCTGCTACACTGCTACTGCTACTTTTGTCACTGCTATTATTTATTGTATTGGGAATAAGCTTAAGTGATCACAGGAACAGATCGCAGTTACCCTTTCGATAAAAATATGACACACTCGAAATCGACAAGATATGGTCGGTAAAGGGTCGATCATGTATCAGGTTACGTTCGGAGATAAAAGGTACCACAATACATACCCTGATTTCCCTATTTAAACAGTAATGCATAAAAATACCTTAAAAATGATATTGGCTATTGACAAATCAGTTAAATATGTTTTTAACCCGGCAGTTTAGATAAATTAGGATAACATTTATGTTATGCTGTTTGTCGTGGCTTTCTAGTTCTCAGGCGATTCCCATAATCCTAAAATAACATCATATGATTTTAATGCTATCTATAGGCTTGATTTTTAAACCGGGGTACCCACTTAATTTCGTTAACAATCCCAATACTCTTTCAAGAAGTAACAAGTAAATCAGTTTATGTTCAAACATAAAAAGAAATTAATTTTCTAATTAGATATAATACGTAGTTGGTAGATTACTTGCATATTATTTTGGATTAGGCGAAATTTCTTCTATTTAAGTTTGGAAAAAGTGCATGTTATTTGAAAGCATCCCAATGTCCCGCACACATTAATGACAGAATAGGGTGAAAAGATGCACTTGCTACAAATATTTTAATGATGGGAAAGTAGTAAGAAAAATATTTGTTTTTAATTGTAATATATATATCCACCACACTTATGGGAAAAATTAGGTGGTTTATTTTTAAGCTTTTAATATAGTTCATTCTTTTAAATGAATCTAGTTTACTTCTTCAGTTGTTTAAGTTCGATTCGTTTTCGTGATCAATGTGTATACCTAAAATTCACACATTTGGTTTTAGTTTGCGTTACGGACATTTTTCTTCATATTTCAATTCATATATCTCAAATTAAAATGAGTAACAAAAGAAAGAAGTCCGAAATTTGGAATTTCTTTAAAGAAGACAGTGCGGGCAAAGCCAAGTGCAATATGTGTAATTATGTCTTTTCCTGCACATCTACCACTACAAACCTAAAAAAAAAACACATAGAAAGAAGGCATCCCACAGTACAGTTTGAAAAAATTGAGAGACTCCGGTTAACACCTACTTTCTCGCAGACTTCAGATGAAACGTTGACAGGTTTCAAGGATCCGCAACCTTCAACTTCAAAGTCAACTGAGGATGAGGAAATAGGCGTAGAATCACTAGTAAAAAAATCAACGCAGTCATCTATTTTAACTTTTGTGCCTCGCAAAATTTGTGTTTCTACCCAAAAAAGACTTTATAAACTTTTAATTCAATTGATTGTAAAAGATTTTCAACCACTATCAATTACAGAGGATAAAGGATTTCGGGCGTTTTTGCAAGGACTAAATCCTTCCTACAACATGCCAAGCCAAAAAACACTTTCAAATGTGCTACTTCCAGCTGCTTATGAAGAAGTGTACACAAAAAGAAAATCGTTAATTCAGCAGTCAAAATCATTTACATTAACTACAGATTGTTGGACCTCCAGAAATACCGAAAGTGTAATTGCGGTAACAGCACACTTCATCAATGATTCTGAGCCCACATCGGTAATGTTAGAATGTAGAGGGTTCGAAGATTCTCATACCAGTGAAAATTTGGCAAGAGAAATAGAAAAAATATTGGTGGAATGGAAAATTGAAAAAAATAATATATTTTTATTCATTTCGGACAACGCTGCAAACGTTGTTAAAGCAATAAAAGGTGTTTTAAAAATAAATCATTTTGGTTGTTATGCTCACACAATCAATTTAGTAGTGCGTGATATCTTGAAAATCGCAAATATACAAGATACTGTTACCAAAGTTAGGGAAACAATTGTTCATTTTAAGTGAAGTTTAAACGCAACCTTATAATTAAAAGAAACCCTTAGGCAACAAGATAAAGAAGAGAAAAAACTTATTTTGGATGTTGCTACAAGATGGAACTCAACATACTACATGCTCCAAAGATTTGTGGAATTAGAAAAGGCCATCCGAAGCAGCCTAGCATTATTAAATCTAAGTTTTCCGGTAATTAGCGTAGACGAGTGGAGCTTCATTTCCGAATTAATTAAAATTTTGAAACCGTTGGAATACGTTACTAAAATGATGTCAGGGGAAAAATACATAACACTTTCTTTGATTATTATTTTAACAAAAGGTTTGAGGGAGGTCTACGAAAAAATGTCAGCCAGTAACAATTTCAGTAATACATCAAAACAAGCTATCGTCAGTCTTCAAACATCCCTAAATGAAAGATTCCCTGATTTGGATCAAAATAGCGCATTAATTGTTGCTACATTTTTGGACCCAAGACTTAAAGATATTGGCTTTCAGTCAGAAAATACTGCTCAGAGGGCAAAAGAACTAGTTCTTGATTATCTACTTGAAATTTTACAAGAAACAGATGAGACAATTGATCCAGAAACAATTGGGTCATCTACCTCTCAAGAATCTCAAGACGAATTTTTTATTTGGAATGTTTTCGATAAACGAATTTGTAGTAAAACTGCCTCTTCTATCAATTAAAAGTCACGAGCCGTAGTAGAGATTCAAAGATATTTAGAAGAACCATTGTTGCACGGAGAAGATGATCCATTAAAATGGTGAAAAAATAATTCCTTCAATTTTCCAAACTTCGCAAAAGTAGTAAAAGTAAAATTTGGAACTGCTGCTCTTTCGGTGCCTTGTGAACGTGTGTTTTCTAAGACAGGACAATTTTTAATTAAAAGAAGAAATAGGTTAAGTTCAGAAAAAGTGAGAAAAATTATGTTTTTACATGTAAATGATAGTGTGGTTTGTAATAAGAAACAGACAAATATTTTTATTCATTTTATATTTGCAGATCCCCCTTTTTAAGTTAGGTTAGTTATAATATATTAATTTCTTATAATATAGGAATAGAAGTGCATCATTTGAGTTATGGTTTAATTTATATATGTATTATGTACTTATATTTTCCTGGTATTTTTTTAATACAATTAATCTTAAATTAAAATATAAAGTACAGTTGAGCTGTTTTAATTTGACATAATCTTCTAATAGTAACTAATTAAAGGCAAAGAAGGATAAAAACATAAATACGAACAAAATGTTCATTTTGAAATGTCACTAGAATTCTAAGATGCTTCCGACTATAGGACAATGATAAAGCCTACAATGCCCTAACAAACGAACCGAAAGTACACGGAATTAATCGAGTCAAGTAAGTAAAGTAGCAGATAGGTTGGGTAACGTAAAGTGTAACAACTGCGACTGAAAGATCTATATGTTCCAAAGGTAGCAGTTACTTTTAGGAATTGATAACTGTTCCAACTGCTACTCAATAAGTAGCAGTGTCAAAGTAGCAGATTGCTATGTGGCAACCCAACACTAGTATTGAGGCAGTGACGTTTAAATGTTAAGGCCCTGTCGAGTGTTACGCCCAGATATTTGGGGTTCGGACAGTGTTCTAGTGGTATCCATTTCCATTCAATTTGCAAATTTCTGGTCGCCTGCTTAGTACGGAGGTGAAAGGCACATACTTGTGTTTACGTTGGGTTTGGTTTCAATTGATCCTTTCGGTAGTAGAGGTCTATCTCTAGTAGCGCCTCACTCAAGTGTTGTTCTACCTCCTCGAATGTTCTGCCTTGTGATGTAATTGCCCTGTCATCCGCATATATATAGCTGTTTATGTTTGCTGGGAGGGGTTGGTAGTTTGTGTAGATGTTAAAGAGTAGAGGTGCCAGCACACTTCCCTGTGGTGGGCCGTTCCTTTGATTCCTCCATCTGCTCATTTACCCTGGAGTTCCACCAGAAACCTCCTGTTATGAAGCAGGTTTCTAATGGTGTTCGTGAGGTTAATATCCTTAGTGACAGCATACACTTTCTGCATCAGGAGCCTGATGTTAATGGTGTCATACGCAGCCATTAGGTTGATGAATACGGCACCGGTTATGAGGCCTTTTTGGAGGCCGTCCTCAATATGCTGCGTTAGGTTAAGTAGGGGAGACCGAGGAGACTTGTGACAATTTTTACTTTAATTATTATTTCTCAGTCAAGAAACATTCTAAATCTATCAGTTGTATGAGTTAATGTAGCTCAATTCATACTCTTTTAGAAATAGTAATCAACATTAATGAAAGTATTAAGGTTTCTCAGAAAATTAAAAAAAAATAGAGAATACTTCCCATGTCACAACTCTCCTAATACCGAGGTGAGTAGTGACAGACACTGAGGTAAGTTGTGACACCCATGTATTTCAACTATTTGGTAGTAAAATATAATACTATTATGTTATCGTTAAATAAATAACTTATTTCTTTTGAACACAACCCTATAATTATTATTTGGCATATATGGACGTATTAAAATAATATAATAATTAGTTATAAAGGTAAAATTTAATTTGATAAACAATTATGGCAGACGTATTGAAGCTCGCCCCCAGTCCAAGCTTCGTGAGCCCAACCTTTGCATTCGAGGCACTGAACCCACTTTTCTTTGGATTTGCTATTGGAAAAGGTCTCAAGGCAACACAAACAAAAACAATCATTTTCTGTATCTTCTTCGGCTTCATCTTCTTTATCACCAACTTTACTCTTTTTATTAGTCTTCTTTAATTTTTTGGGCTTCTTCTTTTTTTCGCTTAAAACGCGTTATTTGCAGTTTTAATCTTTTTACTCGCTTCTATGGCAGCAATTTCATTTTTGGTAGGTGTGTCAGTTAGTACAGCAGATTTAATCTTGCGTCTATTCGGTTGGTTCTTTTTTCTTGGTGGAGCTTTGGGCTAAGTGGCTAAGTGACTCTGGTGAAAACACTTAGAAGTGGTGGCAAGAGGACTACGGGCTGTAGACGTGTAGGCAGAAAATCACCTTCTCCAAAGATATTTGTATTAACAGGCCATATTCCTGTTACAGAAAAACCAGCACTGATATTTTTTGCAGTGATCGCTACGTCAAATCCCGATTTAGTTATAGATGGAATATCATAAATGCTCATAACCTTCCCAGCATTTAAGCGCATCCAATTATCACAAGCTGAATTAATAGCTTTCTTTAGAGGCCCACGATCCATTGGTTGCAGCTTGTGGGTGCAATGTGGAGGGAAGGTAAGCAAAATTATGCCGCTGTCTCTGCAGAACTCAATATGTCTTAAAGCCATGTGGGATAAATGATTATCCAAGAGCAATAGGACTTTTTTACCTCTCAATGTGACTTCTTCAAAGGCCAATTCATAAATTTCGACACTACTCATACCCCTATCAGTCTTTCGTTTGTATTTATTTGACATTCTAAAACGAAAAAATAATAATTTACTACGCAATATTACACCACAGAGCAAATAACATAACCTTGCTACAATTACTAAGAATAGTAGGAGAGTTGTGACATGCTGTCACAACTCGCCTAGGTGTAAAAAATCGATGAGGAGGTTAGAATAATAATTTTTAGTTTCAAAATAAGATGTCAATAAAAAAAAATAACACCACACTAGAAACTTGAAAGACCAAAGCATGTGAGAAAAAATATCATAACAATGCAAACATAATACGTAACGATATATATGCAATCAAAATTTTAATAAAAAACTTACTTTTTACAATTTTTTGTGTACGAATGTTGTACACTCACAGCCGCTTTCGTGCACTGTTTTCGCGTACTGCGTCACATAGCGAGTCTCGAAAACAACAAACGTACTCTATTGCGAGCTCGCTGGCAGTTGTAGGTTCCGAAAAATCGACTATGTCACAACTCTCCTCTGTCACAACTCTCTTTGGTCTCCCCTACTTGTGCAGTGCAGCTTTTCTCTAGGCGGAATCCAGCCTGTTGCGGTATCAGGATTGGTTCTACGGCCAGTGTAAGGCGAGTTTGTATTATTCTTTCGAAGATTGTATAGATATGGCACAGGAGAGAAATTGGAAAATAGCTTTTGGGGTTACTGGCTTCCTTCCCTGGTTTAAGGGCGGCTATAATCATCGTTTTTTGCCAGATTCTTGCGATTTTGCACTTCTGTAGACAGGTATTAAACATATCCAGTAGCCATTAATTTGCTTTTGGTCCAAAATGTTTGATCTGCTCAGTCATAACATCATCTAGTCCAGCAGCTTTCCGCGGTTTGCACTTCTTTATTACCATACTTAGTTCTTGTATGGTAAATAGGGCAGACAGTTCCGTCGTTTCTTCCCCTTCTGATCGGTTTATGTTGGTGTTATGTCAATTTTATGAAAAAGTCAAATTTTGGAATAAAATGGAAATTCGAGAAAAAAACGAATCGAAAATAATAAAATGGACATATTGCGAGCAAAAAAAAAAGAAACTTCGAGAAATAGAAATTTTCCACATGTTCATATTTTGAGAAAAATTGTGAAAAAGTCGAGTGAGTTTTAAACAAAAAAAATCCAAATTTTGAGAAAATGACAAACCTCGAAAAATATGTTGGGATTTCTAGGATTGTAAAAGTTATAATGTTGACCTAAAAATAGAGATTTCAAAAGGACGATTTTGACAAAAATGACAAAATTTGAAACAAAAGGCGAATTTTAATGAAAAAAATATAAATTTCCAAAAATAAATTTTGAAAAGAATATAAAAATTTTCAGAAATAGGTCAAAATTTCTACATTTTTTTAAAAGTTCTTTTTTGGAATTTGCTGTCTGTTTATAAAAAATCAAAAGTAATTATCAAAACCAACAATAAAAATCGCTAGTTGTGGAAATGTTGAAGAAAAAATCATTTCCAGAAATATTAACTGCATACCGAATTTTAAGACAAACATAAAAATCTCGAGAAAAAGTTAAATTTTGAGCAAACAGCCAAAATATTGCAAGTTCTAATTCTAGTATGTGGGAAATTTTTTAATAAAATCTATTATTAAGAAAAATAACGATATTTCGAGAAAAACCTTAGAATTTAAAAAAAATTGAGAAAAATTCAAATTTTAATAAAAAGGTCAAATTTTGTATATAAAAGCGAAATGTAAAAAAAGACGAATTTGAGAAAAAAACAAAGTTCAGGGAAAAAGACCAATTTCGAGAAAAATTGTAATTTCGCATAGAAGGTGTCAAATTTTGAGAATAGACGTTTATGAAAGGAAACGAATTTTGAAAAAACTAAATCCCGGGAAAAAAAATGAATTTCGAAGAATAAAATTGAAATTTCCAAAAACAAAAATGAATTATGAAAAAATTTTGAGAAAAATATAAAAATTACCAGAAGAGGTCGAAATTTCGAAGAAAAGGTGAAGTCTAGTAGAAATTCAAAATAACTCAAAGACTTTCATTTTGTTAAATTTTGAAAAGAAATGGAGAAATTTTGAAAAAAAGTCGAAATTTTTCGGTTGACTCTTTATTTTTAAGACTTCAATCATTCAGCGCCCATCGAAAAATATTGTAAATATAGGATAAATATGCATCATCATTACATTTTAGGTGAAATATGAAAATGGGTTAAATATACATTTGCATATGCAAATAGGCAAATACATACAATCCGGTCTCTACTTATTAGGCTAATTAATGAAACGTCGTCTGCAATCGCATTATTCTGTAATTTTTCAATTGCAGGTATTGGATAGACAGGGAGTCGGCCCTCAAGGTAGACCAGAAAGTTCAAAGGGGTATGTTCCTTTTCGCCTGCACCAATTCCTGCATGAACCCCATAGTGTATGGCGTTTTCAACATCAGAGCCCGACGGAACATACGGAAACGCGAGGTGAGGCCTAGAGCGTTTACATTCAATTCCCACAGAGACTCTGAATCCTTGCCGACGTCTAGGACGTGTTTACCCGTAAAACTGCAAGCCATGGACCTTATCAAAGATTAAGGGTTAATGTAAACCACTTTAGATTCTGACTGTAGCTTAGATATGTACATATTAGATATGTACATAAATTTAACGAATTCGCACAAGTTGTTTAAATTACAACACACTTATGAGAGTGTGACAACAGGGTCAATTTATAGTTTGTTCCTAACGAGTTCCACTTCGTACGAAACGTAATTAAACTAAAATCCATCTTCGTGATTTGGAGTTCCACAACTCCAATTAAACCGATGTGATATTTTACTCGACCTTGTATATTTTTCTAATGATTATTACTTAATTTTGAATTTTTGATATTTATATGATTTTTGGATTCCTTGTAACTTTTTAAGTTGTGTAATCACATTTTTCAATATATTTTCTACTACGTTTTCACTGTTTTATTTATTTTCCCTTTGTTCATTTTCATTTTTATTACTGTATTTCGTCGAATTAGGTACATTATTTTAATTACCTCAGGCTTCTACGATATCGAATGTAAAAAAGGAAGAACAGGAGCAAGAGAAATATTCAAATCAAATTAAAGGTTGCATTCACAAATGAAATCTGGCATTTGGCCAAAGAAATTAATGTTTAATTTGTTCATGCATATAAATTTTACTGTTAAAATGAGCAATATTTTCAGTAGGTTTTCGCGATCCGATATTGGACGTATAATTTCAAACGAATTTTCGATGTTATTTTATTAAATCATTTCGTGTTTAAGTGCCATAACATGTTTAATTCAATTTTCATAGCAGATGATACATAAACATAAAAAAAAAGTGCAAAACATTTATATTAATTTTTACTGGAGATTATTATGCAGAATATATTTTTTTTACTCAAACATTTGGAAATATATTTTTTTATTATCAGTGGCATCTTGGTAACATTTAAGTCTTATTTTGTCTCTTTTCTTAAGGACGAATAAATTAAAAATAAATTCTTAGCCTGTTATCAGGACCGGTTCTAGAGTTTTGAGCGCTCCGGCAAAACAAAATTTGGCGCCCTTTCATACAAAATTATACAAATTTACTGCAAATTAATAAAAATAGTAAAAACATGCAAAAAATCAAAATTACATAAGTAAGAACTGTGTAAAAAATTATTTATTTAAAAAATAATACAACAGTTATTTACTTACAAGTGATGCGACCAGTGGTGTGTCGTGACTTTCATGAATGAAGAAGCTGATCGGAAACCCTTTTAAAAGATTAATTACAATTTTGCTTTCAACTGATTACATTGTGAATGCATAAGCATTCAAAAAATAATATTTCTTTTTGTCGTGTTTCGATTAGTCTAAATATAGATCTAAATTTAGAACCTTAAAACAAAATTCAAATTTCGGGTTGTTAACAAAAATTTAAAAAATTTAAATCTAAATCCAGGTGTTTGTCCAAATTTATTTTTAAGCTTTTCCAATTTGAAGTTGAACTTTGAATATTATTTCGTTAATGTCCACTTTAGCTTATGGACTATTTTAGTTTTCGAATTTTTCTTTTTAAATTTATATCCTTACCCTTAATTTTGAATGAAAATTCTAAGAAAAATCCAAAGATTAAACTCAAAATTTATGTTAAGAAATTACATAAGGCATTTTAATCACAAAATGGCACCTGGGTAAGAGTATATTTTTTTCCTTAGATTTTCTTTGAAACTGCAACATTTAAAGGATATCTAAATTTTAAAAAAATGTAAATTAAACTTTCGAGAAAATGAAAATTATCAAAAACATTCAAGTTATCAAAAAGTCGAAATTTTGCAATAAGTTCAAATTTTAAAATAACTCAAAATTTTAAAATAAGACCAAATTTTTAAAAGATGAAATTATTTAGACGAATTCAAAATTTGCAAAACAGTTGAAATGTTGAAAAAACCTCGAAACAATTAATTCACAATTTTGAAAAGTCCAAATTATTAGAAAGTTGGAATTTGAAAAAAGTTGAAATTCCTAAATTAGTCAAATTTTCAAAAAACTCAAGTTAGGCCAAATTTTTGAAAATTTCATGTTTTTCAAAATAGTTCAAAATGTTTAAAGAAAGTTGAAATTTTGAAAAAAAAGTCGAAATTTTCAAGTCATGATTATTAAAAGTCCAAATTTTCTAAAAAAAATTGAAATCCTGAAATAAGTCAAAATTCCCAAAAACCCCAAAATTTTTAAAATAGGTCCAAATTTTCAAAAAATTAATTTTTTTAGGAGAATTCAAAATTTCCAAAAATGTTGAAATTTTTAAAAGACGCCGAACTTTCAAATAACAATTTTGAAAAGTGCAAATTATCAAAAACTTGGAACTTCTAAAGAAACAATCAACATTCCGAAATAAATCAAAATTTTAAAGTAAGTCCAAGTTTTTAAAAATTCAATTTTTAAACGAATTCAAAAATTCCAAAAAAGTTGATCTTTTTAAAAAACATCGAAATTTTGAAGTCACAATTCCAAAAAGTCCAAATTTCACAAAAAGGGTTAATTTTCAAAAAAAAAAGTTGAAACTTTCAAAAAGAATATAAAAGTGGAAATTTTTGGAAAAAGTTGAAATTTCTAAATTTTCGAATTTTTCAAAAAAGGTTCAAATTTTTAAGAAGGTCCAAATTTTTAAGTCAATATTTCAAAACAGTCAATAAACCGAAATTTAAAAAAGTCGATTTTTTTAAATATTTAAATTTTTATCTAAAGTGAAATTTTACAAAAAAAGTTAAAAATTACAAAGAAATCAAAAAGACAAATTTTTAAGAAAAAGTCTTAAATATCGAAACTTTCAAGTCACAATTTTGAAATATTTAAATTATCAAAAAGTAAGAGTTTCTAAAAAAGGTCAAAATTCCAAAATAAATCAAAATTTTCCAAAAATTCAAAAATTTTAAAATAAAAAAGTCGAAATTTTTAAAAAAACGTCGAAACTGTCAAGTCACAATTCTAAAAGGTCCAAATTTCACAAAGAGTGTTAATTGTCAAAAAAAAGTCGAAACTTTCAAAGAAAATATAAAAGTGGAAATTTTTAGAAAAAGCTGATATTTCTAAAATTTTGAATTTGTCAAAAAAGGTTCAAATTTTTAAGAAGGTCCAAATTTTTAAGTGAATATTTCAAAACAGTCAAATTTTCCACCAAAATTTGATGTCTCCAAAAATTTAATTTTTTTTAGAAAATAATCAAAATTTTAGGAAAAAGTACTAAATTGCAGAGGAAACCAAATTTTCAAAAAGGTCCAAATTTTCATTATAATTAAAAATTTTGAGAAACACTCGAAATTTCAAACAGAAAAGTCGACATTAAGAGAAAAAGTCAAAATTTTGAAAAAAGAAAATTTTGAAAAGTCTACATTGTTAAAAAAGTTGAAATTTTTAATAATAAACCGAAATTTAAAAAAGTCGATTTTTTTTAAATATTTAAATTTTCAACTAAAGTGAAATTTTACAAAAAAGGTTAAAAATTACAAAGAAATCAAAAAGTTTAATTTTTAAGAATCTTAAATATTGAATAGTTCAAATTATCAAAAAGTAAGAGTTTCCTAAAAAAAAGTTGAAATTCCGAAATAAATCAAAATTTTCAAGGCCTCAAATTTTTAAAATAAATTCAAATTTTTAAAATTCAAATTTTTGAAAAGAATTTAAAATTTCCAGAAAATAAATTTTGAAAAAACATCGAAACTTTCAAGTCACAATTCGAAAAAGTCCAAATTTTAAAAAAAGTGTTAATTTTTTTAAAAAGTAGAAAAAATATAAATGGAGAAATTTTGAGAAAAAGTTGAAATTTCAAAAATTTCGAATTTTTCAAGAAAGGTTTGAATTTCCAAAACGGTCGAAATTTTTAAGTTATTATTTCAAAAAAGTCGAAATTTCCAGCAAAAGTTAAAATCTCGAAAGAATTGACTTATTTAAAAAAAAGTCAAAATTCTAGGAAGAAGTACTAAATTGTAGAAAAAACAAAATTTTTAAATAAGTCGACATTTTCATCATAATGAAAAATTTCAAGATACACTCAAGATTTTTAAAACAAAATCAAAAGCTTCAAAGAAAAATCAAAATTTTTAATCAAAAAAAAAGTTAAAATTTTGAAAAAACAAAGTTTTTAGAAGTTTATGTGTTGAGATGTCTACATTGTGAAAAAAGTCGAAATTTCAATAATAAATCAAAATTTAAAAAAGTCGAATTTTTAAAATATATTCAAATTTTCAATAAAGGTGAACCTTTTCAAAAAAGTTAAAAATTTCTCAGAAATCGAAATTTGAAGAAAAATTAGAAATTTGGAAAAAAAATTGAAATTTTAAAAGTCGAATTTTGACAAAATATCCACTTTTTCGAAAAAAAGTCCAATTTAAAAAAAAAATTCAAAATATTTACATTAATATTTTCAAAAATAATTCAAAATTACGGAAAAAGTTAAATTGTGAAAAAATTTTGACATTTTTTAAGAAATGGTCAAAACGTTACGAAAGAAACTAGATTTTAGAAAAAATTAAATTTCCAAAATCGAAATTTTCGAAATAATTAAAAATTTTGATCAAAAGTGTAAATTTTTTAAGAAAAATCAAAAGTTTTAAACAATTGAAATTTTCGCACAAATTTTTTGTCAGAATTTTAAAAAGAAACCAAAATTTTGGATAGTTTAAATTTTTGGTCGTAATTTTCAAAAAAGTTCAAATTTTCTGGATTTTAAAAAAGGTATTTTGGTATATTTTTGAGAATAAGTTGATATTTTGAAAAATCTTAAATTTTTCAAATAAATAGTTCAAATTTTCAACAAAGAGTCTTTCAGAGTTTTAATTTACAGGAAGTCGAATCTGGAGAAAAAGTCTAAAATTAAAAAAAGTCAATATTTTTAAAAAATACAAATTTTCAATTAGAATTTCAAGAAAAGGCCCAACTTTTAAAAAAGGTGTTAATTTTGTTATCTGAATTTTCAACAGTCGAAATTTTTTAAAAACATTTAAAATATTCGAAATTTGTAAAGCCGGATTTTTCAAAATAAGCTCAAATTTTCAGCAGAAGTTGAGTTTCAAAAAAAATCGAAATTTACAAAAAAACGTCGACATTTTGACAAAGCAGAAATTTTGAGAAGTTTTTAAATAAAAGGTAGAAAAATATTCATAAAATCACAATTTTGAAAAGTATACCTTATTTTAAACCTTTTTAAAAGTTTCTTTTTAGATCGAAATTTTCAATACAGTAAAGTGGAACTTCGAAAAGAAATCAAAGATTTTGAATAGGTCAAGATTTTCAAAAACGTTAAAATTTCGAGAAAAAATTTTGAAATTTTAAGAAAAATTTAGAAATTTGAAGAAGGGAAGTTTTGAAAAAAGTAAAATATTCAACAATCAATTGAATTTTGAAAGTCAAATTTTTCGAAAAAAATGTGACAGTTTTGAAAGCATTCGACATTAAAAAAAAATTCTTTGAAAATAGTCAACATTTTCAATTAAATTCCAAATGTAGATGCTTTCCCATGCCTTAAGAATTTGTACAAATAGATTGCGATTAACTAGGTCAAAAATAAGTTGAAGTTGTTACTCTACAGACATAATTGTTAAATTTCGGTCATAAGCGTTACTAATGTCAATAAATAGTGATCGCAACTGTTGTGTAAATAAAAGATGGTTTAAAATAAAATGTATACGGACATTTTCATTTTGCAACGGAAGCTGTACTTCCCTGGCTTCCATGAAGAACACGCCACTTTACGCAACATGAAATAGCATAACGAGCGCATTAGAAGTTCGAGCAACGAAGGAACGAGAACTTTGGAAAGTAAGTTATGCTATTCCTGTTGCATATGTATGAAATAGAAGATTTTTTGTAGTGCTATTTTTTTAAAATTCATTAACACAGTTAATTACATTAATTTTTTGGAAAGCACACTAAGGAAATTTTATCACACTAATTAAACTGGTACAATTGGATACGCCACGAATGGAAACAACATCCACAATAAAAAAATCTATACTAAATATCGTAATCATTTTATTTCTTACTAAAAAAAACGATGTCTCATGAAAAATGATCAATTGTTATTTATGAAATCTAAAAAATTAATGAATGTAAAAAATATTTTATTTTTATATCGGCACCCCTTTATCAGGCGCTGCCTGCTACAGAAACAAACAAAATTGAAAATTAAAATATTTCATTATTCAACATATCCTCGTCTTAATTGGATGCATTTATTACACCGAACCTACCTCTAGACCAGCGGTTCTCAAACTTTTTTGGCGACGGAACCTTTTTAAAAAACAAAATTTTTAATGGAACTCTAAACCCTAAACTAAAAGCTAAACCAGTTTATACGTGTATTGTTTATTAATAACTAGCTGATACCCGTGTCTTCGTCTGCGTAAAAGAAGAGAAAGAGTTCTTGGGCCCCTTTTTGAAAATTCAGACTTTCTTAAAACCTTGATTTTTATTGAAAATTTCAGCTTATTTCGAAAATTTCGACATTTTAAAATATCCAAATTTTTTACAATGTCGACCTTTTTTGTTCGACCCCAAAATTTTCTCGAAATTTTGTCTTAACTTTGAAAGTCTCGAATGTTTTCCAAATTTCGCCTTTTTTAAAATTCCAACTTCTTTAAAATTCTGTCTTATTTAGATAAATTATGATGATGCTTTGACCTTTTTAATTTTTAAAATTTTTGTCTTTATTAAAAATTTTCTTTTTCGGAAATTTTAACCCTTTTGAAAATTTACTATCCAATATTTCAAATGTTTTAAATATTTTGATTTATCTCGAAGTTTTGAATTTTTCGAACAGTTTGACTTTTTTTAAATATCTGTCCTTATTAATGAAAATGTTGGCGTTTATTTTTAAATTTTGACAAAAAATATCCACCAAATCTGACTGCTTTTAAATTCGATTTCAATTTTTTTGGAAAATTTGAATTTTTTGAAAGTTTTAACTTTTGAAAACATTGACTCTTTTCAAGGGTTTTATTTTTTTTAACTTGACTATTTGAATTTTATGGAAATGACGTCTAACTTCGATTTTTACTGAAAATCAGTGCCGGCTGTCGAATAAGCACTGTGGAAATGCAACACTGCCAATTTCGCTTACGATTTTTTTTTCTCAAAATTTTTTGAACTCTTCATTACACAATTTTTTGTAGAAATTTTAAATTTTCTCTGATTTCTTTTTATAGAAATTTTAGGTTTCTTTCACGAAGTTACGACATTTAAAAACATATTTTATTTTTAATTTCGATCAAAATCACATTTTTAAAAACTAATTTTTGTAAAAGTATTGGGAAAGAAATCAATATTTCGAGCAGGAATTAAAATGTTAAGAAAAAAACTCAAATTTCTTTGAAAATGCCAACATTTTGAGAAAATATTTACAATTTCAAGAAAAATCGAAATCCAACCCATCTCACATTTTACTATTTCTCTAAAAAATAAGTTAATACGGTATCTTCAAATTTTTACCTCAAATCTCATTTTGTATGGAAATTTTAAGTTTTTTTCAGATATTTTGATTTTTTAAGGAAATTTTGATTTTTCTGCAGTTTCCATTTTTTCTAAATATTTTATAAAGAGAAATTTTCTCGAAATTTCCATTTTTCCTAAGAGTGTTGTTCTTAAAATTTATTCTAGAAATTCCAACTTCCCCAGATTTTTCTTTTTGGTCCTCTAATTTGTTTTAAAAATGTCAAGTTTTTTCACGACACTTTGACAATTTAAAGTCTATTTTATTTTGCAGTTGTGACAAAAAATGTTTGGAAAAAACCCTGAAGGATCTATAGAAATTTCACATTTTTAAAATCTAAGTGTTTTTGAAAGGAAAGTATAAAAAATTCTGGCTTCGAATTAAAAATTATGATGTTTAAAGCGAATTGTGGAGAAACATTTTTCTTAAACACTTTGAAATTTCTTCTCGAAATTTCGACATCATTTCCAAATTTTACCTTTTAACTACAAATTTCGAGAAACAGTTTTGTAAAAATTTAAAAGTTTTTTTGACTTTAATCCCTGCATTTCGCCTTTAGTCTCGAAATTTTTAAATAAATTAAAACTTTATAAAATATAAATAATTTAAAAAAAGGTCAGAGTCTGTCATGAAGAAAAATCATATTCCTTTAACAGAACGAACGGACTTCGCACATGGTAAGTGCTTCTAACTATTCATAACTATTAAACTTTATTAACGAATAAAAAGCAATATATATTAAAAATTTCACAATGTTTCGATAAATATTTGCTAACACCCGACCAGATTTCGCATTCCTGCATCATGGCGGTGATACCAGCAAAGGCTTCCAACATTATAAAACGTAATTTCTTGGAAGCCACAGAAATTTACAAATATTTACAATCTAGTCAATTTACATTTATAAACGAGCAGCTTGATCTTCTGAACCCACCTCTAGTTAAAGCTTTGGACGAGAATTCGTGTTAGACGGAATATTCGTAAAAGTCTGTGATCCATGGAGCTTGTTAGCATAACAGCGGCTAAACAAATTGGTAGTATGACCGCCGAAGATGCAGTTACGCGAAACCTGGTCCGTTGTTAGCAAATATTTATCGAAACAGTTGAATTTTTAATATCTATTGCTTTTCATTCGTTAATAAAGTTTATTAGTTATGAATATTAAAGAATTTCTTGAAGTAAAGGTTGGAAATATCAATTGTTTGTAACTACTAATAAGTCAAAGACCCCCCGACAGTTAGAAAAAGTAATCACTAAGAACATGTAAATTTCCACCCTAAAGTGTAGTTCAATACTGGAAAGGGTATTATCCCTCGGAGTAGTTCTTGTAGATCGAGCTTTAAGTATTTAATTTTTTACCATCGTAAATTACTGATCCGCCTGTGTTGGCTCTCGGATGGACTGAGTAGCGCCAGAGTCATCATTGTCGGTCCCAAGCCAGGACAAAGGAGTAGGGTTGGTTTTAAGGGTAACAACCTCATTGTGTAAAAAATAAATTGTTAAAAGCTCAAGCGATGAGCGTCGGAAATTGGACGGAATTAAACGACGGCGCTAACGAAAAAGGACAATGAATTTTGGAACCTGGAAAATTCAAGACATCGCCACTAAACAACCCGAAGTATTCAAAGAATTAGACCGTTGCAACTTAATAGTCGCCTTAACAGAAAGAAAAAAGAAAGGCAAGGGAATAGAGGAAGTTCAAGATTACATTCACATATACAGCGGAGTAGCCAAACACAATAGAGCCAAAAAAGGTGTCGCCATGATTTTTCACAAAAAATTAGGTTGATGCATTAAAAAGTGGGACTACTATAACGACCAGTTAATCGAAGTTGACCTTCAACTTAAAGGTTATGACGCAGTTATTATTGCTTACTATGGACCTACAGACAATGCTTCAGATGCAGAAAAAATGGAGTTTTTTAGAAATTTGACGAACCTTCTAGATCAAATTTATAATAGGAAAGAGCTTTATTTATTAGGGAATTTTAATGGAAGAGGGGGCAAGCAGGAAAACGAAAGAGCGGAAATCTCTTCCTTTTTCACATTTTTTTCGAAATATCTTCCTTTTTCTCAATTTTTTCGAAGTCTCTCTCTGAAAATTCGACTTATTCTGAAAATTTCACCTTTTATTTTGAACTTTGATATTTGCTGTTTCTGTAAATTTAAATTTAATCTCTCACAAAAGTAATTTAACTTTTTTTCACGAAATTTCAAGGCTGCAGAAAATTTACAAATAAAAAAGTAAAAATCGAGAGAAAAATATTTTTTAGAAATTTGGACTCCCCAAAATGGTCTTTTTCTGGAAATTTCAAATTTCATTTATTTTTTCAAAATATTAATACAAATCAATCAAAAATTTTTGGAAAAATAGTTCTTGAAATCATAACATTTTGGTCAAAAGTTAGGCAAAACGTAAAAATTTCTAGAAAAATATTTTTGGAAATTTCGACTTATGTAGGTCATTTGGTTAATGAGTACGTGTCTGTCGATTCTAGCATTTATTTATTTATTATTTAGGGGAATTAAAAGAGCCGCAATTGTCTTTTAAAAGATGCATGCGGCTCGCGAGCCGCGGTTTGCCGACCCCTGCCCTATATATTTTTACAACTTTACATTTCCTACAAAATGCTGATTAAAATGATATTGAACAATAGGGATCTCCAGTTCATAAGGCTTGAAATATTTAAAAAATCTAAATTGGGCCTAAATTGCAAGCTTGTATGGAAGGCGGAAACAACCAAATGATTTTGCTTTCATTGCAAATTATTTCAATGCGTCCCTTTTTTAAAAATGATGTTATTTTACTTAAATAACTTTTGCTTTTATATAGGGTGACAGCAGTAGCAAAGGACTTTTCTTAAAAAATGTAAAGAGCACACCCTGTATATTAATTTTTATTTCTGTTAATCAACAGCTAAGTTTTGCCTTGACGTAAATACCTGTGGGTCTAATTTTTATAGTTCGATTTAATTTTAAATTGAAAAAAATAAAATTCATTCTGCTAAAATGCATATTTTCAAAAATGTGATCTCTCAATTAGAAAATATATTCTGCTGAGATAATAAGCCTTGTATATACGAATATATACAAGTTTGTTACGATGCAATTGAAATCTAATTTCATTAGACTTAAATAAAAACCAGATTGCAACTGCAAAGTTCACGTAGATGAGACAAAGCTTGTATCACGGGTTGCATCGTAACATCCATTGTTACAAACATCCTCGGCGTGACTTTACTTTCATCTAGTTCGACAAATGACCAATTAAATGTTTTTTAATTAAACATTTAAACGTGCTTAAAGTTGAAAATATGTACAATCGCAACCATAGACTAGTTTCGGCCTTCCTTAGCCTCATCAGCATGGTACGGTAGTTGTATACTTAATATATTCGTATATACAAGGCTTATTATCTCATTAGAGAAGAATGCTTCAACTAGCATATAGCGAAAATGTTTGCGTAGTAAACCGTTGAAAGTCAGTTACAAGTCATCCAATGTTGGGTTTACTCTCTTGGATACTTATACGACTGACTAGCGGCTTTAAGTTGGAAGTATATACAACCACCGTACCATACTGATGAGGCCAAGGAAGACCGAAACTAGCCCATGGTTGCGGTTGTACATATTTTCAATTTTAAGCACGTTTCATTGTTTAATTACAGAATATTTAATTGGTCATTTGTAGAAAATATATAGGTTTTGATGCTGCTTATCATCTATATCTAAATTTTATGCATCTGTCCTCTATATTATCTGCACAATTCAAATTATTTAAGAAAATAAGGGTGAAACTAGTGAATGGCACAACAGTAGTTCATTATAGTCAATTTTGCCATTGTTTTGGTCAAGAAAATTAACAAAACAAACCCACTTTACGCAATAACAATAAAAATATCAATAAATGAATTTTATGAAGCATATAACAGAAGTTAAGTTACACCTACACTGTGGTCTAATCAAGCTAAAAGTACAATAATAAAAACTGTATATTTTACCTTGGATTGATAAAATTGCAGTGGAGGCGGGACATGTCGAATTTGTTTTGTAAACTTATTTTGTAAATTATGCACTAAAAAGTTTATTTATTAGTGTTTATCATTACCGCTAAAAAGTAAATTTCCAACAACTTCATTCAAAAATGCATTTTAAACATTCAAATATCGATTTTATTTATTCTCCAAATTAACGATCAAACCATAAGAGCTAGACCAACAAAATTTTATATTAAACCAAAACTAAGTAGTTGCTCAGTGAAATAAAAATATAAAGTAATATACAGGATGTGTGCTATTTACATTTTTTGAGAAAAATATCGTTTTGCCTTTACTAACCGCCCTGTATAACAACGACTGTTATTTAAATAAAAAATGACCCAAAAGCGAGTAGCGCCTGCACAATTGGGGTTCCATTCCAATCACTGCAGCGAACAGCCAATGGATCAAATTAAATCATTTTTACTGAGGTATGAATATGAAAATTTATGCAATTTTTCTTGTTTTATTTTTGTAAAATAAATAAATGTCTATTTACAAATACACAGTCTTTTCAAAAATCGATAGCAATATTTATGGAACTGGTAATGTGTTGATAATATCTCAGGTAGAAAGCATTTACTTGCAATTCGCAATCAGTGTATGACAAAAACAATTCATCGGATCATCTCGAATCGCGCTAAAATATTCGACTCCAACCACAATCACTGCGTCGCCATTGCATGCAATTTAATAAACCTGTGCTAACTCCGATATTCTTTTCAATGAAATAATGAAAAGGACAAATTTGGTTTTTATTTGAAAAAAAATTAACTCTATATGGCTCTAAAAGCCTTGAAATCTAAACACCTATTTTTCTATAAAATATTCTTTTCTCATCAACTATTTCGATACCGAAAAAACCTGCAGTTTTTAATTAAAAATCTAAATTAAAAATCTAAATCTACTGGCATATGTTACTCATATGTGTAACTCAGTTATGGAAAAATATGTTGGACCTAGGATTGTGGGATTGGATATCTCAAAAGCCTTCGACAGAGTCTGGCGCTGATCCCTTCTTGCCAAATTAACATCTTAAGATTCTATTTCACATAAATGATCTCTTAGCTTCAACTTCCAATCCTATATACAGCTATGCAGTGTCATCTTTTTTCTCCGACAAACCATTATCTGTCGCTGCTTCAGATCGACTAAAGGAATAGCAGATACAGACGATTAATCAAGATCTCGAAATCATTTTGGAATGAGGTAAGAAAAATTTGGTCGACTTCAACGCTTCAAAAACTCAGACTGCCATTTTTTCTAAAAAAACATCAAGGGATAATAAACATACTAATGGACGGTAAAATGCTTCCGATGGGATCTAATCTATCTATCCTAGGAGTGAATGCGAGCACTAACTTCTCTTGGGGTGATCATGTGCGCGCTATTGCCAAAACCGCCTCTCAGAAGCTAGGCTTTCTTTTTAGAGCTAAAAAGTACTTCACATCTCATCAGCTACTCACACTATACAAAGCTCAAGTTGAGCAAGCACTAGAAAACTGTTCTCATGTTTGGAGTTCAGCCCCAAAACACACTTCAGCTCTTTTGGATTTAATTCAAAGAAGAACGATTCGCCTAAATGATGACTAGAGTTTGACCAATTCTCTCGAAACACTAGAGGACAGGCGTATGGTTGGTAACTTGTCTCTTTTCTACAAGTACTATCATGAAAGATGCTCGCAAAACTAATAGAATTGATCCGCCAAGGGCAAGATTTTTGAGGCAAACAAGACAGTCGGAGACAGCAAATTCCTGCGCGGTCCAGCTTGACACAGTGAGAACTTCTGTCTACGCAGACTCTTTCTATAGAACTTTCAAGCTATGAAACTCGTTAACAAAAGGAATTTTTTCCAAAAATTACAACCTATCCTTGTTTAAGAAGGCGGTTCATTGCCATCTATCCTTGTTTCCGCATCCTACTGCACTGCTTTGAAAGCATAATGGGGTTATCTTTTGCGAGTGGATTAAACTTTAAAAAAACTAGAAAAACGGGGGAAGGGTCATATCTTACATATTTTCAGCTCTGTCTTTAGGACCATTGAACCAAAATTTAAAAAAAAAACATATTTTAGAATTCTAAGAGGTAGCTCTTTCAAATGATCTCTCACACGAGTTATTGACTAAAACTTGATTTTCTGGTGACCCTTCATTTTATTATAATTTATTTTCTAGCCGTTGCCTGGCGGTATTTGCGTAGGTTATCGAGAACTAACTCTGTACAAAATGTTAAATTCCTGCGTGATACATAGTTTTCGAGGAAAATTTTTTTGTGAGTCGGACCGATGAACGGACACAAGAGTGAGGTTATAAGGGTTTCGTTATTCTCTTCTAAGGCACGGAAGCCTTAAAACATAACTTCACCCTTCATGCCTGAAAAATATTAAAATTTAGCTGAACTGCACAAAAATATCTTCTAAAAAACTCAAAATATCCTAAGAAACATCATGTTTAAGTAAAAAACGAAGATGATGAAACCCCCACTAAAATGATAAATAGAATTAAAAAAATAACATAAAATATATAGGGTGTAATTTTAAAAAACGAACTTAACATCTGTCCAGAGAATACAGATCACACTATGTTTAAATTGGAGAACAGTTTGCTAATATTGAAAAAATTGAAAATGATATATTTTTCCATAACAAAGATATCGGACCTCCTCATACTATTGGAACACAGTGCATAAATTAAATGAACTGTAATATTTGAAAACTATTTTGAATGTTGCAATTTCAAACTGAATTTTAAAATTTTGGAAAAAGAATCGATAGTTATTAAATGAGTTCCAGATTTAATTCGACATTTTCTCGGATTTGCCGTCATTTTTCAAGAGACGCTACTAGCTCTAGCTTCTATGAAGAACACTTTCAGTTACATGAAAACAATTTTCAAAGAGAGATTACATTATCAGTGGACAACAAATCTACTTAAAGAGAATAGGATTTTCTAAAATTTATGTTATTTACTAACGAATGTACATTTTATAGAAATGGTTTTGTAAAGAAGCACAATTAACCTTACTATGACACTAAAAATCTTCTGAAAGCGCATTCATCTGAACTGTGAAATAAGAAACGAAGATTCAAGACAGATAACCACGGTAATTTATTGTGCTAACCAAACCAGAGACGAAACTCTTCTGAAATGAAGATGGTAAAAAGGACAAGACAGAGAAGTTTGGTTTCTGGTTTCCTGACATGAGTTAACGTGCTCTTCCTCTTCTTGGGTTTTTATTCCACACTCGCTGCAGATGGGTTTCGCATTTGCAAGAAGACTATAAGATTATAGTCTTGTTGCGCATTTGGTATGATTGATATACTATTCTTTGTTGACTGTATACCTTCACCCTTTTTGTACCATATCAGTCCCGAAGAGTGTCTTCTCTTGTAAGGTCATTAACGTACTGAGTGCTTTCCTGTCTTGAATTTAATTCTTTCGCTGTTTCTGAAGAAGTCCCCAATGAAACGTTCAATGCTAGTAGTATGGTAGTGTCCAATTCCGAAAGGACTACATATTTTACTGACTCTAACCCTGAAAGCATGTATAGCCAATATATGATCAAAAATTTTAAGCGCTCTGCAAGCTCTAGTGTATGTGATATGATCCTACTTGCATTTAGCTGGTACTTTGATTCCTCTCATTTCCAAATAACAATAAAATCTGGCCTGAAACATTCAAATAATGCATCAGACGAAATTTTGAGCGTCTTAAACTAACATAATTTTTAGATTCCAGATGGTAATTTGTCGTCCAGACAATCCACGGTGAGAAAGAAATGTGACGTCGTCTGTCTGTTGTCATGGAACAAACCTAAGAAGCAAATAGCTGTAGCCCACCGAAGAAACATCTGCATGAGTTGTGGAGAATCATTTGAATTCGCTGGGGAATCTCCGAGGATATGTTCTTTGGGCAAATGACGAAAAACGTGCACTTGCACGCATGACTTTGCCTCCGATACTACGGTGACGGATACATGCCTATAGACGTCCAGATTTTATAATAATTGAACTATATTTTATCTAATGTCAGTGGCGTATCGTACCTTTTGAAAATAGGGATCAGAAAGTTAACATTTCAAGGTTAAAGTCGAAATGTAAGAATTGGGATTTGAGATTTTGCTAAAAAATATTTCTCGAAATTTGAATTTAAATCCGAGATTTAAAGAAGTCTCGCATTGTCCAAAAAACAAACTTCTTTCAGATTTTGACTTAAATATTGCAGTTTGTAATTAACAAAATTTGAAATTAAAATATACAAATTTAGATGGCTAAAATTTTGGAATTAATGTTTTTGATTTTAGTCAAAGTATAAATTTTTAAAACTCAAGTGAAAATTTCAAGTTCAATATTTCAAAATTTTACTAAAGAATGGACTCGAAATTTTGTGATTATTTTTTAAATAAATGAAACTTTTCTTCAAAAATTTTTTAATTTTTTTTTAATTGAAATTTTAATTCTAAAACCTATAAAAACGTTCTCAAATGTTTTGAATTTCAAAATTTAAAATTTGAATTTAAAAGAAAAGTTTAAATTTTGGGAGGAACTCAAAATTTGTAATTAGGAAATCAAAATTTAAGGTAATCTCAAAAAAAAAAATTCGAAATTTGGAGAAATATTTGGAAGTGGAAAGAATTACAGAATTTTTAAATTTGAAGACTATTGATAAAATCTTTAATATTTATTTAATTTGTTTGCTGAAAACTCCAAACCTTTTACAAAATATTTTGAGAATAAAGTAAAGCTTTTGTTATTTTTCTTAATGAATTTATTTTTTTTTTCGTGTTTTTCATTTTAGCTAGAAAAAAACTTGTTCTAATAAAATTATTTTTTCTCGAAGTAAAATTCGTAGTAAAAGATAACAATTTAAAGTTTAAATTTTTTGGAATTTTGCGAAAGTGGTCAAATTTTCAAAGTGGTAGGCTTACATTCCAGATGTCAAGAAAAATCAAAATTTTGCTAAAAAATTATAAACTTCTAAAAATTATTTTGCCACACAGATTTTGTCTCATTTCTATAAGCAGGAATTTGGATATTTAAAGTTAGAAATAAGTGACCCAGAAATCTCTTCTCTTAGCCTTTTGTTTTCCCCTTTTCCTTCTAAAATATTTAAAGTAAAAACTACACAGCCTTTCATTCTGCAAGGAAAGCTGTGCTTCTCTATCTTCCATGCAGAACACGCCACTGTCTAATATAAAGTGAGGGATTTAACGCTTATTATTTTATTATATATGAAGATGAAAATGACTGGATTTGAACTGTATTCCTGTATACTTTTGTAAAATGTAATAAATATAATTTTTTATTTTTGGATTTTCATTTGAATTTGTTAATTAGCCAAACATTTTAAGTCAGTTTGAAATACCAGAATGAGAATTAAATATTCTATTGTTCAAAACATAGTTTGCAATATTTACATAATTTATAAGTAAACAAATCTATGAAAACTCTAAGTATATAATCATACAATATGGCATACTCTTAAATATTAATAAAAGCGAATTCCACCTTTGAAAAATCCCCCATCTACATATATTTTAATAAAAAAACTGCAGTGAATGATTGATCCGATATACATAAAGGAAGAAATATAGTACCTTCAAAATTGTCAAGTCATTACGAAACAATACAATGCTTTAGTTCAAGTTCGTGTCTCGAGTCAAACGTACACAATTCGATCCGAAATGACTGAAAAATTGAAGGATCATCATTTGCGCCTTTTGCGAGAAATTATTCAAAGAGAAAATTTTACCAACTATGCTTTAGAAGTCGATATCGGGGCCGTGAAAGGTGACAATTACCTGGGGGAAATCATTAGCGTAAAAGTGAAGGAAAAAGATAGCAATAAAGCGTTAAACCTTATAATTAAAGCTGCACTGACGGGCGACATGGTAAGGAGTAAAGCTCCAGTCAGGAAAGCCTATCAGAGAGAAATTTTGCTGTACACCAGGATTTTCAAGGAATACGAGGATCTTCAGGAGGAGTTACAAGTAACAGATAAGTTCCAAGCGGTGGCTAAGTGTTACGGTGCTCTCTTGGAGGAAAATCAGGAGTGTATTATTTTGGAGGACCTTAGAGACAACGGTTACAAGCTTTGGAATAGAAAGAAACCGATGAATTCCAGTCATGTTACCCAGGTTTTTAAAGAGTATGGAAAATTGCATGCTTTATCTTATGCATTGAGGCATCACAAGCCGAAAGTGTTCAAGGAACTCTCTGAAGATCTCAAAGATATCTTTACTGGGACCATGTCTGAGGAAGAATTACTTGAGGCAACAGGGGCCAATTTCAATCGAGCTTTTAGGGCTGTAGAAAACGATCAAGTTTGCATCGCAGCCTTAAAAAGATTCGCCTCATCAGTTAGCACTTTCTTTAAAACCGTTGTACCTACGAAAGATCGATTTTCAGTTATCACCCATGGTGACTGTTGGTGCAACAACATGATGTTCGCTTATGGAGTAAGTAGCTTCAATATACTCTATTTTTATGTATGAAATCCTTACCTTATTCATTGCATGATTAAATAAGGTAAAATATGTCTATTATGAGAGCACTATTTTGATACAAAAGCAGATTACACTAAGTACAAGACAATTATATTTTCAGGAGGCAAAATCCAAGCCTGTCAAAATGTGCTTTCTGGATTGGCAGCTCTCCAAGTTGGGTAGTCCAGTTCTAGATCTTTCCTACTTTCTCTATTCTTGTGGATCAAAATCCGATTTCGACAATCTTCAGTACTTTCTGCAAGTATACTATGACAGTTTGAGTAAGGCGCTGAAACAGTTAGATTGCAATGTTAGAGACACTTTGACTTTTGATGAGCTCTTCAGTCAATGGAGGACTTACTCAAAGTACGGGCTATACATGGCCATCATGGTGATAAAGATAATGGTCAGCGAAAGCGATGAAGCTCCTGAATTGGACAAAATGGCGAAGAATGGAAAAAATATGTTGGAAATGTTCGACATCGACTCCATTCATAATGATGTCTATAATAAACGAATAAGGGATATCATATTATCGATGAATAAATACAAATTTATATAAACTAATGAATAATAACAAAAGTAATCTACTAAAGATATAAATGTTGAACACTAATAAATTTTAAGATCAAAATGTGAAAATGATGAAAGAATAAAGCTATGGACTTCTCCACCACCAATTATTTGAGAGCTTCAAAATATTTTTGTGCAAAAAATTGTATTTTTGATAACATATAATTAAAAATTGAAACACAGAACTTGTCCCCTGAAACCAAGAAAGATTAAAAAACACAATAAAGGTTGCTCTAACGCGTTTCGACAGCCAAGCTGTCATCTTGCAAACTGAGAAACAGTTTCTCTCTGAAGATGACAGCTTGGCTGTCGAAACGCGTTAGAGCAACCTTTATTGTGTTTTTTCATTTTTCCTGGTTTCAGGGGACAAGTTCTGTGTTTCAATTTTTGAAGATAACCAAGGACCAGTCCGTTCCATCAAACATATAATTAAATGTTATTTATTATAAAATATTCCTTAAAATTAACGATTTTTTCATGATGATACGTTTTTAAAATTTTTTGTCAAAATAGCAAAAATTTTTTAATATAAAAATCTTAATGTTATCATATAAATAACCGTGAGATTATAAAATGACAAATTAATTAGCCTTTTAAGTGAACGTAAATTATGAATAACTAACTATTTCCAAAAACTAAACAATGAAAATTGGAAATGCAATATTACAATTAAAAAGGATTCAAATTAAACGTTTTTAATAGAAGAAAAATTGAAAGTTATTTTCCGAACTGTAAAAATTTAGTGAAAAATTTCAAAAATAAATTACTCATGTCCATTCCTATTGAATGGCATTTTCTTCGTCAGTTATTTCTTCCGCACGCAGGGCCGTGCGGTAAATTTTTTGAGCATGATGCAACTACTCGAAATGCCGCAACATAATTTTTTTTTAAACAAAGAAAACATTTTTCGATTATGAGTTAAATAATCGATGAAATCTTAAGTATAGGCTTAACACAGAACTGTGAACACATGGGGTAAATATTTCAAAATTTCGATTGAAATATTTAATTTTAGTAACATCGTATAATACAAGGTATCGAAGTCTATGTCGAAATTATGACCTCTTTGAGGTAATTTCAAAGATGACTCTTTTCCTCAAATTATGGCTTTGAATTTGAAATTTCGACTTGTTCAAGATTCGAGAACAGATTTTTTTTCGAAACAGTTTTATGTTTAAAATTACGAAAATAATAAAAATTGAAGGCGTATTAAAATAGAAATTTTTACAAAAATAATCGTGATATATTATTTAATTTAATCTTGTTTATCATTCTCAACAATTTAGGGGTTTTTTCGAAATAAAAAGTTTGCACTTTTAGTTTTTTGTATGTTTATCTAAAATTTTGATCTTAATATAAAAATGTAGACTTTTTTCTCAAAATTTTATAAACAGTCTTTTATAATGCAATTTGTATTTTGGTTTCGAAATTATTCCTGAAATGTTGGGATTTTTTTGTCTATTATTAACATCGTTTGTGGTCGAAATTCGACCAAAACCAAATGTTCGTATGCAATTCCCTCGAAACACTAGAGCACAGGCGTATTGGTTGGTGACTTGTCTCTTTTCTACAAGTACTATCATGGAAGATGCTCGCAGGAACTAATAGGATTGATCCCCCCAGGGGCAAGATTCTTGAAGCGTACTAGACAGTCGAAGACAGCAAATTCCTGTACGGTCCAGCTTGACACAGTGAAGACTTCTGTCTACGGAGACTCTTTTTTCTATAGAACTTCCAAGTTATGGAACTTGTTACCGAAAGCAGTTTTCCCCAAAAATTACAAACTAAAGGCGGTTCATCGCCATCTATCCTTGTTTCCACATCCTACTCGCAGTGCTTTGAAAGCATAATGGGGTTACCCTTTGCGAGTGGATTAAACTTAAAAAAAAATTCTCAATTCTTACCTCGACGATTTGAGTAAAGGAGTGGAATATGAAAAGTTCTACTCTTTTTGCAAATGTATATGATTTTTATCCAATATTTTGGTTGGTTTAAGTTTCTACCTTTTTTTTGAAAATTTCAATTTTTCCTCAGAATTTTGAACATTCCTCGAAAAGTCGACTTTTTTTTTTAATATCATGAATTTTTATTGTTAAAAATTATAAACTTGCGACCTTTTTAAAATTTCAAGTAAAGAAAAACCACTCTGACGTCATTCGAAAGTGTTCACTTTATAATTGGATTTTTTTTTAATTTTGATTTTTTAAATATTTCGGCTTTTTTTGAAATTTGTATGTTGTTATAAATTTCTGTTTTCTTTAAAGAATTCAGTTTTTTATAAATGTCGACTGAAAATTTTGATTATCGAATTTACGACCTTTTCAAAGTTTTGACTTTTTTAAATTCTACTCTTTTTTTTTAAATGATGCCCTTTTGAATATTTTAACTTTTTTCAAAATTTGACCTTTAAAATTTGCGATTTTTAAAAGAAAATTTGATCTGTCTTGTCAATTTCCATCTTCTTTGAAAGATTTGACCTTTTTTTGCAAAATTCTTATTTTTTTTGAAAATGTTAATATTATTCAAAGTTTTTTTTTAATATGTTTTCACTTTTTTTAAAAAGATTAAATCCTTTTTCAAATTTTAAATAATTTTTTTTGAAAAATATTACCTTTCGAAATATCGGCTTTTTTCGAGATTTCAATTATTTTTCGAAATTTTGCCATTTTGATTTTCTTTTTTTGAGTTAAGGTTTTTGAAATTTCATTTTATTTTTATATCTAATTTGAAAATTTCAATTTTATTGAAAATGTTAAATTTCAGTTTCCAGTTTTTTCAAAATTTTAAGTTTTTTTTAAATATGGTTTTTTCTTAAATTTTAGTTAATTATAAAAATTTTGATCTTCGATTTCAAGTTTCAAAACTTTTAACTGTTAAAAAACTTTACTTTTAAAAATTTCGACGTTTTTGAAAATTTTTACTTCTATTTTTTTCGAAATTTTGACTTCTTCACAAAATTCTAGTTTTTAAACAATTTAATAAAGAGAATTGCTTTATTTAGATTTTTTTTTAAAGTTCGAATAAATTGAAATATAGAACTTGTCCCCTGAAACGAAGAAAGATTAAAAAACACAACAAAGGTTGCTCTAACGCGTTTCGACAGCCAAGCTGTCATCTTCAGAGAGAAACTTGGCTGTCGAAACGCGGTAGAGCAACGTTTGTTGTTTTTTAATCTTTCTTGGTTTCAGGAGACAAGTTCTGCATTTCAATTTTTGAAGACAACCAAGGACCAGTCCGTTCCACCAAACTTAAGTTCGAATATTTCAAATTTTGACCATTTTCAGGATTTTGAGTTTTCTTGAAGATTTCAAATTCTCTTTAGAATTTTTATTTTCATAGTTTACTTTCTGGAAGAGTTTCGTTTGTTCTGAAATTTTTGATTTTATCGTAAAATCGAGACCTTTTTTTTAGGAATTTTGGTCGATTTTCAAAAATTTAATTTGTTCTCTCAGTTTTTACTTGACTTGAAGATTTTGACTTTCGAAAAACATTACTTTTTGGAAACCTTTGGAAATATTAAAATATTTACTTTTGATTGATTTTTTTTTTAAATTAAGCATATCTCTTTCAAATATTATTTTAGAATTATCTCTTTTTCTCAACAATTGTTTATTATTTTTTTTTAATTTCGATTTTTCTTTAGTGTCATAATTCTCTCCAAATTTTGAAATACTTTTCTTGGCAAGATTATTGCAATTTTTTAATTTTTCAAAATGTCGACTTCGAATATATTGTTCTCTTTCGAAATTTTCACTTTTAATCCAAAATTCCTACCATTTTTCAGTTTTCGATTGTTTTTCAAAGTTTAGACTTTTTTTGAAAATATGTCTTACTTTCGAAAGTTCGACTTTTGTTGTAAATTTGTAAAAAAATGTTTAATATTTTAATATTTAAGTTTGAACCCTTTTTAATGTTTTGTTTTGTTTTCATGATTTTTTAGCTTTTTTAAAACAGCCTCTTTTTTAAACTTACGTTTTTTTTTTAATTTTAACTTTCTTGAAATTCTTGGATTTTCTTCTTGTTTTCAACCCTTTAAAATTTTATCTTATGGAGCCAAAATTGCGTTCAAAAACTTTATTTTTAGCTTATAAAACAAAATTTAAAAGTTTTTCAGTCGATTAGAAGTTCTGAGTGGACAACCTTTTTTGAAAACGGGTCAAAAAAGAGACCTTTGGGTCAGATATATTTCCATTGATCTTATATAAACACTCATATGTATAAGATCCATACTGATCAAACTAAAGGGTTGTTCTAAATACATAGGCGTAGTCACAGTAGGGCAGGGAGAAACAATTGCCCCCATCTGTCTTATGCAGTCAAGCAAAAAATTTGTATTTGTCCAGGAAGACCTTTGTGCAAAAAAAATTTGACTTTGTTGTAAAAATCCGCCGTTTTCTGAAAATTTCGACACTTTTCGTTCTTCTCCATATGTGTCTCCTTTTCAAAATATCAATTTCATTCTTAAAATTAGACGTTCTGCTCAAAATGTCAGTTTCTTTAGTAACTCTTTACACTCCTTACTTTTTTCTAAAATCTGTCGTTTTTCTTTCTTCTCAAACATCGACTTTTGGACTTTTATCTCAGAATGTTTTCCTTTTTTTCGAAATTGAAACATATTCGCAAAATTTAACTTTTGTCTAAATTAACATTTTTCGATATTGTTCTAAATTGCTGCATTCTTTACAGAAATGTCGTCGACTTTGTATTCAAGATTGATCTCTTGAAAATTTTACCAATTTTCACAAATATTAGCTTTTATTGCAAATGTTTTATTTTTTTAGAAAATTCGACTTGTTTTTCAAAGTTTGCTTTTTCTCGCAATTTTGATTTTTATCTCAAAATTGGACATTACGTTAAGTTTCTACTTTTAATTTTTTTCGTCGGAATTCATTTTGTTTGGAAAGTTTTAGTTTTATTCTTAAAGTTTGGCTTTTTTTGAGAAATTTTAACTTTTTTAAAGTTTGACACATTAATTACACTAATTATCTTAAAATTTAATTTTTTCTACAATTAATTTTTAATTTGGATTAGTTTGTTTTACTTTATTCTCAAAATCTAGCTTTTTTTGGAAAAATTTAAAACTTGACTTTTCTTTTGTTTTATGATTATTCCAAAAATTACAAATACATTTTGTTCTCTAAATTTCAAAATGTTCTCAAAGAAATGTATTATCTCAAAATTTGACTTTCTTTGAGAATTTTCCACTTTGTTTAATTTGTCTTCCCATCCACTGTCAGATAACGAACATACCATCTTATCTAAAGGACTGAATTTTGCTGTCGGCCCAAGAAAAATTCCAACTGAGGAAATAATCAGTGCAGTAGTCTTCCATCAGAACTCTCCCCAAGGAGGCAGCAGATCCTATTCGTTTTCAAACAACAAAAATAATAAAACATGCCAAACCACCAAAGTCCAACATTTCTAGAGAAGAAAGATGTGCCCTTAAAACCCTAAAAACAGATTCTTTAATCACTATTCTCTTGGCTGATAAAGGTAATGCAACTGTCATCTTGGATAATTCCAAGTATATATCCAAAATTAACGCTCTGTTGAATGACGGATCCTATATTCCTCTTCCTCGGGACCCAACAAGCAAAATTGAACGCGAACTCAAGTCCAAGCTAAAATCCTCAAATTTGTCCGCAGACACTCTCAGACATGTTGTTTCGAGAGAATCCAAACCACCTGTCCTTATGGTCTCCCCAAAATTCACAAATCCAATATTCCTTTTAGGCCCATTGTCAGCACGATAAATTCACCTACCTACAATGTCTCGAAATATTTATCTAACATCCTCAAGTCCTACACCGGAAACACATCATCACACGTCCTAAATTCTAAACACTTTGTCGAATTATTGTCCGAATTAACCCTAGACCCCAACGACATACTGGTAAGTTTTGACGTCACTTCACTATTCACTAATGTTCCAGTTTCCGATTCCATGACAATACTTCGTCAATTACTTTCAGGCTAGCTGATTTAACTGAAATGTGCCTCACATCGACTTATTTTTCTCTCAATGGCAGCTTCTATAAACAAGTCTCCGGCACCCCAATGGGTTCCCCCTTAACTCCAGTCGTAGCAAATATTTTCACCGCATCTTTTGAAAACACTGCATTGGAAACTGCGGATTTAAAACCCAAGGTTTGGCTTCGTTATGTAGATGACACATTCATTGTACGACCACATGGCAAGGATTCACTAAATTTATTTTTGGAACACCTAAACAGTTTACATTCTTCCATTAGCTTCACTATGGAAATCGAAAACAACGATTCTCTTCCTTTTCTTGACGTACTGGTCACTCGTTTACCAAACGGTAGCGTTTCGTATTCCGTTTATCGAAAACCCACCCATTCTAATCGTTATTTGCATGCAGAGTTCCATTATCACTCTTCCCAAAAACGTTCTGTCATAAATTCACTGGTTTCACGAGTTGTAGAAATTTCACAACCGATAAATCTTTCAGACGAGTTGAACAAAATTCGTTTCAACCCCGCAACAATGGTTACAAATCGCACGATATTGAAACTGTCATTAAACGAATCTTCACCCTACCCCTCGTCCTTCACAAAATTCAATAATTTCTACTAAAGCTTTCTTCCTTATGTTGACGGAGTAACAGATTAAATCGGAAAATTATTGACAAAACACAACATTAAACCCATTTTTTCATTATCCTCAAAGATCCAACAGCTCCTCCCATCTCCCAAAGATGAAATTTCATCCTTGTGTACAGGGTTCCTTGTTCTTGTGGTTCAGTGCACATCGGAGAAACGAGGCGATCATTTAAGACGCGAATATCCGAGCACCAAAGATGTCTTAGGTCTGGTTTATTTTCGCAGTCAGCCATTGGGGAACATCAACATGAGACCGGACATAAGATTTTCTTTGATAATATTTCAATTATATCCAATATTCCCAATTAGTACACTAGGAAGATACTCGAGGCCATTGAAATAAAAAATTCCCCAAAAACATCAACAGAGACGACGGTTACATGCTTTCCTCCATCTGGAAACCAACCATCGGAAATCTTCGGGAGTGATCGCGCAGACGAATGGTATATAAAGTTTCCCTTTCCCTCTTTCCTGTCAGAAGAGTTTCGCCACTGATATGGTGGACATACAGAGTTACCGTGCTCTTCTGTCTAAACTTTCTTATCCTTTGTACCAATTTTTAATTCAGAAGAGTTTCGCCTCTGGTATGGTGGATATACTGAATTGCCGTGCTCTGATGTTTTGAAATTGGCCTTTTCATTCTTTCATTTTTGCATATTCCCTTATATTTCTCTTTTTATTTATTGTTTGTTTTCTTTGTTCCTGAAGAAGCCACTTAAGATGGTGGGCGAAACGTCGAACACTGTTAGTAGTTCTTTGACACGGTCCAATCCCGAAAGAAGTATATCCTGTATTTGTTTAATATAATTCTTTTTTTTTTCGAGATGGTTTCATTTTTTCCTACTTCGACTTTCCCTGAAAACTTATGTTTCTGGAAATTTGCCAGTTTACCCAAACTTAGTTCGAAATCGTAATAAAAATATTTCGATTTCTTTTTAACTTTAAAAAAGAAAATAAAAAATGAGATCAGTAATTTTAAAAATTTTGAGTCTCTTTCAAAGTGGTCATTTTCTGGAAATTTTGTTGACCTTCGAAAATGCGGCGCTTCAGCCGTGTTTGCCCACCCTTGATATAGAGCGATATTGAAAAACGATTTGTAAAAATTTTTAGTTATATTTTGATTTAGCTTCTCATTCCGCACCCTTAAGGTACCACCTGATGCGGTTGCCTCTTTGCATCATAACACGGCGCGGCCCTGTCCACACGTCTAGATTTTCAGTTACCTTTTTTCGTTAAGGAATAGCAATCTTTTATAGATTTTCCCAAACAGCGATTGCGTTAGATCTTAGTTGATCAATCGCTGTTTGTGACTTTAACACTCACTAAAAAACACTTAAAAACTGTCGTAACAACGATAAATCTAAATTTAAAAAAATTTAACATTTCGGGCAGTTCATCTCTCTGCTCGTCGTCAGAAATGGAAATGATTTACAATATTCTCTCCACAAAATATGTCTACCATCAGGAATAATTCTGACAGTTTAATGTGTCACTCCTTAGATGATTTGCAGATGACCCATTTGTTTCTCCTTTTCCAACAATGGCAACCACATAGCGTTTACTCGAAATTTTGAGTTAAACTTGATTTTTTTTATTAATTATGCAATTTCTCAAAAATTCCATTATCATATTATTGTATTACACAAACTGTAACAAACACGCTTTTAACTATAAGGATGTCGAAAACCTTTTTTCAAAAATCTCAAAAATAGCAACAGATATTATCGATTTCTCGCCGGCAAATTATAGAACTTTGCCCTAATTTAACCAATGCTGTATTTCGAACCGTTTTCGAAAGTCGTGTCGTGAGAAGCGAATTTGTTACAACCTGTATTTTTAAAAATTAGATACCCTTGAACTTTGGATTTTAAAATCGAAACCTAAATGTACTTTGGGAAAATTTTTAAATTTTTCAGTTTAAAATTAGAATTTTGCGATTAAATGGGAAATTAAAAGTCGAACATTTAAATTCAAAGTTTTAAGAGAAAGTCCAATTCTAGATTTTTCCAAATTAAACACGAAATTTGAATTATACCTAAACTAAAAATTTTTGGAATCATTTTTGAATTGAGATAAAAATTGAATAGGATTAAATTTGGAATTCCCAAAACAGATTTTTTTCGAGTTCAAATCCGAAATTTTCCACGGAAACTTGTTATTAAAACACCAAGCAAAAATTTTGAGTTTAAAGCCGAGATTCATAGATTTTTCAACATTTCGAACGCTAAATGTCGATCCAATATTTCAACAAAAAACACAAGTTAAAATTTTTCAATCAATATTTAGGAAAAATGGCGAAATTTGGAAAAATGACGAATTTTGAAAAGAAGGTCGGAATTTCGAGAAAAAAGTGGCAATTTGGAACAAAGTCCTACAAGCCTAATTCTGGAAGAAGTCAGGTTTTATAAACAAGTCTAAATTACGAAAAAAAAGAGGAATTTGAGAAAAAAAGTCGAAAACCTTCAAAAAATATATTTTTCAACATTTTCAAATTATTTCTTCTCTAAAAATGTTTACCTTTTTATTGAAAAATTTTACCAGATTCAAATAAATTGTGACTTTTTGAGAAACAAATCGAACTTCCAGACAGAGCTGGGTAGTAATTATTACAAAATGTAATGCATTACTAATTTAATTACATTTTTCAAAAAAGGAATTGTAATTGCATTATTTTGATAAAAAATGTAATGTAATGTGTAATTTGTCATTTATTGAAAAGTAATCGAACCTTTCTCATTTAAAGGAATTTGTTACAGATACTCAAAGGGCCGTTCCGTGCTATGATGCAAAGAGGCAACCGCATCAGAAGGCACCTTAAGGGGGCAGCATTCACAATATAATTTGAGCCATTTAATAATTAAAAATGTTTACACATCGCTTTCTATATCGGTCTATGTCAAAGGTGGGCAAATGCGGCTCTTCGATGAGTTGAGTGCGGTCCCTCTTCAAATTTTAATGTTTTTTTAATTCAGAATTTTTTTTACAATTCTTGTAAAAAGCTTAAGCTAAACATTAAATAAAATTCCAAATTGTATAAAAATGTTTCCAAATTACAAAATTAAAATTATGATTTCGGAAGAAGTGCAGAACCTTTTACGGACAAAATTTCGAACTTAAACTCGCCATTTTGCTGAAGTAACTTAAAATTTAGATAAAATGGAAAATGGCGGATATAAAATTGACAAATATTCCAAAAGAAACTTCTTTAAATTAAAAAAAAGTCATCAATCATGTTTCATCAATTACGTCCGAATTTCGCAAACAGAAGAAGAAAAAAATAAAGACGTTGTTTGAGGAAAATTATTAAGAAAAATACAAATAAAACTTGAGTGCTAACTAAAAAATGTTTAGAAAAAAGCCAAATTTTGAGATAAAATTGATGTTCATGAAACGGAAAAAAAATAAAAAAAAGCTTCATCGTTTTTTCATAAATGTCGAGTTTTTTCTCGAAATTTTCGTTTTATCTCAAAATTCTGTATTTACATTTTACAATTCTCATTATTTTCGAGTCTAAATTAGAAATTTTAAAAAAGAATCGAAATTTGAAAAATGTTTTCACAAATTTTGAGATTAAAGGTGGACAAATCCGGATCAGATAAACGAAAAAAAAGTTATTATTTCAAAAAGTTAAAAATTCAAGTTTACAGTCAAAATTTCAGAAGAATCGTGAAAATTTTTGGCTTCACAAGACAAAATTTTGAAAGGCTGAAAGAAATTTAAAAAACTTCAAGAAAGTCAAAATTTTGAAAACAAAAGTAAGTTTAAGAAAATGGCTTTTGAAAAAATTTGATAATTTTAAACCAAGACGGAATTTTAAAAAAGATTCAAAGTTAAAAAAAGAGAAATATTATTTTTTTTTAGAAAAGAGCAAAAGACGAAATTTCGGAAATAAGACATAACTTTCAAAAAAAGTCTAAATTTTGAGAAGCAGTCGAAAATTTAAAAAATGGTTCCAATTTTTGATAAAAGTAAAAATTATCAAAAAGATACACATTTTGAAAAAATAAAAAATTGCAAAAAAAATTGAAATTTTTGATAAAAGTGAAAAAGAAAAAAATTTTGATTGTCCACATTTAGAAAAAATAAAATATTGCCAAAAACTTACCAAAAAATATTTTCAAAAAAAATTGAAATTTAAAAAATAAAATATTTACAAAAACACAAAATTTAAAAAAAAATTAAGATACATAAATAGAAATATTTTAAAAATCCATGAAGAGTTAATATTTTAATAAGGCCAAAAGTTTCCAAAAATGTAAAATTTTTCAAAAGTTAAAATCTTTAATTAAAGTAGAAACTGAGAGGACAAATCAAAATTTAGAAAATCTATCGAAATTTCAAAAAAAAGTGGAAATTACTCAAAATATCGCGAAAATTTTAAAAGTCGAGATTTTGCAATAAAATCAATAATCTCAAAACAGACAAAATTCTCCCAAAAAGTAAACTAGGAATATAAAAATGTTAAACAAAATTTGAAATGTTCAAAATACTCAAAATTCTGAAAAAAAGTTAAAATTTTGAAACTGAAAAAAAAGTAAACATTTTTGTTAGTTTTTTTAAAAAGCAGAATTTTTTGAGTAAGTCAAAATTTTGAAAAAAATAGAAAGTCAAAATTCTGAGAAAAAAAAGTAACTTTAAAAAAATGGCTTTTTAAAAAATTTAATAATTATGAAACCAATACAGGATTTTAAAAAGGGTTCCAAGTTGAAAAACAAAAATATTAAGTTTCCAAAAATGTAAAATTACTAAAAATATCGCGAAATTTTTAGAAGTAGAGATTTTACGATAAAATCGAAAATCTCAGAACAGACAAAATTCCCCCAAAAAGAAAACTAGGAAAATAAAAATTTTAAACAAAATTTGAAATGTTCAAAAAACACAAAATTCTAAAAAAAAGTCAAAATTTTGAAACTGAAACAAAAAGTAAACATCTTTCTTAATTTTTTTAAAAAAGCAGAATTTTTTGAGAAAGTCAAAATTTTGAAAAAAATAGAAAGAAATTTTGAGTAGAAGTTTTCAAAAAAGTATACACAAATGTAGAAACAAAAATTTTTAATAAATTCGAAATTTTCAAAAGTAACGTTTTTTAAAAATTAAAATTTATGAATAAATAATATTTGGGAAAAAATCTAAAATTTCAAATAAGTAGAAATATTCAAGAAAATTTTAATAAATTCGAAATTTTCAATAGTAACGTTTTCTAAAAATTAAAATAAATTGATTAATTTGGTTGAAATCGAAGCTAACAAATTTTAAAACAATCTAAAATTTGGGAAAAAGTTATATTTAAGAAAGTGGAAATTTTGAAAAAACAGGTGGAATTTCCAATAGAAGTTCCAACATTATCAAAATAAAATCGAAATTTTCAAGTCAAATTTAAAACAAAATAAAATTTCAAAAATGTCGAATAAAAAAGTAGAAATATTCAAAAAGGAAAAATTTGGGATCTCGAAAAAAGTCGGCATTTCGAAAAAATCTAAAATTTCAAATAAGTAGTAATATTTAAGAAATGTGACATTTTTTAAAAAGGAGTAAAAATTTTAAAAAAGGTTGAATCTTTTTAAACAAAAGAAAAGACATTCAAAAAGTCGCGGTTTTCAAAAAAGTCGAAACTTCAAATTAAAGTCAATATTTTTAAAAAAAGAGTAAAATCTTCCAAAAGAGGTCAAATCTTTGAAATAAAAAATGGAAATTTTTTAAAGAGTGAACATTTCGAACAATCGCAATTGTCAAAATTTTGAAAAAATAAAAATGTTGAAAAAGGCGAAATTTTCAAAAAAATAGTAGAAATTAAAAAAGTCGAAACTTTCAAAAGGTCAAAAAAAACTCAGCTTTTCAAAATAAGAGACTTTTTTAAAGAAAGTCGAAAATTATATCAAAATAAAAATTTAGAGAAAAACTCGAATAATAAAAAAACCAAAATTTTCAAAAAAAAAAATTATCAAGAAGAAATTTTCAAAAAATTTAAAAATTATTTAAATTTTGAAAAGTCGAAGTTACCAAACATTTTGTTTTCTTCCAAGTTGCAATTTTAAAAAAGTCGCAAGTCGCAACAATAAAAATTCAAAATATTTTTAAAAAGTCGTATTTTCGAGTACAGATCAAAATTCTGAGAAAAAATTGAGATCTTTAAAAAAAGTAAAAATGTTTAGAGGTCAATATTGTCGATAAAAAATATCGTCAAGGCAAGAATTGAGAATTGCATACGACCATATATTTGGTTTTGCTCGAATTTCGACCACAAGTCATGCTATTAATACATAATTAAAAAATCCCAACATGTGGGGAACATTTTCGAACCTAAAATACGAATTGCATAATAAAATGTTATTTATATTATTTCAGAAAATTTTCTAAATGTTAATAATAAAATCAAAATTTTAAATCAACCTGTAAAAACCACGCGAACTTTTTATTTCGAGGAAAAATTGAAATTTTAATCAAGAAAAGCTGTTTCATTTTTGGGAAGAATAAACAGAATTGAATTAAAAATTATTTCATGATTTTTTTGTACCAATTTCTATTTTACGCTTACAATTTTTATTGTTTTCGTTATTTTAAGAACAAAGTTGTTTCGAAAAAAACAAAAACTGAATGTAAAAACTTTTCCCCAATCTTTGATAAAAAGTCGAAATTTCCAATTTAAAGCCAGAATTTGAGGAAAAAAGTCAAATTTGGAATTGCCCCAAAGAAGTCATAATTTCGACATAGACTTCGATATTTTGTATTATGCTATATATTAGAAAAATTAAATATTTTAATCAAAATTTTGAAGTGATTACTTAACTTTCCATCGATCGTTTTAAAACTTTTATGGGGCGGAATTTCGAAGGGAAATTTTACCGCGCAGCCCTGGGTACACATTACTTCTTGTAAATTACATTGTAATGAAGAAATTAAATTCCTAAAAGTAATTGCAATAACAAAAAGTAATTGAATTCTTTCTTGTAATTTCATTACAATAATGAATGTTATTCCTATCGTTCTTGCTTTGGACACCTCAAACAGGAATAGAATCAGCTATACCATTTTGCATCATGATACAAAAGTAGCATTCTGACGCCACATTAAGTCTTAATTTAATTCGAGCAATCAAAAGAAAATAAAGGTTCACCCAGAAAATTTCGATTTCTTTTCCCAAATTTGTTTTTCCTCTAAATTTCGATCAAATATGTCTCTTTCTGGGAAATTTTGAATTTTCACCAAGATTAAACGCTTTTTCTCAAAATTTAGATCTCTTATCAAAATTTCGACAATATTTCTCATAATTTCGTCTTTTTCTCGGAGTTTCGACTGCTTTATTCAAATTTTGTTCTTAAAATTTGACTTTTTAGTAAAAATTTTAATTTTTGTTTGTCCATTTTTGAAGTTTTTTCTAAATTTCTCCTTTTTCGAAATTCCCATATTTTTTGAGCTTTTAGCTTTTTCTGCAAATTCAGTTATTTAGAATCTGATTTTTTTTACTTTGACTTATTTTTGAAAGTTAACACAAAATTTTGATTTTTATATCAATAGCCGATATCTGATATTCCTTAAAATTTTCCGTTTTTCCTGGCAAATTCGTTTTTATTTTCTCAAAATTTGGACTCTTTTCAAAATGGCCTTCTTTCTTAAATTCGCCTTTTCCGCAAAATTCGTATTTTTTGAAATTTCGACTTTATTTTCAAAATCCTACTTTTTGGATTTTGGTTTTAAAAATCGTTTTTTATTTCAAAACTCTGCCGTTTTTCTGAATATTTGTCTTTTTCAACAAATTACGATTTTTAGTTTAAAATGTGATGAACATTTCGAGAAAAATATTTTTGGGAATTTCAAGAAAAAGATTTCTTGTAAATTCAACGTCTTTAGTGAATTTTAAATTTTGAGAACAATATTTTTGGAAATTATGTGGCGATGTTGGTTCGATTATAACATAAAAACCACATTTTATTTAAACATTATATTAACTAGGAATAACAATGAACAAATGGAATAACTACATTCAAGACCCGAATAGAACTAATTCTCGTTGAATTTTTTCTTCTCCACTTTACCTAAAAGTTCTTTCGTCTTCTAGAAATAATGTAATGGCTTTCGGAGAAAATACTATTTTGAAAACTCTAAAGATATTTGTACGTATTTACTCTTATCAAGGAATATGGTAAAATCCCAATGACGATTTCAATAAGGTCATTAGGACGTAATGATAATTCTGTGTACGCCGATACATTATTCCTAGAAGGTACGCTACAATTGGAATTTTTCTTTCCCAAAATTCGACTTTTTCTGAAAGTTGCGCCTTTTCACAAAATTAAACTTTTCAAAATTTTGACTTTTTCGAATTTTAGACATTTTTTCAGTTTTTGAGAAAGGTTAGGTTTTTCTATTTAATATGGATTACTGAAATATCGACTTGTCCAAAATTTTATTCCTAGAAATTCGGATTTCCAAATTTGTACTTTATTCTTAAAATTGCAATTTTCCCTTTAAAATTGAACCTTCCTTTGAAAATTGCAACATATTTTTCAAAAATCGTGAAATTTTTTCGAAATTGTTAATTATCTGTTTTTTCTGAATTTCTTTTTTAAATCTGATTTTCCGTAATTTCAACTTGCCCGAAATTCATCTTATTCTCCATATTTGACTTTTACCTCAAAATTAGATATTTTCCGATTCTGAACCTTTTCATTAAAAATTAAATTCTTTTGAAGATTTCGACATTTTTACAAAATTCGTTTATTTTTCTAAAATTGCATCGAAATTTTACAGAAATCTAAAAATATGAGAATAATATTTTTAGGAAATTTTGAAAAAAAGATTCATATAAATTTCAACAATATGACAAAATTTAAATAAGCAAAAATTCTGGGAGAAATATTCTTGCAAATTGCCATATATTTCTTACCTAAACTCAACTTGTGGAAATAACCATTTTTTTCACAAAAACTGACTTTTGGAAATTTCGTCCTTTTTGACATTCCCACTTTTTCGAAATTTCGATTATTTTTGAAATTCTCCGAGAGATTTTTTTTTAAAATTTGGCTCTTTTTCAAAATTTCGACGTTAATGTGGAAATTTGATCTCTGCAGTTTGTGTGGTTTTTAAGTGAAAATACACATTACTCAGCCGGAAGGTTTTTTTTGTCTAAATGATGGTTGCCTTCCTTGAAGGAAAACCTGCCTTCGCCCATGGCGGTTACTGGAGAAGTTTTGAAAGATTTAAGGAACATTCACTATCATCAATGTCAATAACTGTAACTTGCCAAAGACTTCCTCACTTTCTTGGATTTACAACAAGCGCTTAAGCATTTTCTCCAACAGAACACGCTGAAAAAAAAAATTAGTATCCTAGGCGGCAAACAGTTCACGAATTGAGACGTTTTTTGACAATGAATTCCAAAGATAACTAGTCCATAGTGCAAATTATTCTTAGATCAATTCTACAACATTGTATATTGTTGCTATATTAAATTTTTATTAGGAAAGGCATTTAAAATTAAAATTTCCGACTAAACCAATATTAAAATATCTTATGCCATTCATATTTTCCTCGTAAAATATTGCTCCAATCATTATTCTCTAGACCGGCACATGTAACTTTCAACGTTTACCTGCCCTGGATTTTTATTTGGACTGCTTCGTTTAAATTTTCGCAACTTGATAGTTGGCCATTTTCTATTTTAAAACACCTTTCGTTATAAAACTTGATTAAACGGCTCAAATAATCTTGTACAATACTGATTGAGATTAGCCGCCATCTGTAGGAAGAAAGTGGCAGCGTTAACTCTTCAAAATGGCCGTTCAATCCTGTCTTACTCGAACGTTGCTGTAATACCTCTATATTCATGTGGTTCGGGGTTTTAAATTTATCTATGATCAATATGTTGAATTTTATGAACTTAACCTAATTGCATTAATGCAAGAATGTAAACAAGAATTTGTTGTGTGTAGCATAATAACATATTATTTAGACAACAATCTTATTGCGAAATATCAACCAATTAACCATGGCAAACGAAGACAAGAAAAGTATTTGTCAAGAATATAAACTAGAGCAAGACCAGGAGCTCCGTTTCGAGGTTGAATCGAAAAACGATAAAGTGTACTTAGTGTTAAAATCCGGATTAGCAGAGGTATTCGGTACCGAAATAGTTAAAGGTAAACTGTACGAATTCACAACTGGAGCAAAAGTAGCCGTTTACACATGGCACGGTTGCGTTTTGGAAGTTCGAGGCAAAGCGGACGTCATTTATGTGGCCAAAGAGACGCCGATGGTCACATATTCCAATTGTCACGCTGCTTTGGAGTTTATGAGGGTGGAAGCGGAAAACGAAAACAAAAAGGGACCCACTACGATGGTGGTTGGGCCTTGTGACGTTGGCAAGTCCACACTGTGCAGAATCCTGCTGAACTACGCCGTCCGCCGGGGGAGGAGGCCTATATTTGTCGACTTGGATCTTGGACAAGGGCATATTTCTATCCCAGGAACAATAGGTAACTAATTCGCAGACTTTCAAGTAGAAATTTTCACTCGAAATTTCCACATTAATGTTAAAAGCTCGATAAAAAATTTTTTAATTTACTTTTTCCTTTTCAAAATTTTGACTCTTGAAATTTTGACTTGTAGTATTAAAACTTTTTCTTCTTTTTTAAATTCTATTATCTTTTTCCTCAAATTTTGGAGAATAAAGTAGAAACTTTGAATTGAAACTCAAAATTTCTAATTAAAAGTACAATTTTCAACAAAAGATTGACATTATTACTTGAAATTTTAACTTTTAACTTGAATTTTATACTTTTGCATTAAATTTTTTTCGATGGATTCCAAATTTGGAATTTAATTCTGAAACTGTGACAATAAATTTCAAAATTGTGATTTGTTTTTCCTAATTTCGAATTATCGCATTTTTTTTATAAATTGCCCCTTTTTTTTTCTTTAAACTTTCGACTTTTTTTTCCATAATTTCAGGTTAACATTTTCATTTTTTTAAGTTCTACATTTGTAAATTGAAAATTTCAAGGGAATTATTAAAAATAAATTACTTTTTTTGGAATATTTGACTTTTTTCCCACAATTCCGGAATTTTTTGGTCAATCACAAACTAAAAGTTTCTGCAAAAGTTCGCTTTATTTTCAACTCTTTTTTATCATTTTCAGTCTACTCACATTATTTTAATAACTTTGAACTTTTTTTTCCCAAAACTTTGACAAAAGTTGCTTTGTTAGTGGCTTGCTATTTTATTTTACCTTTAAATTTTTATAAAAAAGTTGGAAGAGTTGAGAAAAATTTGGATTTTTTAAATTAAAAGATTTTTTTTTCTAAAAAATGAAACATTTCAAGCTTAAATTTTCGTTTTTTTTTTTTGGAAAAATTTAAGTTAAAATTTTTTACTTAAAACTTCAACTTAAAATCAAATTTTCCACTTTATTCGTGAACTTTTAAACAAAGTCAGAAATTTGAAGTTATAAACAAATTTAAACTGAAAATTCCGAAAAAGAATATACAATTTTTAGAATACAATCGAAATTTAATATTTTCCTGAAATTTTTAGGTATTGCTCAAAATTTGAAGATTAAACTTAATATTTTCAATTTTTTATTTAAAATTTCACCACTTCAAAATTAAGTTTTTCAACTTTAAAATTAAATTTTCGATTTTTTCCCAAAAATTTTTTGTGTAAAGTCAGATGTTTGTAGACAAGTGGAAATGTAAATCGAAGTTTTAAAAAGTTTAATAAAAACTAAACCATTTTGGGAAAAGTTCAACATTTTGGGAAAAGAAATTTCAGTTTAAACTGGAAATTTTGAGAAAAAGCAAACATTTAAAATTTCAAAAATATTGTTTTTGAAAAATTCATAATTTCGATAATAAATTCTAAAATTCCCAGGCCTTGAATTTTGAGAATGAATTGAATTTTCGAGGACAAGAATTTAAAAAAAAAACTTCCAAATGTTAAAAAAAACCCAAATTTTTGGTAAAGTTCAACATTTTGGGAAAAATAAAAATATTGTGAACAAAATTTCAAAAACTCAGAAATTTGAAACTTAAACTAAAAATTTCGAAAAAAAAAAAGAGAAAGTTGGAAGAAAACAGCGAAATTGCAAAAACATTAACTTTGGAAATTTTCAGGAATTTTTTCCTTAAAATTTAACTTGAATTTTTTCTTCTTAACTGAAACTGTCAACTTCAGAGATCGATTCTCCGATTTTAGCTCAAATTTTCGACTTTGCTGAAATCAAATTATGTTTAGAATCGAAATTTGGAGAAAAAAAGTCGAAATTTCAAGACGAAAATTAAAATGTAGGTACCTATTTACTGTAGAATAAAATTATTTAGTGAAAATAATCAAGTTTTTCCATAATTTTTAACTTCTTAAATTTTTGCCTTTTTTGAAAAACTCGATTTATCTGTTAATTGTGGCTTTTTGTCAATGTTTCGACTTCGAAAATTTCGGCATTTACTAACAATTTTACAGAAAACTTTAAAAGTAGATTATTTTTCAAAATTCAACCATTTTCAAAATTTCAAAATTTTGTTAAAAATTTCCCATTTTTTCCTAATTCTCAATTTGTTGGACTTTTTCAAAAAAAAAATTTTTTTTTCAATTTCGACCGAAGTATCGTCTTGTTTTCAAATTGTTAGTTTTTTTAATATTTCATCCGTCAAAATTTCAGGTAATTTTTAATAATTCCAATTTTTTTATTGAAAATTTAGACCTTTTCTCAAATATCTTTTTTTTTTAAATTGTCGACAATTTTAAGAAAATTTTGATTGTTAAATTTCTACTTTTTTGCAAACCTGTGACCTTTTTTTTTGAAAATTTCAATTTTTTGAGTTACATTTCTTAAAATGTAGGCTTTTTTTTGAAATTTTTGACTATTTGGAGAATTTCGATATTTTCTAAAAATTTTGACATTTTTTCAAAATGTCGACTTTTTTTCAAAATTTTAACTTTTTTTTAAATTTTGACTTTTAAACTTGGTCTTTTTGAAAATATTGATATTTTTTCAAAATATCGTTTATTTTGATAGTTTCCAATCAAATTTTGAACTTTTAAATAAAGATTCTCCTTTTTATTCCAAATTTTAAGTATTCAAAATTTTACCTTTCCAGAATTTCAGTTTTTTGAAAATTTCGACTTTTATGGTAATTTTGACTTTTCTTCAATATCTACATCTTTTGAACATTTCAGCTTTTTTGAAAATTTGATTGAAAATTCATCAATTATTTTAAATCTCGATATTTTGGATTTTGCCTTTTTTGAACATTTCGCCTTTTTTTCCAAATTTCCAAAATTATTGAAAAAGCGTATGTTTTTTTTAATCTTAATTTTTCTTTGGAAATTTAACTTGGTATGAGAATTTCGATATTTATTAAAACTTCGACATTTTTTTGAGAATTTCCAATTTTCTAATAATTTTGGGTTTTCGTCAAAATTGAGACTTGTATCAACTTTTTTGAAAATTTGAGTCAAATTTCTTCAATTTTTTTCTATAGTTTTTTATACTTTTGATTATTTTTTAAAATATCAAATGTATTAAAAATGTTGCCTCTTTTTGAAAATGTTTGCTTTTTTGGAAATTTCAACATTTTTCATAATTTTGAATTTTTTGCCAAAAGGTTACCTTTTTTGGTGGAACGGACTGGTTTTTTCTTGTTTTAGAGTTTTGGTATCTCTCTGAAGATGATAGCTTTGCTGTCGAACCGCATTAGAGCAACTCTTGTCAAAATTTTGACTTTTGTTTTCAAAATCAAACTTTTTTTGAACGACATTTTTTCAAAATTCAATTTATATCTTTTTTTGTGGAAAATTTTCAATTACATCTTCGATTTTTTTCCAAATGTTAACAATTCAAAATTGCAACCTTTTCAAAATTTTGACTTTATTTAAAAATAGCCTTTTTTGAAAATTTTTACTTGCTTTGCTTTTTTATCAAAATTTCGACATTTTCTAAAGTTTTGAATTTTTTGAAAATGTCTGCTTCTCTGATAATTTTAAATATTCAGACTTTTACAAAATTTGTTTTTTTTAATGTGAGCAAAAATTTTTAGATTTTTAAATCCCGATATTTCTCCAAAATTTTGACTATTTTTGAAAATTTCACGTTTTTTCGATTTTTTAAATTTTAAAAATGCTGACTTTCAAAATCTTGACATTTCTTCGAAATGTTGAGTTCTTTTGAGAGTCTCATTTTTTTGAAAATTTTAACAGTAAAAATTTCGACTTTTTTTCAAAATGTCTTCGTTTGTTTTAAATGCAGACTTTTTTGAAAACCTTAACTTTCCATGAAAATCTCGACTTTTTTTATTGTCGAAATGTTAGGTTAGGTTAGGTCAGAACAAAGAAAATTCCGAATTTATTAAAACTAGATCTGAAGATCCATCATTTTAGAAAGTCACTATTTTAGAAGTCACCGTTTTGAAAAAGTGGTATATTTAAGACAAATAGAAATTCTGACAAAAAAATTAAAAGTAAAAAAGAAACACAAAATTTTAAATTTCTATTTTGCAAAAAAAGGAGAGATTTAAAAAAGTTCGAAGTATACAAAAAAGGAGAAGTAAAAAAAAAAACAAAATTTTTATTGAGTAAAAACTTTGAAAAAAGGCAATTTTTGACAAAGATAAAAATTTTTACGATTCAAAAATTTCAAAACGAAAACGAAATTTATGAAAAAATCTTGACATCTGGAGATGAATTTTTGGACAATATTTCGAAATTTTAAGATTAAAATTATAACAACCTCAGAATTTAAAAAAAAATGTGAAAAGCTAAAATGTTGAAAATGTCGAAATTCTGAAAAAGCTGCAATTAAAAAAACGAAGGGATCAAAGGTCAAAATTCAAAACGTGAAACTTATGAGTAAAGTTTCGATTTGATCTTGAATATTCGGACAATATTTTTCAAAACTTCTTATAACGATTATAACAAAAATCTCAAAATTTATAAAACCAAATTTGAATAAATATCGAAAATAAAGTTAGAATTTCTAAAAATTAAAGATTACTTTGTAATCAAACATTTATTTGAAGAAGAAAAAAGTAAAGATTGAAGGTAAATTTTGAACAAAATCCATAAATTATATAATTGTTCTTCAAAAATTTAAAATGTCTAAAATTTCGCGATTACAGTCGCAAAAAAAGAAAAGACTTTTTGCAAAAATTAAGCTTCTTTTAAAGTATTCACTTTTTTACTAGAAACTTCTATAATTTCGACTTTAATCTCCATTCCATTTATAGAAAAAATCTAAAGCATTTGAATTTAAAAATTTTAATAGAAATCCTAAAATTTAAAAAAAAAATTCAAAATTTGGGAACAGCACACAACAATGAAATACAAATTTTAACAGAAAATTTTGAAATTTATTCTCTAGATTTTAGGAGAAAAAACCAAATTTAGAGAAGAACTTTTATATTTAGGTAAACACATACTAGAAGTTAATCAGAATTGGAAGAAATTTGTTCAAACTCTCAGCAAATTTGTACACATTAGAAGCAAACCTATTTAAATTAGAAGCAGATTTGTTCTCACTAGAAACAAACTTATTCAAATTAATAAGAAATAAATAACAAGCAAGTTGGTTCAAATTAAGAAAATTATTTTTTAAGGTTTTATATTTTGACACTTTTCGTGCATATTTTAAGCATTTTGCTTGCATATTTGCTTGCACATTTCAAGCTTTTCATGTTGGGGTCTCTAATAATTAATTATATAATTGTTAATTAGGTGCATTACTCATTGAAAGGCCAGCGTCCATAGATGAAGGTTTTTCACAAGAGGCGCCCTTAGTGTATAATTTCGGCCACAAAACTCCATCAGCCAATACAACGCTTTTTGGAATGTTAGTGGAGCAGCTGGCAAAAACCGTGAAGGAACGACTAGAAATCAACAAAAAAAGTATGTGTAACTGTATTACATTTTTAATATACTTATATTTTTTATTGAATCATTTTAGCTAGGGCGTCAGGTGTAATAATTAACAGCTGCGGCTGGACAAAAGGAGGTGGTTTTAAACAACTATTAAGTAGTGCTAAAGCCTTTGAAGTTGATGTAGTCCTTGTGTTGGACCAAGAAAGGTTATATAATGAACTAGTGAGAGATATGCCGAAATTTGTCAAAATTGTATTCCTGCAGAAAAGCGGCGGGGTTAGTAATTTCCTTATTGTGTATTACCGTATTTTTTGCCTATAAGACATATCTTTTTACATAGAAAAATAAATTGGAATTTTGGGTGTATTTGTTTTTTAATAAGTCATCTCTAAATTTTAATTTGAGGTACATAAGTAACATGAACAGTGACATTAATGAGACGAGTGCGTCTTGTCTTATATTCCGAAAAATATGGTATATCACTGAAAAAAGTTTTTAATCTGACAAATCGCAGATAAGAAAACGAGTTAATAAAAACGTATTAAAATATTTTCTCTAACACTATCATAGAAACTGTACGTTCTATCACTAAAAATTGTTATGGAATAGATGTCATTCCTGCACCCGTTCAGAATATATTCTACACACCGTTTTAAATTATTCTTATTGGTCGGAAACATTTAGGTCGTTTAGAATATTAATATTCTGCACGGCTTTCGGCGAATCAGAAGCCGTTTAGGTTCATTTTAGGGCGGAATATCAAGTAATTTGTTTTTGTTGCTATGGTTACATGTAATAATTAAGGTATTTATTTAAAGCGTCGCGTTTCAAAATTGTTATCTATTTTGAAGTTTTTTATGAATATTTAGGGGTTTTTCTATAATCTTGTTAGAGAAAGTATAGTCTACAACACGTTTGGAATGGCATATTCCACACTCGCGAAACCGTAGCCCTCGCCTGCGGCTCGGGCTACAAACTTTTCGCTCGTGTGGAATATGTGCCATTCCATAACTTGTTGTAGAATATACTATTATTATACCGCTGTAGGTTGTAGAAAGATCAAAAAGTGCTAGAGCCGAAGCCAGAGACCAGCGGATACGAGAATATTTTTATGGCACACCGAAGAACTCGCTCTACCCTCATTCATTCGACATCAAATGGTCAGAAATCAAAATCTTCAAAATTGGCGCCCCTGCTTTGCCTGATTCCTGTCTCCCGCTTGGTATGACTGCGAAAGATCATTTGACCAAACTCGTACCTCTCACCCCAAATGCTGGCATTCTGCATCATATTCTTGCAGTGAGCTTTTCAGATAAAGAAGATGATGATATTATTCTGTCCCATGTTGCTGGATTCGTTTGTGTGTACGTTGTTGCCATATTTGGTTGAATTTTCTTTCTTATTACAAATTTTGCAGGACAAACATCGATACTGAGAGACAAGTGTTAACGTTATTGTCACCACAGCCCAAACCGTTGCCAAATAATATTTTAATTCTATCAGATTTGCAATTTATGGATAGTCACTGAGGTTTTATAATATATTTTTGTAAAAATATTTGAATTTAGTAATAAATTATTTTAAATAATAAGCTGTTTTTATTTATGCCATGTTTGCATGTAATAATATCGAAACTCATTAGGGAGTAAAGAATTTATGCCTTGCTTTTGTGTAATAACTTCCAAACAAGTCGGAGTAATGTTCTTATTGGTTATTTAAGACAATATATGTATTAGCTTATGCATATGTAGGGTTACCAACTTTTTTCGGCTGAGTACAGTATTTTTTTGAACAGGGTATAAAAATATATAGTGTACCTGAAAAAAATATAGTATTTTATGGAAAGAGTAAAAAGGACAAACTTATGTTTGTTCTTTATTTTTAAACCATTTTTTGCACTTTCTGCATGTTTTAACAATGTTGTGTCTATATTAAAAGTGTAATATCTATTTCGATTTTGTAAACCATTATTTAATAATAATTTGTGCCATTCTTTAACAACATTAAAAGTTGAAAATTAAAAATCAATCAGGTTTCATTAATTTCCTTAAATTTCAGTAAAAATTGAAATTCCAAAAAATCTCACAATTTCAAAATAAAATTGGTCCAGTTTTTGAGGCATTTCATGATTTTCTCCAGCTTTTGATTTCAATCTTGAAACTTTTCATTCTTAGCTCGATTTTTCTCAAAATTTGGATTTTAGGCAAAAAATTTGAAATTGGAATTTCTGTTACAAATTTCTCCCATTTTTTTTATTCATAATTTTAACTAGAAATATAGACTATTCTTTTATAATCCAGCACTTATTTTTAATTTAGAGTTTTTAATTAATTAAAAATTTCAATTAAAGTTTTGAAACTTGGACTTCACGGCACATCTCAATTTTTTTATTAAAATTTCACCGTTCGTTTTGAAAAATCTAATTTCTTCTCAAAATTAAAAGATTTAATCAAACCATTTAATGTAATCTCTAAACTTCAAGAGAAAAATGTAATTTCCCAAAAAATAAATTAGCATATTGAGTTTTTTCTCGACATTTCGATTACACGATTTTGATTTTACAGGATTTTTCAATCACAACAACAAAAAATCTTTTAGTCTGATTCTGATAGTTTTGCATTATGCTATTTATCAGTATCATATTGATGACCGTACTCTATTAAAAGTTGATTCAAAGTTACCCTTTTCCAAAACTTCAATCGTAAATATTATGGTGGTGACATTGTGCGTGAAGAAGAAAAAAGTTCAAAGTCAATTCTAACTTTACAAAGCTCAGAGAAAAAGTAGAGTGATTTTTATTTCTATTTTTTTAAGTTGTAGTTGTTATGAAGGTTGTTTGCATTCTTTTATTGTTTTTATTTGTGCAGAATATTGTTAATTTTTTCACGTTTTTATGGTTTTTATTTAATACGAATATTGTTAATTAATGTTCAAGTTTTTAATTTTCAAAAATAAATTGAATTGAAGTTGAATGAAACAATCCCCCTTTTATTCTTCAATCCTCATCTCATTTTACACGATTATAATGAACATATGTTCAACTTGTCTTTGTCTTATTTAGATAGATTTACACGGTTTTCAGGTTAATTGAACATATCCGTTTACTTTGTACAAACTCTGTATCTCGTTTTACACGGTTTCGTTTTGCACAATTTTTCCAACAACGTATAATCTACCGTGTAAATCGAGGAATGAGTGTATTTTATTGAAATTTCTATTTTTTGCGAAAACTTGTTCCTAAATATTTCAATTTTCGGAATTTGTTCAAAAATGTCTGAATTCTTAAGGGGTTACTGCTTTTTCTCCGAATGTTAATCAAGATTTTGGTTTTCTTCTCGATATTTTCCGGCTTTTCCTATTTTAATTCAAGAATTAAACCTCAAATTTCCGGAAAAACTGTCATGTATAAAACACATTCAACATTTATTAACTTTCTCGACATTTTTGGATTTGTAACCAATTACAAAATCAAACCAACGAATTCTGGAACATTCTAAAAAGTACTTCACATCTTATCAGCTACTTACACTGTACAAAGCTCAAGTTAGGCCAACACTAGAATATTGTTCTCATGTTTGGAGTTTAGCCCCAAAGCACACCTTAGCTCTTTTGGATTCAATTCAAGAAAAGCGATTCGCCAAATTGATGACGAGAATTTGACCGATTCTCTCGAAACACTAGAGCACAGGCCGATAATTGGTGATTTATCTCTTTTCTACAAGTACTTGCATGGGAGATGCTCACAGGAACTAATAGGATTGATCCCGCCAAGGGCAATATTTTTGAGGCATACAAGACAGTCGGAGACATCAAATTCCTCTACGGTCCAGCTTGATAGAGTGCGGACTTCTGTCTAGGGAGGTTTTTTTCTATAAAGATTTAAAGCCATGAAACTCGTTACCCAACGGAATTATTCCAAAAAATTACAACCTATTTTTGTTTAAGAAGGCGATTCAAGGCCATCTATCCTTATTTCCGCATCCTACTAGCGGTGCTTTAAAGGCATAATAGGATTATCCTTTTCGAGGTATTGAATGTAAAAAAATATTTTCCCTTAAGAATTTGGTTTCTAAGAATAAAAGTGTAAGATTTTTTGGTTTCATAACGTAATACGTCTCAAAAATGTTGACACAAAATTTTTAACGATATTCTTTTGTATTAAATAACTTAATTTACATTTATACTATTTGCCATAATTAATATCTTAATAGCTAAGAAAGTTATTATCCAAACTAAATAAAGGAGTTCATAGTATTCAAAGAGGCGCAATTTTCTGCTAATATCAACAGTCACAATTTGGACGACTTAAACATCAAGTTAAAGTATCTCTTTCTGAAATTTTTAAGCATTAACTCTTTTGTTTTTTATTCGCCACCCCACATCATACATTTTGCGAAATAAAAGTACCCAAAAATCTTCAGTTGGGCGGAATTGAGTTGAATTAGGAGGCGTCTGGATTCGTCGTGGGTTGCCTAAAGTTTAGGCCATCCTCTCCGGGCCCATTGTGCTATCCCCATGATTGAGATGTCGTTGGTCATTCAGCCACCCAACCTTGTTGAGAAACTAAAGAACGTCCTTTGAATGCGCCTCTCTCAAGATGGCCACACTAGGTCAGACGTCCCCCAGCGTGGATCCTCTGATTGATGCTAGTGCCGGGCAGTGACACATCACGTGCTCGACACTCTCATCTTCTTCTAAACACCCTCTACAACTCGGGTCGTTTATAATTCCCATTCTGTGGAGGTGTTTGTTTAATAGACAGAGACCTGTCCAAATCTCTACAAGTTTCCTGAGGTTATTCCTTGAAAGTTTTAGGCATAGTTTTGCTCTTTCCCTGCATGGCATTCTAATGAATGCGTGAATTTGTTGGCATGTTATTATTGATGTCCATATGGCTTTGTTTTTACGATAAATTTCTTCGTTAAGTAGGGATCTTACGGTTAATCTCGCCAGGGGAAGGGTTAGTTCTGGTCCAATGAATTGTCCCTCTGAACCCTCCTCGCCAGTTTGTCAACACGTTCATTTCCCTCTTTCCCAGAATGTCCTGAATTATCATTTCGGGGATCAAACGGTATGTTGCTTTGACAAAACTGATTTTGAATTTCCTTGGAATAACGACGTGATAACAAGCAGTCCAAAATATTACATCCTCTTCAACGTGATCGTCGTGTACAAAAGCAAACTTCGTCAGACGTTTTTTAATCTATCCCCCACTGGTTCCCCTTTTTTTCGTCTTTTGCTAACCCTTTGTTCTGAGAAACTATAATCCCCCCCCCACTTGCCCCCTAGTTACGTCTGGCCCATTCAATGGAATTTCTGGGCACTTTTATCTAGCATCTATCTGGAAAGTAATGAAAAAGAACAACGAATGCGTAGAATTTTTAAAAAGATAGTTAATATAAAGTTTAAGTTGCCCAAACCTAATGATTGACATTAGTAGAAAATTGCTACTCATTGAACAGCACAGGCCCGTTAATTTGGTTTAAGCTAAAAATTTTGTTATTTACTAAGCTGTTAATTAAAGTAAATAATATAAATTGGATTAAAATTATTTATTACACAAAAATGTGGTTAAATATTTTGTGCCAAAACTTTTGAGACATAACTTATAACAAAGCAGTCTTTTTCTTCCTCTAGAATCGAGAGTCAATTTTAAAGTTGGTATAAGATGATAAAAATGTAAGATTCATGTTATATGTTATTACAAATTTCAAGTTTTTTAATAATTTTGTGAAAGTAATGTGAAAAGTTTAACCCGCGAAATTCAGAAAGATTTGAACTTATTGTTTCGAAGAAGTTCATTCATGATTCAAATACTTTAAATATGAGTTTGCAGTAACGGAGTGAATAAGTTGGGAGCTAGCGCTCAAAGAACAATCTAAACAACACCCCCAGTTATTTCATATTCATAAAAAAACTCATGTCGCCTCTCATAGTTTTTATGAACTAAAAAAAAGTATCATAGTTATAGGCTAACTCTTGGGGATACAACTGAGATAAAGTATTTTTGCATACTATATATAACTTCAATAGTATATAAATACGTATATGTGAAATATAGTACAATACTTCATATTATAGTACGGTTAGTAACATATGCATAAGAAGTAAAGGGGTAGTAGGCATCGTAGAACAGTTTTTCCCGCTACAATTCAAATTGCGCCGCATGAGCAAGTTTTGACCAATGGTGAGCAATTTAGGAGGGGTAAATGCCTTAAAGATTATTTATGACCTTAAAACTGATGAATCTTAAGTATTAATAAACTTTAATTGACTTTGAGGATCTTACACGACACAATACAAGTTGTAAATTTTAACCAACGACGAACGATTTTCAGCCAGTGGTGGAGAAGTGGTATAGTAGTTAAAGGTTTATGACTTTCAGGTAAATAAACCTTTAGATTAATGAGCTGTTTATAAACTTTCTACCAAATGAACATTAAAAAGTTTAATTCTCCTAAAATTAAAAATAGATACTTTCAAGGTTAATTATATTTGTGACATTCAGTAAAGATACAGGATATACTTCTTCCGGGATTGGACCGTGCCAAAGAACTACTAAAAGTGTTCGACGTTTCGCCCACCATCGTAGAGGGCTTCTTCAGGAGCTGTAGCAATTTCACAACCCATAAATGTTTCAGACGAGTTGAACAAAATTCGTTTCAACCTCCACAACAATGGTTACAAATCGCACGACATTGAAACGATCATTAAACGACATCTTCACGCTACCCCTCTTCCTTCACAAAATTCAATAATTTCTACTAAAGCTTTCTTCCTTATGTTCACGGAGTAACAGATCAAATCGGAAAATTATTGAATTATTAAACTCATTTTTTCATCATCCTCAAAGATCCAACAGCTCCTCCCATCTCCCAAAGATAAAATTTCATCCTTTTCTTCTAATGGTGTGTACAGGGTTCCTTGTTCTGTGGTTCAGTGTACATAGGAGAAACGGGGCGATCATTTAAGACGCGAATATCCGAGTACCAAATATGTCTTAGGTCTGGTTTATTTTCGCAGTCAGCCATTGTGGAACATCAACATGAGACCGGACATAAGATTCTCTTTGATAATATTTCAATTATATCCAATATTCACAATTAGTATAATAGGAAGATACGCGAGGCCACTGAAATCCAAAAATTCCCCAAAAACATCAACAGAGACGACGGCTACATGCTTTCCTCCATTTGGAAACCAACCATCGGAAATCTTCGGAAGTGATCGCGCAGACGAATAGTATATAAAGTTTCCCTTTCCCTCTTTCCTGTCAGAAGAGTTTCGCCACTGGTATGGTGGACATACTGAGTTGCCGTGCACTGATGTTTTAAAATTGGCCTTTTCATTCTTTCATTTTTGCATATTCCCTCACATGCCTCTTTTCATTTATTGTTTCTTTTCTTTGTTCCTGAAGAAGCCCCCTACAATGCAATGGTGGGCGAAACGTCGAAAACTTTTAGTAGTTCTTTAACACGGTCCAATTCCGGAAGAACTATATCCTGTACTGACTGGCCATGGAAGCCTTCGTTATCATCTTCAGTAAAGACGTTTTTATCAGAACGGTTTACCTAGATTTTCGACAAACCTTCGGTGAAAACTAAATAAAGAAATTAACGAAGGTGGAACAACAGTTCACCTTGTGAATCGGGAGACGTAAGAAAATCTCCAAATTTGAATTTGTGGAGGAAAATTAAATATCTCAGAAAAATCAAAAAACATCTTGGTTAAGAAGAAACCAGAAAATTTCTTGAGTTCAATTAGGAAATTAAAAAGTGATATTAAAATATACGAAGCAACGAGGGACATGGGAAGGATGAAGATTTCGATGAACAATGTGCATTTTAAAGAACACTTTCAAATTTGTTACGTCAAGGCACAAGACAATAGAAAAGGCCACTGGAAAAAATGCGTTTAAGAGATGGTGTATACGGTTTCAGCGATAAACTTTTGTACTTGGCATTGTTTTGGATGCAGTCCTTTTGAAGAAGTTAAAAGTTATGAAGTTTAGTCAAGAAATATATTTTTTGTTTGTTATTACCCAAGAGTAAATGAATAAATGTACTTGTTTTTTATTCCTCACCCGTTTAATATATAGATCGAAAAAGGGAAAGATGAATATTTTTTTTTATTTATCTTAAAATTTATTCGTCATAAGACTGTATCATATCAACAAATTAAATAGGTAATAGAATAAAATAAATAATTTTCACAATAATTTTAATCAGCTGTTTAAAATTTATAAGCTCTCCTAAATGTTTGTCCTAAGGTTTTAATAACACTGACGAACATTTTAAAACTTTTTTTCTTCCCTGGAATGATGTTGACTGGATTTTATGTATTTTGGTCTACTGAATCCGGATCTGACCTCAGATTTCCGATGTCAGCCTCCAATGATGAGGGAGGGGAGGGACATATGCTTTGATTTTAAGAAAAATTCAATAAAAACTCCCTTTAATGCTAATTTATCAAATTTAAACAATTAAAAACTTATAATATAACGATTTTACCCAAATATTGCCCCCATAGAGAAAATGGGGGCAATATTTGGGTAAAATCGTTCTCCATGCTCATCTGATACTGGTCCTAAATTTTCAGGCAAAAAGTCCAAATGAAAATAGAAAAAGTGAAGTTTTATTGCCATATTGCATCCTAAAATATGATAGGCCGTAAGTAGCTCTTCTACAAGTTCGCAATAATTTTCTGACTTATTATTTCCAAGAAAATTATTGCAAACACTCTCAAATGCATTCCATGCTCGACTTTCATTGTCACTTAAAATTGGCTTGAAGTTCGCAACTTGAAACAATGGCCTAATTTTGGGATCAAAAAATTCCTTCTTTAATTTTGGCCCCATTTATACGTACAAATTTGTTTTTTAAATACTTGAAAGCATTTTCTTCTTTATCCAGTTCTTAAAAAAAATTTTTGACTAGGCCTAGCTTAATGTGAAGTGGAGGTAAATATATTTTTTCTTTCTGAACTAATGGTTCTCGTGTCAAATTTTTAACACCAACTTCTATTGTAGAGTCCAAATCTGAATGTTATAATGTTTGTCTCGTGCACGGCTGTCCCACTAACACAAAAAGCAACAGTATTTTGTATATCCCGATTGTAGTCCTCTCAATAACGGCACCACTTTTAAACCTTCACATGTGTTCCATTAGTGATCTTCGTGCTTTAAACATCTGAGTAACATTTTAAAATTGTCATATGTTTCTTTCATATTTATCTAATGTCCTATAGGAACCGATGGATGCTCGTTTTTAATAAAAAGTAAAACGGCTTTTAGATTCTTATGCACAGACCAATAGGTTTAACCATTTATTAAATTCGAATTTTGGAAACCAAATACCGGTGTCGATCTTGTTTGATCTCGTCAGTTTGGTATATCCAACTCGAATGCTAACATTTTTTTGTTTAAGCAGGGGAAAATCCGTTAAGGACATCTGTGAAAATAACCCACATAGTGTCGGACTTCTGCTCAACCTACGGGTAGCGTCTAAAAATCCCTATTTCTTCGGGCCGGGCCCTTGGCCCCCAATCCCTCCGTCGGAACAGTACAAAACTGCTGGAGCACTATTGTAAGCTGTTTTGCCTGAACATAAGAAACAAACAAAATATAAAATTTCCGAAATGGAAGTCGTAGCCTATAGGACCATCCTTGGTCTCCTAATCCTGGTCGGGATGTCTGGATCGTAATCCACTGCCTGTCGAACTAGCTGGTTGGGATGCATTTCCGCTCTCACCATCGCCCTGGAATTAATTTCCCTGAAAATATCTTACCAGGGGTAAGTTCAGCTTCCCTATGAAGTCGATTGTTTCTTACAAACCATGGAGCGTCCATGGCTTGTCGTAGACGTTCTGAAACACCTGAAGTTTCTTCATCTGATTATCCATCGCTTGTAACCACCACCAAAGCTGCAGATGCGTAGGTCATTTCAGGTCTTATGATTGATTTGTATAGTAAAACACTATAAGTCCAATGGGACAGGTTACCATTTCTACCAATCATCGCTTGCAGCAGTCCGTTCAGCATTTTGGCTTTGGACACACTGCATAATCGATGTGTGTCTGAAATGTAAGTCTTTTATCAAGAATTACACCTCGATACTTTGCGAATGCTAACAAATGTTCTGACAAGTAAGTACTTAAGAATTCACAAGCGTGTGACTCTTAGTACTACCACCTATTGGTCCATAGAGAAACTATGGCCATCGCCAACGATGTCGTATGCAAGTAGAATGCAACCTAGACTACAAATTCATGCAGCCCTCCAGGCGTGTATAGTGAATCATAGGTAGCTGAACTACCAACAGTTGAAACACTGCCACCTAACGAAGCGATTGCTTTCTAGGAAAAAGTTCCCAGAAGACAAGGATTCTAATGCACAGACCAATAGGTTTGAACATTTATTAGATTCGAAGTTTGGAAACCAAATACCGGTTTCGATCTTGTTAGATCTCGTCAGTTTGGTATATCCAACTCGAATACTAACAAATGTTCCGACAAGTAAGTACTGAAGAATTCACGGACGTCAAGCGTGTGACTTATTAGTACTACGGTGACCTATTTGCATACGTGTAATTTATAATAATTTTTGTTGAATGTAAGTGAAATAGAGAAAGTGAATATATTGAGTATTATTATTTGAGTGAAAACAGAAAAAAAATGCATTTTGTTTTGCTCACACATTTTAATTGTTATTTCACGTGGAGGCAATTATTTTAACGTATGAATAAAAAATTTGCTATATATTTTGCATACTGAATATTATTCAAACAAATACTGTAAAACATTGAAATTGAATTAAATTTCCTTGTTAAAACACCTTACCTCGTTAATTTTTAATACACTTTGAATATCCGTTAGTCACCTTAAATCCGTGTTCTTATTAAAGAAATCAAAAATTAAAAAAAATATAAAAAATAAATTTCTCCTCCTAATTCATATTAGGCACTTGAGATACAATTTCTAACTCAATTTATTTATTATTATTTGAATTATAGCCTATGTATATAAAAACAAGTGAATAATTCAATAAATAAACATTTTTATTTTTATATTTAATATTTTCATCATACCACCAACTTTTTAAACGGAATTGAAAAAAAGATATAAAACTATTTAAATTTATTTAAAATATTAATAATATATTTACATCCTTCATTTATTTATCCAGCCTCCTTTTTTGAGTTTCCATTTTAAGAAATTTGGAACTGATAACAACTTTCCGCGTTGCTGTCTCTCTTGAAAACTTTCTTTCAAATTGCTTCCGTAGAGTGGACACCATCGAGGTCAGCATCTGTATGTTGTGTCTTTTACAAATGGGAAAGCTGTTCAGGAAAAAAAAAGAAAATGTTTTTTAAGCTTCAGAAGCACAAATCGCCTTAGATGGATAATTAAAATTTTGTTTTCTCTTTTTCATTTTTGACTTTTGTTGACTCAAAATGACAAAATAAATAAAGAAGTTCGTAAAAACTAAAACGAATCTTATTTATTGCTTTATCTTTTTGGCATTTAAACATTATTCTTCCTTTTTTTTAATACACAAAATAAATGTTTGCCTACCTACCCTACTTAAAAGATAATGTCTTTTGCAAATCCAAATCAAATTTAAGTCTAAAGTAAAAGTTTCGAAATGTTAGAGGCAAATGTCCGAAAACAAATTAAATATCTTAGCTAAAAACTGACAAATTTGGAAAACATATCAACAGTTTGGGAATTATTAGAAATTTTCTTTAGAAAAATCATAATTTTCAATATTTAACATAAAACCCTCAAATTTTCAGAAATACTCGAAATTGTTAAAACAAATTCGGGATTTGATGAAAACTTTTTACCCTGAAACTGAAAAAACAAAGAATTACAATCGCTAAATTTACACACATTGAAAAAATTTTAAAAAAGTTCACATTTGGAAAATCCAACTTTACTTTAAAAAAAAGATATTCTCAAATCTTCGAGCTTGAATTTGCACATTCAAACCTGGAACCTTGAGAAAAAATAAAAAAAATTTAATGCACACAACTTTAGAAAAAAAGGGCGAAATAAGTCTGTACTTCCCGATTAAGGTTAAAATAAAAAAAAGATTTTGATTTTGATTTTTCAGTCGAGATTCTACAGAAAAAAAATTAAGTTTCAGATTTAAACGCACAATTTTGACAGGAACGTCGACGTTTAGAATACGCCTTTAACTCACATTAAAGAATTTCTTAAAATTTCGGCTTTTTTTTCGAATTTATAATATAATTTTTTTCCTTAAATAAATTAAAAGCTTTTTGAAGTTTGGACATTTTGAAACGAAATATTCACTTAGGCCTAAGTTTTTGAGAAAAAATTCCAAGAATGAGAAAGAACAAAAATTTATAATATAAAATTCAAGTCAGAAAATGTTCAAAAAAATTCGAAATTTCAAGAAAACGTATCAAAAAAACTTTTGTGTTGAAAGTACTTTTTATAAATTTGAGGTTTTACACAAAACAAAATTTTATCTTAATCGCTTCAGGTTTTAAATGCAAAATTCGCAAAAATATTATTTGGAAAATGTTAGGTTTTTTTTTTAATTTCGATTTCTTTCTCAAAGTTTAACTTAAAATCTTTAGTTTTTTCCGCATATTAAAGATGACAAACAAACAAACTTTGAATGTAGATTTTGGTGAAACGGACTGCTCCTAGGTTATCTTCAAAAATTGAAATACAAATCGTGTCCTCTGAAATCATGTGTTTTTTTAACCTTTCTTGGTTTCAGGGGACAAGATTTGCATTTTAGTTTTTGAATCTAGATGACAGCACCTATAACGACCCCCACAAAATGTAAAATAAGACAAATATTTTTCTAAAAGATTTAGTTTTTTTTCCAAAATTATCAATTTCGTTCGAAATTTGGCTAAGTATTTAAAACATACTTCTTTCTCTCAAAATTTAGACTTTTTCTATATATAAAGTTTAACATTTCTTTTTCTGTAAAATTTTAACTTAATTTAAACGAAATTTAATCGATATATCTCGAGGAATTTCGTTCAACAGTTCGTAATTTTCAAAAAATTTTGAAATTTTAACAAATGTTTTGTTGATATATTTGACTTTCTTCCGAACTTTTAACTTTTTTTAATGTTATCTGAAGTTTGTAATTTCAAGAAAAAATTTCTGGAAAAAGTTCTAATATTGAAAAAGTTACATTAATTAATAATAATAGTTTGCTTTTTAGAAGTCTTGACTAATTCGAAATTGAGATTTTTCCTCGAAAATCTGAATTAAAATTTTACATCAAAAATTAATAATAAAATAAACTTTGAAAAAAGAAATGAAATTTATGTAAAAAATATCCCACAATTTCTATTTTAGTGGCAAAATATTAAATCCAAATTTAAATATTCGACTTTTTTCTAGAAATTTCCCTGGAAACTTTACAATCTCAAGACAATGTCGATTTTTGAGAATTTTTGAAAGTTTGTTTTTTTTTTCAAAATTCGTAAATTGTTATTTTTTGGAGTTCAAACTCGAATGTAGATTTCTTATTGAAATATTAATTTCATTTTTTAAACTTCTCTGGAAATTTGAACATTAAACTTGAACTTAAAAAGCTTTAAGTTCAAACTTCAAATTTCGAAATTCTTTTCACGCGATATGGGTGTCGCGTGAAAAAAAGGGGATTTTAAATGAAAATATACTAAACCTTATTTTGCAGGGGAAGCTGTGCTTCCTTAGCTTCCATTCCATTGGCATCTAATGCTGCGGGAGCCCTTTCTACGTTTTTTGGCAACTTAAAGGTCCTGTTTTTTTCTTCCTCTTCCCCATTTAAACCTTTAATCAAAACCATCATATTTTCCTTCGGGGTCCTTCATCATCCGATAGAAGGCTTATTATGCCGTCAAAGTCCTGGTATCTTCAGGTGACTCGATGCGATGGAGGTTGCTCAGGCACAAGAGCCGTTAGGGCATCTGGAGCTGTTGTGGCTGCTGGGGCATCTGCAGCTGCTGTGGCTGCCGAAGCTTTGTCAGAAGAACTGTCGGTAACGAAACACCTCCTGCAGACGTTACTTTAATATCCTGCAGGATGTCAACTTCGCACTTTTCTTTTAAAGACTACTTAGAGAACTTATCGAAGTTTGATTATAAACTAAATGCATTAATAACGTAAATGTGCTTTTGTTAGATATTTATTTTGCCGAATTTGTGTTTTCGACAAAGGTATGTGTTGGAAGGGAAAATCGTCCCGTAGGAAATGCAATCTCAGCATAGAGCTCAATGCAGTTGTTTTAGCAGAAATAACAAACTTGAAAACCGAAGGTCAAATTTAAAACTATTGTGTGAAACCCGATACCAAAATTGTAATATGAGACCCAGGGCCGTGTGGTAGATTTTCTCAGCATGATGCAACTCTTCGAAATGCGTCCCATAAATGTTTTTCCTTTTATACAATATTCGATTTTGTTTAAAAAAAAAACTGCACAGAGTGTAAAAATACTATTTCTATTTAGAAAATATAAACTGTTGTAAATGTTGCTACGACACTTCACTCTCTTTGTTAATTTACACCAGAGGCCGGCAACAGGCGCCGTGCAAGGGCCGGCGGCGCTGCTCGTTGCGGCCCTTGGACAGTTAGTGAGAGGGACACTTTTTTAATCATCCATCAAAATTGGCAATGAGTGGCCCTCAAGCCTTCCAGGACTAGTATCATTTTATTCTTTATTATTGTTTCGAGATTTTTTGAACTAAGGATTTGTTCTTGAAAATCACTTAGTAATTTAAATTTTTTTCTTGTAAAATTTCAAGTTCGATTTGAATTTTTCAAAATTTCAACTTTAATCTTTCAAAATTGAATCTAAAAAATATTAAGAACGTTTTTCCTTTTTTTTCAAAAATTCTTGTTTCCATTTTTGTTCTTTTTTCTATAATTTTCATTTTAATTTATATACATTTTCTATTTATTTTGTGTTTGAAATGTTGGCCACAATTTCGAAATTTTAAATTTACACTCGAATTTTTGAAAAAAGGAGGATTCTGGATTAAAGTGGAAATACAAAAACCCTGATACTTGGAAGAAATGTTGACAAGTTAAAGTTTTTAAAAGAACTCAATGTTTATAAAAAACAATCGTGTTTAAGCAACAAAACAAATAAAAAATTATCCAGTTTCAAAAACTTCTTTCCCGAGAAAAGTAAAAATTGTAGATTTTTGGACAAAATTTTGTGAAAAGTTAAAAAAAAATTAAAATATATTCACTCTTACTTCAATATGTCTATTAAATTGATAAATATTTCAGAAATGAAGTGGAAACCTGTTGAAAAATGATAGGTTTTCAGAAAAAAAAGTATTTACTAGATTTAGAATTTAGAGTGAAATTTTAAAAATTGAAATTGAAATTTTGAAATATCATTAAATTTTGAATTTGAACTTCGACTTCTAATATAAAGTTGGTTCAAAACAATTCGAAATGTTAAAAAATATTTTTTTTTCTGAAAAATACTCAAAATTTCTAAATACCATTTCAAGTTGCAAGGAAAGGTGGAATTAAAAAAAATATTTTCTCAAAATTTCGTGTTCTTTAGGCAAAAATTCCAGATAAAAATAGAAATTTTGGAGAAAATCTGAGATTTCATGGTATGGTGACTAACTGTTTTGTTTACAATAAAATTTTCAAAATTATTTATTTTTGAACCTAATTTTTTTTAAATACTTTAACGTTGAAATTTCTAATCTAAACTCGAAATTTTTTTGCAAGTTTCGTTGCAATTTCAAAATGGAGCCTTTTTTTTGTTTATGAATAATATTCTGTACACATATAAACTTCAAAAATTAAAAAAATATCACTAAAAATAAATAATGACTTTTATACTACAAAATGGCGGCATAGATAGCACTATTCTGTCGTTTAGATGTTATTCTACATTAAATCTATGGTTGGTCAAAAATCAGATTTGATATTTTATAACTACTCGTAATGTTTTGTAAACTACATAGAGAAAACCCGCTAAATCAACAAATATTTTAGTGTTTTACCCAAATAATATCTAATTGCATTGTTTATCACATACAACGCGTTACAAAAGCCTGGATAACACTCACTTTTTTTAAAGCAGTGCGTTAAAATAGAGCACTAGCGTGTTAATGTAGGCGTTAAGTTTCGTAGGTGCAAGTGCGGCAGATGTCAAACTGCAAGGTCTTAACCTCATCCACACATTTTAGAATTTTAGAGAAAAACAAATAGTTTTTGATAAATTTCAGTATGAAAGTCTTAGCTCTGAAGCCCAGCAGGTTATTTATTCGGCGTGTAATTCGTAATTACAGATGTATAAGCAAATACTTGGACCAAGACAAAAACTGTAAAGCCATTCGGCAGAAATTTCTGGATTATTTTGTAAATAAAAACAATCACACATTCGTTAGATCAAGCCCTGTTATACCCTACTGCGACCCATCACTAGCCTTTATTAATGCCGGAATGAATCAAGTAATTACCAAATTGACGCAAATTAGCACTAGGTGATTGTGTTTTTAGTTTAAGGGTATCCTAATGGGTAACCAGGAACCGAAGCACAAAAAAGTGGCAAATTCTCAGAAGTGTGTGAGGGTTGGAGGGAAGCACAATGATCTAAGTGTCGTTGGGTCTGATGGTTACCATCACACTTTCTTTGAGATGCTTGGTAATTGGTCATTTGAAGGGTTGCAAAAGGTGATATTGAATTCAATTGCAGCCAAATTGACTTAAATCACATTCATTTGCTATTGCAGTTTGATGCTTGTAAAATGGCATTAATATTGCTGACTGATGTATATAAAATACCAATGTCGAGACTGTATGTTACTTACTTTAAAGGAGATCAACAATTAGGGATTCCTGAAGATACTGAAACAAAAGAAGTTTGGAAATCGTTGGGGTAAGTATTTCAAAACTTGAAGTTTTTCGAAATTAGGGAAATCTTAACTGAAATGAATTGTTAGGCATATCGCAAGGATTTTATATTTATATTTTTGAAAGGCTACACTTCTATAAACATTAAGAAAAATTAAAAAATTTCAAGTGTAAAGCACCGAACCAGAATTGTGAATATTTTGTCATAAGAAGTGGAATAAAAGTTGAAAATGTTAACATTTCAGGCATGTGGCTTAGAATTATTGTAAATTCAACTTAAATTTATAAAAAACATTCTCAAAATTCTAAGTTTAGATTGAAATACAAATCTTGTTCTCTGAAACCAAGAAAGATTAAAAAACACAACAAACGTTGCTCTAACACGTTTTGTCATCTTCAGAAAGATACTCTGAAGATGATAGCTTTGCTATGGAAACGCGTTAGACCTTTGATGTGTTTTTAAATCTTTCTTGTCCCCTGAAACCAAGAAAGATTAAAAAACACAACAAAGGTTACTCTAACACATTTCGTCATCTTCAGAGAGATACTCTGAAGATGATAGCTTGCGTATCGAAATGCGTTAGACCTTTGCTGTGTTTTTTAATCTTTCTTGGTTTCAGGGGACAAGATTTGTATTTCAATACTAGTCCATTCCACCAAAACTAAATTAAGATTGAAAAAAGTTTAATTTTTGAGAACAATTTCACAATTTGCGTAAACATTTGTATTTTAACATATCTCGGGAAAAATTCAAATTTGTAATTTAAATTCGAACCTTAGGCAGTAAAAATGGTACATATGTAATTTCCAAAAAAAAATTTTGTTTATTGAAAAGCGCGTAGTTACTATTTTTTTTACCCTATTTTCTGCTTTACATAATTTCATCAAATTAAATGTCAGTACTGAAAGCAGGAAAATTTTTCTCAATTTAACCTGAATTTAAAAATTCATTAATTAGAATTCCAGAAACTCGTATACTTCCCTTTGGGGCGACTGACAACTTCTGGGAAATGGGGAATATGGGTCCTTGTGGACCATGCACAGAAATACACTACGATCATTTAGGGAGCGTTAACAGAGCGAGTTTCGTTAATAAGGGACTTTTCGACCTCACGGAAATCTGGAATCTTGTATTTTTGGAGTATAAAAGGTATTAGAGACAATCCTTGAGAATCTTGTTCCTTTAGTTCAAATTTACAGAAATGAAACTGGAGAGTTGGAACCTTTGCCCAAAAAGCACCTAGATACTGGTATGGGGCTTGAAAGGCTCACGTCTGTCTTGCAGGGGAAAACAAGTAACTATGACACTGATATTTTCTCGCCGCTTTTCACGGCTATTCACAAGGTTAGTTAATGCTTATATTTTAATGTGGTGGACTAAAATTTGATTTAGATGTCGGAGAACGTTCCCAAATACGGGGGGAAGTTTGGCGAGAAAGATTGGAACCAAATCGATACATCATACAGGACTTTGGCTGATCATATGAGAATGGTAACGGCGTGTTTGGCCGATGGAGCCATACCCGAGCAAAAGTAACCTAATTTGAATAATTTTTAACAAATATATTAAGCAGCGGAATTTTCTAGTCAAAAATTGAGACGAATCCTGAGGAAATGTTTCATTATAAGTGAAAATGTTTTCAAAAGAGAGAAGCATTTACCAAAAGAGTTGTCTAATTACGTTGTGGAGTCCTTAGGAGCGGCGTATCCTGAGATGGAAAAGAATATCAATCAGGTAATTTTCTGTTTTGTTTTTGTCTATAACTGAGATATATTTTAAATATTTTAAATTTTGGTTGTTTCTCCAAATGGTTTAATTTAAAACATACAATTCGCTTGGACAGTTAGCCAACATAAACTTTTAACTGAACAATGTAAACTGTCTGTGACAAATATTAGATTGATTGTATTTTTATAAATTCAGAGTTTTTTAAACTCCGAATTTAGTAAATATTTAAAATTGTAAGAAAAAAATCTACGTTTGCATTTCAAGACGAAAAGTTTTCAAAAGAAATTTATTATTTTGAAAAAAAATTCATAATTTATATAATAATTTTCATTTTGTTTCCAAATTTTCGAACTTAAAAATTTCAATGTCAAACTTGAATATTTGAATTTTTCTCAAGCGCAAAATGTAAAAAGCTTAAAATTTAAAGTAAAAGTCAGAATTTTAATATAAAGTCAAAAGATTTGAGAGAAACATTACAGGTTAACTAGTTAAATATAAAACTTGAAATTTTGGAAAGAAAAATGTTTTTAATAAACTGAACTCTTTTCAAAATTTTGCCTCTTTATTCCCAAAATTTTGATTTTAAGCCTAGAGTTTATTAGAAAAGATCCACATTTTTAAATTGAAACATTTCCTGCTTTTACTTCATATTTTGAGAAACAATTTCAACAGAAACTGATAATTATCAACAGGAAATTTTCAATATAAAAATTTGGATCTTTTTTTATAAATTCTTTGATTAAAGTCAAAATTTTGAGATTATTGCAACTTCAATATTTCATTCTTATCAAAACCCCAAATTTAAGACCTTAATTTTAAGTTTTTGCGGGTTTAAATCAGCAATTTTGAGAAAAATATCAAAATTTCAGATTTTACAAAAGTTGAAATTTTAATAAAAAAAATTTAAAAGTCCAAATTTTGAAAAAGAGTAGAAATTTTGAAAAAAGTGGAAATTTTGCAAATAAAGGTATATAGATTGCCGACATTTTCAAAAACTTAAGTTTTCAGAAAAAGTTGTTTGAGAAACGTTGAAATTTTGAAAGAGTCTACATTTTTTAAAAAAACTGAAATTTCCAAAAAAATTAATAAGGGTATTTGCTGATAAATCCACCCCCAGTTAACTTTCAGCGAAACATCGACGTCCAGTGCTACAACCTTTTTTTTTTTCATTTTTTATATTTTCATGTCTAATTTTGGTCTTCTGTAATTCATCTTTTTCTTATTCTGTGTAAAATAAACTAACCTATTTTTTATCCACTGTCATAAGGTGACGTTTTAAATAAATTTAGATATGTATCACGTAGTCATATTTTAAAAAAATGTTTTAGGATATTGTCAACATTTATTAATAAAAATTTAAATATTTCCAAACTGGGTCGCAGAAATGTTAAATAAAATTAATAAGCATAATGTTTCCGATCAATAAGAATCCACCATGAAGAATAAAAAATCGGATAGTCGAAATTTTATTAAAATTTTAAGTTTTGAGAATCAAATGTTTACATTTTTTATAAATTTAAAAGCCCTCTACTTTTAATCTCTAAATTTTGAATTTCCCTTGAATCATTTGACTTCAAATTTAGAGTTTTGAAGTTTTTAGCTTTAGACGAAATCTCGAGGAAAACTCGATATTGGAATCTCGAAAAAAATTCAAATATCAAGATTAAAAATCGAAATTTGGAAAGTAAGATCGAAAACTAGTGAATAAAATACAGATTTTAAGAATGGTTTTGTATATAAAGGACGAGATTTTTTTCAAAATGTTTAGTTTTTTTTTGAAAATTCTACAATTTTTAATTGTTCTCTCTAAAATTTCGACCTAAAAACAGTTTCCCAAACAGGTGAAATTTTATCAAAATTGCTAGTTTAAAAATTAAACCTTTACACTTTTCTTTTGTAAATTTAAAATTTTTCTTAAAATCTCAACATTATTTTGAAATTTGGTGAACTTTATTGTTTGTTGTTTTTCTCAAAATACGGAGTTAAAGCTTGACATTGTTTAACACAAAACTTTGGTACTTTGTTTTATTAACTTAAGATTAAAGTTCAAACTTCGACTTTTGTTTGAAATTTCAAGCCTAACCTCAAAAGATTCGTTTTTATCGGATTTTTTGACTTTACATTTAAAATGGGATGCTATGACAGTGAAATAAGGATCTTTCGACTTTGTTGTGGCGTTTTGGCTTAAATTACTGTACCCAGTATTCATTTTAGATTCATCAAATAATTGATTATGAAGAAGACGTTTTTAAATCGGTTCGGAAGTACGCCACGCATGAATGGAAAAAATTGGTCGGCGACAACAAAGCCCTTCTAAATCTCGAGATATTAGAGACCCCTAGTTTGGTAGGAGCTTACAGGGAAATAAAGCGGATTCAACCGAGCGAAATATCGGGCAAATTGGCATTTAAATTGTACGACACCTTCGGTTTGGACAAAGAAGTAATCAACAAATTAGCGCAAACGCTCGAGCTTCCCTTTGATGAACAGGACCTGCAAAAAGAGCTAGATGCTGCCAAGGAACGAAGCAAAAAAGCCGCCATGTACACTTTCAACGTCCAAACTCAACTTGAGCTCGCTGGCACACCAAAAACCGATGACTCGGCCAAATACTTATACACGAAAGAACAAGATGAATACGTTTTCCCAGAACTGAAGGTGAAAGTGTTAAAAATCCTCCATAACAACCAAATGGAGAAACATATCGGCCCTAGGGCGCTATGTACGCTGGTTTTGGACAAAACCAATTTTTACGCTGAGGCAGGGGGGCAAAGCTACGATAAGGGCACTATATCCTTCCCCCAGGGGATCTTTGTTATCGATCAAGTTCACAACTTTAACAATTACGTTTTGCATTCAGGGTTGCTCAAGTGCGATGGTAACTGCAAGCTCCAGATAAATGATGAGGGTGTTATGAAAGTGGACCCGAAAACTCGACTTAACCACATGAGGAATCACACGGCCACGCACCTTTTGAATGCTGCCCTGAAGAAAATTAAAGGGGCTACGTGTCAAAAGTCTAGCAAAATCACCGATAATCACTTGAGGTTGGATGTGGCTATCTTTGGACCTAAGTTGATTTTGATGAATATTTGTAACATCGAGGCGGACATTAGGCAGATAATTGATAAGAAATTGCCTGTTTCTTGTAAAAAAATTACGAGTCAGGAGTTTCAAACGTTGGATGGGGTCACAGTTATTCCCGGGGAGGTGTATCCGGAGTGTGATATAAGAATCATAGAAGTTGATCAGAAAGGAGGACTTGTATCCAGGTAATGCCATACTTACAGTTTAATCATCGAATTTTTTATTGTGAGTTTTTTAATCAGTATTTTCTTATAGTTTCGTCTCCTTGCAATATTTAGTCATTAACTTATTTAATATTTTTTCATTCTTTGTTTCTACCAAGATTTTTCAATCATCCTGAGACGGAACACTATAAATTATGAAATTTTAGCAGAACACCTTCTTTATTTTGTAGAGAAAATTATAACGGCAAACGCGTACACTTTTTTTTTTCTAAAAGTTTCGTTCTTAAAATTTCGACCTTGGACTCGGAATCTAATTTTTTTTTAATAAAATTTGTGACCGCCTTGAAATCATAACATTAGTTTTAAAATTTCGACGTTAATCCTAAAATGTCGTTCGCAAAATTTGACTTTTTTCTCAAAAGTCGGCAATAATCTCTAAAATCTTTACTTTGTTTCATAAAATTTCGATTTTGAACTTGAAATCAATTTTTTGTTTTAGGAAATTTGTTTTACTTTAAAATGATAACTTTAATCTTCAATTTCGACTTTAATCTCAAAATGTCAACTTTACCTCGAAAAGTCCAAAATTAATGCTTCTTTGGCAAAATTTGACTTTTTTCTCAAAAGTCGGAGTTAAGATCTAAAATGTTAAATTTTGTTTTCTAAAATTTCGACATTGGACTCGAAATCTAATTTTTTTCTTTCGCAAAATTTCGTTTGACTTTGAAATTTAACTTTACTTCTAAAATTTCGATTTTTTTCTTGACATTTGAGTTAAAACTATTGAACTTTTTCTGGAAATTTCGTGTTAAATCCGATTTTTTTATTCGAATTTTTCAAAATTTATTTTAACGTATTTTTCGAAATTTAATTTTTCTGTCAAAGTAGGGATTCTAAACGTGGAATTTAATTTTAATTTTTTTTCTGCTAAATTTTAATTTTGAGCTTTTGCGTTTTAGGAATTTTAAAAAAATTCAAAATTTATAAGGAGAAACATGAATTTTCATACAACATTTCGGAAATGAAGACATTTCGCGTTTAAATATTGATGTTGAGAAGAAAGTAAAAGTTATGGAAAATAGAAATTTTTAGCAAAAAGAAAAAAATCAAAACCTGTAGGAAACATCAAAATTGTATAAAGTCAAAATTTAAGGGGAAAAGTAATAAGTGCAAGCTTAAACACAAGTTTAAAAAATGGAAAACTACTAAAAAAATATAAATTTATTTGAAAGAAATTCCAATAAGTTCGGTTATAGTCGGACGTTTTGATTTTTTTAATGATTTCGATTTTATTTTCGAAATTCTGATTTTTTCTAGAAATTATAAAGTTTTCGAGAAAAAAGTCTGATATACTAATTTGGAGTTTAAATTTGGAAATTAAGCCGACAAAAAAATCAACAGTGAATTCAAAATTTTTAGAATTTATTATTTTTTATAAATTTCGACTTAAACATGTAATCTTTTAATTATTTCCCTAAAATTACAATTTTGAACTTTAACTTTTGAAATTTAGGTTTTAAAGTCAAAATTCGTCAAAAAAATCTTTTTATAAATTTCGTATTCAACTGCTTTTTTAGTTAGTAGTTTGGTTTTTCTTGGAACTTGGATTTTTTTTTGAAAATTCCGGGTTTAAGCTCGAACTGTTGGCGAAAATTTGTAAAATTTTAGTTGTAGATTTCTGATTAATGCTGTAAAATTTAAAGCTTTCCAGTTTGAATCTAGAATTTCGACTTATCACCAAAATTTTGCATTTTTTTTTATTTTTTGACATTTTTCTTAATATTTGATTTTGTTTTTGAATTCTGAAATTGTAAGTAAACATGTTGAAGAAAATTCCATATTTTTAATAAATGCGAAATTTGAAGAAAGTCCAAAATTCCAGAAAGTTTTCAAAAACATTCGAAATATTTAAAAATTTTAAACCCTTCAAAAAAGTCGGAAGTTTTTGTGAAAATTTAAAAAATATCGAAATTTTCAAGAGTTTAATTTTTTTAAAAGTTCAAATTTTCAAACAAGTCGAAACTCGAGAAAAAGTAAAAATTTTGAAAGATTGAAATTTTCATAAACGATGGAAATTTGGGAGAAACATCGAAATTTAAAAAAAAGTCAACATTTTGGAAAGAAATCGAAATTTTCAAATCAAAACTTCCAGACCAAATTTTAAAAAAAAAGGTCGAAATTTCTAAAAAACTTTAATTGTTAAACAACCTAACGCCAGAATTTTCGAAAATGTTTACACTTCGAAATTTTCTAAAATTTTGAACCGTTTAAAGGAGTGGAAATTTTTAGAAAAGGCCAAATTTAAAAAAAAATCGAAGTTTTTATAAAAATGTTAAATTTTCAAAAATCGAAGTTTTCAAAAGAGTCTTAATTTTTACAAAAGTTAAATTTCAAAGGTCGAATGTTCGAGGAAAGTAAAAATTTTGAGAGATTGTAATTTTCAGAAATTGGAAATTTTGGAAAAATGACGAAATTGAAAAAGGTCGAAATTTTGGAAAAAATCGGAATTTTCAAAATAGTCGAAATTGTTAAAAAAAGGGCGAGTTTTTCAAAAAAGTAAAATTGACAGGAAGTACATTTTCAAAAGTCGAAAATTTTTCAAGTCGAAACTTCCACTTCAAATTTTAAAAAAAGGTCAAAATTTCTAAAAAACTTTAATTTTTAAACAACGTAACGCCAGAATTTTCGAAAATGTTCAAACTTTAAAAAAAAATTGGGAACGTCGAAATTTTTAAAAATTTTGAACCCTTCAAAAGAGTGGAAATTTTTAGAAAAGGCCAGATTTTTTAAATTTTCAAAAATCGAAGTTTTCAAAGACTAATTTTTTACAAAAGTTTAAATTTTCAAAAAGGTCGAAAGTTCGAGGAAAGTAAAAATTTTGAGAGATTGAAATTTTCAGAAACTGGAGATTTTGGAAAAATGTTGAAATTCAAAAAAGTCGAACTTCTGGAAAAAATCGGAATTTTCAAAAGTCGAAATTGTTAAAAAAAGTGAAGTTTTCAAAAAAGTAAAATTTGCAGAAAGTACATTTTCAGAAGTCGAAATTTTCAAATCAAAACTTCGAGTCCAAATTTTTAAAAACGGTCGAAATTTCTAAAAAACTAATTTTTAAACAACGTAACGCCAGAATTTTAGAAAATGTTTAAACTTTCAAAAAAAAATAGGGACAGTCGAAATTTTCAAAAATTTTGGACCCTTCAAAAGAGCGGAAATTTTTAGAAAGGCCAATTTTTTGAAAAAAGTCGAAGTTTTTAGAAAAATTTTAAATTTTCAAAAATCGAAATTTTCAAGAGTCTGATTTTTTAAAAAAGTTTAAATTTTCAAAAAGGTCGAAAGTTCGAGGAAAGTAAAAATTTTGAGAGATTGAAACTTTCAGAAACTGAACATTTTGGGAAAATGTCGAAATTCAAAAAAGTCGAAATTGTTAAAAAAAAGTGAAGTTTTTAAAAAAGTAAAATTTACAGAAAGTACATTTTCAGAAGTCGAAATTTTCAAGTCAAAACTTCAAGAACAAATTTTAGAAAAAGGTCGAAATTTCTAAAAAACTTGAATTTTTAAACAACGTAACGCCAGAATTTTCAAAAATGTTTAAACTAAAAAAAAAATAGGTAAAGTCAAAATTTTCAAAAATGTTGAACCCTTCAAGAATGGAGATTTTTAGAAAAGATCAATTTTTGAAAAAAAGTCGGAGTTTTTACAAAAATTTTAAATTTTCAAAAATCGAAATTTTTAAAAGTCCAACTTTTTATAAAAGTTTAAATTTTCAGAAAGGTCGAAAATTCTAGGAAAGTAAAAATTTTGAAAGTTTGAAATTTTCAGAAACTGGACATTTTGGAAAAATGACAAAATTCAAAAAAGTCGAACTTATGGAAAAGTCGGAATTTTCAAGAGTCGAAATTGTTAAAAAAAAGTGAAGTTTTCAAAAAAATTTTCAGAAAGTGCATTTTTAGAAGTCGAAATTTTCAAGTCAAAACTTCCAGCCCAAATTTTAAAAAAAGTATGTAAAACAACGTAACTCCAGAATTTCCGAAAATGTTTAAACTTTCAAAAAAAAATGAGGAACGTCGAAATTTTTAAAAATGTTGAGCCTTTCAGAAAAGTGGAAATTATTAGAAAAGGCCAAATTTTTGAAAAAAGGTCGAACTTTTTATGAAAATTTTTAATTTTCAAAAATAGAAGTTTTCAAAAGACTAATTTTTTACAAAAGTTTAAGTTTTCAAAAAGGTCGAAAGTTCGAGCAAATAAAAATTTTGAGAGATTGAAATTTTCAGAAATTGAAAATTTTGGAAAAATGACGAAATTCAAAATATCGAAATTATGGAAAAAATCGGAATTTTTAAAATAGTCGAAATTGTTAAAAAAAGTCGAGTTTTTCAAAAAAGTAAATTTTACAGAAAGTACATTTTCAGAAGTCAAAATTTTCAAATCGAAACTTCCAGTTCCAATTTTTAAAAAAGGTCGAAATTTCCAAAAAGGTTTAATTTTTAAAGCAACGTAATGTAACAATTTTCAAAAAAGTTGAAATTTAAAAAAAAAATGAGGAAAGCTGATATGTTCAAAAGAACTAAAATTTCTTAAAACTCGAGATATCGAGAGTTGAAATTTTGAAAAAAAAAGGCGACGGCGACATTTTAATGTTTTGTAAAAGAAAAATTTTTGAAAGGCTTGAAATTTTCAAAATAAATCAAAAAGGGAAAGTCAAAAATTCGGGAGAAAAAGTGGAAGTTTTGAAAAAGTTCAAATTTGTTAAATGCCCAAATTTTCAAAATATGGGACATAATTGCAAAAAGGTCCAAATTTCAAAAGAAAAAGTTAGATTTGAATTAAGTGGAAGCTTTTAAATGTCATAATTTTTTAAAAAAGTAAAGAATTTTAAATCAGAATTACCCAAAATCTTCTATTCTCTAAACTTCGTCATAAAGTTTCTAAGCTCATTTCCAATCTAACCTTTCTGTCGCGTTGCAGGGATCACAATTTAATTCCAAAATCTTTTAGAATCAGGGATAACTTTAGAACCAATTCTTCATTCAAAATTCTTCATAAAGCTGGTTTGAACACTTTTAGTAGTTCTGTGACACGGTCCAATCCCGGAAGAAGTACATCCTGTACTGACTCTGGCCGTGGAAGCCTTCGTTATCATAGTCTTGATTAAATTTAAAACCTTAAAAATAAAAAATTAAAGCTTTAACACTGGTTGAAACCTTTATTGTAAGAGTAGAAAGTAAAGTTTGAATTTTGGGATTTTAAAATTTGAGGAAACCCACCATTCATGATTTAATAAAAAAGGGGATTTTAAATTTCGAAAAAAAAGTTGACATTACAAAATTTCGATAAAAAATCTTGAGTTTTCGAGTTTATATATTTATAATTTTAAGAATTTCTGAAGTCACAATTTCGAAAATAAGTCAAAATCTTTAGAAATATTTAGAATTTATTATTTAACATGAAAATTTTAAACAAAACGTAAATATTTATTGACAGTTTAAGAAAAATAATGACATTTTGAAAGGTTGGGGAATTTTATGAAAAAGTCATAATTTCAAGAAAATACTCTATATTTATTTTTTTAATGCAATATCTTGCGTTAGACTCGCAAGACTGATGTTCAAATTTTGAATCCGTTTGAAATCCGAAGTTTTAAGAAAAAACACAAGAATTGCAAGTTTAATGTAAAAATTTTAAAAATTGGAAATTGTGGAAGAAATTATTAAATTTCGGAAAAGCCCAAAATTTGTGTTTATAATTATTTTGAAAGCATAAGCGCATAATTTTGTAAAGAAGAGTAAAATAGATTTCTAGACTGTTTTCTTTAGGTTAGAAAATTTTAACCTCTCTGGATAAATAAGACGTCAAAATGACCCTTGACGGAAAAAATAATCAATAAGTAATCGAATGCCGGGTTCGCTACGTTCTCTTCTAAAAAACTTAGAGCACACTTGATGACTTTTTCATTTAAACACCCGATAAAATTTTAACTGACAAATTGAAATTTACTAGTTCAATCAGATTCACTCTGTCATTATTAAACGGCTCGAGATAATTAAATACCATATCTGTTGCTAATTTAAAGCCCTCATCGCTTCCCATTTTTGTTTTTAGATTCATTTAAGTGGTCAGTTCATTACGACAAGCGTATTTTTGATATTAGGAAATTTCATTATCTTTGCGATTCTGTGGAAGGAGATTCAAGTGACGTTATTGAATCATTGTCATTATCAGCTAATTATTATTATTAATTAATTATGCAATAGAGTTGCTGCAAGACCGCTTTAAAATAAAAGAACGGGTCACAACCGTCCTAAACATTTTTTAATTTACAAGAACCACACAACCCGGTCTAAGACAACCAATTAACTGTAATAAAGGTTTTAGAGCTTTCGGCAAAAAAGGGAATTACTTTTATTTATTATTTCCATAAGAGCGGAAAAATTAAACGATCATGCAAAGCGAAAATGGCAATCAGTACAACCAGTACAGCTCTAGTTTTAATTAGAAATAGGTGCAGTAACTTTAAACAATGTCCAGCGTTGTTAAATCCAGAGTGTCAAGCGAACATCATTACTTCAGCATTAGTTAAAAAATTGTAATTTTCTTTAAAAGAGTTTGAATTAATGTACCATATGAATCAAATCACATCTAAACGAATTCACGTGTGATCTGGAATATGATAAACAAAATCACAGAACCTCAATTTTTAAGATTGATAAATTTGCCATTCAACTGCCCTCTAATGTCTTTTTATATGATCCTGATTTCAATGCAAAAAAATCTAAATAGATTTATTAACTGAAACAAGTTTATTTTGGGAGTAATTAGAAATTCCATTGAAATCAGAAAAAATCAACTTCATTTTCAAGAAACCAAATTGGGTTGAATGGAGCTGGTCATTTAAAAGTCCATTCAAAAAAACAAAAGTATGATATGCAATTCAAAGACCATAAATTCTTGTCAGGAAGAACAATTACATGACTGGGGCAGTAAATTTTAGGATCAAGAGGAAACTGAAAACAAAATACTTTTATCACAAGAAGAAAAGGCCACGAATAACACTTTCAAGACAATTACTACTTACGAGCACCCTGTGGTCTATTCATTGTAACGTTGCCTTTCAAAAAGGAAAGAAGGCACATTCAGTATCAATAAAATGATTTTTAAACTTGGAAAAAATAGGGATGACAGAATATCTAAGAACCACTTGTCGGAATGACAAATTTCTGAAATGTACTACTTATCCAACCAGGGAGTTCAAACAAACTGTGAAGGGCCATAAAATTCATGTGGTGTAAGACACATCTGCAAACACTTTCAACACAGTCAGCCTTAACGACAATTTAATTAGTTATAAAAAAAAAACTAAACGTAATACGTATTGTTGTAAATCAATACATATTTTATGTAATTATTATTATTTACTACTTCGAAGATACATAGATAATTGTCGTGGGGAATTTCAAGGGGTGTCGGATAACACAAGGGTCGACGTCACTAAGATTCTAGCCTTTAATCTAAATAAATAAAGGTTTCATATTTCAACACGATCGGTAAAGAGGTTATGAAATAGTAATTAAATTATTTTTTATAACAACTTTGAAAGTCTGCAATTCGAAAAGTAAACATTTTTTTTTTTCGTAATTCGTATTTATTTATCATTCCGAATCAACTGCCAAGCGTTGTCTTTGAAATTTGTAAATACCCTGTATAATCTTGTATGTTAAATAAAGTGTTAATTATGTTCCTATTTGGTCATTTCCAATGTCTCCGTTGGTTGCAAGGATTGCGAAATCTGTGAATTTTTTAAAAAAGGATCAAATTTACAAAGGAGGTTAAAATTTCTCGAAAGTCTCGTTTTGGAAAAGAGTTGAAATTAAAAAAAAACAGTAATTTTGAAAATATATCAACGTTTTTAAAAAGGTTGAAAATTCAAAAAAAAACTTCTCAAATTTTGAGAAAAAATCAAAATTTTCAAAGAAAGTAGAATTTTGGAAGTCAAAATTGTCAGATAACTAAAATTTTGTAAATTCGCAACAAAATTTCAAATAAAATTGAAATTTTCAAATACGAAAATTTCCAAATGTAAATTAGTTTTGAGAAAAATTCGATCTTTAGAGAGGTTAAAATTTTGTCGAAGTTCTAAACATATTCAAAATTTTCAAAACCACAATTGGGTCTTTAGAACTAACGAATTTGTTGCTTAAAATTTTACCTAGCCCAGTTTGTAAGATATTTAAAGTATTATTTAACTAAATGAAAATGTTCATATTTAATAATCTTACAAACAGGGCTTGGTAAGGTAAAATTTTATGTAATTCGAGACGAGTTAATAGGGATCCCAAAAATGAATCAGAATTTGTTGCTTTCATTTGCACCTATTTTATCTATTTGCATACCATGGTGTCCACATACCATTGTTGTTATATAATATCTATTACAGAACAATTTGAACTTAAGTCTCTTTTTCAGGGAACCTTGTTGTGGAACTCACGTTTTAAACACAAGCGATCTCGGCGACTTCTGCATAATCAATACAAAGTCGTTAGGACGTAGCACCGTATCCATATATGCTGTGACGGGGGAGAGGGCGAAACAAGCCCAACAAAATGCCGTCGAGATGTTGGACAAAATATATATGTTGCAGAAAAGCGTCGATGACAACATGGACAACGTAAGGCAAAACCTCGAAAAATTTCCACACTTTTATTTTCACCGGAAACCTACAACTAATTTTAGCAATAGTCTTTTCTCTTTGAGAATTTGCAAGCTTTTGGTTACTACTACCCCCGAGAATTTTCACGTATTTTTTAAAGAGCGGTTGCCCAAGATAACTTTGTATCAATTGTAGGTGTCAGTGCTCTGATGTCTTAAAATGTTTATCATTTCTTGTATTTTCGGTAATTTTTATTTATTTTCTTCGTTTTCTTCCTAAAGAGGCCCTCCTACGCTGGTGCGCGAAACGTCGAACTATTTTAGTAGGTCTTTGATGTGGTCCTATCCTGGAAAACATAACTTTTACTGATTCTGGCCGCAGAAGCCTTCGTAATCATAATTGGAAAATAACTTAACCTGCCATAAGAACTTATGACATATTATTATTATTATCATATTCAGTGAAATTATATAGAAGTATTTATGGGAAAGAGGTACTTAGCTTTAATTGAGGATACCGTAATTTCACTAATTTTAGCTATAGTGAGGTTCAAATTATTGTTTGATAATATGTATATATATTTTTTAAATTTGCCGCAATAGAGACAAAATATTAGTATGTTGAAAGCCATAATTATGTAAAAATCTCAATATGTCCCTAAACATTTTTTAATTAACAGAAAAGGCAGTCATTTTGGCCATAATTTATCATGAAAATAGCGCACGACTCCCAATCGATTTCTGGATAAATCGAAAACGAAAGCTTTGTAAAAAAAGCTATGGACAATATTAATTAGTTTGTTTACTTATATCTAATAAGAGTCTGATTCTATAGTTTGAACATGATTAACGTAGGAAGGGAAACACTGTTAAATAAGCAACAAAACCAAGGAACTCTTATCTGCATGACTGGATGTCAATTCGAATATTATTTGACTTTATCATTTAACTTTTTCAACTTTTAAAATCTGGATATCTTATAAACAATCACTGGTACAAAAAAGTATAGATACATTTTCGGTAGGAATAAGTAAAAATTAAAAAAAAGATTGAAATTTTCAATAATTTCAATAATAATTTTCAATGTGGTAAAAATTAACAATTTTTAATAAAAGTCGAAATTGAAAAATTCAAAATTTTCAAAAATCTTGAAATTTGTTAATTAAAATATTCAAACAACATGAAAGTATCAAAAAAGTCGATTTTTTAAAAAAAGTCGATTTTTTTCAAAAAAGTCGAAATTTCGGAAAAAAGTGAAATTTACAAAAATGCCAACATTTTCAAAAAAGGTCGAAATTTAGAGAAAAAGTCAAAATCTAGTAAAAATTGATATATTTACAAATAATTCAAAATTTCCGGAAAATTTCGGAACCTCGTTAAAAATCAACATTTAAACAGAAAGATCGAAATTTTCAAGAAAGTAGAAATTTTGAAAAATGATGGGAATTTCCAACAAAATGGAAATTTGTTAAAAAATGTCGAAATTTTTGAAGCAGAGGTGAAAATTTTGAAATTTGGCTATTTTTTTTAAAAAGTTGAAATTTTGAAAAAGTCAAAATTTTTAGTCAAATTTATAAAGTAAAATTTTTCGCAAAGTGAAAATTAAAAACGGCAGGATTTACAAAATAATCAAAATTACCAAGAAAACACTTTTGAAAAAAATTGCATTTTTAAAGTGTTCAGAAAAAGTCAAAATTTTGAGAAAAAATCCAAATTATCAAAAAAGCAAAGTTTTCAAAAAAGTTAATATTTTTAAAAAGTAAAATTTACAAAAAAGTCCAAATTTTGGAAATAAGTTGAAATTGTTTAAAAAAGTTAAAACGGAAAAGTCAACATTTAAACAGAAAAGTCCATAATTAAAAAAGAGATTGAAATTTTCAACAAAAGTGGTCGAAATTTGCAAAAAAATTAAATATTTGATGAAAGTTAAAATTTACAAAAAAGTTAAAATTGAGAAAATTAAAATTTTTTGAAAAGTCGGAATATGCAAGTCAAAATCAACAAAAAAAATTTTTAAACCGTCGAATTTTTCAAAAAAGTAAAACTAAAAAAAAATCGAAAGGCAAAATTTTCAAAAAAGTAAAAATATGAAAAAATCACATTTTTAGCTAAAAGAAAATTTTTAAAAAAACGAAATTAAAAAAGTTTTCAGAAAAAGTCAAAATTTCGAGAAAAAAATCCAAATTATCAAAAAAGCAAAGTTTTCAAATAGTTAATTTTTTTAAAAAGTAAAATTTACAAAAAAGTGGAAATTTTGGAAAAAAGTTGAAATTTCCTAAAAAAGTTTCAACGTTGGAAAGTGCAACGAAAATTTGCAAAAAATTGAAATATTTGATGAAACTTGAAATTTACAAAAAAGTTAAAATTTAAGAAATTAAAATTTTTCGAAAAGTCGGAATGTGCAAGTCAAAATCAACAAAAAAATTGAAATTTTTAAAACGTCGAATTTTTCAAAAAAGTAAAATTTAAAAAAATCGAAAGTCAAAATTTTCAAAAAAGTAAAAATATGAAAAAATCACCTTTTTAGCAAAAAGAAAATTTTCGAAAAAAACGAAATTAAAAAGTCCAACTTTAAAAAAGAAATCAAAATTTCCGAAAAAACACTTGAAAAAATATAAAGATTTTTAAAAATGTCAAAGTTTTCTGAAAGTCAAAATTTCGAGAAAAAAAGTCAAAATAAGAATTAAAAAAAAATATCTAAATTATGGAAAAAGGCGACATTTTCGGAAAAAGTGAAAATTTTCAAAAAAGTGTTTACAAACAAATGGAAATTTTGAAAAAAGTCGACATTTTCGCAAAATGGCAAAACCTTGGAGAAGTCAATATTCAAAGAGAAAAGTTCATAATTTGAAAAAAAAAATTGAAATTTTTAAAGAAAGTGGTCAAAATTTACAAAAGAACTGAAATTTTTATAAAAGTCGAAATTTACAAAAAATCAATATTTTTAGAAGTCAAAATGTGCAACTTAAACGTTAAAATTGAAGTTTTCAAAAAAAGTAAAATTTACACAAAAAGTCAAAGTTAAAATGTTCAAACAGGTAGAAATAGCAAAAAATAAAATTTTTAGCCAAGTGGAAATTCAAAAAAAAAGTGGATTGAAAAAGTCAAAATAAAAAAAAAAATCAAAATTTCCAAAAAAAACACTTGAAAAAATGCCACGATTGAAAAAATCGAAATTTTCGAAAAAGTGAACATTCACAAACAAGCCCAAATTTTGAAAAAAGTCGAAAATTTCGGAAAACTCATTATTAAAACAGAAAATATCATAATTTAAAAAAAATAATGAAATTTTCAAAGTAGTTAAAATTCGCAAAAAACTAAAATGTTTTGTAAGAGTCTAAATTTACAAAAAAGTTATTTTAAAAAATCAGCACTTTTAAAAAAGTCAAAATTAACAAAAATATTGAAATTTTTAAAAATAGTAAAGTTCTTAAAAAGGCCAACTTTAAAAAAAAAACGAAAAAATAGAAATTTTTAAAATCGAAATTTTTTAAAAAATATACCTTTTATGAAAAATTAAATTTGCAAATTATGTAAATCAAAATTTTGAAAAAAAAATCGAAATTTTCGGAAATAGTCAAAATCTTGGAAAAATCAACATTTAATACAAAAAGATCTACATTTTCAAATAAAAGTAGAACTTTTTAAAAATGGTAGAAATTTGCAAAAAAATGAAAATTTTTGAAAATAGTTAAAATTTTCGCAGCAAAAGTGGGAATTTTGAAATATATTTAAATTTTCAAAAAGTTAAAAATTTAAAAAAGTAGAAATTTTAGTAAACATTTTCAAAAAAAAGCAGAATTTCCCCAAAAATTACAACCTATCCTTGTTTAAGATGGGGGTTCATCGCCATCTATCCTTGTTTCCGCATCCTACTCGCAGTGCTTTGAAGGCATAATGGGGTTACCCTTTGCAAGGGGATTAAATTTTAAAAAAAATTAAAAATCTAAATTTATAAAAAGTCAATCTTTTTAAGGAAAGACTGTCAACATTGTTAAAAGTTATGGAAATTGTTAAAAGAAAGTCAAAATTTCGAGAAAAATGTCAAAATATTAAATCAAACCGGACTCTCCAAACTAATTCGTAATTTTTATAAAAGGAAATTTACAAAGAGATCGAAATTTTGAGAAAAAAATCGAAATTTGAGGAAAAGTTGAAACCTGGGAACAAGTAAACATTCAAACAAAACAATAGAAATATTCAAACAAGTAGAAGTATTAAAGATTAGTTGAAATTGCAAAAAATTGGACATTTTCAAAGAAGCCCAATTTTGTTTAATCAAAGTTTTCTAAAAAAAAAGTCAAACCTTAGGATAAGTTCAAAATTAAAAAAAAAAGATTGAAACTTTCAAAGAAAGTGGTCGAAATTTGCGGAACAAAAATCAGAAATTTTAGATAAGTCGAAATTTTAAAGAATCAAAATTTCAGAAAAATCGACATTTGCAATTCAAAATTTTCAAAGAAATTGAAATTTTTAAAGTTTGATTTCTTTCAGTAAAACAGTTGTACTTACAAAAAAGTCCTAATTTAAAAAAAGTGAAATGTTCAAAAAGGCCAATATTTAAAAAAATCGAAATTTTGAGAAAGTCAAAATTTTCAAAAAGTTCCAATTTAAAAAAAATGCAAATTAAAAAAAAATAAATTTATACATAACTCAAAGTTTCAAATAGAGAATCTAAATTTTCAAAAAAGAAGTAGAAATGTTGAAAAATGGTCGAAATTTGTAAAAAAACTGAATTTTTTAAAAAAGTCGAAATTTTCATATTTTCAAAAAAATAACAAAACTTTTAGAAAAGTCAAAATTTGCTGTCAAAACATTCAAGAAGAAAAACTTTAAAACATCGAAATTTTCTAAATAGTGAATTTTTAAAAAAATAAAGGGAATTTACAAAAATGTCTAAATTAGAAAGACAAAGTTTCCAAAAAATCAAAAATTTCAAGAGTAATTTTTTTTAGTCAAAATTTTTAAAAACGTAGTATTTTAAAAAAAATGAAAATTTGGAGGAAAAGTCAAATATTCAAAAAAAAAACGATACATTGGAAATTTTTGAAACCGTTGAAATTTTCAGATTTAAAAAAAGCAAAACTTTTAGAAAACTTAAAATTTGCTGTCAAAATGTTCAAGAAAAAAGACAAAAAAATCGAAATTTTCTAAATAGTGAATTTTTAAAAAATAGAGCGAATTAACAAAAATGTCTAAATTAAAAGGGCAAACTTTTCAAAAAATCAAAGATTTCAAGAGTTATTTTTTTTAGTCAAAATTTTTAATAAAGTGAGTATTTAAAAAAAATGAAAATATCGAGGAAAAATCAAATATTCAAAAAAAAATCGTAACATTGGAAATTTTTGAAATAGTTCAATTTAAAAAAAAATGATATAAAAAAGTTAAAATTATTAAAAAAAGTCGAAGTTTAAAAAAATAAAATATTTATTAAAGTTAAAATTTAAAAAAAAAGAAAAAATTCGCAATTTACAAAAAATTCAAAATTTTCAGAAAATCCCTTCTGTAAAAATGTCAACAAAGTGGAAATTTTATCAGAAATATTCTAAAAAAGTCGAACTTTTCAAGTCAGAATTTAACTAAAAATTGTCAAAAAAGAAGGTAAAAAGTAGGAAATTTACAAAAAAAAAGAGTTTTTAAAGTCCAAAGAACACTAAATTCTAAATCCTTAAAAAATCGAAATTTTCAGAAAAAATTGAACGTTTCAACATTCACTCTTTTCCATATAGCTGTTTACATATGCAAATAATTTCCAATTAATTATGTCAAAAACAAATCGAGCTTCCAAGATCTACGATGTAAGCAAGCTTACAAAAGATCACCGTAGCAAAGTAACCTTTTTTAGCACGTTTCTAATATTTCATTGCAGAAGATTGAATTGACAAATTAAACTTATAGACGAATTTTGACCACAAGCGATACCAGTGAACATAGTCATTTTGAAATCACATTAATCTAAATGAAAGACACAAAGTGAGCCACGATGAATTAAAAGAGTGCGGAAACTTTTAGAAGAAACTCCTCATTTGTACATAAATTAAGTAAATCTCACGTTGCAGCCGGAGGTGCTAAACATGGCAGTAACAGGATTGAAGCAGTCGCTCAGTTACGATATAGAACAAGATACGCAAATTCTCCCATTAATAGTAAAACACGAGTGCATGGAAAAATTGGAGAATATATCAAAACAGATCAAGGAGAAGGCGAGAGAAAACCTAAAGTATGGGATATACTCCGGAATAGCTTGGTATTAATCTAGTGTTTTAGGGAGTTCGTCGAAATGGAAATCAAGTCAGTTTTAGAGTCCAATGTCGGTAAAACCAAAAACAATAAAGAGTACGTCATCCACTACCTCAGGAGCTCTATGATACTTGATTCTGTCCCACTGCAGAACGCGACCAGATTATGCCCAGATAAACCAATTCTGGTCATTTCCTACTCGGATAATATGGTAAAAGCTCGTTGCTGTGTTCCTAAGGTAGGGCGCGCCATCTAGCGATGATAATACCGAACCGTTATAGTCGTTTTTTTTTTGTAGCATTACTGTAATCGTCAGTTTAACGCCGAAAATTGGTTGCGAAGCGTTGCTAATGTTTTCAAAGGGAGTACCATTGGGCAAAAAGGGCACGACGCCAATTTGATGTGCAACATGCGATCGAAGAAGGTTAATATTCAAGAGTGGGACACGCTTCTGTCTCAATGCATCAGTGAAGCCAAGAGGTACGTTAACGAAAATCTGTGATAGATATTTATGTAGAGAATTTATAGACTGTTAACTGTACATTAAATGAAATAAACAATTTTATTATAAATATTTTTTTATTAAATTCATTTTCTAACCAGATTTTTGCACCTATCTATATGGATGTGACGAAGACTTGCAACAATTTTATGCAAGAAAAAATTAACTTTTTTCTTTTGTCAAATGTCCTGTGGTAAGGTTTGATGAATTTTTTTAAATATCAAATTATTCGTATGGCAAAATTTAATTTTTTAAAGAAATTACTCAATTTAAACAAATTAAATATTTTTTGGAAACGGGACAGTGTAAAAATTAGTGCGAATACTGGTTGATTATTTTAACATCAAATAGTCTAAAGGAAAAGAAAAATGTCTGGTTACCTCAACAAATTGCAATATCTTTCATTTTCAATTTGCTTATGATAAATAAAAATAAAAAATTGTCTAACTAGTTCGACATGCTATTCCAACATTTGTTTAATATTAAACTAGTTATACGTTTTTGTGCTTTGTTTAATGAATCCCATTAGACCAATCACAGGTACGTTAGGCTTTTCACAGATGCGCTAGGCAAATCACAGCTACGTCAGACAAATTGCAAATGCTTTGGGCACATCACAGTTAAATTGGGCACAACGTAGATAAATTAGGTCAGGGGTCGGCAAACTTTCAAGCCAAAAGAGCCACCCCCAATGAAAAAATTGGTTTCCTAAACTTCAAAGAGCCACAAATTTTTATTTCTGATTTTACATTTTATTTCAAAATTAAATCAGACAAAATATGGGACAGTGGGAGACCCCTCTGACTCATGTAGTCAGCCGAAAAGACCTTTTATTTCTCAAAATTTTTCTCGCAAATTAGACTTTTTTAACTCTTCTCTGTATTCGTCTTTTTTTTAACTATGTATTTAGACTTTTTTTCCTAAATCTTCCTTTCCTCTCAAAACTCGGCAATCTGTAAAAATGTTTACTGTTTTTAATTCGACTTACTGGAAGATTCGACTAATTTCTCAAAAATTCATCTTTTGTCGATTTCGTAATAAAAAAAGTAAAAATTTGAAGTAATAATTTGAAGATGTTAAATAAAATAGTTTTTGAAGATTTCGGTCTTTTTCTCAAATGTTCTTTTTTCTATATGAGCAATCGAAGGAAATTCTTTCTTTGGCTAATATGAATCTGCGAAAATGGAATTCGAACGACATGCAAATGTTTAAACGCTTCCAAGACAATGAAGAATTTCTAAATAATTATGCAACTAGAAAGGTATTAGGAATTTTGTGGCATATTGTTACAGATGATCGTTACTGTTGATGTGTCGTCACTCATAAACTCTATTTCAGCCTTGACGACAAAACGAAGCGTCTTGCAAACTGTTGCAAAAATATTTGATCCTTTAGGTATTTTAGGACCATTTATTGTGAGAGCTAAAATCTTAGTGCAGAATATTTGGAGAGAAAAATTAGAATGGGATGCGATTTTACCGGAAGATATCAAAGCAAATTGGCTAAAATGGTGTGCTGAGATTGGCACAGTTTCGAAAATGAAGGTTCCAAGGTCTGTGGTAAGTGATGTATTAAATGCAATTGAATTACATATTTTTGCAATAGGCGAGGAGCGGTAGCATACGTTAAATGTTTAATCACAAATAAACCCATTTATTTAATGTCAAAAAATCGAGTTGCTCCAGTTAACCAACGAGGAAGTAAGGAACTAACCTTACCAAAATTAGAACTTACGGCGGCGCTATGTGCAGCGCGACTTGAATACTATATTATTAATAATTCAAAATTGAATGTAAGAAATGTGATATTGTGGTCCGACTCAAAAATAGCTCTATTCTGGATTTGTGGTCAACCTTTAAAATGGAAACCTTACGTTAGGAATCGGGTAAGCGAAATTCAAAATATAAGCAAAGGTCAATGGAGATACTGTCCGGGAAAAGAAAATCCTGCAGACCTTCTTATTAGAGGAATTTCAGATAAGCTTTTGTTAGAATCAAATATTTGGACAGAGATACCAATTTGGTTAAAAGAGAACTCATGGAAATGGCCTGGTGAAGGAAATCATGATGTGACCGATATAGCATTAGGAACAACTGCTTTGCTCACAAATTACGAAGCAAACTTACAGCAATACAAACCGATTTTATTATTAGAAAATTATAGCAGACTTGGAAAAACGTTGCGTATAACCGCATATGTAATACGTTTCATTAATAATTTTGTCCAATGCAATAAAAAACGAAGAAATGCACTTACCATAGATGAATTGAATGAAGCCGAAATTTACTGGTTGCGAGTTGTTTAATATAAGACCTTTCTTGAAGAAGTGACCTCCTTGCGAAATAGAAAACAATTAAATTCGAGGTCATCTACTTTGTCTTCAAATCCATTTTTGGACAAAAATGGTATCCTGAGACTTAAGAAATTGGAAGAAGCTCTATTACCATATGAGACCAGATATCCAATTATATTGCCCAAGGATTCCTATGATAAAAAAAAATTCTGGCAATGTCATGAAGCTGTAATGCATAGCGTAGGACGTCAACAAGTAAAAACCGTATTGGGAAGCTGTTTTAAATGTAGGCGTTTGAAAGGGAAATCTGGAAATGAACCCTTTGCGCCATTTCCAAGAGATAAAATTATTGCAGCAAACCCGTTTAAAACTGTAGGTTTAGATTTTGCTGGACCGTTATATATTTTGGAGGGAAGAAGAAAGTTAAATCTTATATATTGCTTTTTACCTGTGCTGTATTTCATGCTATACACTTGGAGTTGATTCCAAGTTTAAATACCGAGAGTTGTATCATGGGTTTAAGAAGATTCATTGCTCGCCGATGTGTTCCTGATACCATATTTTCAGATAACGCTAAAACATTTCATCGAGCTTTAAAAGAATTACAGGAATTATTTTCTATTCTACGAAATAATCAGGTTCAGGAAATTGCATAGAAATATACAATAAAATGGAATTTTATAGTCGACAGAGCTGCATGATGGGGAGGTTTCTGGGAAAGAATGGTGAGAACTGTTAAGGATGCTTTTAAAATTACTTTAGGAAAGGCAGTAGTAGATCAAGACGAGCTACAAACCTTACTTACGGAAGTAGAAGCTACAATAAATTCAAGACCACTGACTTATCTTGATGATGATAATACGAATTTGTTCATTCTCTCGCCTTCTCATTTCTTAAATGGTTGCAAAAGGTACCTGATATAAAACGAAACGCTATATTAGAAAAATGGCAAATAAGAGAGACGCTGATGACCAGATTCTGAAACAAGTGGTGCTCAGATTATCTCCAACAGCTGCGTTCTGCTCATCATGTTAACCGCGTTAAACCTCGTAGGTTAAAGGTGGGTGATGTGACACTTATATATAAACAATATTACACATTGCACATATTGTTCAGTGCCTAGACTGCAATGGAAGATGATAAACATAATCGCAGTCTTTCAGGTACGGGTATATGCTTGTGAGGTGCAGACTAGTAAAGGCGTCAAATTACGGCGACCAGTGCAACTTCTGTTCCCTTTAGAAGTTGACAGCTTTTCGGCGCGGGAGGATGTTGAAAATATTGATTGATATTAGTTAATTTTTAATGTCATATTGTATTATATTTCCTTATGTTTGATCGTATATTGTATTAAGTAGTCAAGATTAAATAATCTATAACGAATCTGTGGAGTATTGAATCATAATGTAAACGACGAAGATGTTTTAAAGAATATATCCGTATCCATATCCGAAATATTATATTCCTAAGAACTCTAGTTGATACATGATTTATTGTATTGGTAGGAGCACATTAAATAAAATAAACAATTCTTTTATAAACATTTATTTATTAAATTCATTTTGTCAACAAGCTTTTTAACACTTAAGCAACATGGATTCGATGAAGCCATACAACATTATTATAGATTGCAACAATACAAAGGCATACTATAATGGAATTGCTCTTTGCTTTTCACAAAATGCGAATTGGATAATTAATTTGCAGCATGATCAGTTTCATCAAAACAATAAAATTACCCCTCATGATTTGAGATCATATATTACATAGAGAATTGTTGACCATGTTGTTATTCTTTAGGTTGGGAACCCTCAAAACAGCTGCAGTAGCATGTAAACTACCTGCATAACAAATCGAGATTCTGAAATTTCCACACAGAAGCCAAAATTTCGATAATGGTCAAATTTTTCAGTTTCCAAAATATATTTTTTTAACTTCGATTTTTTTCTCTAAATTTCTAGTTCAATCTAGAAATTTCAATGTTTTTATCCAAATCCGATTTAGGCGATCAGATTTGAAGAAGAATTAATTCCAGGAAACATTTAGAATTTTTAAACACTTTTTATGAATTTCGAGTTGTCTTTGGGCCTTCACTTGAAGTTTACACCTCAAATTGTTTATTCTTTCTTAAAGTTTACAATTGACATTTTCGATTTTGCAACTAAATTTTAAACGTGAATTTTAAAAGTGAATAAATTCGAAAATTAGACTTTCAAAGTCGAACTTTTAAGAATAAGGTTGTAGTTTTAAGATTAAAGTGAATTTTTATTTCAGAGGGGAAATTTAATTGTTGTAAAATTCTACTGAACATACTTACAGTTAAATATTTATATTACGCAGTCTTTATCCACCATTATGTTAATTTTAATCAGCACAATTAGTGAATTTTTTATTAATCTACAGTTTTATACAAATCTAAGTGACGTTTATTTATGACTAAATGGAATGTATAAGCGTTTTTACATCTAAAGAGGGTAAGTAACAAAATGTTAACAACTTCAAGTCTTTATAAGTTATGCATTATAAAAAATAATTTGAAAATCACCCTTTATATTTTTAACTTTCAAATTTAAAATTTGCTACATCTAAATGATAACAATTGATACATGGAGTATCGGTGCTCTTTATGTAACTTTTGCCGTTTAATTCTACAAATGACGTGCTAATATACTTATTTATACACCTGAGCTATATTAAAAATTATCTTTGCGCAAAACTAATACATAAACAATTTTATTAGATGTATAACTGTACTAATTTAATCTGAGTTTGCGATGGTTTCGATTTTTATTACTTGCTGGAACAATCTCATATCATTTCACTTAAAAACACGTTTAGTTAAAACGATGTTCTCTATTCCAAATTTTATTTCGCACTACATCATGCAAGTTTCGATAATACTTATCTTTAAATTGCAACAGTGAAATTTAACACAGGTAAAATTGAACCTAATCAAGAATATAATAATATTTAGAATAGAAAGCAGTATTTTATTTAAACGGGTTTTTTAAATGAAATTAATTTGATTTGCACATGCTATTCTTGATCCTAATATCCTTGTCTTAAATTACTAGCTTAAAAAACTGATCTAAGAAAAATAATTTGTAAATTATTAATATTAAATTATGACAGTTACAAATTTCTATGTGAATATACAATATGAGCTGTATAGGAATGTATTTCTTGAAAAAACATTTATTATTTATCGAATTATTAATCCAACAAGACTCAACGTAAAAACATACAATTAAGTATATGAAGATATTTAGCTTAAAGTTCTCAGAAACAAACGCGATTTTGTTTTACTTAACTTGTAAAATTTATTAAAAATTAGAATTGAATAGTTGTTTTAGGAAAATAATTTTGAACATTTTTCTTTTGGAAAATAATCAATTTCACACAATATCAGTAATATGCTTCTACTAAAACCCCCAGAACATTTTTTGTCAAATTATATTTAAAATAAATTTTTTTAAAAAAATGTTGGATTTTATATTACTTCTGCACTCTGATGATGTCGCTGGTTTCAAATAACATTTAAAGATAAATAAACAAAATAAGATTGTTCCTGAGAATTTTGATATTTTTACAATTTTAACTCTCCAATGACTCAATGAGTAATGAGATTTTTAAAATTTAAGAGAGAGGGATTAATTTCGTCCTAGAGATGATTGAGTAACCATTTTAAATAAATGCTGATAACATTTGACCTTAGCAGTTAAGCTCGATGTAATTCCAGAAAACGTATATTCTGCCCGGAATAATACTATTTGAATCAAAAAGATTGAAAGATTTTAAAATTAAGAAAAATCTACAGAATAAATTGGAACATAATCTAGGGTTTTAAATAGTAGCGTAGCTGGAAAAATATACGATAATTCGTTGAAAACGTGCTGCAACTTATTTTTTGGCAGCAAGTAAATCCAGTCTTCTACTTTGCAGGCACACAACATGTAATGTTAGTGTACAAACCAATTGGGAAATTTGAAAAATCTCGGAGGGCTTAAGGGCCACTGCTCAAAAAAGGCAAAAATGCTGACAGTAGAAGTATTTGGTTCTTAATTAGTTTCAGGTGAAGAATATTCGAAAATTAGTTTGATGAAATAAAAACTGTAAACCATAAGCAAAGTTATGCATTAAACAATTGTGTTTTAGTTCTAGTTCTCTTTGAGTACAGTTCAGTACCACAGCTAGGGGAATTAGGAACATTTTAAAACAAATAAAATATAAGAAGTAACAAGTAACTGCACTGCATATGTCTATTTTCTTTGACTTATTGTAAAGTTTGACTTCAGTTTCGACTCTAATCAGAGACCAATAGATTTGAACATTTATCACATTCGAAGTTTGGAAACCAAAGACCGGTTTCGACCTCCTTAGATCTCGTCAGTTTGGTAAATCCAACCCGAATGCTAACAATAGTTGCGGCAAATTTAGGTTGCATTCTAATTGCACTCAATTTTGACATTTTTTAAGGAAATACTACAATATATTTAAAGTGCACACTGAAAATTTTGAGATACATCCTGATTTTGCAATTTTTTTAAATTCCAAGTTTTTCTGGTAATTTTGTCAAGAACTGAATAGATATTGAGAAGAAAAGGTTAATACTTCGATCTCAAAGTCAAACTTGTTAACATACACCCAAATTTTCAACTCCGTTTCCGAAAGTGAGTGTTAAAATTGAAATTTCGGGATTACAGATAAAGCTTCGATTTTAATTTTGTAATTTCAAATTTTTTTTTATCAAAATTTTGAATTTTGGTTCGAAATGTTTAGTTCAAAAGTCGAATTTTTAGAAAGAAAATTAGTTAAAGTTGGCATTTATAGTAAAAAAAAGAAATTTTAAAAAACATTCCGGAATTGTCGAATTTAAAGGAGAAAGATAAAAACTACGAATTTATACCGAGATTCAATATTTCGAGCGAAAATCTAAATTTATGGAAAACGTTTTACAGGAAAAAAATCATCATTTCCAAATTTTGCTTTTGAAATAAAAATTTCAAGAAACAGTTTTGTAGAAATTTAAATGTTTTTTTTTTGACCTTTTTAGTCTAGAAATTTTAACTTGAAATTAAAAACACATTTTATAAAAAGACAAAATAGGCTCTTATTACCTAAAAAAATTTGGATAAATTGTGTAGAAACTGATTATGGATATCAGCTCTCTTTGCTTAGAGGCAACTTTAAATAAAACTTATCTATTATTAATTACATAAAAATCGCTTATGCATTAATGCCCATTTTCACTATCTTAGAGGCCGAACTTTAAAAAATCCTTTCTTACCTACGTATTGCGGGGAACATCTGTATGAAATTTCATGTTCTTAGACCCACTCGTTAAGGCTGTGCGTTGTCAGTCAGTGCTTAGAGCTTTATTAATAGATAAATTTCTAAATTGAAGTGACAATTTTGGAATTTAAAATTGTTTCGAAAATGTTATCGAAATTGGAGTCAAGTCTAGCACTTTCAAGACAATATCGAAATTTTGTGCATTTTGTAAAATAAAGCTTTTACCAAAATTTGAATTTTTTTACTATAAATTTGGATTTCAATCCCAAAATTTACAAAAAAATTGAAATTTCGAGTTTAAAAAGTTCAAGCTTAAATTTAAAATAAAAATTCGAACTTCGGAAAAACTTCTTAAAATTTATAAAAAGGAAATTCGAATTTTGAAATCAAATGTTGAGAAAAACTTGAGATGTGGAAATATTTCTTAAATTTTTGACTTTCTAGAAAGATTCAAAGTTTCATTAATTTTTAAATAAGATTAGTTTTGTTCGTAGTTTTTAATTTCATTATAAATTTAGACATTTCATAAAAATTGAAATATTTCTTTTCAGTCAAAATGTTGTTCAAAAAAATAAAAATGTCCAGTTTAAACTGGCAACTTTGAGAAACTAGTCAAAATTCCGAAACACAAAGCTCGATAATAAATTCGAAGTTTATCTTTAAAATTAGAAATTTTTCTGTTTGCTGCTTCTTCCTTTTTGAAATAAAAAATATGTACTTTTCTACTCTTCAAAGGAAGCTGTGCTTTCCTAACTTCCTTGGAAAACTGGTTTGCATTGAAGATATGGCTTTTAATTGACTCTCCAAGCTGTGACTTTATTTGCGTTCCAAACAAAAGCGAATTTTCTTCCTTTTAAAATAGTTACAGGAATTTTGACCACAGGAGGTATATTAACAGTATCGTATTATTATGTAATATTGATTTTTACAAAAATGTTGTCTTTCTACTATCTCTTGTTAATTTTCAAAGAGATTGAAATTAAAGTATGGTTATGCAACTATTTCAATCTTGATTCAAGTTTTAAAGTGCTTGTTTCTGTTAGGGATTTAATTTGATTGACAATTGATGTAACTGTTAGCTATCTTAAGATTTTGAGTGTAAGAAATAGTCAGATCGCCACTTCACCACCGGAACATGTGGACTGACCAGCGACCCTATTGTAACAATAGAACACATGTGGGGTAAAATTTGGTGTTTTTAAGTAGCCTGTAGATTTTGTACAAAGGAATTGCATCCCAGATCTCGACGATGTCAGTTCACCTAATAAACGTTATAAAGTTTTCATAAAACGCGTTTCATTTATCGGAGCTATCAAGACCTGATAGTGATCCCGAACAGTAACCAAAAGATTAATTATCATTTTTCATTGGAATTGGAAAATAAATCTTGGAACCTTGTAACCGGGTTTATTTGGAACGCTGTGACGTCACACTTTCGCGAGTCAATTGCCATAATCTCATATTTGGTAAGGTCAAACGTCTTCGAATTTTAACATCGTATACATTATGTCTAGTTAGTTTTGTTCGAAGTTTTAAAAATTTCATAAAATTTCGCACCACCAGGCAACTACCCTAATATTGAAATTTCAATTTTTTCTTAACATTTTTGTGACCAACAAAATTCCTGCTTCAATATCGAAATTTGCGAGAAAATTCGGAACTAGAAAAATATCTTAAATTAATCTATATCCCTTGCGAAATAAAAAAGAGGCTTTGTTAACTTTCATGATATACGAAGTGTTCTATCGCAGGAAACTTTGCGAAATCCTGGCATAGATAAACAAATCATATTATGGCCCCTAGGGTTTAGCCGCCCTTGTACTGCGCACAACCTGCTCACCTATACATGATGGTCCTGAGTCTGCTCAAGATTTAAAATATAGGCTAACAAGTGTGAAAATATATTTAATTATACGACAATCTTTATTTAATATTTAAAACTGCCAACGTCAAATAGTTAAACTGTTAGAATCATCAAATAAAAGTTAAATCTTCAAACCCCAACAAATAAATAATTTTAATTTTTAGAAAAATGGTAAAATTAAACCTGGGGGTACATTGTATTAGCTTAAATTTCAAAACTCTTCGATATTTCATGACAGTTTTTGATGTTATATATTGTGTTTAAGTTATGTTAAGAAGTGTAATACCGGTCAGCGTGAATTAAATAATTACTAATATTACATGCACGACGTAAAATTCAATCTAAAATTTATGGAACTGAATAAAGAAGTTGAAGGCACCATAAACTATTTCAACAATATTCTGAAATAATCCCCAAATCAGCAAAAAAATATTTTGATTTGGAAGTTGCCTGATTAAATAAACTTTGGAGTAACCACAATTGATGGATTTATGGATGGACTAAAATTACCCTTCAAATTAAAGAAAAAGCATGGCAACGTGTACAGTGTAAATTCCGTAACATATACAGCTAAAGAAAACATTTATTTGAAAAATTCAACATGAAGACATCAAGATTTTTGAAAAATGCTGGACTATCCTTTAAAGATTTGTAACGATATGTTTTTTGGTTACCGAATTTACAAAGTACTTTAAAACAATATTTGCTCTTCATTAGTCATTTCGTGAAAAAATTTTCAGACCAAATAAAATTACCCCATTATGTACCGCAATTGTGGTTTGACGCATAGACGATGTGTCGCACAAAATGACTTTTTTCTGTTCATCTAAATTTTGAGCCCACGTTAATTTGTACTATAAAACCTTGAAAAACCGATTAACTTAAAAACTACAGCTACTAAAATAAACTACAAAGTGCCACTTGTGTTAGGCCTTTGATTATTCTGGAGATCTTCCAATTGGATCAACTGAAAGGAAAAATTAATGAATTAGTAGAAAAATTGTGGCAAATATAATTCGGTTACCTTCTCTATGGGAATGCATGATAGTTCTCCTCCTCCGCACTGCGGTGGAGGTAAAGGTGCTGTGGGAGTAACGGGTGGTTTACCAGCTTTTTCCGCCGCCTCCCTAGCTCGACGTTCTTTCAGTTTAAGGGAGAATATGGCCACTGAACGCGCCCTTTTCATTAAACTTTGCTTCACCCTTGTCTTTTTGGCAGCCAGTTCTTCTGCAGCTACAAAAATCACGCAATTATAACTCTGTTCACCCAAGAGATATAGTTAGGCCACTCCCTTAGACAAAGCGGGATATTTGATTAAATTGGCTGAATCTGAAAATTCCCTTATCACATACACCAAAAGGGTTTGGTTGATTTATTTCTTAATATCGCGTGAAGCTGCCTTTTTTTTAAGGGGAAGTGGCCTAATTATTCTTGATAAAAAAACAATAATTCACAAGGTAAGTCGTTTATAGAACTTTGAAGATTTATTGAAGTTGAATTTGAAATTTTTGCTCCATCTCGAAACTGAAACAAATCAGCTTCGAGTTAACACAGAAGTGCGGCTAAGTGATTGAACGTAGACCTTTGTAGTGTAGTAATAACTATAGAGAACATTCATGAAATCATTACGTCACGTAATTTTTTCAGTTTTACGGTTGAAGCTGACCGATGACAATTTTTATTTGGAAGAGTAAATAAAAGCGAAACTTTTGTTTCTATTTTAACATTGTTGGTATGGATTAAAAAAAATTAAAATAATGAAAAAGTATTGACAAAAAAATCAAAAATTTTAAAACACGATTTTTATTTTCAAATTACCAGGATTGAACTTGAAATTTTCACATATAAATTTAGTGTTTTTCTCAACAGATCCCTTTTTTTTCAAAAATTACTGTATTATAGAGACCTGCACGAGTAAGTAAAAATGTAATCGGATTTTAATCACCGATTACTTTTCCGAAATATGTAATCGGGAAATTGGCATCGTTGGCATCGTGGCATCGTACCAAATATACTCATTTGTAATCGTGCACTTTATATTATCAGTTTCGTGCTGCATGTTACAAGTTGACACTTGCCGAAAAAAGTCAAAATTTGAAAAAATAAAAATTTTCAAAAAATAAGAGATTTTAAAAATTAGTTTACATTTTAAAAAAATGTCAAAATTAAGAACAAATGAATTTTTCTATAACATTGAATATTTGAAACTGGACCAATTTCTCCAAATATTTCAAATTAAAAAAGAAGTCGAAATTTTAAAGTTGTAATTTTCAATAAAAGTTAACATTTTGATAAAAATTGACAAGTTTAAAAAAGTCGAAATTTTCAATAACAGTTAAAATTTTGAAATAGTCGAAAATTCTGAAATCAAAATTTTCTAAAACAATTGGAATTTTGAAAAATGTCAAAATTTTCATAGAAAGTTTAAACATATCAAAATGTGACATTCTTGACAAAATTCGAGTATTTCAAAAAATGAGGAAATTTTCACAAAAATTTTAAATTTTTCAAAAAGTTAACATTTTGAGAAATTATCTAAAATTTTAAAAAGTGTCTAGATTTAAAAAATTAAAGACTTTTCAAAAAAACCTAAATTTTTAAAAGGTTCCTTTACTTAGGCAAAGAAAGAAAGTCGAATTGTTTTAAAAATGACAATTTAAAAAAATTTAAAAAATGAAACATCAATTAAAAAAGTCAAAATTCGAAAAAAAGTTCATTTCCATTAAATTGAATCTCAAATAAAGTTAAAATTTTCGAAGTCTGAATATTAAAGCAAAGCCAAAATTATCAGAAAAGTCTAAATTAAAAAAAAGACCAAATTTTGAGGAACTATTAAAAATGGCGAAGATTTGAATAGCTAAAATTTTGAAATAACAGTCCAAAGTTTTTTAAAAAATTCAAGTTTCAAAAAATTGAAATTTTTAAAAAATTTCAAAAAAAGTCAAAATTTTGGAAAACAGTCGACATTTTGAATAAAATAGCACTTCAAAAAATGTAACGTTTTAAAAAAAATCGAAATTGTCAAATTTAAAATTTTGAAATTAAAATTTTGAAAAACAATTGAAATTTTGAAAAATGTTAATATTTTCATAAAAAGTTAAACTTTCAAAAAAAGTTAAGATTATCTAAAAGACAAAAGTGTCAAAATTTTCAAAAAATTATGAAATTGTCAACAAAATTTTAAATTTTTTAAAAAGTTAATATTTTGGAAAATAATCTAAAATTTTGAAAAGGGTCAAAATTGTATAAAAGTGTCAAATTTAAAGAAAGCGAAATTAAAAAAAATCGAAAGCTGGTAAAAAGCCGAAATTTTGAAAAATAATTCAAATTTAAAAAATAGTCGCAATTTTTAAGAATCAAAATGTTCAGTAAGTAACAATTTTTAGAAAATTTAAATTAGGAAAAAGGGAAATTTTGAAAAAAGTTTAAAATTTAAAAAACTGTCATTTTAAAAAATTGAGCTTTTAATAATTCTACATTTTTAAAAAATTACAAATTTTCAGTGGAAATTTAAAAAAAAATATCAAAATTTTCAAAATAAGCCACGATTTTAAAAAGGTTACGTTTTAGAAAAAATTGAAACCTTGAAATATAAAATTTGCAAAAACTAGAAATTTCTGAAAAAGTTGGTCAAAAGTAAACAAAAGTCGAAATTTAAAACAAGGGAAATGTTTCGAAAAATTGAAATGCCAGTGTCGAAATTTTCAAAAGAAAACTAAATTTGATCGAAATTTTGAAAGTCAAAATTTTCAAAAAAAGTCACAATTTTGGAAAAATGTCGACATTTAAAAAAAATAGCGTTCTAAAAAATGTGACACTTTAAAAAAAATTGAAATTCTCAAATTTAAAATTTTGAAATTAAAATTTTCTAAAACAGTCAAAATTTTGAAAAATTTGTAGAAATATAAATATTTTCATAGAAAAATAAAATTTCCAAGAAAGTTAAGATTTTCTAAAAAATCAGGTGTCAAAATTTTGACATTTTCAAAAACTTCGATTATTTCTAAAATTATAAAATTGTCAAAATTCCAAATTTTTTAAAAGTAAATATTTTAAGAAATAATTTAAAATTTCGAAAAGGGTCAAAATTTTATAAAAGTGTCAAGTTAGAAAAAAAGCAAAATTTAAAAAAAATGAAAAGTTTGCAAAAAGTCGAAATTTTAAAAAATAATTCAAATTTAAAAAATGGTCGAAGTTTTGAAGAATCTAAATGTTCAATAAGTAATAATTTTAAAAAATTTAAATTTTGAAAAAAAGGGAAATTTTGAAGAGTCGAATATTTAAAACACTGATTCTTAAAAAGAGTTGAACTTTCAAAAATTCTACATTTTTAGAAAATTACAAACAGTGGAAATTTTTAAAAAATGTCAACATTTTCAGAAAAAAGCCAAGATTTTAAAAAGGTTAAATTTTAGAAAAAATTGAAACCTTGAAATATGAAATTTGCAAAAACTAGAAATTTCTGAAAAAGTTTGTCAAAACGTAAACAAAAATCGAAATTTAAAAAAGGAAATTTTTTCGAAAAATATAACTGCCAAAAAATGTAGCAATTTTCAAAAATAAAACTAAATTTTTGCAAAAAAATCTAAATCTTGAAAAGTAAACATTTTGAATAAATCGATATCTTGAAAAAAAGTACAACTTTTAAAAAAAATTAAACTCAAAAAAAGTTAAAATTTAGAAAAATTTAAAAAGTCGAAAATATGAAAAAAAGTCGAAAGTTTTTAAAAAAGAGTATTTTGAATATTTATATTTTCTTGGTAATTTCGATTTTTCAAAATATTTACTTTTAAAAAATTTCGGATTAAAATTTAAAAAATGCCCTTTGACAAAGTTAAAATTTTGACAAGTGAGACGTTTTTAAAAAAGCCAAGATTTTTAAAAACAAAGCGCAATTTTGGAGTAACCATATTTTAGGAAAAATTCAAATTTGAAAAATTCGACTTCATTTTCACAAACAGTCAAAATGTTTAAAAACTTGAAATTTAAAAAAAATACCAAAATTTCAAAAGGCAAGTTTTTCAAAAAGCCGAAATCAAGATTCGAAAGGTTCGAAATTTTCAATGATGTTTTCAAAATAATTTTAGAAACTTAAAAAAAATAGGAAATTTAAACAGGCGACAATTTGAAACAAAAATTTTTTTAGAAAAATGTCGAATTTAAAAAAATATCGATTCATGTAACTCGTTAACGAAAGAAATGGCCGTGAGTGGGATCGGATGAAATGTTAACTAGTAAAACTATAAAATGTAAAAAAAATATGATGATCTAGAATTGCAATCAAAACGAGGGCTATCTAGATTGTTTTGCCGGTTCATAGAACCTCAAGCTAGAAAGTTTAATCGAAATCCCTTTTGAAGTAAATATAAACCTAAAAAATATATTTCAAAATTACGCCCCTTTCTATTTTCCAGTCGATGCCGATTACATAATCAGACGAGATGCCGATTATTACTCATATTCATCAAACGATTATTTGTACCTGTATTCGGACGATGCCGTACTCACTCGTGCAGGTCTCTACTATATTAACAAAATGTTTCTTAAAACTTTCGACTTCAAATTGAAATTTCAAAAAAATGTAAATTGATTTGTTTGTAAGTAAAATATGATAGAATTCTTTTCAAAATCTACCATCTACTTAATCTCTAAGCACTGACTGGCATACAACACACAACCTAGACTGGTGGGTCTAGGAACAAGAAATGTGACTTAGATGTTCCCCATAATACGTAGGAGAGCACTAAGAGAGGATTTCTCAAAACGCAGCCTCTAAGGTGGTAAGAATGTGCATCAAAAACTACCTAAAATGTATACAATAAATAATAAAAGTCATTGTACTTAAAGTTGTCTATATGCGTTGCCTCTATCGTTGATGAATCTGTGTCTATACGAATTTATCCAAATTTTTGCAGATGATCAATGAATGACTGGCATACAACACACAACCTAGACTGGTGGGTCTAGGAACAAGAAATGTGACTTAGATGTTCCCCATAATACGTAGGAGAGCACTAAGAGAGGATTTCTCAAAACGCAGCCTCTAAGGTGGTAAGAATGTGCATCAAAAACTACCTAAAATGTATACAATAAATAATAAAAGTCATTGTACTTAAAGTTGTCTATATGCGTTGCCTCTATCGTTGATGAATCTGTGTCTATACGAATTTATCCAAATTTTTGCAGATGATCAATGAATATTTTGTTTTTACGAATTTTTTTCTTTAATATAAACATCTAAACATTTAAGTTTTAAACTTTTGGCTTTAATTTCGCACCTTCCATGTTGAAATCGAAAGTTAGAACATTTTTTTGGTCATTTTGAAGTTTTTTCTTGAAATTTCGAATCATAGCCAAATTTTCTGCACAACATCGAAAATTTGAGTATATTTTGCCAAAGTTTAAAGTTTTTTCTAAAATTTTTCAGGTAAAACACGAAATTTTTAATTTACCGAAACTTAACTTTTTTCTCAAATTCCGAATATTTCCTGAAGTTTCAAAAAGCAGATGGAAAGTTTGACTTTAAAATTTAAAAATCAAATTTTAACTTTCGAGAAGAGTCTTCCAACAACAAAAAAATTATTTTTAGAAATATTTCGAATTTTTTTCAGAAATTTCAATGTTTTTCCAGTTTTAAATTTAAAGAGAGAATATCAAATATTTTTTTTTATTTCGACTTTAAAAACAAAAAGTTAAGAATAACACCGACATTTAAGAACAAAAGCTGAAATTTTAAGAAGCAATTTAAAATTTTCTTTTATTTCTTATTTCTCAAAATTTCGAAAGAAATGTTAAAATCCTAAAATTGAACAAAATCAAAACTGGTTTAAAGAAATTTCTAATTTTTATATTTTTTATTTCAATTTTCGAAGTTGATAACTTCTGTTATCAACCAAAATTTAAAAAAATCAGAATCGCAAGATTCTAAAAATAGTTTTTGGAAATCTCCACTTTTGCATGGAATAACAAATGCAAATGTGGATTTTCTAATTATTTTGTTAAAATTACAACTTAACAATTAATATAATTGAAGAAAAATTATATTAATAAAAAGAAAATATTTTGGAAAGGAGTTTAAAGATGAAATTTCATATTTAAGTTAAAATTTCTAGTCGAAATGCAGGAATTAAGATCAAAGAACTTTTGAATTTCCAAAATTTCGTGTTCAAAGACAAAATTTGAAAATGAAGTCGAAAGTTCAAAAAAAAACTTGAAAATGTCTAAAAAAATGTTCCTCCACATTTCGATTTGAAAACATTATAATTTCCAAATTAAAAGATAAAGTTTCGGTTTGCGATTCTTTTTCAAAATTCCTTTATTAGATTTTAAACTTGAAAATTCTTTTAATTACGACTTTTTTTTACTTTTCACTTTAAACTTGAAATCCTTTAAAATGCCGGCTTCAAAATCGAGATTTAGTTAAACCTCGAATTCGTTTTATGCAATTTGTTCAAAATTTAAAAAAAAAAGTTAGATTCTACTGGGAAGCAGCAACAAGGAATTTTTTAAAAAGTCAAAGTTACAGAAATTAAGTTTTCATAAAAAGACAAAATTTTAAATATGGGTAAACATTTCGAAAAATAATCAAATTGTGAAAAAAATCGAGAAAAGTTGAATTTTTGATGATGAAAAGTCGAAATTATCAAAAAAATTGAAAATTCTGAAAAAAGTTCGAAAACTTCAAAAAGACGAAATTTTGAGAAAATTCAATTGTTCAAAAAAGGTCAAATTTTTAAAATAAAAGTTCATTTAATACATAAAATGTTTATTAATTTTATTTAACATTTCTGCGACCCAGTTTGGAAATATTGAAATTATCATTAATGAATGTTGACAATATTCTAAAACATTTTTTGGAACATAACTACGTGATATCTACGAGGTGTTTCAAAAAGTACAGTGACTATATTTTTATGAAAAAATATTTATTTATTCATCAACATTTATACTGTCCCCTTCAAAGTAATTCCCCACACAATGCACTTGTGCCAACGCTTATTCCAATCTTTAAAGCACTTCTCATAAGCACTTTTTGGTATAGACTTGAGCTCCTCTAGCGATGCATCAATCGTTGCAAATCTCCGTCCTTTCATAGGTCTTTTAAGTTTTGGGAGCAGGAAAAAGTCGCAGCGGGCCAAATCCGGTTAATATAGTGGCTGAGGCATGATTGTCGTGTTGTTTTTGGCTAAAAAACCTCTCACAAGCAACGATGAATAAGCAGGTGCTTATCGTAATGCAAAAGCCATGAATTATTTTTCCGCAATTCCGGACGTTTTTTTCGTATTGCTTCTCGCAAACGGCGCATAACTTCAAGGTAATACTCCTTATTGACCTTACCATCTTGAGGTAAAAACTCCAGATGCATTACGCCATTGTAATCGAAAAAAACACTGAGAAACTTTGACATTTGATCGGACTTGGCGTGCTTTTTTCGGTCTTGGCTCTCCTGAGTACTTCCATTGGGATGATTGGGCTTTGGTTTCGACGTCATAACCATATACCCGTAATTCGTTACCAGTTATGACACTTTTGAGCAAATCAGGATCACCACTGACGTCATTCAAGAGCTCTTGAGCCATGCTCATGCGACGGTTCTTTTGATCAAAATTAAGAAGTTTCGGAACAAACTTCGCTGACACACGTCTCATGCCCAAAACATGCAAAAAAATTGCATAACACGAGCCGCCTAATATGCCAACATCCTCAGCAAGTTTTCTTATGATCATTCGACGATTTTCAAAAACAATTTTCTTCACGGCTTCGACGATATCTTCTGTTGTTGATGTGCTAGGGCGTCCAGAGCGAGGTTCGTCTTCGGCTTCTTCCCGGCCATCTTGGAAGAGTTTGTACCACTTGCAAACATTTTTTTTACTTAGAGCAGACTCACCACACGCCATCATTTTAAGTGTTTTAAAGCACTTGATTCCATTTTTCACACAAAATTTGATGCAAAAAAATGAAATATATTAAAAAAAAATTAACATGAATAGACGTTTCATCAATAATTTACGGCGGTAAAAATTTAAATATTTGAAGCACAAGAAACGACTACTCCGAGGGCTAATACCCCCAAGTAAAATGCTTAGCACAGTTGATTCTTGGAAGTAAAAGGTTGAGTTTTACTGGGATAAAAATAGTCTAAAAGATACTCCTAGAAATACTCTACATCTTTTTGTTAGTGAAAGTTTCATTCAAATTGATTTGACCGTTTTTGCAATTAACCCGGACAAAAGATCAATCGACAGACAGACTTTTGGATACTTTAATTTCATCAATACAGACTATAAAATAATGAGGATTAAGGAAGGAATCAAAAGATCAAAAATGCTCTCTTTAGTTACACAACATTTGGTATTTCACATACTTGGTGCAATGTTGCAATATTTAAAATCAATTGTCACTAAATTATTTCTCAATGTGGTAGAGGACACAACTACTTTAAAATCTCACTTTTGCGCCTTCTTTTTGTAAAAAAATGACGGAAATTGAAGTCAAACCCCACGCTTTGTTGGAAAACCGCTCCGGAATTTTCACCACTTGGCGCCATCGCCAACATTTCGGAGAGAACAGGTATATTCGCATAGATCACTATTAAAAATTGTTTTGAGTTCATCATCATACCTCTTTGTTATCTAAAGAAATTTTTAATGCGTACCACGAGCAGCTTCGTCGATGGCTTCCTGGCTGGAGACACTCCTAGCGCTGTCGCTAAGAGAAGGATCCGCCTGTAACGGATGACTACGATTTTTATCGTCTTGCGAGTTTCTTGGGGTTGGAGGCCACAGGGGGTTTTTGTGTAGATCCGAATCGGAACTGGAAGCGTCCTAAGCAAGATAATGATTAAAAAATCAAATTATCAAGCTTGAATACCACTCACTTTTGGCGTAATGCAGTCTGTGCTTCGATGAACTTCGGACTCTTCTTTGAGTTTTTTGGTCCATTCGACGCCTCCGGTTGGTCCAATGGTTAAATGATGCGTTCCGTCAGACTGATTGAAGTGTTAGTTTTATTTGACTTTGTATAATTCGTAATTGAAATACTGAAGCTGGGCATTCATTTTCATGCCACAAATAAGTGGTATGGATATTAAAATTTCAGATGTTAAGGAAGCGCAAGGATTTTAAAAGTTATTTTGACTTTTCTTTCGCTTTTAACTAGCTTGTTACCAAAGATACTAAATACATGAAATAAACAATATTTTTTTAATGATGGTTTAATAATTTTAAACCTCACATGTGCATCCTTAGATAATGCACCAGCTGCGGCACCATTTCTATTTTGATGGAAATTTTTTTTTTGGTAAAATGTCGATATACAAGAAAGATGAAGACATGCAGCACTTAGTAGGTAATTATGTGATGATACTTTGGTCTGAAGAGTACAAAAGTGGTTATTAGGCTATTCGCATTTTCGCTTGAAAATTGGCAGATACTGAATTGCAAAAGAAAGTTAATCTTAAATTGTCAACAGTACGAAATATTTTGAAAGGAAATGTGTGCAAGTATTATAGGAGATTAACCCTCGAGATATTTTTCGACGATGTAGTTGGAATACTAATTAAAAATATTTTAGGAGATAGTCGCCATTTTAGAAAAATTATCGAGATTTTAAAAGAAAATCTGAATTTACAGAAATTAAAATGTTTGAAATTTTTAAAAGTCGGATTTTTAAAAAGGTCGGATATTTGAAAAAGGACGGACATTTCAAAAAACTAAATAAATAAAATAAGGTTCAAAAAAGGCCGAAAGTTGAAAATTTGAAAAATGTCGAAATTTTGAAATATAATCCAAACTTTCTAAAAAGTTGAATGTTTGGAAAATATTGAAGTTTAAATAAATTTGAAAATAAGGCAAAAGTTTCAAATTTTCAACAGAAGGCAAATTTTTCAAAAATGTCACAGTTTTAAACAGAAATAAAAATTTTGAAAAGTTTGTAAACATTTTAAAACAGGCGACATTTTCAAAAAATTCGAGAATTTGAAAAAAAGCTGAAATTTTCAAAACGATCCGAAATTTTTAAAACCGGCAAAATATTTGAAAAGTCTACTAAAAGTTAAAAAATAGTCAACATTCTTAGGAATTATTCAGATTTACAAAAGAACTAAAAACTTTTCAGTCAAATTTTCGAAAAAACTAAATACTGAAGAAACGCCATAATTATCAGGAGTCAAAATTTAAAAAAAAAGGTAGAAATATTGAATAGTTAAAATTTTCAAGAAAAATAAAACATTTTTCAAAAAAGTCAAAATTTTTGAATGGAAATGTTCATAATAAAATTAACATTTCGAACCAAATGTCAAAATTTTCAAAAAAAGACACTCAATTTCGAGAACAAAAGTCTATATTTTGAAAAAAATTACATTTGGCCATAAATTGCAAAATTTTAAGAGAAATCCGAAATTTTTTAAAATATTCAATAAAGTCAAAATTTCAAAAATCTAAATTTTTTCAAAAAAAACCAAAAGTTTGAAAAAATTATGAAATTTTGAAAAAAAAACTATAAATTAACTGAAAATTTGAAAATAGGTAAATTTTCAGAAGTTAACATTTTGAAAAATTGTTGAAATTTTTAGAGTTGAAATTTTTCAAAAAGGTAAAAATTTTCAGAAACAGTTTAGTCAGAAATTTGAAGTCGAAATTAAAAAAGATCGTAATTTTAAAAATGGGTGAATTTTTCACAGCATGTTAAAAAAAGCCAAGATTTTCAAGAAAAATCAAAATTTTGAGAAGGTCGAAATTTATTCGACTATTTAAATAGAGAAATTTCTAAACAAATTTGAAATTAAGAAATATGAAAGTTTGCAAAATATCTCATTTTCAAAAACTGAACATCTGAAATCTCGAAATTTAAAAATATAATGAAAAATTTTCAAAAGTTTCTAAAAAGCCGAAATTGGAGAATTTAAAAAAAAATGACGAAATTTTCAAAACAATTTAACATTAAATAATAAAAAATGAAAATCTGAAAAATAGTCCAAAATTTCAAAAATCAGGAAAATTTTAAAGATTTGAACAAATTGACATATTTTCAAATTTCATAAAAAGTCAAAATTTTGAATGGTATAAATATTGCAGAAATGACAAATCTATCGGAAAAGTCAAAATTTTCAAAAAAGAACCGTAAAACTAAAAGAACAATAAAATTTTTCGCAAAAATGAAAACTTGAAGAAGTCGGGGTTTTCAAAAAAGCAACATTTTGGAAATAACTTGAACTTTTGAAAAAATACAACCTTTCAAAAAATTCGACTTTATCAAAACCTTTCATTGACAAGTTTTCAAAAAAATCCAAAAGTGTCGAAAAGCAAACTTTTTTAGAAGTCGAAATTATTAGAAAAGTTGAAATTTTCAAAAAAATGGAAATTTTCGGAAAAATGTTCAAAATTTTAAAAAATCTAAATGGAAAAAAATCCAAATCTTAAATTTTAACAAGGAGTTAAAAAAATCGAAAATTTGAAAATAAGGAAAAATAAAAAAACTTTAAATTTTCAAGTTATCAAGATTTTGAAAAATTTAGAAGTCGAATTTTTAAAAAATCCGAGATTTAAAAAACATCACGAAATTTCCAAAAAAAATCTTACAAATTAGTGAAAAATGTCGATAAAGTAATGGTCTAACCTCAAAAACTTGACGCTTTAAAGAAAAAAAAAAGAAATTAAAAAAAATTAAAATTTGAAAATGAGTCAAAAGTATCAAAAAATTTTGAATTTAATGAATTTTAAAAAAATTTTTTTTGAAAAGATCCAAAATTTTAAAGTCAAAATTTTGAAAAATATCAAAATTTTCATAGAAATTGAAATTTCCAAAAAACATTTAAGTCATGGAAATTTTGGAAAGGGTCAACACTTTCAAAATATTCGAAGTTTTCAAGTGGTGAAATTTGACGCTCTAAAGAAAAAAAAGAAATTAAAAAAAAATTAAAATTTGAAAATGAGTCGTTTCAAAAAATTTTAAATTCTTAAAAACCTCGAAAATTTGAAAATAGACAAAATTTTGAAAAAGATTGACAATTTTAAAAAGTTAAAAATTTTAAAAAAGTAAAGATTTTCAATAAAACAGTTAAAATTTTGAAAATATCCAAAATTTTAAAGTCAACATTTTGAAAAATAGCAAAATTTTCACAGTAATCGAAATTTCCAAAAAATCATTTTTTTTTGAAACTAGGTCAAAATTTTGGAAAGGTTCAACACTTTCAAAATATTCGAAGTTTTTAAGTCCTGAAATTTTCCAAAGAATTTGAAAATCAAAAAATTAAAATTTTGAAAAATAGTTTATAATTTCAAAATAAATCAAAATTTTCAAAAAAAGTTAGAATTCTCAAAAACATTGGCAAACCTGAACAATGGCGAAATGTTCAAAACAATTGAAAATTGTTAAAAAATTTGAAGTTTGAAATAATAGTCCAAAATTTCAAAATTTGCAAAAATTTTGGAAAAATGTTGAGATTTAAAGAAACAGACAATTATTCAATGAAGGTTTTTAAAGAAGTCGAAATTCCCCAAGTTTAAATATTAAACAAAACCTCAAATTATCGGGAAAGTCGATCCATAAAAAAACGAAAGCTTAAAAAGTTAAAATTTTGGACATATTCAAGCTTTTCAAAGAGCCAGAATTTTCAAAAAAATTCGACAATTTAAAAAACTGGCGACATTTTCAGCCAAATTCAAAAATTTGCTAAATCGACATTTTTTCAAAAAATTTATAATTTTTAAAAATTTTTAGTCGAAAAGGAGAAATTTTGAAAAAAAAATGAAATTCAAAATCAAAGTTTCTAAAAAAAATCCAGTTTTCAAAAAATTACATTTTCAAAAATTAAACCAAATTTGAAAAGAGGAAATCTTCAAAAAGGTCAAAATTTTCAAAAAATTCATTTCGAAACAATTTAAATCTTGAAAAATCGAAATTTTCACAAAAAGCGAAATTTTTAAAAAAGTAGAAATTTTCGGAAAAATTGAAACCTAAAAAAAGGTGAAATTTTCAAAAATTTTCAAAAACTGTAACAAAGTCGAATTTTCCAAAAAGTTGAACGTCCCAAAAAGACTCCAAATTCTGACAAGGGAAATTTTGAAATATAATTGAAGTTTTGAAAATTTTTCAACCTCTCAAAAAACTACATTACCAAGAATTTTTATTGAAAAGTTTTCAGACATTTGAAATTTTCGAGAAGTAAAAATTTTGAAAAAAAGTCGGAATTTTAAAAAAGTTTTATTTTTTAAAAAGTCTGAATTTTGAAGCTAAATTTTTGAAAAATTTGGAATTTTGGATAAATAAGTAATTTTAAAGTCAGACATTTTAAAAAATAGCCCGAAATTTGGAAAAAAGTAAAAATTTTAATAATAATTCGAAATTTTGAAACTGAAATATTTGAAAAAAATTGAAATTTTCGGAATCAAATTTTCAGTGGAAATGTTTGAAATAAACTAAATTGAGAAAGGACGAAATTTTGAAAACAAATCGAAATTTTGGTAAAAACGAAATTAAGAAAAAGGCAAAGATTTCAAAAAATGAAACATTTGAAAAATGTTGAATGTTACAAAAATCAGTTATTTACACCTTAAAGGAAGTAGTGACGGTGACAATAGTGAGTGCGCAGGTGACATATCAACTAGTGACCCAATAAAAAAATACACAATAGCAAATGTAAGAGCTAATGTTACCTCTGAATTTGTTGCCCACTCTCGGGATTTCCTGGGTTTAAATGGCGGTATTTCCTGGATCGAATCGGGGGTAATCGACACAGGTTTGTGATAAAACGACATATGTATGGGTGGTCCTGGCGTGGTTGGTGTTAAAGCGGGAGAACATTTACTCGACGATTGTTTTTCAATTTTTTCCAGTTCGTGCAAGTTTTTCAGAATTTCCTCTTTCTTGACCTCGGCAGACACCAAACTGTGACTGGGCGACACCGAAAACCTAAAAGATATTTATCAAAGCCGCCAGCGTAGTTAATCCAAATTACAACCTTCCTATATGTTTAGCAGCCGCTTGTTCCTCTGGAGATGGCGTTGCCGTATTTGTTGTTTTACCGGCTTCTCTCCTGGCCCATTCTATTTTGGCCATTTCCGTGGCCAACCACGATGGTATATCGGGAATAGCGCATGTTATAATAAATCTGATAACGAGCATTATATGCTAAAATGTAACCTTTAAGTTGAGGAAAATCAGACGGCATATAGAATTTACCTCAAGAGCTACTATTAGTAAAATTGTTTGGGTGGCGGTCATATCTGGAAACATTCTGTGGACTTGACCTGATAAACCAATTAGAGCGCAGTTGACCAACACCGCCATGATACTCATGTACTCCATGCAATTCTTAAACACACAAAGGTTTACTCTTTTATTGCGCCAGTCGTATTTGGAATTCGAAGCTTTCATGTTTAAAAATGATGGTTTTTGCTAAGACATATGCATATTCAAAATTTATTTTTATACAAAGATATCAATATTAATAAGGTCAATCAATAATCGAAAATAATTGGAAAATCTTTAAATACTAACCAGCAGGTTATGCTTTCATAGTTAATCATAAATTTTAATTCCGAACAACTTTCTTAATAAGGCTTCCATGTAGTGTAAAGATAAAAGATACACTTTTCTTTGTTTTTAAATTTCCATTTTTGAACGCCTTGCAGATTAAATCGAATAAATAACTACCTTGTCGTGGGTTTCAAAACCAAAATTTTTTTTAGATTTTGAATAAAATCCAAATTTTTTTACAAATCTCGAAATTCTTTTCCAATTTTCAGTTTTGAAAGAAAATCTGAATTTAAAAAAAAAACGAAAATTTGGAATATCCTTTTCAAATAAAGCCGATGTTTTTGAAAGTCTAAATATTGAAAAGAACCCAAAATTTATCAGAAAAGTTTAAAGCTTTCAAAAAATCGAAAACTTGAAAAATATAGAAATTTTGAAGTCTAAATTTCGAAAAACAAAATTTTTTAATAAAAATTCGAAAAAAATGGGAATTTTGGAAATTAGGCGAAATTTGTAAATAAAAATAAGAAATTTTCAAAAAAAATAGAATGTTGAAAAAAGTCAAAATTTTCAAAAAATGGACAAAATTTTGAAAAAATTAAAAACTTCCCAAATTTCGAAATTTCTGAAAAAAGATTAAATTTTCGTTAAAAATGGAAACTTTAAAAAAATGAGCGCAATCTTAAAAAGTAGTCGAAATTTTGTAAAATTAGGAAATTTTGGAAAAAAACGAAATTTACGAAAAACGATTGAAAAATTGACGATAATTCGAAATTTTCAAAAAGTTCGAAATTTTAGGAAAAGAAAATTTAAAAAAATAAACGAAATTCTTTAAAAAGTCCAAATTTTTAGAAATATCAAAATTTTAAAACCGGAATTTTCAAAAATGTCAATTCTAAATTTTCAATAAAAATGAAAATTTTGAAAAAAGTAAAATTTCGAAATTTTCATTAAAAATGGAAAACTGTAAGAGTCAAAATTTTCAAAAAAAGAGGCGCAATCTTAAAAGGTATATTCGAAATTTTGAAAAATGTTGAAATTTTGGAAAAGACAAATTTCACGAAAAACGATTTAAAATTTGAAGATAATTCGAAAATTTCAAAAAGTTCGAAATTTTAAAATAAGACAAAATTCAAAAATTTAAACGAAATTCTTCAAAAAGTCCAAATTTCTAGAAAGAGCAAAATTTTAAAGTCGGAATTTGGAAAAATGTCAAAAATTCAAAACTTTCAATAAAAATGAAAATTTTGAAAAAAGTGGAATTTCAAAAATTTGAGTAATTTGTTAATAAAAATAAGAATTTTTTTAAAAAAAAGTGAATGTTGAAAAAAGTCAAAATTTATAAAAAAAAATTTCGAAAAATGGACAAAATATTGAAAACAAAAAAAATTCAAAATTTCGAAATTTTCAAAAAAAAAAATCGAAATTTTCATTAAAAAATGGAAAACTTTAAAAGAGTCAACATTTTCAAAAAAAGTGCGCCTCTTAAAAAGTATAGTCGAAATTTTGAAAAATGTTGAAATTTTGGAAAAGACAAAATTCACGAAAAACGATTGAAAATTTGAAGATAATTCGAAATTTTCAAAAAGTTCGAAATTTTAGAATAAGACTAAATTCAAAAATATAAACATTCTTCAAAAGGTCCAAATTTCTAGAAAGATCAAAATTTTAAAGTCGGAATTTTGAAAAATATCAAAAATTCGAAATTTTCAATAAAAATGGAACTTTTGAAAAAAGTCGAATTTTGAAAAGAGTCGAACTTTGAAACGAAATTTGTAAATAAATATAAGAAATTTTCAAAAAAAAAGAGAATGTTGAAAAAAGTCAAAACTTTGAAATAAAATTAAAATTTCGAAAAATGCACAAAATTTTGAAAACAGTAAAAAAATTCAAAACATGGAAATTTAAAAAAAAAGTTGAAATGTTCATTAAAAATAGAAAACTTTAAAAAAGCTAAAATTTTCAAAAAGGCGGCTGAATATTAAAGGGTAGTCCAAATTTTGGAAAAAACTAACTTCGCGAAAAACGATTGAAAAATTAAAGCTAATTGAAATTTTCAAAAAGTTCAAAATTTTAGAAAAAGACAAAATTTAAAAAATAAACAAAAATCTTCAAAAAGTCCAAATTTTTAGAAATATCCAAATTTTAAAGTCGGAATTTTAAAAAAAGTCACATTTTCACAGAAAATTGTTTTTCCGAAAAAAGCTAAGATTTTAAAAAACATGGATGTTATGAAAAAAATTCAAACATTGAAGAAATCAACAATTTCAATAATTTTAAAATTTGAAAATGTCGAAATTTCCGAAAAAATTCGTAATTTTGAAAAAATTTCAAATTTAAACTTTAAATTTTCATATTACCATTGACTTTGACCAAAAACTTTTGAACTTAAGCTGGAAAGTTTCAGAAAAGGGTAGAAATTTCGATAAACTTTAAATTTATTTAAAAAATTCTCGAATTTTGAACTTTGAAAAATTGAAATTAAAATAGAGAACAAATTTTGTCAGAGATAGGAAATTTATTAGGATGATCAAGTTTTAAAATAGTATTTTCAAAAAACTGTCTACACTTCGAATTCAAACTTGAAACGAAAAATATCGAGATTTTAGAAAAAAAATGAAATTTTTTAAAGCCTAATTAAAAAAAAATAAGCTGAAACTCGGAAAAATCAAGAAGTCAACAAATTGAAATTTTCAACAAAAAAAATTAAAATTTTGAAAACAATGAGAATTTTCAAAAAAATGTTGGAAAATATCGCAATTTTGAATAATGTAATAATTTTCATGGAAAATAAAATTTCCAAAAAGTTGGATTTTCCAAAAATAATCTAAATTCTGAAAAAAAAATTAGCACCTTGAAGAAATTGACATTTTAAAAAAAAATTTGAACACGTGAAGAAATGAATTTTTTTTGAAAAAAATTGTAATATTCAAAAAGTTAACATCTCAATATTTTGAAAAAAATTCAAAATTTAAAAAAATTGAAAAATGTTTGATTAAATCTAAATCTAGTAAAACGAATTTATCGGAAAGTCTTCATATTGAAGAAAACCCAAAATTATCAGAAAAGTTCAATTTTCAAAAATTGACCAAATTTTGTAGTTTTCGAAAAACTCGAAATATTTTCGAAAAAATCAAATAAAAAATGTTGAAAAAAGTAATTTTTAAAAAGTCGAAAATTTTAATTCGAAACTTCCAAACAAAATGAATATTTTGAAACATTTTTTGAATTTCCAAAATATATCAACATTTTCAAAAAAGCTTGTCGACATTTTCAAAAAAATTTAAAAAAGACGAAATGTTTAAAAAAATTCAAAGAAGAAAAATTCAAGAAAATTAGACATTCAAAGAAATTTCTCGATTTAAAAACACACTCGAAATTACCAAAAAAACAAATCGGAACTTTGAAGAAATTCTAAATTTTCAAAAAAACGTAGTGTAAAAAAACTCAAAATTTTGAAAAATAATAGCTAAAAACTAACAAAGTCAACATTTTTAGGGATACCCAAAATTATTTATAATTTAAAAGAATATCGAAATTTTCAAAAAATTTAAAATTTCGAAAAAAGTGAAATTGTGAAGAGTTCAAAAATTTCAGAAAGTCCAATTGAAAGAATTTTCAAACAATGGACAGTTTGAAAACATAACATCCTAAAAATTAAAAAAACATTATCAAAAAGGCCTAAATATTCGAAAAAAAAATCGAAACTGGAGAATCAATTTTTTTTTAAGTAGAAATTTTGAACTTGGTCTAAATTTTGAAAAAAGTAAAATTTTAAAAATAGCCGAAAATGTTTTCAAATTAGTCAACCTTTTTAAAAAGGATCGAAATTTTGAAAAAATCAAATTTTTTAGAAAAAACCGATATTTCCAAAATTTAAATTTCTAGAAAATGATTAAAAGTAGGAAAATGAGAAGAAAAAATAATTCGAAAAATATCAAAATTATCAAAAAATGTCAATTTTTTGATAAGTCGAATTTTTCAAAAAAATATTGAAACCTAAATTTGCAAATAGTCAAAATGTTCAAGAAAGACGAAATTTTCGAAAATATGCGAAACCTTTTAAAAAATGGAAATTCTTCACAAAAAAAAATCAGAACTTTGTGCGCCCTAACTTGACCCAGGTTCGACACAGAAACCAGGTAGCCTTCATTCGTCATTAAAAAGAGTATCTAGCAAGTCAGAAATAATTGTAGCAAGTGTTTTGGTACTGTTACAGAAAATTGAAAAACCGCCTTTAACATTATGTGGCTTCACACGAGAACAACTGAATAAAAAATATTTAAAAAAAACATTTCATTATTTCAGCACCTAATATCTCGTTTCAGTTTTTTTATCAACGTTCAATGTCTTCTCAATAATGTTAAAACCCGGTTTGGAATCTGTTAGTACTGAAGGAGTCAAATGTCTGGTGACGAATACACTTACTTGCCAAGTTCCGATGTTTGGCACTCTCTGTCCAAAAGGTCGCTGACAAACGTAAGCCAGTTTAAAGGCGTCACTGCGTATCTCCACTAAATTGTTAAACATGGCACAGAGTGCCGCTGGTGGAAACGCGGAAGAAAACAGTATGACGTATCCCAGTTGCATGGTCATTTCCAGATGATCCGCGAAAGTTCCATCATACTATCACAAGAGCAAAAATCAAAATTGTCCTAAGAACCAACTACACCACTTACTTTGTACAAAGAGCTCTCTAACTCCGCCTGACTCATACTCCTTTTGCTTGAGGCGTCCGGCGCCTCGTCGTTGTCCTTATTGTCTGCTGAAGGAGTGGATTCTTGAGTAGGGGGAGGTCTCGAACCTACCGGACTTAGAGCTCCCCAGAGATCGAAACTCATTTTCGCTAGCCTCATGTGTTCCAGCATGTAAGGCAGAGCGGATTCTTTTAAATTTCCAATTACTTGTCTGGATATTAATAGGGCAGCCAGTTGCTAATAAAAAAAAATGATTAAAACCATCACAATTCTACAGTGGTGGGCATTTACCTCTTTCAGTCTGGCTTGGTCTTGTAAATAGAAAGCGATGTAGAAGAGCGAGAGAAAGGAATTGACAAATTGAAACTGAAACAGATTTTTTGTTATTTGTGTCATACTTATCTAAAAATACGAAAATTTTGATTTTAGAAGCTTAGAAGAATTTCAATTTGGATTAATCGTGTAAATAAAATCTAAGTAAATAAAAATCTTATGCCGGCTCTTCATTCTCGTCGAGACAACCCGAACGCGGGAATGTAGAAGGTAATCTCGCTTCGATTCGCTTCGTCTCCGTTCTGTGGTACCTACAGCTATCTATGCTTTATATTCAATACGAGAGTGTGTATGGTAGTGTTCGCATTTCAGTTTCCTGTCAAATGTCTTGCCGATGCGCTCGGATGGCTCGCCGAGAGTGAATAGCCGGCATTAGAGACAGCGGTGAAATACAGAACACAATTCACCTAGTTCAGTAGAGAAAGCAAGCATATACCAAGGAATGATAAAATAGGAAACAGTGAGTTTAGCAGAAAAGACCAAATAAGATGCACACATAATTCGAAAGGTTAAAAAAATGATACTTTTGACAAAAATTGAAACTGTGGCGGATGTCTGAATGTTCCTTATGTGCTACTTTGCTGTACTGAACGTGGTGTGTCGGATACAAACCAAGGCCACTTTTCCAATCAGATGATTTTCATACTTCGTTTCCAGCCTGTAGTTTTCTGAGCGGCAATGCATAAAAACAGAATTTAAACAAGAGTTGCAAAACTATTGAATTTTATTCTAAAACTATTACAGAGACAGTTCCATGAGTATTGGTAGACAACATGTTTTTGTTTAAAAATTAATATTTAGGTACACATTTTTTGACCTTCATCACTGGAATCTCGTTCATTTGCATAGTTACGAGATGGGTTAGCACATGGTACCTTATTTTAACTTTTCATAAAGTTGCTATCTTAATGGGGAATAATAAATTGAAAATTTTTCACAAAATTTCAATATTTCTTATAAAGTTCGTGATGTGCTAGAATGTTGACTATATATTCGATATTTCCAAGTTAATTACGAAATTCTAATTTTAAAGTTAAAATGTCGGTACTAAAAAACTAAAAAAACATTCTAATTTAGTCCCGAACTTACATTAAAATTTCGAGTTAAAACTACGAAACCATAAACTAGACAGTTTGGGAAGAAGCTAAAACGCTTAGCTTATTTCTTAAAATTTCGACATTAAAATTGAAATTTTGAGACACACATTAAAATGCTGCTATTAAGAAAAATTGTTTAGACAAGTAAAAATTTCGAGAAAAAGTTTAAGGCGGCGGTCTGTTACTCTTAAAACGCCGAAATTCTTCGCTTGCCATTTTGCAAACTACGTCAATACTATCGCTTAGAATTTAATGAAATTTGGTAATAATGTTTAGAAATGTTGGGGAATTCGGGCTTTGGAAGCAGATTTTTGATTTTTTATTTAGGATTCCCACAAATGGGCGTACAATTTGTTACTTTTTTGCCTGTTTTCAGAAGCGAATACCTCGGAAACTAAACGGAATTAGAAAAAAGTACTTCCAAAGCGCGAATTCAACATCCTTGCTTCATAAGCTCTCCAAAAAACAAAATGTTGAAAAATAAAGGCACCATTTGTAAAATGGGAGAGCGGTGTTTGGCATAAAAATTGCGCTTAGATTTCAGTTGCCCTCACTCTGGTGAGGCAGGGTACGGAGATGGATGCGGAGCAGAGAAATGTCTGCCTCTTCCCCAATACGTCATCAACGAACGAAGTATCTTCGGTTTCCAGGCTCATATTTCTTTATCTAAGCACGGCGGATATATCATAATAATAATAAACAATATTAAAACATTTGTTCTACCAGAGTTTGAGAGTAAAATGAATTGCTTAGTATTTGTAGCTTACAATCATTTACTGAATACTTAGTGGTTTTTGTTTTGATATGTTTATAAAAATTTTTTCTCTCCTTATTAACATTTTTATATTACTCTTTGGAAAATATAAATTGTTTAGGTAAATAAATGCTATGACAGATTTAAACAAAAAAAGAAAAATTGATTTTATATCATTTAAATTGGAAATGTTATTATATTCTACTAGCATCACTTGTAGTTGAAAATCGACCAATTATATCTGCAAAGAACGAAATTGTTTATCACATAATTAATTAATAGGTATTTATATGAAGATATTTGGTTCTTACCTTGACGATAGGAGTAAATGCGTGTGAAAATAAAAATTTCAGCTCTTTGAAAATTTCGAATTGTTCGAAAATTTTGGCTTATTTTAAAATTTCGATAGTTTTTTTGAAAATCTACTTTTGCTTGAAAATCTCAACTTTTTTCACAATTTCGACACCTTGAAACTTTGGACTGTTTTTGAAAATTATAAATTTTTTTGAGGAATATGATTTTTTTAACTTCGACTTTTCCTTATTTAGTTTTGAAAATTTCGACCACTCACTAAATATTTCGACTTTTCTTGAGAATTCCTATTTTCTGATACATATTTTCAACTTTTTTTCACAATCTCTAGTTTTTCTGGAAGAATTTGACATTTTTAATTTCTACTTCTTTAATGATGTCGACTTGCACATTTTAAAATTTCCACTTATTTCAAATTCTCATTTAAAAAAAAACAACAAAATTTTGACTTAATGAGAAAATTGTAACCATTTCAAAATGTTCCCTTTTTCTAAAATAGTTCTATTTTTGGAACTTCCTAATTTGTCAAAATTTCAACTTTTTCAGGAAATTTTTATTTTGTTGTAGATCTCGACTTCCTATAGAAAATTCTGTTTTTTTTTGACAATTTCGGCATTTTACAAAGGTGAACAAACGAATAATTCTGACCAGGTCAGCATTTTCGAAAATTCGAATTATTAGAAAAAAAAGGAGACATTATTAGAAAACCGAAGTTTAAAAAAATGGCAACATTCCAAAAGGCACGAATTAAAAGAAAAAAAGGCACAAATTTTGTGGAAATTTAGAAAAAAGTTGTCCCAAAGTCAAATTTTTCGAAAAAAGTTGAATTTTGAGAGTAAAGCCAAGTGCCAACAAAGAATTTTCAGAGAAAATTGGCAATTTCGAGAAAAGACAGTACTTCCGTACCTTTGTATAGAAGTAAATGTTACTTTTAAAGGAATTAACAGGAAACAAAAAGGGTAAAAGGAAGCATTTTTAAGTCTCCTATTTCTAACAATGTACTTCGCCTGCTTAGAGAACTGAAAGAAGGAATATGTGTCAAAAAATTTTTTTATAAGTTAGCAATTCGGTAGCCCAATTTCAAGCTTTTCTCTCGAAATTTTGAATTTAAAGTTTAAAATTATTCGAATTTTCCCAGAGATTTTGAAATTTCATGGAAAACGTCGACAAGAATATCGAATATTTCAATTTGAAATCAAAGTTTTGTGACTAATAGGAACTCGAGAATTTCCTTACATAAATCTCATTTTTTAAAATCTGTTGCTATTTTTCAAAATTTTCAGTTCAAATATACAATTGTTCTTTTTATCGTAATGCAAGTTGCAATTTTAAAGATAACAGAATTTTTTAAAAATTTTGGCTATTTTTTCAAAATTTCCAATTTAAATCTGAAATTGTTTTTTTTAGGTGGAATTGCAATTCTAGAAAGAAACATTAAATTTTCAGCCTTTAGTTTCCAGTCAAAATGAAAATATCAAAAGAAAAACTTATTTTTTAAATTTTAAAGTAAACTAACATTTCAGATAAAAAAGTCGAAAAAAAATTATTTGGAAAAAAATCATGCAACGTCTTTTTTAATTTCAAAATTTGGTGAACAATTTTTAAATTTCTGGCATAATTTTGTTCAAAGTTTTTTCCAGACTTTTGACTTAAATCTCAAATTCCGGATCCTAAATTCGAGTTTAGGAAAATATGGATTCTAAATTCGAGCTTAAGAAAATAAATAAATAAAAATGAATAAAAATTGACATTTGTAAAAAGGAAATTTTAGAAATCTTGTAATTTCGAATTTTTTTCTAGAAATTCTATTTCAAAGTCTAAGTTTTAAGAAAATAATTTGAAATTTCCAATTTAAACGTTCTGACTTTTTTTCAGAATTTAGTTAAATATTTCCTTTTTTAAGTATAGAATTTTCACTCATGTCTCGAAATTTTGTTTTTAAAAGTCTCAATTTTCACAAACTCTTTAAATAAAAAAATTTTTGTCATTTTAGTCGAAGTTTACAATTTTTCTCAATTTTAGTGGAGCAGACTGGTCCTTCGTTATCTTTAAAAATTGAAATACAAAAATTGTCCCCTAAAACCAAGAAAGATTAAAAAACACAACAAAGGTTGCTCTAACGCGTTTCGGCAGCCAAGCTATCATCTTCAGAGAGATACTGACTGAAACCAAAAAAGATTAAAAAAACACAACAAAGGTTGCCCTAATGCGTTTCGACAGCCAAGCTATGATTTTCAGAGAGACAACTAAACTAAAAACTAAAGATGACAACTTGGCTGCCGAAACGCGTTAGGGCAACCTTTGTTATGTTTTTTAATCTTTCTTGGTTTCAGGCGACAATTTTTGTATTTCAATTTTTCTCAAACTCTCGACTTCAAAATCTCAACATTTTGAACTTGTTTCTTGGAATTTCGATTTTATTCTCCACATTTTGTTTCTGAAGTCAAAATTAAAGAATAGTTTCTATTTTTTTGAAAAATTTAAAACGTTTCTAAACAAAATTCCGAATTTTTTTGAGAAATTTTGACCATCTTTTTGAAATTTTAATTTGTAATTTAAAACTCGAAATTTTAACTTCTTTCACAAAATTTTGGGCTTAAAGTTGAATAGTCGAATAGGTCTTAAAATATTAAAGTTGTTTACTGAAATTTCGACTTAATAACGAAATTTCAATTGTAATGCCTAAAATTAAGAAAAAATAGTAATCACAAGTGAAAACTTGAAAGTGCAAATTTCAAATAAGTTTTCAATTGTAAAAAATGTGATGATTTTTGAATTATTTTATAAATCTTGATATTTCACCTTTTTCCAATTTTCAAATTTAATCCCCAAAATTAAATCTTAAGCTTTCACCTTATTCTCAAATTCCGTATTTGATTAAAAAATAAATACTTTTTTGTAACTTTGGAATAACAAAATTAGAATTATGAATTCTGAAAAAAGTCTACAACTCATTACGGAGAAAATTTCGAATTTAAACTTGTGATTTTGTTAAAATAATTCAAAATTAAGATAAAATGGAAATTAGTAGATATAAAGTCGAGAATGTTCAAAAAATTGTCTCGGAATTTAAAAAAAAAGGGTCGATATAGAAAAAAAAATTGGGCAATTAAGACTCAATTTCACAAAAAGAAGAAAAAAAAAGACCCTTTCAGGAAAATTAAGAAAAGAAAAATAAAAATTAAATGCCAAAATACAAAATTAAATTTTGAGATAAAATCAATATTTATGAGTTACATCATACTAAGAAAATCTACCGCACGGCCCTGAAGTCGAATTGGAAAAAAGTCAAATTTCGATAAATAAATAAAAAATTGCCGAAGAAAATATTTTTCGGGAAACTTTCGTTTTTTTTTTGTTAAAATTTCAACAATCCAAATATCAAAAAAAGGTTAAAATTTTCAAAAATTATTTGTCAATTCTGTTTTAATTGTCTATCAAAGCGCGACAAAAATATACTAATTTAAGAAACAGGTCAAAATCTCCACTTGCAAGTTTACAAACAAATATGAATACTAAACCAACTGCTATCAGCAATATGCAACTTCCTTAAGGTATCCAAATGGATCGAGTTACACAGTATCTTATATCAGTAAAGTGATGATATGAAAGATTGCGAATTCGAACGACGTAAACCGAACTTCTTACTCAATTCCCCTCCAAAACCCCTTCCGTCATTATTCTCCTAACCATCCTCCACAGGGCATTTGAATCCGAGAGCCAAATCGTACTTAGCGATTTACCAGACCACCACCTTAAAGAAATTTGTAATTTTTTTCAAACCTGAAAAAAAGGTGACAATTGTTAACATTTTTTTTTCGATATTTTGACGTCAAAACCCTGAAATTAGGGATGTCGATCAGATATCGATTAACCGAAAAATCGATTTTTTCAAGTCTCAAGGTCGATTTTTTAGATCGAATCCAAATATAAGATCGATCTAATGAACGATTCAAGAATCGGATCGATTTACCTTGGATGCAGGTCACTTTTATTTTTTATATAAGTGTATTTAGGTCGTTATGTTATTCCATATATGTAATACTTCTATATGGCGTGTTTTGTCCCTTTGTTTGTGTCAAAAAGACGCAATGGATATAAAAGTTTGTCTTTTTCAAGGACCGAATATATTAACCAATCCAAAAGTTTATTTCAAATATCCCTCTTCTCGGCAGTCGTCATTGTTGTCATTCATTTATTAGTGTTCCCGCCCATCTTGTCATCTGTTCCGCTATAAATGAATGAATGCTTGTCCTCGAGAGAGTACGACATATACTTTCATCTCACCTTTTTGACAAAGCATTTTGCAGTACCGATTATACACAACACGCCATATAGAAGTATTACATATATGTGTTATTCTCCACTTCCATCTACTAGTATTAGCTACGTTAGTAAACCAACAGATGACAATATTATTATTTCTTTTCATTCATTATGTCGTTGACTGAATAGGAAAGATAACTTTGGTGCAGTGTTACCACATATTTGAAGGTAAAATTCCGTATATACGCAGTTAAATTACCGTATATTCACAAAAATTAAAGTTATTTTATTACCTGTTATCAGTCTTAAAAACTTATTTAGTGGTAGAACACGTTACACCCGTACTAATAAATACACTACAGAACTTGAAAAAAGTTTATTTACTTTTTTTGAAGTAAAAATTACAAGAGCGTAGAAACGACATCAATTTGAAAAAAAAATTATCACGGAATGTTGACTTTTTCTCTAAATCTCGAGATTAAAGTCAAAATTTCGACTTTGATGTCAAAATTTCGAAAAAAAGTCCAAATTTGGAGTTTCAAGTAGAAATTTCTAGAAAAAAGTTGAAATTTCATTTTTTAAATCTTTCGACTTTTTTTTCAAACTTCGACTTTTTTCTAAAATTTCGACTTTTGCTCAAAATTTCGACTTTTTCTGGAAATTTCGACTTTTTTCTGGAGATTTTCGAAATGTTACAAAGGCGTAGAAAGGCCATCGATTAAAAAAAATGTTATTTTCAGAAATTTCGACTTTTTTCTCAAATTTCGATTTTAAGCTCGAAATTTCGACTTTTTTCTCGACTTTTGACTTTTATTCTCAAAATTTTGACTTTTTTTCCAATTTTTGCTCAAAATTTCGACCTTTTTCTCAAAATTTCGTTTTTTTTTAATTTTTCGACTTTTTTCTCGAAATTTTGACCTTAATTATCGAAATTTTGACATTTTTCTCGAAATTTTGACTTCATATTCAAACCGTCGACTTCTTTTCTTGAAATTTCGACTTTTTTCGCAAATTTCGACTTTTCTTTTTTTAATTTTGACATTTTTCTCGAAATTCCACTTTTTCTCGAAATTTCAACGTTTTTCTCAAATTTCGACTTTTTTTTCAAATATCGGTCCTTAATCGGAAAAGTTCGACTTTTTTCTCGAAAATCGTTTTTTTTTTCAATTTTCGACTTTTTTTTTCAAATATCGACTTTTTATTCGAAATTTTGACCTTAATATTATTTAATAATTTCGAGAAAAATGTCGAAATTTCGACTTTACACTCAAAATGTTGACTTTTTTTCTTGAAATTTCGACTTTTCTCATAAATTTGGACTGTTTCTCTCGAACCTTCGACATTGTTTTTGAAATTTCGACCTTAATCTGAAAAGTTCTACTTCTTTCTCGAAAATCGTTTTTTTTTCGCATTTTCGACTTTTTTCTCAAATATCGACTTTTTCTCGAAATTTTGACCTTAATATCGACATTTTTCTCGAAATTTCGACTTTAAATTCAAAATTTTGACTTTTTTTTCTAGAAATTTCTATTTTTTTCTAGAAATTTCTATTTTTTTCTCAAATTTCGACTTTTTTTCTCGTAACTTTGACTTACGTTTTTCTCAAATTTCGACTTATAAAGTCAAAATTTCGACTTTTCTTAAATTTCGACTTTTTTTCCGAAAATTCGACTATTTTCTCGAAATTTCGACTTTTTTCTCAAATTCAGATTTTTTCTCTAAATTTTGATCTTAATCACGAAAGTTCGATTTAAAACTCGAAATTTCGACCTTTTTCTCGAAATTTCTAAAAAAAAAGACCAAAGTTTGCTATTTAAAAATAACCATATTGAACGCACCCTACTACCAACTGTCGAGATTTTTGGGAAAGAGGAGCGGTGAGACGCAATTGTCATCTGCCTAATTTAACTAGTATAGTAGTATAGAAATCTTGACTTATTCTCGAAATTTCGAGAAAAAATTCGATATCAAAGTCGAAATTCCGAGATTAAAGTCGAAATTTCGACAAACGAAATTTTGAAAAAAAAATGTCGTAAATTTGAAAAATGTCGAAATTTTCAAAAAAAAATCGAAAATTCACATAAATGACAAAACTTTTTGAAAAAACTTAAAATTTTGATTAATAGTGGACGCCAATGGTCAAAAATTTCAAACTTGTTGAGATTTAAATTGAATAAAAATTAACAAAAAAAGCTAACATTTTGAAAAAAGTCGAAATTGAAGGTTTGCAAAAATCTCGAAATTTTAACGGATAGTCGAAATTTCCAACAAAAGTTTGACTTTCGAAAGAAGTTGAATTTGGGAAAAAGGTTAATTTTTGAGAAAACTCGAAAATTTCACAAAAAAAATTGAAAAAAGCTCAGCGTTCAAAAAACTCGTCATTTTTCGGAATTTTCAAACGGCAATTTTGAAAATGTCGAAAATTTTTCAAAAAGTAAAAATTTTCAACAAGCCGCATTTTTCGAATAAATTTAAACCTTGAGAAGTCGAAATTTTCAAAAAAAAATCGAAATTTTCAAAAAAATTCGAAATGTATAGAAAAAATTAAAAATTTGAAAAAAGTACTTTTATAAAAAGTTAAAAAGACTTAAAAGAAGTCGAAATTTTGAAATGAAATTGATATTTTAAAAAATTAAACCATTTAAAAGAACTCGACATATCAAAAACAGTTGATAAACAAACCCAAAATTTCGGAAAAAAATCGAAATTTTCTGCCTGATTTTCAAAAAAGATTATCAGGAAAGCCAAAATTTTCAAGTGTAAATTTTTAAAAAAGTTTAAAATCATGAAAAATCGAAGTTTTGAAAAAGTCAAACATTTTTTTTTAAGTTTAAATTTTTAAAAAACAAAATTTTCATAAAAAAAAAATTTTAAATAAAATCGATATTTTGAGATACGTCCAACTTTTGATGAACCTATTTTCAAAAACAAGTCAAAATAAAAAAGTTAAAATTTTGCAAAGAAATCAAAATTTTCAGAAGTCAAATATTAAAAAAAAAGCTTAAATTTTTGAAAGGTGTATTGTTTTCAAAAGAAAGACAAACTTTTCGGGAAAGTAGAAATTTGAAAATAGAGACGAAATTTTGAAGAGTTGAAATTTAAAAAAAAAATCGAAATTTTAAGAAAGCTCCTGAACTAGCCTTTTTTTAAAAATTTTGACTTTCCCACTTAAAAATGAAAATGTATTTATTTCTGAAATTTAGACTTTTATCACTGAATTGTCGCTTTTATCGCAAAATTTTTAGTTTAAATTCAAGCTTAGAAAACTGAGTAGTATAAGTATAAATTGGGAACTTTGTTAAAACTGAAATATTCGACTTTTCGCTTGAAATTTGATGTTTAGAGAAGTCGAAACATTGGGATTAAATTCGAAATTTTTGTATTAGCAAAAATTTATTGAATTTTTTAAAATTCAGTTTGGTTTTTCGAAGTTTTGATTAAAATTAAGACTTTTTATTCTTTAGCAGCTTCTATGCAGAACACATCACTAGAATGAATTAGTCGATTAGGTTTGGTTATGCAATACGAGTTCAATTTTGCCCTCTCCTTTCTAGGAATTATGGATTCGCTTGATTATAAGTTTTGGCGAAATTTTGAATTTTTTCCCAAAATTTTCAGTTTCAACTTGTTTTTCTTTTTTACCCTAAAATGTTTACTTTAAAGTAATATTGACTTAGTTCTAGTCGACTTTTAATTCGTAATTTCGAGTGTAGCATTTTCCGCTTGTTTACAAATTTTATGTTTTTTTTTACAAATTTGTATGTTTTCTCAAAATGTTGAGTTTAAAATTTCGTTTCTTTTTATTTTATTCTAAAATTTCGACTTTAAATATTTTGAGAAGTTTTTGACATCTAAAATTCAAGTTTTTTGTCAAAAATTAGTTATTAGGACTTTTTTGATACTTATGTCTTAATCTCTAAATTCGAAGGTTTACTCAGACTTACTAAAGGAAGTTAAAATCTTATTTACGAATTACGAATGATACTAATCAAGACCAAATTTTTCTTTTGCATTTCAAATCGATTTTCTACCATAGAGCGAAAATTTGTCTAAAAATCTATTCGTAGATGTCACAAGTAGTATTTGGAAATCAAAAAGGACTGACTTGGTCTGATGAATATTTTTGGAGCATGGCACCAAAATATGGAGGCATCTGCTTATTAATAATAATAATTGATAAACGATATTCCAAGACACCAAAATTCAGAAAATTATTGTTCAGTTGATCAACCTAGATGGATGAACAAAGATGGATGTAGTGTTGGGCTATTCGAATACAAGTTGTGAGATGTATTCGATTCTACCAAGATCTCGAATACAACCGATTCTCAAATGAAGTATTCGAATACTCCCAGACTCCGTAAGTTGAAGTGAGAATATGAATAGAATCGGGTTCTCGCCTCGCGCAAGCAACATCTCATCATCGCATGATTCATAAGTTCTCGGGTACTTGCTTGTATTCGAATACAAAATGTGTATTCGAATACAAAATATGTATTCGAATACAAAATGTGTATTCGAATACAAAATGTGTATTCGAATACAAAATGTGTATTCGAATACAAAATATGTATTCGAATATAAAATATGTATTCGAATACAAGATATGTATTCGAGATTGTGGTAGTCCGATACAACAAAACATTAGAATGCTGAGTAGTGAATAGAATCGGTCTCCTAACTACGCTACATCTCCGATTCTTAACTTCTCGGATGTTGAATACTGTACCTGATTCTTGTATTCGAGATCTTAGACATGCATTATTGAATGCGTATTGTATTCGAGATCATTTTTATCCGGGATGGTTGGTTACGCATTATGTTCGCACACTCCTGCATTCGAATATGTACCTAATTTTTAATTTATTGCTTCATCCTTCTAATAAAATTATTAAATAACGAAATGCTTAAGTACTCTTGAAAATTTGACTCTCGATTTTAATAATAAAATTTAACAATATCAGGAAATACAGTGCCAATATGCGAATCCAATCAAAGTTAAAGATACGTATGTAAATTCTAAAGCTTCAAGATTTATTTATACTAAGAAATTTGTATATATTCAATTAGGGAATTACCAATTACGGGCGTAGGTACAGAAGTACTGAAATCGAAAGTCATATCTCGCCACCACATAACTCGAATAGGCCGCCAAGACAATTTTTCTAGTAGGTATTTTATTATCCCCTAATTCGATTCTTTGTATTCGAATACTTATTCGATTCTCAAAAGTGTTCGAATTCAATGTATTCGATTCTGAAAATCATTCAATTATCCCAACACTAGATGGATGAACAAATTTAGCTTTTTTGTTTAAATGATTGTTATGTACAAGATAAATATTGTATTTCATTTCGAAAAACTCATTTCTAGACGTAGCATTTATGTATCATCCTTTGTCCCAATGTTGCGTTTGTGATACGTCACATTTCAAAATAATTTATATACAATTCAACACAGAATTTGTTTTCTTTTATAATACACGTAATATAGGTACAGTACTTTAATTGAAAAACCACTCAAACTTTAAAAAATGAAAGCACGTTTCTGTTGAAGAATATTCAGTAATACAGGTTTTTATCCAATAAATTTGCCAGATTTGTTTTGTGTATTTGAAAAGCGTATCATATAGTTTCTTGATTTAACAAACTTAATCTGCACATTCAAATATTTTCTAACACCACCCCATCTACACTTTACCACAAAAATGATAATCAATGTCTCAAAAAAATTGTTTAATGTACCTTGCGTTAACGCAAAATTGGGAACAAATGGGTTAATGCTAGAATACTTAACTTTAATTACAAGCATCGAAGATATGCAAACAAGCGAGATCCCAATGGTAAGGAACAAAAATAGATACCCCGTATAAGTTACGATGTAAATAAAGTAATGAAACTGGTAGTAAAGCTTTTAGTTTCACAATACTGTGGAAGCTTTCCATTTGGAAACAAGGGAAACGAATAAAGTAAAATATCCCAGAAAATATATATACAACAATTGTTGTATATTATACGAGGGTTGCTATAAACTGAATGAATTCAGTTTTTACACATCTTCTAACTTTTTGGAAAGCCTTCGTATTTCCTTCCGTTGATTTCAATAAACAAAAAACCTTACCTTTATCGTTTAACCACAAGGCAACTTTAAAATACGCCTCATCCATCAATGAAATAACGACAGCTAACATTATCTTCGGTATATATCCCAGCCACATTGGGAAATTTCTGGTCGAAAGAAAACCGTCCCACCAGTCCTAAATCAAAAGACCATTAAAACATTTACGCGCATCCACAGTGATGTTCACCTGTATTTGCAAGGAGACGATCATGACGATAAAAACAGTGGAAAGGCATAGAGCGATAAGCGGTATGGAAACGCAATAGCGGAAGACGTGTCGTTTCCACAGCGGATAGCAAGGTTCCAGCCTCCCGGTGACGGGACTGGACTGAAGCGGCCCCTGAAAACACATTCTAACATGTCGCGCTATCTGTCACGTCGACATGTTACGAACCTATAAGCTCACTACTCACAAGCGAAAGAAACAGTTAAAAATGAGGTGCTTGGGCTCTAAGCTAAGTGTTTTAAAAGTTATTACATGCATCATAAAAAGAGTATTTTTTGATTTCGTTGTTGTGTTATTCTACTTCTTATTAAAAATCAATTCGTTTCTTTTCATAGTAAACTTTGTTTATTTTGTTGGTCACAATTAAATTTCAGTTACAACGTCTGAATATTTGTAGCAACTTAAATTCTTGAGTTTAGTTTTGGCGCAAGCTTTAAGGTATGCAGTTTCGATGACATTTTAATTTCTCTGGTGACTAGTCCGTTAGTTAATCGGGTTATAGAAGGTCATATCTCATCAGTTTTGCTACTTTAAAAAAAAAATTTGTTTTGAAACGGCAACTTTAATGCACTAATGTTGCAAGTTAGTTTGGAAAAGAATTTCTCATCAGTCTACGTATAGGTGATTCACTAATCAGTCACTGGATGAACAAAACAAAGTTTCGTTTGAAAACCAGCACAGGACATGAAGGCTTTGAAATGATTAAAATATTTTTAAAGAGCAGCATGTTTTCTGTTTTTTTTTACTTCTGTAAAAGATACTAGTGTATGGTAAGCGATAAGAGTTAAACCTTGATGTACGGTAGAGACCTGCACGAGTAAGTAAAAGTGTAATCGGATTTTAATCACGGATTACTCTTCCGAAGTATCGGAGAATTGGCATCGTTGGCATCGTGGTAGCTTACCAAATATACTGACTTGTAATCGTGAAGTTTATATTATCGGTTTGGTGTTGCATATTACAAGTTGACACTTGTCAAAAATTTATACTTTCTATACTTTATATTTTAGATACGTAGTTAGAAAAATTGTATGTGTTTATTAACAGGTATTTGTATAATTTACCACATAGAACTTCGCGAAAAAGTCGAAATTTTGAAAAAATGTCGAATTAAAAAAATAAAACTTCGAGAAATAGTCAAATGTTTGAACAACCCCTCAAAAAGTTCGATATTTGTCTAAGGAAAAGACACATGAATATGTTCGAAGTACAAGCAAAATTTTAGAAAATAGTCACTATTTTCAAAAAAATATCAAATCGAAAATTTGAAAGCCAATTTCCAAAAAAGTAGGAATCTAAAAGAAATAAGATATTTTAAAAATCACGTTACATTTTAAAAAATGTCGAAATTTAAAACGAATGAAATTTTTGATAAAATTGAATATTTGAAAATAAGACCAAATTTTCAAAAATTTTTAAATTTATAAAAGTCAAAATTTTAGAGTTGATATTTTCAATATAAGTTAACATTTTGAAAAAACTAAGAAGTTTAAAAAAAATGTTGAAATTTTCAAAAAAGTTGAAATTTCGAAAAAGTCTATAATTTTGAATTCACATTGTTTTAAACAACTGAAATTTTGTAAAATGTTAAGGTTTTCATAGAAAATTCAAATTTCCAAAAAATAAGTTACTATTTTCTAAAAAGTCAAAAAGTGTCAACATTTTAACATTCTTCGAAAAATTCGAGTATTTTAAAAAATGAAATTTTCAACAAAATTCTAAATTTTTCAAAAAATTACTATTTTGAAGCATAATCTAAAATTTTCAAGAGTCAAAATTTTAAATGTCGAGATTTACAAAATTTAAGAATTTTTAAGCAGCTTTTCAAAAACCCTAATTTTCAAAAGGTTCACTTTACTTAAGAAGAGACAAAATTCAGGAAGGTGGAACTATTTTTAAAATCGCAGTTTGAAAAAAAAATTCTAAATTAAAAAAAAAGACGAAATTCGAAAAAAAAATTGTTAGCTTTCATCAAGTCGAATTCCAAATAAAAGTCAAAATTGTCGAATTCTGAATATTAGAGAAAAGCCAAAATTATCAGAAAAGTCCAAATTTTCAAAAAAAAACCAAAGGCGAAGTTTTGAATAGTTAAAATTTTGAAAAAACAGTCAAACTTTTTTTAAAATACTCAAAATTCCCCAAAAATTAAAAATTTGAAAAATGATCAAAATTTTTTAAAAAGTCAAAACTTTAAAAAAAGTCAGTTCAAAATAATCTACATTTTGAAATAAAATAGAAAAATTCAAAAATTTGCAAAATGATCGAAAATTTCAAAAATATTTGGTATTTTGAAAAAAATGTGACGTTTAAAAAAGCCAAATTAAAAAAATTCGAAAGTGTGCAAAAATTCGAAATTTTGAAAAATAATTCATATTTAAAAAGTAGTCGCCATTTTTAAGAATCAAAATTTTCAAAAAGTAACAATTTTTAAAAAATTTCAAATTTTTAACAAAATTGAAACTTTGAAAACAGTTTAACTTTCGAAAATTCTACATTTTTATTTTCAACGAGTGGAAATTTTTCAAAAATGTCAACATTTAAAAAAAAGCCAAAATTTTAAAAAGGCTGAGTTAAAAAAAAATTAAAACCTTGAAAAATCAAAATTTTCAAAAAAATAGAAATTTTTGATTAGTCAAAGCATAAATAAAAATCGAAGTGAAAAAAAAAGGAAAATTTTTCCAAAAATGCAAATCCTGAAAAAAATGTCGAACTTTTCCAAAAAAATTTAAATTTGTGAAAAAAATCTAAACCTTGAAGAGTCAAAACGTAAACAAAAGTCGAAATTTAAAAAAGAGGAAATTTTTTCCAAAAATGCAAATCTTGAAAAAAGGTCGAAATTTTGAAAAAAGTAAAAAATTTGAAAAAAGTCAAAAACATGAGGAAAATTGAAAGTCTTTAAAAGGAGTCCAAATTTTGACAAAAGTCGAATTTTGTGCGAAAAATACAAATTTTAACATAACCTCAATAGTTTAACAAAAAAAAAATTACCAGAAAAATTGAAGATTTGGAATATTTTTTGAAGTAATTTTGGAAAAAAAGTAGAATGTAAAAAATAATTAAATAAAACCCCCTATAAATAGTTCGATATTTGTCTAAGGAACATTAAGGGACATTTGAATATGTTACAAGTACACATGTAAAATTTAAAATGTTCTCACGATTTTCAAAAAAATATTGAATCGAAAATTGGAAAGCCAATTTCCAAAAAAGCAGTAATTAAAAAAATCGAATATTTGAAAAAGTTGACATTTCAAAAAGTCGAAATTTTCAAAATATAAGAAATTTTAAAAGCGGTTAAAATTTTAAAAAATGTCAAAATTTAAAACAAATAAATCAAATAGTCGTCATATTCAAAAAAAGTTAAAATTTTGAAATTAAAATTTTCTAAAACAATTAAAATTTTTAAAAATGGTAAAATTTTCATAGAAAGTTAAAATTTCCAAAAAAAAGTTAAGATTTTCAAAAAGTCAAAAAAATATCAAAATTTGACACTTCAAAAAATTCGACTATATTTCAAAAAATGCTGACATTTTTTAACAAAATTCTAAATTTTTTAAACAGTTAAAATTATGAAAAATAATTTAAAATTTCAAAGTCAAAATGTTTAAAAAATGTTGAGATTTAAAAAAAATTAAGAATCTTCAATCGACTTTTTAAAAAAACCTAAATTTTTAAAAAGTCACTTTACTAAAGAAAAAACAAAATTATCAGAAAACTTAATTTTTTTCGGGATAAAAAAAATTTCAAAACTTTCAAAAGAATTAAAATTCGATACATTTTTTGTTTCACTAATTCGAATTTTAAATAAAGTCAAAATTGTTGAAGTCTGAATATTAAAGTCAAAATTGTCAGAAAAGTTCAAATTTGACGTTTTAAACAATTGAAATTCTCAAATAAAAGTGCAAATTTAAAAAAAAGCGAAATTTTGAAAAAAAAACGAAAGTGCAAAAAATCGAAATTTGAAAAATAATTAAAATTTAAAAAATAGTCGAAATTGTTAAGAATCAAAATGATTAAAAAGTTACAATTTTTTAAGAATTTCAATATTTGGAAAAAGGAAAATTTTGAAAAAAATCGAAAATTTAAAACTTACATTTTTAAAACAGATTAGCTTTCGAAATTTCTACATTTTTAAAAAAGTACAAACTTTCAAAAAGTAGAAAAGGTCAAGATTTTAAAAAGGCTAAATTTTAGTAAAAAAATTGAAACTTTGAAAAGTTGAAATGTTCAAAAAACAAGAAATTTTGGAAAAGTTGTTCGAAACGTAAACAAAGTCGTCATTTAAAAAAAAAGGAAGATTGTTCGAAAAATAAAAGTGGTGAAAAAATAATTTTCAAAAAAAAATTAAGTTTTTGAAAAAAATCTACACACTGAAAAGTCGAGATTTTCAAAAAAAAATCTATACTTTCAAAAAGTACGAATTTTCGAAAAAGCCTAAACTTATAAAAAAGGCGAAATTATGAAAAAAGTCGAAAATTTGTGAAAAAGTTGAGTCCTAGAAAAGGGGCAAAATTTTGACAAAAAGTCGAATTTTATGAAAAAAAAATAAAAAGTTTGGAATAACATCAATATTCTGAAAAAAAAAAACTGACTTACCGGAAAAGTCGAAAATTTGTTGGTAATTTCGATTTTGTCGAAATTTTTAATAAAGTTGAAATTTTCAAGTCAAACATTTATATAAAGGCTAAAATTTTTAAAAAAAGTCGAAATTTTAATAAAAAGAAGTCGTAACTTAACTTAAATAAAAAACGATATTTTCAGAAAAATTCAACCAATTAAAATATTCGACATTAATTTCACAAAAAGTCAAAAAGTTTGAAAAATTGGAATTTTGAAAAAAATTCGAAATTCTCACAAGGCAAATGTTTCAAACAGACGTTGAAAGAAGTCGAAGGTTCGAAAGTGGAAAATTTGAATAGTGTTTTCAAGATAATATAAGAAAATTTTGAAAAAAAACGAAATTAAACAAGCGAAAATTTCGGACAAAAATATAGAAATTTTCGAAAAATGTCGAAATTGAAAAAAAAAGATTCATATAAAACGTTAACGAAAGAAGCGGTCGTGGCAATAGTGAGTGGGATCGGATGAAATATTAATTAGTAAAACTATAAAATGTAAAAAAATTGATGATCTAGAATTGCAAACAAAAACCTCCTGTTAGAAAGTTTAATCGAAATCGTTAGAGCTGTTTCCAAGAAAATATAAACACAAAAATATATTTCAAAATTACCCGCCTCACTATTTCTCCAACCGATGCCGATTACATAATCACACACGATGCCGATTATCACTCATGCTCATCTCATGACGCCATGATTACCATACTCGATGCCATACTCACTCTTGAAGGTCTCTAATGTACGGAAATGGCGAGAGAGTTTGCCTGACATGTAAAGGTTCTAGGTTCGATCGCTGGTCCCATATTTAGTTTCAGAGGTGAAATCATGGATCCATATGACAGCACATGTTTACTTGTTTGTGTTTAGTAGTTTACCAAGATGTAGGTGAATGCTCCACAGCCGATGTTGTCAGAAATGGTCGCGTTGTGAAAGGTACTAAGTATATGGCACGTGATGAGAATAAGTGGAGTTAAAACTGGTGACGTGCGACAGCTCAAAGGCGAAAGAGTTTGCATACCACGGGAAGGATTGTGGGTTCAATCCCCGGTGGCACCGATTCACATTTTTAATTCTACTGCGCAGAGTCATATATCATAATTAAAAAAAAAAAAATTAGAAAAATGCGCGTCTACAGAAATATAAACTACATGGAATGCTCTAAATTATACGCCTAAGTCCGACATGTTTCAATTTTTTTCTAATATTTACTTACTGTTAGACACAAAATACTTTAAACACTTTGTGATAAATATTCAAGTTTTTTTCAAATGTGTCTAAAATCGTGCATTATACTGTTGCTACCTTCGAAAAATATCTAACCAATCTTGTGGAAATGTAATTACGATAAATCCATACGGAAAAGCTGCTTTGACGTCACTTTTATTCGAATTGAGATTTGTTTTCATTTTCAAAACTGAATTTGAATTCGTTTCAATAAATAGTGCAATAATGGCTGTGTACAGGTTTTCAAATAATAAAGGTGTCAATTTAATGAAATATAAAAGCATATTTCAACAAATTTTGGTTAAAATAAAATACTTTTTTCTAATAATTCATTATCATTACATCAGGTATGTCGGTTTCTTGTTATGAACGAGGCGAACGAGCTTCAAGTTTAAGATCAGGACTCAAAACTTTGAGAAGAAACTCAACATTTCAAAAAAAAAAAATCCAATTAAATTTAAACAGTTGTAATTTCCAAAATGGGAAATTTCAAAATTTTGAGGGAAATCTAAATTTTAGAAAAATGGAAATTTTGAAAGAGTGGAATTGTTGAAAAACTAAAAACAAGTCGAGACGTTAAGTGAAGAATTTGTCAAAGTAAAACTTTACAAAAGAGAGAAAATTTTGAAAAAAAATCCAAATACTGAAAGCTGAAATTTTTTAATTTTTGTAAATTTTGACTAACAAATTTTTCACTTTTTATTTTAAATAATTCCATTCTTTTGCGAAATTCAGAAATTTTTCTAGACATTGGCTTTTGAAAACTTGGACTCGACAAGTTCTACTTTTCTTTTAAATTTCGAGTTTTTTGAAAATGTTGCCGTTTTTGCAAATTTCGTTTCTTTCAAAATGTCCAATTGCGACTTTTTTTGAAAAATGTTGATTTTTTTGTAAATTTCGACATTTCGAAATTTCCAATTTGTTTCAAAATTACTACATTTTTCAAAATTTGTATTTTTTCTAAAAATTTTGACCTATTTAAAAAATTCTAATTCAGTTCTAGGTAATAAAAATGCCAACATTTTTCAAACGATTTTATTTTGAAATTTCGACGTTTACTCGAAACTTTATTTTTCATTTTAACTTCTTCCGAAAAATTTTACTTTTTGCAAATTTTGACTTTTTTTAAACATTTTGATTATTTCAGAAAACTGCTACTATTAAGAAGATTTAGACGCCTTAAAAATTTCCATTTTTTTGACTTTTTACAAATTAGGAATTTTTTCAAAATTTTATTTCTTGAAATTTAAATTTTGTTGTAAATCTTGACATTTTCAAAAATTTTGCTTTTTTAAAAATTTCGAATTCAAGTTTACTTTTTTTTCAAAGTTTCCACCTTTATAAAAATTTCACACATCGCCACGATACTGATGATACGAAACGGGGTAGACTTTTTATTAGTTGGTTAGTTACGAATAACTATGACAGGCGCATCAAATCGCAAAATATCTACAAAAATTCCCATACCAACCGTGCTACACGCAGACCCGTATGCATACTACCGATGTACACGCTATCATTAATGTGTTGAATTAAAATTTCAGGAAAAAAATAGAAAATTCAATCAGAATTTATGAAAATAGTCGCAATTTTGAGTTTTAAATTTAATGAAACATTGGGAAAAATCTTGTTTTCTTTTTAAAAAATGTACAAGGCCATTAATGAAAAAAACCCAAAAAATTTAAATAGAAATATCGGAGTGGATATTTCTTACTTTTAAAACTAAAGTGTTCAAGGGTAACGTTGGTTTTCTTTAAAATTAAATACTAATTACTTTCTATTCAGTATCAGTTTTAAATTTACAATTATGACGTCACAGCATCTCTTCTGGCTAAATTTTATTAATTATTTATATAATGAAATAAGCAGCTATTTTCGATGTGATAGTATTTTTGGAAGCATTTAAGCGAAAGGAATATATACATTAAATATGAAAATAGAGCTGCCTTCTCTATCAGATGCAAAAATTCTTACTCTCGCAGATCGCAAAATTTGACATTTAAAAAATTAAATTCCCCGCTCCAGGCGATGCTACAGGAATAAAATATTAAATTTACCACAATAAGCCAATTGTTTGTCGAAATATGGAATAGTACCATTAGTTAGTCACATAAATGACATCAAAGCATATTTTAAATTAATTAATAAATTACTCACTGTGAATAATGGCCTAGGCTCTGCAAGAAGATCGTCACGTTGATCCAAGGTGCCCCACCTAAAGGCCAATTCAGCTGAATACCTCTTCCAAGCTTGAAGGTAGGTCGTGACCCAGACGACGTTAAAAATTGAAAAAAGAACATAGCCTACATCCTCTAGGGTTTGATGCTTGCCATTACAGCAAATCTAAATGAAAAACTATTTAAGCATCAAGGGGCTAAACTTGGGAAGCTTTACCCAAAAGAAAAATCCGACTAAAGCTGGAATACTCAAGGCGGTGGTATAGTGCCCCAACCAGGCGAAATACATCCCAATTTTAACTCCAAAATATTCCGTTATTTCATCTTAAAAGTTGAATTCAAATTAGCGGATGTTTGGATTAGTCTTAAAATTAGTCACCTAAAGGCTGCTTCGCACACACATCTCGCACCCACGACATTTGTAATCTCTCCAAAGCTGCAGCATCATGCAGCGGGAAGACCTGTGCGATCACGCTGGAGATTAGACATTTAGGCACTAAAATGAGAAGGTAAATCGAGAGTGGTGGAGGGGCAACGTACCAACCGATTGGTTGTCCCTCTAACAATTTGACGCCCGGTATAGCGTCCTCGTCGCTGGCTTTCGCCCTCACGCTCTCCAGGAGGCGCAATATTAACCACTGTCGTTCCTCGGTGGTGAAAAAATGAGTTTCGTCCTCCGAAGATTCATAGCTGTGGAAGTCCTGCACGAAGAACTCCTTGAGCCCTCCGCCTCTGGTCGCCTTGAGGGCCTTCGGAAGATGATACTCTTCGGCGGCTTTCAACAAACTAAACCAAGAAACATTTAGAACTCAGGCGATGGGTTACAGTTTAACTCGTATAATGAAAACTAAAAGATTTTATTCGAAATCATATATCATATTCATAATATTTTGAAACTAAATAATTATATTAAATAGCAAATCGAACATTCTTGATTTAAGAACGTCCTTCTGTGAGCTCGTTTATTATTAAATTGAAGACGATAAGAGCATAGGTTTCAGAAGTTTTTAATAAACCTTGTTAAATGAAAATTTTTTTGAATATTGTCAATTACCAGAAACTTTTAAAGTTTTTTCAGTTTTGTTTTTGAACTAAAAGACCTTCCAATATTTATTACTAGTTAATACCCACGACTTTATCTACCTGAAAGGAGAGAAGGAATTATTAGGTCACCATTTCTAATCTTACAATTAGTTCTCCAAATTTTGAATTTTCTACATAAATAATACGTTTTTTTTCCATTTTTTCCCAAGTTCCTTGTTTAGGCTTTTAATTTTTTCGGCAAATTTCTTTTTTTTCTAAATTTTGGCTTGTCTTCAAATGTCACCTTTGTTTTCTATTTGAAATTGCAAGAAAATTATATTTATGAAAATTTTGTTTTATTTTGGTTTATATTTTGTTCAAATTTTGATGTTTTAGTAAAGTCCAGGTTTACATTCGACATTTTTTTTATATATAAATTTTTTGAGCTGCTTTTGAAATTTATACTTTTCTTCTTATGAATGTCATAATTTCAAGGATTTAGTCTAAATTTCGACCTACTTTCTATTTTTATAGTTTCAACTTAAAATTGTTATATTTTTTCTCAAAATTTTGACATAGGTATCAAAAATTGTCTCTAATTCTGAAATTTCAATCTAGAGCTCTGCATTTTTGTTTTAATTTCAAAATTTAGATTTTAATGTCATACTTTATTTTTACTATACATTAGCTGATTTAATTACTAATTATTCAAATTACATTCCAAATTAAATTTCACTGATGTGAAGTTGAGTGCTTTGTTTTTTATTGCCTAATAATAAAATTTGCTTCATGACAAAATTAGTGTTGGGTTCTAACTAGTGACAATGAAAACTTTTTTTGTCATCAAAATTTATTTCAGAAACTCAAGTATGGGAAGTCAAAATTATATTAACTGAGGACTTCTGTTCGATAATTGAATGCTGACAATCTGGCAACCCTAGTCCTAACTTTTGTAGATTTCAACTACCTACGAAGTTTGAACCTTTTACAATTATCGATTGACTTCAGCTGTGGATATTTGGTGCCTAGATCAAGGCTGAAACGAGACAGGCCCACAGACCCCTGAAAATCAAGACTCTTGGCAATGCTAGTCAAGAGCTTCAATGAACCAGTCTCATATATTTCAACAGCATGTTTCATTACTGTGAAGAATTGCAGTAAAAAGTCTGCTACCACAGTAGTAGGCATGTAATATTAATTTAATATGAAAATTCAATAATCTTACACTTGAACTGGGGCCGTTACGTAGAAGGCGCTACTTTGCGTGGAAGTGTGATGCCTAACGTGCACAGTCAACCCCGAATGCTGCCTCAATTTCGACAATAACCAAAGAAGTGTGGAATCTTGTGCCCCCGGCGGAAACACGATAACAACATCGCAATTCGGAGTAGACACTCTCTTCAACCAAAGTCTCTTTGGGGCCAAAAAGTGCCCGGCGCACGGTATTTTCTTTTTTAACAATTCGGAAGCTGAAATGTTCTTTTTAATCGCATGCAGTTCGCAAATAAATTCGTCAAACCTTGTTCCAGGGTCTCTTGCGCTCTTTTAACGATCTTCCTCCTCTTCAAAGTACCTGAGAGATCACTTTCGTTGTTTAAATCTGCGGATGCCATAATTTCGATGCGATGTCGATTTATAAAAACAAGTTTAAAACAGAAGGGACCATAAAATGTAACTTTTATTCACTCTCTGACCCGTCGCATTCGCCATTTATTTCCCAAATTGTCAACTTGACGTTTGAATTCTGTTAAAGTGGAACTACCATAGTACATTTAGACTACGTATCAGGACCAACCATAGATATGTAAAATATAGTCCATTTCAAATAAATATGCATGAGAATAGGCCATGAAGTATTAAATTAACCTTTAGATAAGTTACTAAAAAATCACTAAAACTAAAGCTGGTTTCACGCGTAAACATTTTGATGATTAATATGTCGCTTATTTTTCAGGGGTTGTTTGACAGAAATAAACGGACTAAATGTTTTCCATATTATTTTCATTACCATTATTATCAATTTAATAATTTTCTGCAGAAATTGCCATACCATATAAAAGAATCGCTTTGAAAACAACCGACAACAAATCAAAATAATTAATGATACTTACGTTAGGATTTTAAGAACACATAACACCATTAGGAAATGTCTCAGCGCTGCCATACGATTATGTCCAAATATTAATAGTTCCTAGAGATGCAAATGATAGTTCGATGTTTTCAAAACATCGATGGATCGTTTGTAATCATCGATGTTTCAATGTCGATAGAAAAGGATAAAAAATATCGATACATCGTTCAGTTTGTAAACGATGTTTGAACAATCGATGTATCGCATCGCGACAGAATTAGCGCCATCTCTTGCGTAAAATTGATGGGACAAGCGACCACTTGATGCTAAATTTGTGTGCCGCAGATATACAATAATAATAATAATTTAAAAATTCATAATTTAGCTATTTTAATTTCGCAATCTATAAGAAAGCAAAATTTTGGAAGAAAAATGAAAATTTTAAAAAAGTTTTTCGAGCATTAATTTCTAAAACTCGTTACAGTTAATTTTTTCCTAAAATTTTATATTATACCAAATTTTATTTTCGAAAATTTTAGATTTTTCTTGCTTAAAATTGGCGTGTAATTTTAATCTTCAAACGCAATCTTCGGTTTAAAAACTTTTTTACAAAATTCTAATATTTTCCACTTTTTTGGAACTCTTGACTTTTTGTTGACAATTTTAACTTTTTATAAAAATGTCGATATTTTTTAAAATTTCGACTATTCAAAATTTTATTTTCTCAAAATTTTGAATTCTTTTGAAAATCGGTAGGTCTCCAAAAATGTTCAAAATTCGATAGTTGCTCAAAACATTACTTTTTTTTAATTCCGATTTTTTTTTAATACGGCTTTTTAAAAATCTAATTGTCTTTTTAAAAAGTTTTTTTTCAAAATTTCGACTTTTTTTAAAAATCTCAAAATTTTTTTGAAAATTTAATTTTTTTAGGAACATTTTTTTTCAACAATTTTGGCAGTCCTAAAATTTCTTTACGTTTTAAAATTCCGAAATGTGAAGCTTTCTGGATATTTTGCTTTTTGCTAAAAACTTTTGAATTTTTTTGAAAATTTAGCCGTATTTTTAAATTTTCGATTATTTTTGTTTTCAAAATTTTTACTTTATTTCAACTTTTTAACAATTCTTTTTTTGAAAATTTTTACTTTCAGAATTAGATTTTTAATTAAATTGGAACGGCTTTTGGCTTTTTTAAAAATGTCTTTTTAAAAATATTCAACGTTTTCTTGAAAATTTCAGCATCCTTTGAAATTTTCCAATTCTCTTGAAAATTTGACTTTTCTTTTTTTCGACATTATTTCAAAATTTTGTTCCGTTTGAAATTTTGACTACTTTTTAAAATTTCAACCTTTTTTGAGAATCTTTACACTGTTCAAAATGATAATTTATTTTCAAATTAAATTTAGCACGATTTCAAAAATTTCACGTTTCTTTTGAACATTTGGATTTTGTTTTGAAATTTTTTACAATTTTTCAAAATTGCATCTCGAATTTTTCGGGATTTCCGCATTTTTGAAAATTTTTTTATTGACAATTTTTACTCGTTATAAAAATGTCAATATTTATCAAAATTTCGAAATTAAAATATTAATTCAAATTTTTTCTGTTAAAATTTCGACTTTTTCAACAATTTAAAATTTTTTGAAAGTTTATTTTTTAAATTATGAATTTTTTTGACAAAATTTTTCAAAATTTAGCCTCTAAGATGGTAAAAATAGGCATTAAAACCACTTAAAATGTATGCAATGAGTAATACACTCGATTGTATTTAAAGCTGGTTATAAGCGTTTAAAGCTGACGTCGTTGATGAATGTGTTTTCACACGAATTTATCAAAATTTTTGCAGGTGATCGAGTTCTTATTTTAATATAAACTCTTCAACAATCTAAAACTTGAATTTTTGCCTGTAATTAACGTTTCCGATACTTAATTTAAATGTTGAGGAATATATTTTTTTAGACATTTTGAATTTCTCCTCGATATTTCGATACCATTTCCAAATTTTGCCTTTGAGTTCAAAATTTCGAGAAACCATTTTGAAGCAATTTTTAAATTAAAAATTTTGCTTTGTGCTGTTTCCTGGTGATCTTCAAAAATTGATTTACAAATCTTGTACACCAGTGACGCCGCCAACCTTTTGTAACTGGGAGGCCACTATGAGGCACCATATTTTTAAATTGGGAGCAATTCTTTCGAAAAAAAGGTATCCTTCTATTTCGAGCTTCTGTACTCTTGGAATGTCAAAATGTTTTTTTTTTTGTTATTTAGTCTACAAAGAGTTTCAACGAATTTGCGAAGAGTGAAGTGGTGACTTTTTTAGTCATTTTCGTAAATTTTACCATTTATTTAGAAGCTACGAGCTTTTTTTGTTATCAAACGAAATTCCACTATCAATGACCTTGAAAGCGATCATGTTCTTTTTTGAAGTTCAGATTTTCTGATCGGAATTTCCACTTTCTCAAGAATTAAAAAAAAAATTCCTTTTTTTGAAAATTTTAAATGTTTTTAAAATTCTACCTACTTTCAGAAAATTTCGACTTCTTTTTCGAAAATTTCGACTTCTTTTTCGAAAATTTCGTTCCGTGTTAAATATTTCAATTTATTTACTTATTTCTATTTTAAGTTCAAATTGTTTTCTGAAAGAATTTGACTTTTATAAAAATAATTTTATTTTTTAAAAGAATTTTTGAAAACTCGACATGCTAAAATTTCCCCTCTCTACAGATTCTTTTCAAAATTTTGACTTAAGGAAGCTTTTCAATAAAATTTTCTACAAAATTTAAAATTTTACTCTTCGACTTCTTTAAAAATTTCGATTCCTAAGATTTTTACCTTTTTTTAAACTATTATCTTTTTGTAAAATTCCACTCCACTGAAAATTTGGATAAAATAGAATATCCCGATTTTTGACAGTTTCGATTTTTTCAAAACTTCGACTTCCAAAATTTCTGCCTTTTCCAAAATTTTGACGTTTTGAAAATTTTAACTTTTTTCCAGAGAATTATTTTTTCTCTTGAAATTTAGAATTTTTTTGATAAAAAAAATTTTTGTGAAATAGATTTCTAAATATTTTTGTTGTTGAAAATTTACGTTATTTTTAAAATTGTTATTCTTTGAAAAAGTTTATCTACCTTTCTTTCAAAAATCGACCCATTTCAAAAGTTTTAGCTTTTTAACGAAGTTTTGATTTTTTTCGAAAATTATTATTTATTTGAAAAATTTGGACCTTAAAAATTCGGCTTAAAAAATGCATCATTTTGATTGTCGTTTTTGGAAATTTCAATTTGTTTTATTATTTTGCCTTATTTGAAATTTTCCGGGTAAGTTTCTTCACAATTTCTAGCTTGTTGAAATATTTTTAACTTTTCCTAATGTTTTGATCTTTTCTAAAGATTTTTTGAAATTTTCGATTTCAGAAATTCTGCCTTCTTTTAAAAATTTCGACTCTTGAAAATATCGACTTTTTTGAAATTTTCAATTATTTCAAAATCTCGACTTTCTTCAAAATTAAATTTTTCAAGATTTCGACTCAAAATTTTGAACTTTTGAAAATTTTCTTGAAGTTTTGTTCATTAAAATTTTGACTTGTTGTATTATTTTTTTAATTTTCTGAAAACTTCAAATTTCCAAAATTTTGTTTTTTTTTGGAAAATTCGAAAGTGATCTTTTTATAAAATTCGATTTTTTTCTGAAATTTTTGACTTAAAACTTACCACCAAAAAAAAAACTGAACATTTAGAGTTCAAAATAAAAACTTTCAATATAATTTCGAAAAAAGACAAAATTTGGAAAACATTTAACAATATTTTAAAATTTTTTTGATTTTTTTAGCAATACGAAATTTAAAGTAGCAAGGATTAATTATAGAAAAATTTAATTTTAAAGTCGAAGTAGAAATTTCTTCTCCTAAATCTTAGGATTATAAAAACAAAACTTCCAGAAAAAAATCAAAATTTTGAGTTAAATTCGAAATGCTTGTTTTTTTTTTTGATTTTAGAGCCCAAATTTCGGCAAAAAAGTTGAGACAAGTTTGAAATTAAACTAATTTGTTTATTAAAACCTCTATTTTTATAAATCAAAAATTATAGAAAAAAGTCAAAATTCAATTTTCTTGTTTTTTAGAAATAGTTATCGATTTTTTTTTTCAGGATGTCGATTTTAAACCTGAAAAATTTTGAATTATTTTCATCAAATTGTGATTTTAAAATCGAAAATTTAAAACTACATTCGAAATTTCAAAAAAAAGTCGAAGAAAATTTATAGGAGTTAAAAAAAAAGTTCTCGAAATTTTTAATCTAAAACCGAAACTGTACCTTTAAAATTATTGTCGAATTTAAGTCAAAAATTCAAATTTGATGTCAAACTGTACAAACTTTTTAAAAAAATCCTTCTTGAAATGTTGTTTAAAGTTGAAGTTTGGAATATAAGTAGAAAACTTTTAAGCTAATTGTTTCTTCGAATTTCGGTATAACAAAAGTAATTTATTTTCAAACTCATATTTCTATAGAAATTTTAAGTTTTTTACTTGAACTTTGGATTTTACTCTTAGAATTTACAAAATAAATTTTTGAATTTTCTAATTTAAGCAATTCAAGATTAAATTCTGGATTTAAAATAAAGATTCAAATTTCAAAAAATTCTAGATTTCAATAAAATATTCACATTCATAAAAAATTCTTGAACAGTGGAGTTTAAAAATTTTGTTTAAATTGGGAAATTTGATAATATATTAATCGACTCCTAAATTTATATGTAATAATACACATAAGTATTTAAAATTTGACCCCCCTTGGCGCCATCACTGTTGTACCCTGAAGCCAAGAAACATTAAAAAACAGAACAGTTGCTGTATTGTAACTGTTGTTGTGTTTTTTAATTTTTCTTGGTTTCAGGGGACAAGATTTGTATATCAATTTTTCTAAATTTTGACTTGTTTTGAAACTTTTCAGTTTAAACTATATTCGTTTTATAGTTCGTTTATAATTCGAAATTTAGAAAGTTAGATTCTTAAAAAAAATAAAATTTAGGCCAATTTTTCAAAAAATCAAAGTTGCAAAAATTCGAAGTTTTGAGAAAAAGGTCAACATTTTCAAAAAAGTTTTAAAAAAGTCCAAGTTTATAAAAAGTCAAAATTTTGAAAAATGTTTAGATTCCGAAAATAGTTGTAATTCTCAGAAGAATTAGAAATTTGATTATAAAAAAGTCGAAATGTTCAAAAAAGATAAAATTCTGAAAAAAGATCCACAATTTGAAAGGTCCAAATTCTAAAAAACAAATTGTTTGAAAAAAGTGAAAATTTTCAGATATAAGTCTAGTTTTGGAATTTTTTAAATAAAAGTCGAGTTTACTGCGTGAAAGTCAAAACTTTGTTAAAAAAGTCGAAATTTATGAAAAAAAGTCGAAATTAAGTAAAAACTTTGAGAAACTAGTCAAAAGTTTGAAGAAAGGTGAAAATGTTCAAAAAAAGCGGATATTTTGAAAAACGGTAGAGGTTTTCAAAAAAATAATATCTCAACATAATAAGGTTTATAAAAATATCAAAATTTAAAAAAAATCGAAAAAGATCAAAATTCTTGTGTGAAAACTTTTAAAAAATTCGAAAATAAATCAAAATTTTAAAAAGAAACGAAATTGCGAAGGCTGAAATTTGAAAAGTAAATTAAAAATAGGAAAAAGTGGAAATTAAAAAAATGGAAAATTGGAATTTTGAAATTTTCAGAATATAAAGTCGTAAGATTTTTCCAAAAAATCGTCATGCTCAGAAAGTCAAAATTTTAAGGAAAATCCGAAATTTTGAAAAACAAGTCCGATTAAATCAAACATTTCGAGTCAATGTTTTCAAAAGACGTGTCTTCACAAATTTTAAATTTTCAAAAAATTTAAATGTCTAAAAAAATGGAATTTAAAAAACAATGCAAAAAACGTGAAATTTCAAGTCAAAATTTTAAAAAAGGTACACATTTTCAATAACTAAACGGGAATCTTGAAAAAAGCCAAAATTTTCAAATATAAGATCGAAAATAAGTCAACATTTTTCAAAAAATTGAAAACTTAGAGATTAACAAAAACTGAACCATTAAAAAGGATATTTTCAAAAATGTTGAAATTTCTAAAAAAGAAAATTTTTAACGAAGACAGAAATGATGAAAAAAGTTTCCAAAAAATAAATCAATACATTATATTATACAAAAGTCAGAATTTTAAAGAAATTGCGATATTCAAAAAAAAGGCAAAAATTAGAAAAAAGTCAAACTTTCTAAAATTAAGTCAATATTTCCAGAAAAAGTCGAAATTTTGGGGGTTGAACTAGGAAATGTGTCCATTTTGAAGATATTTTTTTTTGTGCATATTTTAAAATATCAAAATTATTAAAATAATTTGAAACTTTCAATAAAAGTCAACATATGAAAAAATGTTTAAAACAAAATTTGTCGCAAATTTTATGCTCTAAATTTTTAATAATAAATGTTAACATCATTGCAGCTACAGAAACCAAGATAATTGCGAAAAACCCATTTTTGTGACCTTTGACCTTGAATAATTTATGTTGCAGACACGAAATTCTATGAGACTTTTGGAACACCAAAATGAAGGTTGATACGAGTTTCCAGCTTATTATCTCTCATTCCGAGGTGAAACCCCCGTACTGGACTAAACCATTAATATTTGGTAAAGTCTAAGCTACAAATTTTTGAAATGAATTCAAAAGTTCAATCCTATTAACATTTCCAGTTAGGAAAGTTTAAATCCTGGACATGGATGATTTACTGTATCATATAAGCTAATAAAACATATTTAGAGATTGTAATCCACAACCACAAATTTTTGATGATAAGGTCAGTTTCAAATTATCGAACTTTCTGATTTTTTTTTATAAATTTGACCTTTTTTCTTCAAATTTCCGCTTTTATCTCAAAATGTTTTGGTCCTAACATTTTGAGTTTTCAATCAAAATTTTGTACTTCCATTCAAAATTTCGAGAAAAAGTCAAAAATGCATGTTTAAAATTGAAATTTCGATTTAAACTATTATGTATTTCTTTCTATTCTGTTTCTATTGATAAAACCTTTAGTAAAATAAGCTCAACTGAAATTTCTTAATCTATTTGTATGTATAACACAACACAGATTTTAAAGAAGTTAAACCATTTATTTTAATTAGTTACAAAAATAGTTCTATTAATTTTGAGATAACAAATTTACTAAAATTGTAAATGTATAATGACTTTTAGAGAATTTTTCTTAAGAATTAACATCAAAAATTAAAAAAATATAAACATAACATGTAATATACTTGGATGAAATAACTATTTTACAATTATCGCCTTAAATTTCCAAGATCGAAAACTGTCTCATCATCTTCATCGTCGTCTAATGGCAGAGGAGTCATTTCCATATCACCCCTCTTTCCTCTTACTCCGTACTTCCTAACAGAAGCTCGAGAATTTTTACCCCTAACGTAATTAAAAAGTTAACATTAATTAAATGCAATTCGAATGATTTACCTGTAAGTCTGAATGCCTACGTAAAGTATAAATATGGCTGATATTCCAACAAATACCATAACACCCCTTTTCACAGCCCCAGATTCAACAGTAGCACCAGGAACAAACCGGTGCGCCCCTTCTGTTTCAACGTTGTTTTCCTCCAATGCAGTTTCATTTAAGGTTTTGGCCCCATCTACCTCCTTTTCTTCAGTTCCTTCCGTTTCATGATCATCTTTAGCTTTGTCATCTTCCCCGTTTCCACCCTTATTGTCGATGGTTATCTCGGCCACCTTTTTACTACCGATTTTTGCATCTGGTGGATTAGCTGCCGGAATTTCAACTTTGTGACCCTGAGGAAGTACTTCTCTTCTGACAGCGTGATAATATGAGCCACCGGCTAACGAAAATGGAATTAAAAATAAAATAAACGATGTCAGCGGATGCATTTGAACCCATAAATTAGCCAAAACGAGGATATGTTTTTGCAAATTAAATTGAGGAACCGTCACATAATTTTCTCCAAAAATTTGTGCGGTTGTTTATCGTAATTACATATGCGCATTTGAACTAATGCGGCGAGGCGCAGAAACTACTAATGTCAACCATAGAATAAATTGATTGATATTTTTTTTATTGATTAGATTAGCCTAAGGATAGCACCACATGAACGATTTTCTGTCGAACAAAATCGCACAGACGAGACTAATTCAAAATCGGTTTGGATCATGATCAAGACAGTTGCGTAGTTATGCAGATTCTAGAACACTTCGTAAATCATGTAATTTTGACGACACATTTTGTTTATTTTACAGATATACTTTCAGGCATAACTTTTTCATGAAATTTCGACATTTGTGTTGGGATTTCATTCAAAATTTTCCAATCCTTTGAAAAAGTCCGTTTTTTAAGAATTTCAGAAATAAAAAGAGTTTCGAGTCCAGAATTTATAATTCAAGATTATGTTGAAAAGGTCAATGTATTAAAGTTAAATATTAAAGAAGAAGCTAACATTTCAAGTTTGAAGTTGAAATTCTAGGAAAAAGTTAAATATTGTAAGTGTAAATTCAAAAATTTGAAGGAACAAGTGAAAATTTTAATAAAAAAGTCAAAAAAAGTCACTAAAGAAATTTTGAGTTTAATCCATCACACTTCTCTTTAGTTTTCGATTTTCCTGGAAATTTTGAAGCTCATGTTTAAAAAATAAAATATATTATATAACGGGATATATTTTTACTTATAATTTGTCTAATTTTTTTTTACATTTCGAGTAATCCGACCTATTTGAGAACTGACTTACACTTTAGTCCTATCGTGGTCCGATTAGCGAGGTTCTATTAAAATGAAGCCAATATTCAATATTTAGAGGAAGTAAACATTTCGAAAAGTAAAAACATTTATGGCGTAAATTTCAAATTTCGAGAAAAAATATAAAATTGTGCAAAATTAAAATTAAAAAAATTTAAACCAAGAAGTGGAATTTTTGGCAAAATTTTCAAATGAGAATATCTAGAAAATTATAAAGTCTTCCAAATTTCTAGAAAAATTACGATGTTTGAAAAAATAAAACTTTCGAAAATTTCAAGATTTTGAACTTATGTCGAAAATTTCAACAAAAAACGGTAAAAATCTAAAGTAAACTCAAAATCTTAAGAAAAAATGTCGAAATTACACATTAAAGGCAGTTGTATTAGAATTAAACGGACACTTTTAAAAGAAGTAAAAATTCTGAAAAGGTGTGATTTGTAGAAAATTTTCTAATATTTGCACAGGCTACAGGCATAAATGAATGATTCTTAATTGATCGATATAAATCGGCAAATAGCTTTGGATCTGAAAACACGTTCTATTATCGTTCAGTTTCTTAATTGCTAATTTGAGCGCTCATAGATAACATAATTAAAGCAAATTCGTACAAGGATCTATCGACAAAAAAATCGTTCATGTGCAGCTAGCCTTAGGTTTCATAACTTCTATTATAATTCTATGCTTTTATCAATCAATCCCCCGAGTAGTTCATACATATCACTTCAAGTGACGACCTTTTTGTAGGTTATGATGGTTGTCAAAACACAAAAACACTTTTTATCTTTGCGAGAGTTTTTATCAACAGTTGAAAACAAACATGTGCAAAGTTCAGCGCAATAACAACGATTATTCAGGGAATTGCAGGTGATCCGATTACGCTTTCATCCATGGATCCATACGAGGTAGATATAGGAGTCACTTTAAAACATTATAACATGTACATGTTTCAGACCATGAAGCCACATCCGCCCCCCATGGCGAATAAAGAAATTTTGGCTATTTGGGCAGCTTGGAGCGACATGGAGGACCGAAAGGTAGCTAGGGAGGCGGCCGCAAAGGGGACCCATGTAGAATTAGTTCATTTATTTTTGTCTGCTAGGAGAAAGATGGACCCGTTGACTACCAAACAGTGGTTTAAGGAGGAGGTAATTGTGGAGGAAATATCATCAATGTTATAAAGACAATTTTTTTTAGGTGTTAATATGGGTTATTGAATTATTACAAAGGAAACAAATAAGTCGCTCACTTCATATTTTAAAAAATGCCAATCTAGAACCTCATGTAGAATTAAATAAGATATTTCATGAAACAACTGATGTTGACCTAAGAAATTATTTAGGGAACTATCTGATGAGTGTCAATAATTTGAATGAAAAGTGTTCTGATGCTTGGACTTTATTAACTTTGATTTTACTAAATGAGGAAATACTTGAGAAATATCACCTAGAAGAAATAAATATTACTTGTTTGGATCACAAGAGCGAGGAATGGAAGAGTGATATTGCCACAGATTTATTTTTCAGAACTTTTGGTAAGTCAAAAATTTGGATTTTTAATATTTTTGTGAATAGTGCTTAAAACAGCAAACGATATTTTAGTTAAATTTTTTTCTTAACTTCACACATGGAATTAGGGGATATTTTTAGTGTTTTACATTATTTTTAAGTCTGGTGTTTTTAATCCATCATTCAGATCGAAAGTCTCACATAAATGTGCAATTTTTTTACATTTGGTTACCAGCTGCTCTTAATACATCTGAAAAAAAGTTATAATTTGAATGTTTTAATCAACAAGTTATATTTTACAGTATTTTGTATGCTTTTCATACTTTATAATAGTTTTTTTCCACTTTTGCCACTAGTAAGTTAATGTAAGCTTTGTTTGAGAAATTTCCATTTATTTAAAAGTTTAAACACTGTTTTTATTTGTTAGTCTATTGTCGGTTTCTTCAATTTATTAAGCAAGTTGCCTTATGGCCATTGTTAGCATATTAAATTGAACTAGTGGTTAAATTTCGAGCAATAAAATGTATCTGTAAAGTAATGTTTTTGACATAATTAATTGGAATTTATTTCTATACTAGTCTTAATTCTTACCTTGACGCTATGACGACAGGTGTGGGAATCTGAAAATTTCCAACTTGTTCGGAAATTTTGTATTTTATTGAAAACTTAGACTTTTCAAAAATTCCACTTTTTTTAGTTTCCATTTTTTTAGAATTTCGACTTTCTTGAAATTTCAATTTCTTAGGAAATCTAAATTCTTTGACGAATTCAAGTCTAAAACGCCAGTTAATGTTGAAAATTTGGTTTTTGTTTCAAAGTTTTTACTTCTTTAAGAGTTGTGGCTTTTAAGTTTTGATTTTTTTTTCGCGATATTTAGACTTTTATTGAAAATATCGACCCTCTTCACTTTTTGAATATTTTAACTTTTTTTTTAATTTTAACTTTTTGAAAATTTTGACATCAAAAATATTCATTTTTTCTTTATATAATATTTCAATTTTTTTAAATTCCCACTTTTTGCAGACTCGACTTCTTTTTGAAAATTTCTAACCTTTTTAAAGAATATTCCCTGCATCTTTGTTGCGAAGCATTGGTATTTTCATTCATGTTTTACTGGCTTTTTCTTCGCCAAATTTTAGATTTTCAGTAACCTACTGTTAAACAATGTCGAATTGTTTGAAAATTTTTACTTCCAAAAATAAAAATAAAATGAATTCGGGTTGTTGAACGTTTTTGCATTTTTTTTTAAATGTTGACTATTTTCGAATATTTAGTCGTTTTAAAATTTACAGTTTTCCAAATTTTCAAAAAATTTCGAAATTATGAAATGTATAGGATTTTTGAAGAAGATTCTAAATTTCTAAAATACGTCTTTTTGTTTGAAAATTTAGTTTGACTATTGGATATTTTTAAAGTTTTTACTTCTTTAAAAATGTTGCCATTCTTTTAGAAGTATAACCTTTTTAAATATATCGTCTTTTTTCTGAAAATTTTGACTTTTTGAAAATTTTGACATCGAAAATCAGATTTTTTTCATTATTTTGATTTTTTAAATTTCGACTCTTTTATACATAGAGTTTTTTTTGAAAATTTTAAGCTTCCTTAAAGTTTTTCGAATTGATTGAACTTTTCTTTGAAAATCTATTATATTTGAAAATTTAATCGTTTTAAAATTTGCAGATTTCCAAATTTTCAAAAAATTTCCAAATTTTGAAAAGAATAAAATATTTGAAGATTCTGAATTTATAAAGTAAGCCCGTTTTTTTAAATTTAGTTAAAAAATTTGGATTTATTTTGTAAGTTTTACTTCAAATATTTTGAAATACAAATTTCGAATTCTTTCATGGTATTTATACTTTTTTTTTTAAAATGTCGACATATTTTGAATATTTGGACTTTTTTGAAAATCTATTTTTTTTCAATATTTCGATTTTTTAAATTTCAACTTTTTTTGCAGGCTCGACATTTTGTTTAAATTTCAAGCGTTCTCAAAAAATTTCGAACTGTTTGAAAATTTTTACTTCCAGTAATTAAAATTTTAGATTTTAACATTTTTTTTGGAAAATTACGACCAATTTTGTAAATTTAGTCTTTTCAAATTTCAGATTTTCCAAATTCTTAAAAAATGTTGAAAACAATTAAATCAAAAATAAGAAAATAAGTCAAAGGTTTGAATATTTTCAAGTGTAATTTTTAAAAGGTCGAAATTTTCAAAAGTCGAAATTTTTAAGGCAACATTTTCAGACAAGTCTCCACGTTTTTTTTTAAGAAAAAGAAATTTTGAAACGGAAGTTACAATTTACAAAACACATACATGCATTAAAATTTTGAGAAAAAGTGACATTTTTAAATCAAAATTTTCAAAAAATCCCAAGGGAAAAGGTCGAAATTTTGAAGAATAATCGAAAAGTATCGAAATTTAAATAAATGCGAAAATTTTGAAAAAGAAAATAAATTTTGAGCTGTCAACATTTTTATAAGTCAAAATTTACAAAAATCAAAATTTCAAGAAAAAGTTGAAATTTCGACGCTTAAAATTAAAAATAAAAAAATCAAAATTTTGAAAAGCAGAAGTTTTAAAATGTCCAAATTTACAAATAAGTTGCATTTTAAAAAAAAGTTACTAGTCATTATGTTGAAAGGTGAAATTAAAAAATAAATCTTTGGTTTTTACTTTTTTACATTATTTTTTAATGTCCAGTTTTTGGAAAGATTGGTATTTTTTTAAAATTTCGGTTTTATTTCAAAGTTTAGGACTTCTTTTCTTTTAAACTTTTTTTCAAATTTTCGACTCTTTCTCACAATTTTTGTTTTTGAACATTTTTACATTTTTGAAAATTTCGCTTTGTTTCAGGTTTCAAGCTTTTCGAAAATTTCGACTTTTTTTGAAAATGTCGATATTTTTTGAATCTTTAACTTTTCAAAGTTTACCTTCCTTTTTCAAACTCAACTTTTGTTAATAATTTCGACATTTTGTCAAACTTTCGTATTTTCAACACTTTCTGCTTTTTAAACATTTTCCTTTTTTTTTTTTTAATTTTGACTTTAAATTACGATTTTTCAGTTTATACATTTAGAAATTGTAATTTTTTTGAAAATCTTGAATGTCTTTTAAAATTTTGAATATAATATCGAATATAATTTCAAAAATATTCGAAATTATCTCCTTTTAAATTTCGTTTTTTTTAAATTTCCAGTTTTAAAAAAAATGTTCTAGTTCAAAATATTACTTTTTCAAAATTTATATTTTTCGAAAAATGTTGATTTTTAACTTTTCATTATTTTGAAAAGTGTAAAGTTTAGTGAAAAATTGGAATTTTTTTCAAAATCCCGATGTTATTTCAAAATTGACTTCTTTTCAAACATGGACTTGTTAAAATTTTCAGCTTTTTCTCAAAATTTTGATGTTTGCAAAATTTCTAGTTTTTTAATGTTTCAACTGTTACTAAATTTTAATTTTTTTTTTTAATTTTGACATTTTCTCAAAATTTCGTTTTTCCCAATTTTTTTTTTTTTTTCATAATTTGGAATCTTTTAAAAATGTCTACTTTTTTTCTTTAAAACTTCGACTTTTGTTGAAAATATGGACTTTCTTTCTAAAATTTCAATTTTCTTACTTAAAAGAAATGACTTTTCAAAAATTTCGACTTGTTATTAAAATCTTCATTTTTTAAGTTTTAATCTTTTATAAAAATTTCGACATTATTCAAAACTTTGGCTTTAAAATTTCCACTCGATTTTTGCCTTTTTCTCATAATTTAATCTTTTTTGAAATTTCGACTTTGATATTTTATCAAAAGTTGTCCATTTTTTCAAAACTTCGACTTTTTTAAAAATTTGAAAATTTTGCATTTTTTTCAAAATTTTTAAATCGTTTTAAATATTTATTTTTTGAGAAATTTCGAATTTTTTCGTAAATTGTGCTACTTTTTAGGATTTAAATAAAAATCAGTAACACTTTCAAAATTTATATTTTTTCGAAAAATGTCGATATTTTTTACTTTAAATTATTTTTAAAAGTGTAAAGTTTTTTTGAAAGATTGCAATATTTTCAAAATTTCGATTTTATTTGAGAATTAGGACTTTTTGTCAAAATTAATACTTTTTAAAATTTTCAACCTTTTCTTAAAATTTTGATGTTTTTAACATTTTTATTTATTTGATAATTTAGAAATTTTCTCAAAATTTCGAATTTAATTAAAATCTTTTTTTTTAATATAAAATTTCCACTTTTTTCTTCAAAATTTCGATTTTTTTTGAAAATGTTGATTGCCTTTTAAAATTTTAGATTTCTTAATTAGTGGATATATGAAAAAATTCAACAATTTCGACATAATTCAAAATTTTGACTATAACATTTCGACTTTTTCTTCAATTCCCGCCATTTTCCGAAATTTTAAACTTTTTCAAAATTTCGATCTTAACATTTATTAGTCATTCATTTTTCAAAATTTCAACTTTTTTGAAAATTTGTAATTTTTGAAAATTCCGCCTTTTTTGCAAAGTTTCCGAATTGTTTTGGAAATTTTATTCATTGAAAAATTTTTTATTTTTTTTTAAGTATTTTGAATTTTTCTGAAAAACTTTGAATACTTTTGAAAATTGCACCACTTTTAAGATTTTTGAATTTTTTTAAAAATCAGTTACACTTTTTGACCTTTTCGACTATTCTACGATATTTTAACGTTTTAAAAATACGAAATCGAAATTTCGACTCTTATTTGGAATTTGTTTTTTGAAAATTATGACTGTGAAAATTTTGGATATTATTCAGAATTTATACTTTTTTCAACATTTTCAATTTTTTTGAAAATTTGGAATATTTGGCATATCTCGCTTTATGTTTCCAGTTTTCGAATTAAAGGTTTCGGCTATCTTTCAAAATTTAAACGTTTTTCAAAATTTCGACTATTCTTTAATATTTCGACTTTTCAAAAAAAAGGGTTTGTTTTAAATATCTTTGTTTCGAATTTTAGACTTTTATTAAAACTTTGGCTTTTTTGAAACATTTTGCTTCTTTGAAAATTTGGAAATTTTTGAAAATATCGACCTTTTTTTGTGAAAATTTCCTTTTCTTTCCAAACTACCTACTTTTTTCTAAAATTCGAGTTAAAAAAAATGGACATTTCAAGATTTTTTACTTTTTAAACTGGTCACGTGATAAGCTAGAAATTTCTATTGGTGGATGTAGTCGTGGTCTAATATAAATATATTTTTTTTCATAGTCCGGAGAGGTTCGACGTAGAAAAGGTTTGAAATCTCTACACTAAAAGTACTGGAAAAATCTGGTGCGCACTTGACAAGTTAAAAAGGCTTTATAATAATATAATATAGAATATTTTCTCTATGTAAATTCACTTTTTGTTAGTTTAAAATTCCATTTTTCAGACCCATGTCTTCATCCCTACATAAGGGACAAAACCATTTGGAAATACCTCATGGAAACCAACAACGTCAACGTGGTTAAGTACTGGATAAAACTCAAGTATGAGGGTTTTACCGAATGGGACAACGAAATCGATGGAAATTTGATAATTCTGCTCCAAAAGCATCCAATACCGGAGGAAATGCTGCAACAGCTGTTGGAACACTCTGCCATTACTGCCCAGATGAAACACACAATTTTGGATGAGCTGAGCAAATCGGGCGTGTTTTTGAACGAAGAACTGGGCAATTGCCAAAAGTTGTTACAGAGGTTGAGCGACAGCGGCCAACTCGTCGATTTGTACTCAATTTTGTCTAAAACTACCTCTACTCTGTCCGTTGAGGATTTCATGAAGATGTTGATTGAATTCTGTCTTGAAAAGAAGTTGTACGCGGTGATGAGCTGCTGTCTGTCATTGAAAAATTTCATCGTTACTGATTTGACTGCTAGTATCGATTCCAAACACACCAAGTTACTGATGAGTTTTTCTCAGCTCATTCAATTATACTTCACTGAGGAGTTACTGAGAAAGAATATTTATATGGTCGCTGAGTTTTTGGATGATGGTGGCGCTCTCTCATACTTCGAAAAGAATCCGCTAGTTTTTCTCGCTTTGCTGATCCTCATCAAGGAGATCGATTTGATAGCTTTGGTGTTAAATCAGAAAAATTACGTCATTAACGGCTTGAGTATAAACGAACATTTTCATTTCATTTATAACAATTTCCGAACGGTTCGCAACGTAATCGAGAAAAATACCTTTCAAAATACTATCAAATACCCAACATATTATGATTTGCTCAGGAGGCATTCGCGCGTAAACGTCAACAGTATGTTTAAGTTTCAGTTTGATAAGTTGGAAGTGCCCCATTTTAACTCGATGGAACTCGCCAAATTCGGTTACCAAAAAGAAGTTGATCATATTTTTTACTTAAAACAAGGCAGACCGACTATAGCGAGCAAAGTCTTTATTTTGAACCAGTTACAAAGGAGCGGCTGCTTAAGCGACGACTGCGCGAATTTAGCTGCTAAGAAAGTTACCAAATTGGCACTTTGGAACTTTAAGCGTGAAGCCATCCCTACCAGCTGTGTCGCTTTTTTGGAAATCATAGGCGTCGACTCGAAGAATCTGAGGATATACTTGGAGGTGGCGAATGTTTTGAGCGCAGCTACCTACGATGACAACTCCATCAAGTTGATTTTCACCCAAATCGAGAGCAATCCATACGAGCTTCAAAGCATACTGGATGTTATTCTATCGGATAAAATCGACTTTAGCGGGCTTAATAACGCTATGGAGTTCGGGTCCGCCCTCAAGACCTACGATTTGGTTGTGAAGTATAGTCAAATAAACAACATCAAGCTTCCGGAGATGTTTCTGAGGAACTCCGCATATCATAATAAATGGTTCCAATTTATGCTCTTCGCGCAGCTGAAGAACTACCCTTTGGAACAAATCAAAGAGGTGTTGCATTGCTTCAAAAGCCCAAATCTCGTGGAGCATATCCATCATTGCGTAGTTCATGATATTCAGGTGACTGAGGAAAATGTGTTGATTGGGGAACGTGATTCGAGGAAGTATTACTTGTCGAAAATAGGAATGAGGAAGAGTTTGGATAGTTTGAATCTGGGTGATACGATGTACTCGAGTACTGCGTCCCATTCGACGAACGATAGCGATACTACTTCGACCGAGTCTGATTTGCTGGAAATCGATATTCTCAATACCAAAGCCACGTTGTTGCAGATTTTGATTCATTGCCATAACAGCACGGATCCGCCCAAAGCTCTCTTGCAGGCTTGCCAGCTTTACAGGAATCCGCTCTTTGCCGTTTTCGCCACCAGTTATGAGGTAAATTAAAATTCTTTGAAACACTTAGGGATGGAAAAGATAGTTCGATGTTTTCTAAACATCGATGTATCGTTTGTAAACATCGATGTTTCAGCATCGATGCCAAAGTATAAAAAATATCGATGCATCGTTCAGTTTATAAACGATGTTTGAAAAGTCGATGTATCGCATCTAGAGGATTTGATCCTGATTTTCGGGATCCCGAGATCCTGACCGCTTTTTAATCTAGAAATTTTCAGGAATAAGTTTTTTCGATCGCGGGATTTTCGAGATTGACATCATTTTAAAAAAGTTATAAAGTAGACTGCACCTATCGAAAGGCTCATTGTCAAGGTTTCAATAGAATTACGTGTTTATCATCCTTACTAATATATAAATGCGAAAGTGTGTTTTTCTGTCCGTTTGTCCGCTTCAGTGTTGCCAGATATCGCGCATTTTCTAGATTTTCTATTCTCGCGCATATAGCATGACACATTTTTCATGCAAATAAATGCAAAGCGTCGCAATGGCGACACAACGACATCGTTATTTATCGACGAGGGTTCATGTATTAAGAAAAATCCAATTTTTCAGAATAGTGAACATTTTCAAAAAGAGTCAAATTTTTAAATTTTTCAAATAAAAATCCAGTTTACAACATAACAGTCGAAACTTCGAGAAAAAGTCGACATTTTTGAAAAAAATGGACATTTTCATAAAAAATTGAAATTTTGAAAGAAGTTTCAATTCTGAAAAAATCATAATGTCTTAAGAAAAACCCGAACTATGATGACAAACGATTAAGATTTTCAGAAAAGTGAAAATTCTGAAAAGAGTTCGGGAAAAATTGAAATTTTGAGAAAAATCCAATTTTTGAAGAAAGTGGAAATTTTCAATTTACTACATAAAAGCCGAAATTTTGATAAAAAGTTAAAATTCTTAAAAAATAGTCGAAATTTTCATAACAAATTAAAATTTTGAAAAAAATTTGAATTCTGGAAAAAATCATGCCTTAAAAAAACCGAAATTTGATTTCAGAAGGTTAATATTTTCAAAAAAATAAACTTTTTAAAAAAAATTCGAAAATTTTAAAAATCGGAATTGTGAGAAAATTCCAATTTTTCAAAAAAGTGAAAATTTCCAAAATAAAAATTGCATTTCTTAAATTTTTAACTAGTTTAAAAAACTATTTTGCTACGTAAAAGTCGAAACTTCGAGAAAAATTCAAAATTTTTAAAAATAAGTGAAAATTTTTACAAAAAATTGAAATTTAAAAAAAAATTGAAATTTAAAAAAAAAATTTAAATTCTGAAAAAGTTATAATATCTTAAGAAAAAAGCCGAAACTTTGATGACAAAAGGTTAACATTTTCAGAGAAGTGAAAATTCTGAAAAAAGATCGAAAAAATCGAAATTTTGAGAAAAATCCAAATTTTGAAAAAAGTGAAATTTTTTAAAAAAAAGTCGAATTTTTAAAAAAAAAAGTCGAATTTTTTAATTTATTACCATTAACTACATAAATGTCAAATTTTCGAAAAAAAGCATTTTTAAAAATTTTCCAATTTTCATGAAAATTTTGGCTTTTTCGATTTTTAACATTATTTCAACATTATTTGAAAATTTTGTCCTTTTTGAAATTTTTATTATTTTTCGAAATTTTCACCCATTTTGAAAATCTTTATTTTGTTCTAAATTATAATGTATTTTCAAATTAAATTAGTACGACCTCGAAAAGTCGCCTTGTTTTTAAAACTTCGATTTTTTCAAATCTTTTTCAAAATTTTGTCTGAAAATTTTTTGCTAGTTTTCAAAATTGCAACTATTTTTAAAACATCAAGTTTTTAAGAATTTCCACATTTTTGGACATCTTTTTATTGAGGATTGTTATTTTTAATGAAAATGCTATTTTTCTTAATTTCGTCTAATTAAATTTTAATTCAAAATTCGTCTGTTAAAATTACGACTTTTTCGAAATTTTGGAATTTTTTGAAAATTTTATTTTTTAAAAAATTTTGAATTCTTTTGAAAATTTTGACCTTTTTTGAAAATTAGGACTCCCAGAAATTTTCAAAATTCGATATGTTTCCAAAACGTTGCTTTTTTTTTTAATTGCGACTTTTTTAAAGTTTACAATTTTTATAAAATCTAGTCCGACTTTTTTGAAAAATTAGTTTTTTTTAACATCTTAACCGTTTTTCTAAAAATCTCGAGTTTTTTCAAAATTTAAATTTTTTATGAAAATTTCAACATTTTGAGTATTAATGTCTTTAACATTTTAATTTATTTAAAATTTTTATTTCTTTTCTTTTTTAAAAATTTCGACATTTTTAAAATTCCAAAACTTTTAATTTTTCTAGACATTTCAGTTTCTGATGAAAATTGCAATTTTTAAATTGTCGATTATTTTTTCTTGAATATGTTGACTATTTCAAAATTTTCACTTTTTTCAAAATTCAGGTTTTTTCAAATCATAAAATTCTTTCAAGATTTCGATTTTTTTAAAATCCTCTCAAAACTACATTTTTAAAAAATTAAATTAAAAGGATTTATCAAAAATTTTGGCTCTTTTAAAAATTTCGTTTTTTAAAAAAAAAAATTATTTCCTCCTCCTTTGAAATGTTTTGAAAATTTCGCATTTTTAAAAATTTCGAATTCATTTGAAAATTTTGATTTTTTAAAAATTAGTAGGACTTCACATATTTCAAAGTTCGATATTTTCTCAAAACTGTGCTTTTTTTAAATTACGACTTTTTTAAAGTTTGTAATTTTTACACAATCTAGTCTGGCTTTTTTAGAAAGTTCAAACTTTCGCCCTTTATTTTGAAAATCCTCAATTTTTTTCAAAATTTAAAATTTTAATTTCTTTTCTTTTCCAAAAATTTCAGCATTTTTAAAATTACTTTATTTTTTAAAATTCCAAAATTTGTAATTTTTTTAAACATTTTGGTTCTGATAAAAATTTTCGATTTTTTTTTGGGAATTTCGGGTTTTTTTAAATTGTTGATTTTTTTGAACTCTTTAACTACTTCAAGATTTTTTCAAATCACCAAATTCTTTCAAATTTTCGATTTTTTATTTGAAAATCCTGTCTTTGAGAACTACATTTTTTTAAATTAAATTAGACAGACTTCTCACTTGGCTCTTTTAAAAATTTCGTTTTCTAATGAAAAAAATAAATATTTTTTCTTGAAAATTTCAGCATCTTTAAAAATTTTCCAGTTTCATGAATATTTTGACTTTTTCAATTATCGACATTATTTCAAAATTTTGTCCCTTTTGTAATTTCTACTATTTTTCGAAACTTCGACCTTTTTTGAAAATATTTACTTTGTTATAATTTATTTTTAAATTAAATTAGTATGACTACAAAGCAGTCGCCTTTGTTTCAAAATTACGATTTTTTCAAATCTTTTTCCAAATTTTGTCTTAATATTTTCTGCTATTTTTCAAAATTGAAACTTTTTAAAACATTGAATTTTCTAGAATTTCCATATTTTTTGAAATCATTTTATTGAAAATTGATACTTATTTATGAAAAATTCGTCTATTAAAATTTCGATTTTTTTTGAAAATTTGAAATGTTTTGAAAATTTCGTATTTAAATAATTTCGAATTCCTTTGATAAAATTTTCAAAATTCGATATTTTTTGAAAACCTCTCTTTTTTTAGACTTTTATAAAGTTTGGCATTTTTACAACTGACTTTCTCAAGAAGAATTTTATTAAAATTTCGACTTTGTGAAAATTTCAAAATTTTTCAAAATTTAGTCTTTATAAAATTTTCTCGAGAACTTTTGCTTCAAATCCAGAGTTTAACCTTACTAAAATATTTGAGACTAAAGTGAAAATTTTAAAAATTTTCAATTTAACTTTTTAATGATGAATATTTTTCAGATGTTTGGCTTTGATTTTGAAATGCCCGCTTTTTTGAAAATTTTAATCTTCAAACTTAGTCTTCGGTTCAAAAATTGTAAATTTTGAGTTTTAAGCCAAAATTTTGAAGAAAAAATAACTAAAGGAATTAGGCGTTAAAAGACCATTAATTAAAAATTATAAAATAAAATGTTTTTGAAACTTCCAGTTTCAAGACCAAATTTCGAGTTCTTTCTCGAAAGTTCTACTTCCGTCTCGAAATATTGATTTTTTTTCTCAAACTTCTATGATTAACATAAAAATTTTCACTTTTCTCAAAATTTCAAGAAGAATGTCGAAGTTTCGGCTTCACCAGTCGAAATTTAGACTTTCACCTCGGAATTTCTAGTAAAAGGTCAGAATTTCGAGATTAATGTCGAAATTTCGAGAAAGAAGTTGAATTTTCTAGAAAAAAGTCGAAATTTCGAGAAAGAGTCGAAATTTCAATTTTAATCTCGCAATTTCGAGAAAAAGTCATTTTAACATTAAACTAGAAGTGTCTTTAAAAAAATCTTTTTAAATTGATGTCATTTGTACACCTTGTCATTTTGACTTCTTAAACCAGCAACTAAATATTTAAAGAACAACGGAAAAGAATCGATGCATCGTTACCGAAAACCGATGTTTGATACATCGATGTTACATTAAAAAATTATCGCTGTTCAAGCACCGATGCTTTTTTGAACGATGTTGCATCCCTAGTTTCATTGTTCATTAGTATCTGCCTGCTATAGTCGAATTAATAAAGAAACTCCCGTAGTTTTTCAAGATTTTTTTCTTTTTTAGGTTTGTCATGTTGAAACTTAGAAATATTTTAAATTAAATGCTCAAGTATTCAAAATGTTTAAACAAAAATATAGAGGGTGGACCATAAGTAATGGTTCACAGAGTAATAGTAGATTTTTCGTAAAAAAATAATGTGATTTAGCTACATTTACCTTATACCAAAAGTTGATATTAACAGAGATACAGGCTGTCAAAGTTGAAAAAAAAATTTCGATTTTTTCGTTTAACTACTGAATAAATTGCAATATAAGCACGAAACTTGGCACAAGGAGGTTTCTTAACTCAGCGAACTCTAATTTACTAACATATTACCAACGGTTTAAAAGGGTCGCTACCTGTGCAATCCTGCATGACTCTAAATCATCATACTTTTTTTGGGTACCCATGTATATTAATTTTAAATAGGTAATTTTATTTCCTCATATTTTTTACGTAAAAAAGGTATACTTTCTGAAAGTTGATACGAGCATTCGTTTTCAAGATATTTGCCTTTAAAATTGGAAATGCCTTCGTTTTAAATTACTCAAGATATTAAATTTTCGGAGTAGGCTTGAAAAAAAGGTAATAATAAGACAGCTTTTAAAGTAATTCAGGTTAAGTATTCCTTTGCTGATAATATTATTATCTAAATTTTGAAAATTTCAATAAAGAATATGCAAAAAATTAAGACATAATTTATTTTCTAACATAGAGATGTGAGATATGGCCTCTGAGTCCGCACAAGAAAATTCTAATAGTCTGGATGGTCAAAGCAGATATTTGGATATAAATTCTAATAAAAGACAGCCAGATTTTTAATTGTTTGCAATCCCTTTACGTGACAAAGGTCATTTCTCGAATATTTATTTTTGAAAATGAATTTGGTTTTGGTATTTTATTTAAATTTGCTTTAGGAATTTAAAAAATATTTGTAATAATGATGTCGGTGGAGTAATATTTGATGTAAACTATTTTCGGGTCACTTTTATTTTGAAATCTACTGCGACAAGTTCACATTTAACTACATTTGACCTAACTTGAAATAAACATACGGCAAACTTTGAAGGCAAATATCTTGAAAACGGTTGCTTGTGTCAACATTCAGAAACTATACGTTTTTTACGTAAAAAATGTAGGTAAATCAAAGTATCTATTTAAAATAAGTGTACATGGAGGCACAAAAAAGTTGTGATGCTTTAGAAGGGTAGCTCAGGTGGCGTCCCCTATGAGTTACTGGCAATCTGTTACCAAATTAGAATTTCATTACCAAAGAAACCCCCACATGCCAAATTTCTTGCCTATAGTGAAATGTGTTCATGAGTTATGCAAAAAAAATCAAAATTTTTTCTTTAACTTTGACACCTTTTGGTATAAGGTAAATACAGCTAAATCACGTTATTTTTATGCGAAAAATCCACTCTTGCTCTATGTACCATTATTTATTGTCCACCCTGTATTTTATTATTTAAGTTTTTTATGTAATAAACTTTGTAATTTTAGTATAAAATTACACACTGACCGAATCTAGATTTTTGTTCAAAACCGAAAGTTATTTTCACCTTCTGTTTTGGTTTCTTTTGAAACCGAAACTTATTTAAATTTGCTTACTTTTTGGACTTTTTCAATATTCACAATTCATAAAAGTGAAAGCTGGTCCGATCGTATCAAATATTTTTTTTGAATTTATTATTTCTCAAATCTAGTGTGTATGGCCTCAACTTATTTGGGCTAAATCAGAAGTTTTGAATTTTCTTTTTTTAATTTGTGTTACGTGATATAAAGTTGCCGAGGTCTTACATTTAACTTCTGTGTGATATTGTTTCAGCCTGACTCCGTCGTTATAAACTGGTTAACTTGGTTGGCGGTGTCGAGCGATATATACCAAACTTTCACAAATTTCGAGTCTTTGGCCTTATGCTCAACATCCGTGGCCGATCTGATGGTGCAAGTTATGGTGAAGGAATACCCGAAGACTTTACTACAAAGTTTTCAAATTTTCATTCCCGTAAGTTTCCTACATGAAAACCATTTAATACTTTCACTGAATTGTCAAGACTAAACTTCGACAATTCAGTTTGAAAGTTTCGGATATTAATAATGTTCAATACTTTTATGAAACTGTCGAGACTTAATCGGATAATTGGATTTTGGATCCAAGTGTCTGATTACAAAGTAAGTGTAGTAGTGGCGTGTTCTTCATGGAAGCTAGGGAAACACAGCGTCCTTTACAAAATGACAGTATCCATAATTTTATTTATTTATGTAATTTATTTTAAAACATTTTTATTTTCACACAGCAGCTGCAACGAGTCTTTATTTCTATTAGTAACGCTTATTGTTGGAATTTAACAATTGTGTCTATAAAGTGACAAATTAAACTTATTTTTTATAGAATTAATTTGCATACAGGGTGATTCATTAAGAATGGGCAATCTCTGCACTGGAGATACTACACACCAAAATATGGTGATTGAGCTTGACATGCCTTATACAAATGTTGCAGGTTTACGAGGTACAGGGTGTTCAAAGTTGGGATTTTAATTTGAAACTTCTTAATAATTTTGTGATTTTAAGCAGTATCGTCTGGAAAATTAACAACTGTATGTTTTTTGGCATGAGAATTACGAATTTAATGCTGAATTTTGCCCTATTTATACAGAGCGTTAGTTACACCCTGTTACTTAAGTAAATTACAACATATCTTTTTTGCTTAATAAGTTATGGCTAAAATAACTAGAAAATCTAAAAGGCAGTTCAATTTTGAATAAAAAAGGTACTCTTGTTTATTTCATGTAACTCTTATCAGTTTTTGAGTTACAGTAAGACCCCGCTTAACGCAGCTCCGTTTAACGCTGTTTCGGATTAACGCTTTTTTATTGGAATAGTTGGATTCGCTGGAAATTGCACTCACCATTGGGCTTCCCCTAAATCCAAAGTACATGCAACATATACATATAATTTTTTTTCTGAAGTGTGGTAAAACATTTGGCCAGATCTAAACGAGGACGATGACACTAGAAAATCTGTTGTTGCTACGAACGAAATAGTCGAATTAGCGTAACAAACAGGTTTAAAAATGTGGAAAATCTCAAAGGAATTTTGATAATGAGCTCAAGGAAATAGTGGATCAAGAAAAACACAAAAATATTGAAAATAGTAATTCTGAAGAAGAGCAAAAGAAAACTTTCAAAGGCATTTCTTGAAACCCGTTTAGCCACTGTAACGGAAAGATTGAACCAATTTTTTGAAAATTAGGCAGATTTTGATGGGAGTTTAAATTCTATAATGCACAGACCAATAGGTTTGAACATTTATTAGATTCGAAGTTTGGAAACCAAATACCGGTTTCGATCTTGTTAGATCTCGTCAGTTTGGTATATCCAACTCGAATGCTAATAAATGCTCCGACAAGTAAGTACTAAAACATTCACAGGCGTCAAAAGCGAGTGACTCTTTAGTACTACCACCTATTGGTCCATAGAGAAACTATGGCCATCGCCAACAATGTCGTATGCAAGAAGAATGCAACCTAGACTACAAATTCATGCAGCCCTCCAGGCGTGTATAGTGTGAATCATAGGTAGCTAGCTGAACTACCAACAGTTGAAACACTGCCACCTAGCGAAGCGGTTGCTCTTCTAGGAGAGTTCCCAGAAGACAAGGATTCTATAATGCACAGACCAATAGGTTTGAACATTTATTAAATTCGAAGTTTGGAAACCAAATACCGGTTTCGATCTTGTTAGATCTCGTCAGTTTGGTATATCCAACTCGAATGCTAATAAATGCTCCGACAAGTAAGTACTAAAACATTCACAGGCGTCAAGCGAGTGACTCTTTAGTACTACCACCTATTGGTCCATAGAGAAACTATGGCCATCGCCAACAATGTCGTATGCAAGAAGAATGCAACCTAGACTACAAATTCATTGCATACGGACCAATAGGTGGTAGTACTAAAGAGTCATTCGCTTGACGCCTGTGAATGTTTTAGTATTTACTTGTCGGAGCATTTATTAGCATTCGAGTTGGATATACCAAACTGACGAGATCTAACAAGATCGAAACCGCTATTTGGTTTCCAAACTTCGAATCTAATAAATGTACAAACCTATTGGTCTGTGCATTATAGAATCCTTGTCTTCTGGGAACTCTCCTAGAGAGCAACCGCTTCGCTAGGTGGCAGTGTTTCAACTGTTGGTAGTTCAGAGCTACCCTATGATTCACTATACACGCCTGGAGGGCTGCATGAATTTGTAGTCTAGGTTGCATTCTTCTTGCATGGGAGTTTAAAGGCAAAACGGGGTGCCCATGGATGCCTTGCCCACATATTGACAACTTCTTTTAGGGCGCAAAAGAAAAATATAATGACCTTAAGCACCTTCTTGATAAAAAAGCGGAAAATTGCAAATGCAGAAAAATCTGAATGATTTAAACGTAAATGGTGATTTACTTACTTTTTACACCTGTTTTCCATTAACCCCATTATTTACACAAAGAGATGACCTCGTTTAACGCTATTTCGTATAACGCTGTACTTGGTTGGAACGTAACCCCCGCGTTAAGCGGGGTTTTACTGTTTGCATTTTAAACATTCAGTGTAAAGACTCCTAAGCCACCGTTATTACTTTGACTTTTTTCAAGTAGGCTTGTGTCAGGACTTTTTTGTGTAAAGAAATATTTGACAATTTTACTGTTACTAAGTAAGGGTGTTTATTGTATTTTTTTAATTTACTTAGTATTATTTGTAGTAAAAGTTCTAAAATAAGAAAATGCCACATAATGAATTTTCTAACAATGAAATGTGTGATATGATTTGTGTTTTTCCTCAGTCAAATTATAGTGGACTTGGTGCAGCCAGAATGTATTTAGAATTATACCCAAATCATAGACAATCCAATCAAAAACTGTTTAGACGTATTTACACCCGCCTAGGCGAAACGGGGTGTTTTCGTCCTAAATGCTTAAATGGTGCTAGAAAAACTATCAACGTCGATGATAAAGAAGAGGTTTTAGCTCGTATTTCTGAAAATCCTGATATCAGTACTCGTCGGTTAAGTGCGGCAACAGGAATAAGCCAATCGTCTATCTGGAGAATTTTAAAGAAAGATAATCTCCGTTCATACCACTACACTCCTGTCCAAAATTTGTTACCTCAAGATTTACCAGTTCGCCTACAGTTTGCTCAATTTATGCTAGGTAAACAAACCGAAAACCAGGATTTTCTTAATAACCTCCTTTTCACCTATGAGGCGACGTTTACTAGACGAGGTGTTTTTAATTGGAAAAACAATCATTTGTGGGCATTCGAAAATCCACATGCTCTAAAGTTCGACGACATTTTCAGCATTAATTCAAGGTAAATATTTGGTGTGGTGTGATATCTGGTTTTTTTATTGGTCCTTTTGAATTTCCTCGTAATCTGAACGGGCCCCTGTATTTAAACTTCCTTGAACCTAATTTAAGCACACTACTAGAAGATGTACCCATAGCTATAAGGCAGAACATGTGGTTTATGCAAGACGGAGCGCAGCCACATTTTTCTCTGCCAGTACACCAATACCTGAATGAATGATTTTCCTCACCGGTGGATTGGGCGTGGCAGTGAATATGTTTGCCACCTAGAAGTCCAGATTTAAACCCTCTAGACTTCTCAATATGGTCACAAATCAAGGACATGATTACAAAGAAACAATTAATTCCATCAACGAATTACGACAGAAAATTCAAGAAGCTGCTAATATTACTAAAAATAATCGACAATGTTATTTAATATTCAAAGATCTTTAAGCATACGCCTCACAAAGTGTATTGAAGTGGAAGGTGGTCATTTTGAGCATTTACTTTGAAGTTTTCTTTTATTACTGGTTGTTATTTGTTGCCTTTACTGTTGTTACCTCGCATAGAAGTAATTTAAAAGAATAAATTCGTTTTACAACAAACAAATTCATTGAATGTTTAAAATGCAAATAACTCAAAAACTGATCGAGTTACATGAAATAAACAAGAGTAGCTTTTTTATTCAAAATTGAATTGCCTTTTAGATTTTCTAGTCATTTTAGCCATAACTTATTAGGCAAAAAAGATATGTTGCAATTTACTTAAGTAACAGGGTGTAACTAACGCTCTGTATAAATAGTGCGAAATTCAGCATTAAATTCGTAATTCTCATGCCAAAAAACATAAAGTTGCCAATTTTCCAGACGATACTGCTTAAAATCACAAAATTATTAAGAAGTTTCAAATTAAAATTCCAACTTTGAACATCCTGTACCTCGTAAACCTCCAACATTTGTATTAGGTATGTTAAGCTCGATCACCATATTTTGGTGTGTAGTATCTCCAGTTCAGAGATTGCTCATTCTTAATGAATCACCCTGTATACAAATTAATTCTATAATAATAAGTTGAATTTGTTACTTTATAGGCACAATTGTTAAATTTCTTGAAAAATTTGATCATTTTGTATTGTTGCGTGTTATCGGTTCAAATGATTAAAACTTTGTGAATTGTAACCACCAGAGACTAAATAGACTGAACGTAAGACGGTAAGCAGTGAAGCCAGTTGAAAGCCTGGCGGAAGGCTAGCTCAACCCAGTTTGCAACGCACTCTCATTATTTGACAGACCGCTGCGAACATAACATCGGGGTTTTTTTTAGAAAACGGCCTGAAAATTTGGGGAAGTGTATTGTGGATCATTGTTGAAACCTCAGTGAACACATTAGTGAAGGAAAATCAAGAGTTTCATTCTTTGGGTAGGTAAAAATGAAATATATAAATATTCAATTATCGGCGTGCGCGAGCCGCCATTTCACTGCAATCATGACGTGTTTACAGCACCGGCTTAACAATATTGTACACAGGCGTCGCGTATTGAAAGAAAATTATTTTACTATTAAACCAAGATGTCTTTGAAAATAGTTCTCTTGAACTTTTACCAAAAAGCACATATAAAAATTATCCTATTGGTCCAAAAGCCCCTAATTCTAAAGTTTCATCTAAATCGTTAGAACTGTTACGCGGCAAGTTTCGTATTTATAAATTTTACTTAATCCGGCCATGTCCAAGAGTAGTGGGATGCAACTTCCCACTACCCTGCATTTTAGCTTCAACTGTACGCATGAGACAACATTGAAATGTTCAGTCTATTTAGTCTCTGGTAACCACTTATTTCAAAACTGAACTCGGAACACTACAGTCGTAATTCATTAACACTGTTTAATTAATTAACTTATTCATTGACTTCTAATCAGCTAACTGAGGGAAAGCCGACCGCCTTATATAGGTCCCCCTTCGGATTCTAGAAGGAACAAGCAGATAAGACTTATCGTTTGCCGAAATTTCTGGAACGCTTATCTGCCGTTTGATTTATTATCGCGGCCGCTTCCCCTTATCAAATTTTCTAGAAACTTCCCAACTAAATTTTATAATTACATTTTTGTTACAGTATTTTGATTAATTATTAAACATTTCAACTTTTTTGAAAATTTATATTCTAAATTTCAAAACTTTTTCAAAAAGTTTCACTTCTGCTGAAAATTTGAAATTTTTTCGAAAAATTCGACTCCGTTGAAAATGCCGACTATTTCTCAAAAAATTACAAAAATACTTTGCTTTGAAAATTTGGAATATTCTAAATATTTCGACTTTTTTTGAAAATTTGTACCTTTTTGCAAATCCAGACCACAAAATTGAAATTTTTCAAAACTTTGAAACTACGACTGAAATTTTGTACTTTTTTTTTAAAATATCGAGTTATTTTCGACTTTCTCTCGAAACTCCACTTTTTTGTAAATTTCAATTTATTTTGAAAAATTCGTCTTTTGTTGAACAGTTGAACTTATTATTTAAAAAACTCAAGATTTTTTAAAATAACCCCTTTTCAAAAAATTACAAAAATACTCTTCGTTTTTTTTTGAAAAATTTATACTGAAAATTTACTTTTTGAAAACTTAGACCAAAAATTTTTTTCGAAAAATTCGACTTTGTTGAAAATGTTGACTATTTCTCAAAAAATTACAAAAAGACTTTGTTTTGAAAATTTCAAATATTCTGAAAATTTCCAATATTCTAAATCTTTCGACTTTTTTAAAAATTTGTACCTTTTTGCAAATCCAGACCACAAAATTGAAACTCTTCAAAACTTCGAAATTATGACTGAAATTCTGTACTTTTTTTTGTTTGAAAATATCGAGTTATTTTCGACTTTCTCTCGAAAATCCATTTTTTTGTAAATCTCAATTTATTTTGAAAAGTTCGTCTTTTGTTGAACAGTTAAACTTATTTAAAAAATTTAAGATTTTTCAAAATAACAACACTTTTTCAAAAAATTACAAAAATTCTCTTTGCGTTTTTTTTTTGAAAAATTTTTACTGACAATTTAGACTTTTTGAAAACAAACCAAAAAATTGAACTATCTGACTTTTTTGTCGAAATTCTGACTGAAAATTTTTTCCATAATTTCCATTAAAAAATTTTAAATTTTTAAATAAAATTTACCTTTAAAATTTAGATTTTTTCTAAAATTTGATTTTCTTTTTGGGACATTTTGACCCCTTTTTAAAAATGTCAGTTTTTCAAAAATTTTGCATTTTCTGGAATTTTGAATTATTATTGAGAGTATTGATTTAAACGTTGACCCTTTTTTAAAAATTGGATTTTTTTTGAAAAGTGGATTTCTTTCTGGAAAAATAGATCTTTTCATAACTACTTTTTTCTCAAAAAATCTTATTTTTTCTTGAAATTTCAACTTTATGTATTTTTAATTTTTTGAAAAATTCGACTTTTTTTGAAAATTTAAAATTAAAAAAAAATTATATACTTTGGAATTTGGACTTATTTAAAAAATTTAAAATATTTGACTTTTTTTAGAAATGGGTGCATTACAATTGAAAGCAAAATTGTAGTTAATATTTTGAAAGGGTTTAATATTGAAATTGGGAAAAATACATTCGCTGTTTTTTTTGATCAGCTTTCTCATTCACAAAAGTCACAACACGTCACTGAAATCTGGTCAGTTTCGGAATTTCAACTTTTCTCTAATTTTATCTAGAAACTTTAATTTTATCCGAATATTGAATTTGTTCTTGAAATCTTTAGTTTTCTATAAACAAACCTTCTATAGACATTCTTTTACTTTTTTTTCGAAATTTATTTTTTGAAATTTAAAATTTTTTCGCTTTTTTTCTGAAAATTAACTTTTCTCGAAAAAGTTATAATCATAAAAAATTACATGTTTGTTTTTATAGATTTTAATGTAACCTATGCTGGCGTAACCTAACTTAACCTAACCTATCCTAGCTTATCTTAACCTAATCGATAAACTGTCAAATGGTGATAACCCTCAGACTAATGTTTTTTGAATCGAAATTTAGACACGAACTTTTGACAGTTTTTTTATAGAACTAAATATAATCTATCCTAGCTTAACCTAACTCACTTATCCTAACTTAGCTTAACCTAATCAACAAACAATGGAATGTAAAAATTTCGAGATACACAAAATTTTGGAAAAAAAAATCGAAATTTCGAAAGATTCAAAAAAGTTAAAATTTTCACAAAAAGTAGATATATTTTTAATAAGTTCAAATGTGTCAAAAAAAATAGAATTTTTCAAAAAAGCCGTTTTAAAAAAAAGCCGTTTTAAAAAAATGTAAAAACAGAGTTCAAATTTTTGAAAAAGCATCGATAGTGTTCAAGTCAATATTTAGAGAAAAAGTTGAAATCTGGAAAAAAAGTCGATGTTATGAAAAATTCTATAATTCCAGAAAGACATTTCCACAAAGGATGGAAATAAAAAAAATGGAGATTTTAAGGGTTGAAATAACAAAAAAGGGCAGATTTTAAAGAAAGGTCGACATTTTAAAAAAAATGGAAATTAAAAAGAAAGTCGCTGCTGTTAAAAACGTCACAACTTCGAAAACAAATCATTATTTTCAGAAAATTTGAAATTTTAAAAAAAGTAGAATTTTTCAAAGAATACAACTTTCAAATAAGTTGGAAATTTACAAAGAAGGTAAACAATTGAAAAGAACCGAAATGTTCAAAAAGTATGAAAATTTTGAAAAAAGTTAATCGAATTCTGGATTTAAGGTGGGTTCTCCAAAAATTTAAGGTCAATCTTTTTGGACCCATTATGCTATCCCCGTGAATGAATTGAGATGCCTTTGGTCATTTATTTAGCCACCCAATTTTATTGAGAAATAGAAGTCTCTTATGCGCCCCTCTGAAAAGGAAAAATTTCAAATAATTAGCAAATTAATCAAAATTTCGAGAAACATTTTGAAACGAAAATTGGGAAGTTCGCAATAAGTGGAAATGTTGAAATTTTTAAAATAAGTCGAATCTTCAAAAAAAAAAGAACAAAAATAAAAAAATCGAAAAAAGTCAAATTCTTAAAAAACAATCAAAGAATTTTTTTTGAATTTTAGGTCTTTTTGTTATTTTGATTTTAATATTGCAAGTTACAATTTTTTTCCAAATTTAGAATTTGAACTGTATTTTTTCAAGGATGGTCTTTTCTTACAATATCGATGTTTTTTGAATAGCGATTGTATCAAGCAACATTTTTATCATAATTTAAAACTGAAGACAGTGGTCTCGTTAGGCAGGGGTATAGGGTTATGGTCGATATCCCCCCCCCCCAGATTAAATCCTAGGGATACCTCTGGCTGAAGAGCCCAGTGCACTTTATCAGCATTTCTTTCACATACGAGTTACGTAATCATTAGGGCCCGGCAGTTATGACATTTGCCATTTAATGCCATATTTACTATTTTTGACAATTTTAAGGTTATTTTGCCATTTTTGGTGTTATTGCCATTTTTTTGCCATTAAATTGCATCATTTAAAATTTTATAATAATTCTAATTCTCATAATTGATCTTTATTTGGTTATGAGTCTTTAATATTAATGAACCATGGTGCAGGCAGAATTGCTTCAGGGGAAGGCATTAATTATCTTGAAACATCCATGAACAAAACATGAACTGAGGGTAGAAATTTCGAAAAATAACTAAACATTTGGAAAATCGATTTTAAAACAGAAATCGAAACTTTCCGAATATTAAAAAAAAATCAGAATTTTAAAAACAAAAATTCTAAATTTCCAAAAGTTGAATTTTGTGAAAAAACAGCATTTAAAAAAAAGCAATTGCCAAAGATCTTATTCAAATTTTGACAATCTTGAAATTTACAAGAAATCTTTCTCGGAATTGTTAGCTTTATATTAAAATTTTGATACAATTTTGGAAAAATAAGCGAATTTTAAAAAGGTGTTACTTGGAGAAAAAAATCTGATTTCGAGTTCAAATTTCCATAAACATAATTTTGAAGTCAAAATTTCGAAAATTAGACGAAAAAGCTAATGAAAATAATTTTAAAAAATAAACGATTTTTAAAAATACAGTCGAAATTTGGAAAAAAAGGGTGATATTTTCAAGAAGAAAACCAATTTTGGGGAAAAGAAATTTAAAAAAATCAAAATTAAACTAAGAAATTAATATTTTGGAAAGATCGAAAAATCTCAAAAATTCGGAAAATATCAAAAATTCTAATAGTCAAATTTCGTGAAAATAAAGTTGCAAGTTCCACGAAAAACTGAATTTTGAAAAAGAAGTTGTAATTTTATACAATATTCTTTCTCGGAAAATATCGAAATTTCAGAAAAATCGAATTTTGAAATTACAATCTGAAATCTCGAAAATAATGCGAATGTTGATACACGACCTGAAATTTCTAGAAAGTCAAATTTAAATAGATCAAACTTTTCAAAAAAAAACATACATTAGGGAAAATGGCGAAATTTTGAAAAGGAGCGAATTTTGGAAGAAAAGTCTAAAAAGTATAATTTTGAGAATAAAGCCGAAATTTATAGAAATACTGTTTTTTAGAAAAAGGGCGAATTTTGGGAAAAAGACTTATTTTACGAGAAGATAGTTCAAGGAAAAACTAAATATGGAATTTGTATTAAAAATTTGAATCTCATGAAATCAGTAAAAATTTCTGGTAAGTCAAATTCGAAAAAAGTTTGAACCTTCAGAAACAGCCCAATATTGAAAATATAACCGATTTTCGAGGAGAAATCGAAATTCTAAGAAAAAGACAAAACTTCGAAACTTTTCCAAAAAAAATTTTTAAAAATAATTAAGAAAAAAACGTCGATTTAAGTCGACAAAAAGACGCATTTTGAAAAAGTAGTCGAAATTTCGAAAAAATGTAACATTTCAAAATAAATGGATATTTGCATTTGTCAAATTTTTTGAGAAGTTATTTAAGAGTATGAATAAAATTGTTTGCAATTTTTAACTTTTCAGAAAAATTCATTTTTGAAAAATGTGAAAGTTCTCAAACAAATATTATTCGCAACATTGTGAAAGACAAATTTTGATAAGTAAGTTGAGAGGAAAGCTTCGTTAAAAAAATCGAAGTTTTCAGAAAAAAGATAATTTGAAAATAAAAGCAACGAATTTTGAGACAAAAATTGAACATTTTTAGAAAATAAAATTTTTCAAAGAAAAATCTAAAAAAAAATCACAATTTCGAAAACGACAATTATATAGAAAGGGGAGAATTTTGGGATAAAATAAATCTCAGGGAAAAATTCAAAATACGAATTTCAAGGAAATACTAAGGTTTTTAAATCTGGAAAGAGGTAAAAATCAAAATTTCACGAAAAACGCAAAAAAATTACTGAAATTTTCCAAAGGATCAGTTTCTAAAAGCCCAGTGTTAAGAAATACAACAGAATTTCGAAAAAAAAATCAACATTTCTAGGAAAAGTTCGACATTGTAAGAAAAATACCTAAAATTGAAAAGAAATCCAGTGTTTTTCACAAAAAGTCAAATTTTAACACAAAGAAGTCGAATTTTGCGAATAAAGTCAAAATGTGGAAAAAAAGATCAATAATTGAAAAAAAAGTCTAAATTTGGAAAAAGACGACTTTTGATGAAAAAGTCGTTATTTCCACAATAGAATTGAAATTTTTCAGAGTATGTCTGATTTTAAGAAAATTTGCGAATAACTTTGAACTTTTCAAAAAAAGCAATTTTTGCCTTTTTGCAGAACTTCCAAAAAATATTCTTCAAAACCTCCCAATCAATATGTTTCTTCAAATATTTGTCTTTCTATCAAAATATCGACCAAATTTCAGAAAAAATCACATTTTGGTTAATAAGTTGCAGAAATTAGAATTGTGAAAAGAGTCGAAATTTTCAAAAAGCGAATTTTGAGAGATGGCGAAAATTTGAAAAGAAACTGACGAATTTGAAGATAAAAATTCAAAATTTTGAGCAAAAAAGACGACAATTTTAGGAATACATCTGAAATAAAAAAAACGAATTTTATAAAGAGGTCTAAATTTCGAAAAAAATATCGAAATTTGAAGGCAAAAATTAAGAAATCAGTTGAAAATATTTCGGAAAGTTAGGTTCTAAAAAAATCTAAACTTACAGAGGCCCGACATAGGAGAAATAATCGAAAAATGTCAAATTTTCTATCGAAAATTCGACATTTTGAGAAATTTTAATTTGAAAAAAGTCGAATTTTGCGAATAGAATCATAATTTTGGAAGAAAAGACGAATTTTGAGAAAAGTGATCCTTTCAAGAAAAAGACAAATTTGGAGGAAAAATTTGCCATTTTGAAATAGAATGGAAATTTTGCAGAGAAAACTAAATTTGAGAATTTTTAAAAGAAAATTTTTTCGCAGGTTATATTTTTTATAAAAAATGTGTAAATACTGTAAATACTTTTTTATCAAAAGATAGACCAAATTTGATAAAAAAGCTAAATTTTAAGAAATCTGAGGAAACTCGTATTTTAAAAATAGTCGAAATTTTCAGAAAAATCTTAATTTTGAGAAACGACGAAATTTCGAACAGAAATTGACGAATTTTAAAATAAAAATTCGAAATTTTGAGAAAGTCAGATTTTAAGGAAAAAAATCGAATTCCAAGAATATATTCAAAATTTAAAAAAAAAAAACGTATTTGTTGGAAAAATTCGAAACTTCGAGCAAAAAACGAATTTTAAAATATAAAAATGAAAATTTCTGGATAAACTCCTTTTCCGGTTGAATATGTATTTTCAGTTGACTTCATAAGCCCAGGGGGGGGGGGAGTGACATCAATCTGGTACAATATTGCTATGAGAGAAAGGTTTTTTCCATATACATATAAACCTACAATAACAAAAATTTATAAATGCCATTTTGTACATTTTTACTGCCATTGTCGGCTATTTTATTTGCCATTTATGGCGCCAAAACTTAATTTTTTACTGCCATGCTCAAGTAATCATCTATTTCAGACTAATCCTCTGTGTTATTTCCTGGAATTTCTCCTGATGGGCATCGAGTGGAACTTCGACAGAAACTCGATGGTTTTCTACCTGAAGCTCTTCCGCGATGGCGTCAAAAAATTGAGGCGATCAAGCGTTTTGACGGCAATCGACCATGAGATGTCCTATTTTCAGAACAAGGTGTGGATAGAGGAAACCGCCCTGCTTTTGCTTTCTGCAGTTCTTGAATACAACATCAACAGTCTCTACAAGCAGATTCAGTTTTTGCGCGTGATAGTCGATATCGATTTGGAGAAGTATTTTATACGCAAATGCCCAAATTTCGTGGATATTTTAACAATCTTAAAATTTTTGTACGACAGCAAGGAAAAGGTTAAGATGGATTTGACAGGCGTTATGAGCATTAGTGATTCGAGGGAAGCCATTGTAAAATGCATAGATTCTCTTGTTGATAACGAACTGTACAAAGTTGCCCTGAATGTAGCCCAAGTTGAGAATCTCCCCGTGGATCGCATATTAATAAAAGAGTGGGAGCACAAATTCAACAACAGATCTGAAGATGAGGTTACGTTTTGGGACAAGTGCAACGAAGTTTTCGTTTCGTTTAATGTCATGGCCGACTGCGTCGTAGACTTTTACACCAGGTGCATGCCTATGCTAACGAACAGTTTGGAAGTATACCATCTACTGAAGCTCTCCCATACGTGGGCCGAAAAATTCCAGCTTTCTTGTCATTACGACTTGGAGCAGAAAATGTGGCTGGCCTACGTTAATTTGGAAGAGCGCCACAAGGTCTCCATAGACTTGGAAATTAAATCAGAGTTCTACTTGTACAAAACTTGCATGGAAAAATTGCACGATGTTTCACCTTATAATGGGGATCTTTCTATGGAATTTTTACTCCAGTTTGATAAATTGATAATATTAGCTTTGAACAAGGAGAATTTTTGGCTCGCTCTTAAGTTAGAGAAGAT